>OZ030023.1:47982774-48582774 GCA_964023405.1 Apodemus agrarius
GGTTCAATTCATATTCTTCTGCATGTTGACCTCCAGTTGAACCAGCACCATTTATTGAAAAGGCTATCTTTATTCCACCGGATGGTTGTGGCTCCTTTATCAAAGATCAAGTGACCATAAGTCTGTGGGTTAATTTCTGGGTCTTCAATCATGTTCCATTGATCTGCTTGCCTGTTGCTATACCAATACCATGCAGTTTTTAACACAATTGCTCTGTAGTACAGCTTGAGGTCAGGGATAGTGATTCCCCCAGAAGTCCTTTTATTGAGATTAAAAACTCAAGAGACAACAAGTGCTGGCGAGGATGTGGAGAAAGAGGAACACTCCTCCACTGTTGGTGGGATTGCAAAATGGTAAAACCGCTCTGGAAATCAGTTTGGCGGTTCCTCAGAAAATTGGGCATATCACATCCAGAGGACCCTGGCATACCACTCCTGGGCATATACCCAGAGGATTCCCCTGCATGCAATAAGGACACATGCTCCACTATGTTTATAGCAGCCTTGTTTATAATAGCCAGAAATTGGAAGGAGCCCAAATATCCCTCAAAGGAGGAATGGATACAGAAAATGTGGTATATTTATACAATGGAATACTACTCAGCAATTAAAAATAATGAATTCATGCAATTTGTTAGGTAAATGGTTAGACCTGGAAAATATCATCCTCAGTGAATTAACCCAATCACAAAAGAATGCACATGAAATGCAATCACTGATAAGTGGATATTAATGAGCCCAGAAGCCCTAAATACTCAAGGCACAATTAGCAAGTCAAATGATTCCCAAGAAGAAGAAAGTAGAGGACCCTGGGCCTGTAAAGATTGCATCCAGTTTAGTAAAGAAACCGAGGGGGGAGGGGGAATGATTGGGGAACAGTTGGGGGGGGAGAGGAACTATGGGAACTATGGTGGGTGGGAACTGGGAAAGGGGAAAGCCCTTTGAATGTAAACATAGAACATAGAAAATAAAAATTAAAAAAAAAAGAAAAGAAAAAAAAAGTAGCTAGTGATCCATTTATGGGCAAGAATTCTAGAGGCAAGAGCAGAATGGAGCTTTATCATATGGGTAAGAAGAGAAAATGTAACCGAGCCATAATATTCTTAAGAATTTAACCTTTAGACTCTGTATATTTGCACATCTGAGTTTAGGGATGCATTATAAATAATACCTAGGAAATAAAGTCAGCCTAGACAGCTGTAGATTGCAGAATGATTAATGAAAATGTATATATATATATATGCTCAATACAATGTTATTCAACAGTTAAAAATATAATTATGAACCTTTTAAGAATATGAATCAGTTTAAAAATTATTGTATCGAGTGAAATAATCCATAATTTGGGAGAAAATACAACATGTTCTGCCTCATATCTGGATCATACATACATACATATTGGTATGCACATTTATATGCATATCTAGAGCATATATATACACACATATATATATATATATATATATGTGTGTGTGTGTGTGTGTGTGTGTGTGTGTATGTATGTATGTATATGATACATTTATTTCAAGGACAGCTCAGAGCAAACCATAACAGACCTCATATGCCACAAAAGAAAAAAGGGGGTGAAGAGAATTCACAGGGTTGGAGAGAGAAGGGGAGACCAACAGAAACACAGTTTGTATGTAAATGCCTTGATGCAACCTGTTCCAGCTAGAAGACTCACCCATGAAAATGGTGGCTGCCTGTTCTTCAAGAAGACCTGAGTTTAATTTCCAGTTCCTGCATGTGGCTGCTCACAAATGCCTGTAACTCCATCTGCAGGAGATGTAATACAGATTCTTCTGGCTTCCCAAGATAACTCCACACACTTGCACGACCCCTGCCACATAAATACGTAAATAAGATACCTTCTAAAAGAGCAAGCACATGTTACCAAAAGAAAAAAAGAGAAGTAAAGAATCCAGGAGTAGGGAGAGATCATGTGCACTGCTAAAAGACATTTAATAATTGGCAGATGAATTTTAGACCACCATCTTCACTTCCAACACTAGCACTTTCATACTGCCCATCCCTTCTTTTCCTCACCCATTCCCTTACTCATCTTTTGTTTTCCAGAACCACAATGTTGACCTTTCATAGTTTACTTTTTGCAGGAAGATTCCTGTGGCATTTCTGCTTCAGGAAAAGGCCAAGGACAACTCATTCATTTTTGTATATAAGCAAACAGCCATTGATTTTATCAGACTCTCTTCGGACTATATACAGGATTTTCACACTGGAAATTCATACAGGTCTCAACTATAACCATACAACGTTTGGATTTTGAATTTGAATATTCTAATATGTATTCTAAGTAACCATTGGCTTTATTTCCAATATTTTCAAGGCAAATAAATATAAAAGAAAGCAAAATGGGAGAGAAAACAATTGTGAACTGGAAGTATTTTAAAATGAATGAATGAATGAGTGTGTGTTGCTGGGAAACCACATTTAGTTACCTAGTTTCAAAGTTGCCTAGTATCTCTCTCCTTGCTTTAGCTTTACAGAATAAAAGACAAAGCATATTCAACAGTATGGTTTTCGTTTTTATCATTTTAGATCGCACTTAGATTTCCTGATATTGGAAGACATTACAGCACAGGCAGGATAAGGGCAGAAAATTTAATATCCATATTTTATGCAAATGCAGATGGGTTTGGTGGCCAGCTTGTCATTGACGCGCTGAAAATGTAGAGACAGGGGATCTTCAGCAAACAGTGACTGGACAAACTATCATGATCAAGTCCTAGGTTCAACTGGGTGGCCCTGGGTGTATAAATACAGTAGATTACATTCAGAATGGCTCTACATCAGTTCTGAATTCCTCTTATACTTCTATTTCTATACACATGCATCCACCCACAGGTAAACACACACACACAAACACACACATACACACACATACACACAGAGGCACACCTACACACATGTACTCACTAATGCACACATACACTTGAGAAAAAAAGTAAAAGCTGTCTGCAAACCTAAGCAAGATGCTTCAGGCTTATAATTCTAGTACTTGGAACCTAAGACAGGAAGACTACTACTAGTTTGAATCACATGTGCATTCCAAAGGAATGTCACTCAAGCTTTAGTATAGAAAACATAACCAAACCAAACACAACAAACAATCAACTAACAAGAATCTCTTAAAAACAAAACAAAACAAATAAAAAAAAATCCCAAAGAGGCCAAAGAGAAAGCCTATGAAAACATTTAATTGAAAAGAACCCATTTCCATTACTAAGTTTAAAACAAAGTAACATAATTTTGTGAATATGGGCTGAAGCAGCTATAAAATTTATGGAACAATATGAATATGAATGAACTCTCTGGCCTTTGAAGAACTAAGGTCGTCAATTTAAAATAGGTGAGCTCATTAACTTCTTCATAGGAGTTTTGTTCAAAATGAATAATAGTTTTATGTTACTACCTTGTTTGGTGTGGCTTATACTTAGTATTTACTATATGGACCATAAAGGCATTTTTCCCATATTTAACCTCCTTGAACCTGCCCGAAGCTCCTTTATCATTACTTAATTGATTATTCCTGAACTAGCATATGAAAATAGTCTTGATTTTTCTACCTGGTCAACAGTTTCTTGAATTTAGCTATTTTACTTCAGCCTGACCCTTACCCTTGATGCAAATATATTTTCATAAGAAGAATCTATAAATTTTCTAACATAATAAAACTGAGAAAAATAAATAGAGTTAATGAATACCCATGAAATAGCAGACACAGATTTATTCCATATACTTTTGAAAACTATCAGTCACAAGGTCAACTTTTAATGAATTATTAATCAGATCACCTTTATTGTTTTTCCCTGCATATGTCTGTATGCAAGACATACAGATGGGAAAATGAATACACATATTTTTATCAAATTCCCAGATATAAGTGTAACCCCAAAACAGAGACCCAGAGAACAGTGTAGGGAGGTAGTGCTTCCAGAGACTAGAGATAAGTAGGAATGGCTGAGAAGCATCTTAAGAGATGTTCAACATCATTAGTCATCAGGGAAATGCAAATCAAAACCACCCTGAGATTCCACCTCACACCATAGCAGCCTTATTTATAATAGCCAGAAGCTGGAAGGAGCCCAGATGTCCCTCAAAGAGGGATGGATACAGAAAATGTAGTATATCTATACAATGGAATACTACTCAGCAATTAAAAATAATGAAATCATGCAATTTGTAAGCAAATGGTTGAATCTGGAAAATATCGTCCTAAGTGAGTTAACCCAATCACAAAAGAATACACATGAAATGCAGTCACTGATAAGTGGATATTAATGAGCCCAGAAGCTCTGAATACTCAAGACACAATTATAAATCAAAAGATTCCCAAGAAGAAGGAATGAGAGAACACTGGTCCAGAAAAGACTGGTTCCAGTATTGCAGGAGAGTACCAGAACTGAGAAAGGGCTGGGGCGTGATTAGGGAATGAAGGGGGGGGGAGTGAGGTGAGGGGGGAGGACTTTTGGGACACATGGTGAGGGGGGAACTGGGAAAGGGGAAAGCCTTTGGAATGTAAACAAAGAATATAGAAAATAAAATTTTAAAAAAATATGTCCAAAGAAAAGTTCCAGTATAGCTAAGCTTAGGCAATGAAGAAGTTGGAAAACAAGAAACTTGTGATAATGTAATAGAATAAGGGGGCCATATTCTAGCCCCAAAAAGTATCAGAATTCAGCTGCTTTTGTCACATGGCACTGGCTTTGGATTCCAGAATAGAAGGGACTACTGGAACATTTAATGTTGGTTTGCTACAGCTAAAAAGTTAGCCATGATTAAGAAGAGACCAGCATCACTGAGGTGAAATCCTCTGGGAAGTGTTTTCTTCGAGCATAAAGAAGTTGTGTTCCAGAGAGCCATGGTTGTACCTCATGCTGCAGCTGTACTTGGTAATGTGTAAGTGTCACTCAGGTGGTATTGGTTTTTACAGTGTGAAGGCATCATTGGGAACAGCTGAGTTTTGGCACTGTGAGTGGCCATAGAAGACCATTGCTGAAATTGAAGCTTCAGTTATAACTAATAGCTTAGGACTGAAGTTGTTGTACAAAGCAGTTGACGCATAACACCATGTATAGAGCCTCTGAAAGACTATTGGAGACGTCTAGTTGCAGTAAAAGACACCAGCATATTAGAGATATGAATACCATGGGATGATCAACAAGAACTGAAACAGCAGTGCAGGGGAGTCAACCAGAGCTTAGACAGAGAGGGAGAGCTGGAGAAGTGACACCAGCCCTTTGCAGGAATACAGAAGATCATGTGTGGATCCAAGACATTGAAGAAAGAAGCTGCTATATTGATGTTGTCTTGGAGAACCCGTTCAAGATGACAATGTCTTGGCCTATAAGCTGAGAAAAGCTGCTAACAGGGAGTAGAACTGCCCAGGAGAAAGAAAGTTTGTTTCAGACAACAAAGAAGAAAAAGGAGTTGGAGATCTAAGACCACTTTGACATCAGAAGTGGAGATACAGTAGAATTGGAGTTTGCCCAGCTGGATTCCTGTCTTGTTTTGGTGATTACCATTAAGTGATTGGTGAATCTCAGAAGAGACTTTGAACTTTGGACTTTTAACATTTTTGAGACTGCTATAAGCTATAGGGACTTTTGAAGTTGGAATAAATTTATTTTGCATTATAGTATATTTATGTATGGCCTCCATAGACTCATAAGTTTGAACAAGCCTATGGAGGCCAGGGAGTAGGGTATGTGTGCTCAGCCCACAGAGAGGTCTTATTAAAAGATGTGACCCTGTTGGAGTAGGTGTGGCCTTGTTGGAGTAGATGTGTCACTCTGGGTATGGGCTTTAAGACCACTGTTCATAGCTTCCTGGAAGCAAGTCTTTTACTCGCAGCTTTCAGATGAAGATGTAGAACTCTCAGCTCTGCCTGTACCATGTCTACCTAGATGTTAGCAGGCTCCCACTGTAATGATGATGGACTGAACCTCTGAACTTGTAAGCCAGCCCCAATTATATGTAGTCATTTATAAGACTTGAATTGGTCATAGTGTCTGTACAGAGCAGTAAGATCCTAAGTCACTCTCCCTGTCCTTTCTCCTATTCAGGTCCCTCCCCTCAGTGATTGCTTTCTTGTACCTTCCAAGTGGGATTAAGGCATCCTCTCTTGGCCCCTTCAGTTTGTTAACCTTCTTGAGTTCTGTAGATTGTATCCTCAGGATTCGGTAGTTTGGGGGGTAATATTTACTTATTGCTGAGTATATACCATGTAGGACTTTTTGGGTTTGAGTTACCTCACTCAGGATATTTTTCTTTTTCCATCCATTCACCTGAAAAACTCATGGTGTTCTTAATAGCTGAATGGTATTCAAACCACATTTTTTGTATCCATTCTTCCTTGCAGGATATCTGTAGATTGCTTTTGGTAGGATGGTCATTTTTACTGTGTTAATTCTACCAATCCATGAAGTTGAGCGATCTCTCCATTTTCTAAGGTCATTATCGATTTCATTCTCAAGAGCTCTTGAGGTTATTTTCTTACAGATCATTTATGTGTTTGGGTAGAGGTACCCCATGATATTTCATATTATTTTTGAAAATGGTGAAGGGTGTTGTTTCCCTAAATTCTTTCTCAGCCTGTTTATCATTTGTACAAAGGAACACTTCTAATTTATTTGAGTTACTTTTGTATCTTACCACATTGCTGAGTTGTTTATCAGCTGTAGAAGTTCTCTGATAAAATCTTTGGGTTTGCTTATGTAGTCTATCATGTCATCTGCAATAGTTAGACCTTGCCTTCTTCTTTGCCAATTTGTACCCTTTTGATCTCTTTTGGTTGTCATATTTTTCTAGTTGGAACTTTGAGTACTATATAAAATACATATGGGGAGAGTAGAAATCCTTGTCTTGTCCCTGATTTTAGTGGAATTGTTTCAATTTTTTCTCCATTTAGTGTGATTTGGCTGTTGATTCGCTAGGCATTGCTTTTATTGTGTTTAGGTATGGGGCTTGAATTTCTGATTTCTACAATATGTCTGATCTTAAGGGGTGTTGTATTTATCAAGTGCTCCCCCCATCTAATGAGACATGATCATGTGATTTTCCTTTGAATTTGTTTTTATAGTGGATTACATTAATGGATTTTCATATATTATACCAACCTTGCATCCCCAAGATGAAGCCTACTTGATCATGTAGAAGATGGCATTGATGTGTTCTTCGATTCGGTTTGTGAGAATTTTATTGAGTTTTTTTTTGCATTGATATTCATAAGTGCAATTTGTCTGAAGTTCTCTCTCTCTCTCTCTCTCTCTCTCTCTCTCTCTCTCTTGGTTGGGTCCATTGATTAATTACTCTGTTTAACTTTAGTATTTAATGTCTGTGTAGAAAATCCTTTCTTTCATCTAGATTTTCCTGTTTTGTTGAGTATAGGCTTTTGTAGTAGGATCTGATTTTTATTTTTTATTGCCTTGGATTCTGTTATGTCTTCCATTTCACTTGTGATTTTGTTAATTTGACTACTATTTCTTGGCTCCTTAGGTATTTTGGCTAGGGTTGTATCTATCTTGTTGATATTCTCAAAGAACCAGTTGTGGTTTTGTTGATTCTTTGCATTGTTCTCTTTGTTTCTATTTGGTTAATTTTGGCCCTAAGTTTGACTATTTCCACTATCTAGTTCAGTTTTCCTGAATGCAGTGGAACTCTTGACAGGCTTTCAGTCTATGGCATCTTCAGAGAAATAGACAAGCTGGTGATTTCAACTATTGGGTTTTGAAAGCTCCAATACTAAGATGAACTCTATGGAATTTGTTATGTAAATTTTTCCAGTCACTCCTCCTTAAAAAAAAAACAACTGTCAGTCTATCTATCTATCTATCTATCTATCTATCTATCTATGCATCTATCTTTTATTTTCTATATTGTCTATTCATTTAAAGAATTCTGTTTGCTATGTTGGATAACTAATTCCCATGATCACTTATCCATATGCAAGAAATTTTGCCTCTACCTTCCCAGTAAACAAAATTAAATGAAATAAAATAAAATGAAAGAACCCAACCAAACAAAAACAACACCAAACCAACCAGAAAAAAGTCGGATGGAATCTACTCTCCTCACACTTCTCTGCAGAGTGCAAAATGGAACCACAGCCATTAGACTTCCTCCAGTTGAGCCTCCTCATGGCAAGAACACTTCCTGAATCAGCCATCTTGTTGCTCCTTTGCACAAGGTTGGGCTTTTGGTGTTGTTGTTGTTGTTGTTGTTGTCTTTCTGGAATTGGTTCTTTCAAGACAGGGTTTCTCTGTTAGCCCTGGCTGTCCTGGAACTTACTCTGTAGACCAGGATTGCCTCAAACTCAGAAATCTGCCTGTTTCTACCTGCCAGAGTGCTGGGATTACAAACAGGTGTGTGCACTCATGGCCTGGCTATCCACAAGCTTGTTGACCTTTGCTCCTCACCTGGGTGCATTGAACAACAGCCCAGCCACTTCTTTGCATTTAACACCTCAAGGGCATGAAAAGGATTTTTGCCTACACCTGAAAAGTAAACCAAACTAAACAAAATAAACCAAATGAAATAAAATCAAATGAAATACCCTAAAAAAGTTAAATTAATCAACAAAAGTTAAAATTAATCATCAAAACAAACAAAAACAAACAAAGAAACAAACAAAGAAACAAACAAACAAACATTGGAATGGAATCTCCTCTCCTCATAATTCTCTATGCAGGTCAAAATAGTGACCCAGGCATTTGACTTAAATCCCATTGACCCTAATTGGGGCAAGAACACTTCCCTTATTAGCCAACTTGTTGTTCCTTTCCACAAGATTGTTGACCATGGCTCTTCACACAGATTCATAAAACAAGAGCCCAAACAAACCTTTGCCTATCCAGTCTCAAGGACATGCAAGGATTTGTGCCTACAACTGCCACGTGAATAAAATAAGATAAAACAAAACAAAACAAAACAAAACAAAATACAGTGAAATAAAATTAAATAAAATAATGAAATAAAATGAATGAGTCAAACAAACAAAAACAAATTTAATCAAGCAAAAGAGAATGAAGTCTGCTTATATCACACTTCTCTGCACAGTGCAAAATGGCAACCCAGCCATGTGACCTCCACCAATTGAGCCTCCTTAAGGCTAGAATCTTTCCCCTGTAGGTCATCTCCTTGAAAGCACCAACTACTGGAGCCTCTTCTTGCTTTTTCCCACAAACTTGTTGCCCATTGCTCATCACACAGATGCACAGAACAGGAACCCAGCAACACCTTTGCATTTCCAAGTGGATATTGGGCTTCTCTGTCTCTACTTCTTGGGTTATGTGCAGGATGCCGTTCATTTGGATGAAATCTCTGCCTGCCTGCATCTCTGCATCTTTATGGCTGTCTCTCTGTTTAACCTTCAATGTCTCACTTTTCTTTCTCTCCTTATTTAACTAGGTGTGAATACTCAATGCATCCTTTATAAAATAGTGGAAATACCAAAGGATTTCTCCAGGCTTTTTCTGACCCAAGGATTTGACCGTGGATCCCAGGACCTCTCATAAGGATGGTTGAGATGTATGTGCCAGTGTAAGTGTGTTCTAGCCCTAATGAGACACATGATAGTAGTATATTCTCAGTAAAATAGATACAGTTTTCCTTTTCTTTCATTTTTTATTGGATATATTCTGTATTTACAATTCATTTCCCTTTTTCTGGTTCCCCACCCACAAGGGTGCCAGATGCCCTTTTCCCTCCCCCTGCTCCCTCATCCACCCCCTCCCACCTCACTTTTCTTGCACTCCCCCACAATGATGCTTTGGTCCATTCTAGTTCCAGTGTCCACTCCTTTCTTCTTGTCAGACCTCACTTGCTATGTGATTTATGTCTTTGGTGTTCCAAGATTCTAGGCTAATATCCACTTATCAGTGACTGCATACCATGGGAATTCTTTTGATACTGGGTCACCTCACTTAGTATGACGTTCTCCAGTTCCATCCATTTCTCTAAGAATTTCATGAACTCATTGATTCTAATGGCTTAATACTACTCCATTGTGTATATAGATACAGTTTTTCATTCCCTCTTTTTATCTGACTTTATTTCGTCTGAGGTTCACATCCTCTTTTCTGCAGAGAGTCTCCTACTCTAGTCCTTGAGAGCCTTGGCCAGGAGAGAAGCAGATTTTTTAGCAGGGGCCTTCTTTCTGCCTCTTTTTCCAGAGGGAAGGTCAGAAGCCATCTGGGCTCCAGGCTGGGCAGGAGCCTCAGGAAGACTGTTAGAGTTTTGAGCAGAGGCAGCCCCTGTGGGTCCAGGCTGTCCTTGTTGGCGAGGTCTCTGGAGCTGGGTGGGGAAGGAGATCATCCTTGTCTGTCTGGCTTGCTGCATCTTGGCTCTTTTGTTTTGGATGCGGGCTCTGAGAGCTTGCAGTCTCTCCTCTTGGGACTTCTGAAGATGCAGGGGTGTGGGGGCCTCGGGCTGCCTTTGGGTTTGCTTGGAGCTCTGGGTCTTGGGACTGGACTTATCTTCTGGCTTCCCAGGCCCAGCTTTGTCCTTGCCAGCCTGGCACTGAGCAGCATCCCTGGTTCCAGCTGACTTGTCTTCAAGGAGCCCTAAGTGAGAGTTCTTCTGGAGATGGTTTGTAGGTGTGACCTCTGAATAGACTTGGCTTTGGTTGTTCTTCCTGATCACCGACTCCCAAGCTGAGGCTTCTTGATCCAGCTTAGAGGAAAGGGGCTCCAAGTCATCAGCTCTTGAAAAGCAGGCTTGGCCACTGGAGTGAGACTCTGGAATGGCCCAGGCAGAAATGGGACTCAGCTCTTCTGAGGTTGGAGACTCACCTCGAGGTATCTTTGCAGGAGGCCTCTGTGCCTGTGCCACAGAAGGGAGTTTCCTCTTCCTCTTGCAGGGTGGCTGGACAGAAGAGCAAGGAGGGCAGCAGTCAGCATTGAGGCAAACCCACAATGAACCAGCCCCAGGGCTTTCACCCTGCTCCCAGTGGCCTAGTGACTGGCTCTTTCTGTGGCCACCAAATACAAGCCATTTGTGTTTCCCTGCCCCTGCCCCTGGTTTCCCTGAGAAGAGCCTGGCTCCTTCATGCTGCCAAGACTCCTCTAGGCTTGCCCAGGATTTTCCTACCTGCACAAGGTTCTGGCCAACAAGCTGTTGCTCCAGCCTCATGTTTTCTCCGCAATGCACGCTGTGACTGTGAGGTGCATGCTGCTTGCACCTTGCTGGTGTTTGATGGCTTTGGCTTGGGCTCAGGCAAGAGATTTTGCCTAGACTGTGGCTGTGAGCCAAAGCAAGTCCTCTCTCCCATTTCTTGGAGCTTCCTGGGATGTGCTCTTCTGTGGCTTCTCTTCTGGAGAGGTTCTCTAGCCCCCTCTTCTCTTGAGGCTCATCTCCAAGCCAAAGTCCTTCTTGGGCTGCTCAGGCTGAGCTTCGGGCAAGAACCCAGTGGAGCACTAGCCTATTAAGTCCTTTACAAAGCAGACTAGGAGCTGCTGTTTCTTCAAGCACTTGATTGTATTTCTGAAGCCAATCTTTGCCAGCCTGTCCCACAGAATTGGAGCAGAAGACATTTCCTTCAGGATCTTGTAGATCTTTGCTGGGTCGGTTTCCTGACAAAGGCCATCCAGAAGCTTCTGCAGGACAGCTTCCTGAGAGCTTCCCTCCATGTCGACTATCAAGGACAGGATAACACACTCTGTGATCAATTGATCTGTGCAAACCACTCACCTCTTGCCCTGCTTCTAGTCAGGTCTGGGATCTCCTGAACTTTGACACCTACAGTCAGAGTTTCAAAGTGTGGTGGCCCTCACCTCTTATCAGTCCTCTTTTATACATGCCCAGGCAAGTGGAGCCTCAGCCAAGCCTCTGCCTCATTATGGCTACTACCAGCAGGTCTCAAAACCCTGCCCAGGCGCCAAGTCTCATGTCTTCCTGTCTGCCTCCAAACCCTACCTGGGCAGAAAAGTGGGCACCTGAATCATGGGCTACTCAAAAGTGAGCCTCTGGAAATCCCTCAGTTGACATCTTCAGAAAGGCAAATCTCAAGGAAAGACAAACAGCCTCAATGGCATGCCAAGCATTTGTGCTTACAACCGCCCAGTAAATAAAATAAAGTCAAGTAAAATAAAATAAAATAAAATAAAATAAAATAAAATAAAATAAAATAGAAAAAAGAAAATAAGGTAAACCAACCAACCAACCAAACAAACAAACAAAAGAAAACCAAAACCAAATAAACAAGGAAAGAAGTGGGATGGAATCTGCTCTCCTTACACTTCTCCGCACATTGCAAAATTGTGCCCCAGCCATTAGACTTCCACCAGTTGAGCCTCCTTATGACAAGAACACTTCCTGTATCAGCTATCTTGCTGGTCCTTTCCACAAGATTGTTGACCATGGCTGGTTACACAGGTGCATAGAACAACAGCACAGTCACTTCTTTGCATGTACTGCCTCAAGGGCGTGGCAAGGAATTTTGCCTCTACCTTCCCAGTAAAAAAAATAAAATGAAATAAAATAAAATGAAAGAACCCAACCAAACAAAAACAAAACCAAACCAACAAGAAAAAAGTCGGATGGAATCTACTCTCCTCACACTTCTCTGCACAGTGCAAAATGGCACCCCAGCCATTGGACTTCCACCAATTGAGCCTCCTCATGGCAAGAACACTTCCTGTATCAGCCATCTTGTTGCTCCTTTGCACAAGGTTGGGATTTTGTTGTTGTTGTATTTCTGGATTTGGTTCTTTCAAGACAGGGTTTCTCTGTTAGCCCAGGCTGTCCTGGAACTCACCCTGTAGACCAGAATGGCCTCAAACTCAGAAATCTGCCTACTTCTACCTCCCAGAGTGCTGGTATTACAGGTGTGTGCCAATATGGCCTGGCTATCCACAAGCTTGTTGACTTTTGCTTCTCCCCCAGGTGCATAGAACAACAGCCCAGCCACTTCTTTGCATTTAAAACCTCAAGGACTTGACAAGGATTTGTGCCTATACCTGACCAGTAAACCAAACAAAACAAAATAAAACAAATGAAATAAAATCAAATGAAATACTATGAAAAAAGTTAAATAAATCAACAAAACAAACAGAAACAAACAAACAAACAAACATTGGAATGGAATCTCCTCTCCTCATAATTCTCTATGCAGCTCAAAATGGTGACCCAGGCATTTGACTTCAAACCCATTGACCCTAATTGGGGCAAGAAGACTTCTGGTATCAGCCGACTTGTTGCTCCTTTCCACAAGCTTGTTGACCATGGCTCTTCACACAGGTGCATAGAACAAGAGCCCAAACACACCTTTGCCTTTCCAGTCTCAAGGGTATGGCAAGGATTTGTGCCTACAACTGCCAGTTGAATAAAATAAGATAAAATAAAATAAAATAAAACAAAATGAATCAAGCAAACAAACAAAACAAATTCAATCAAACAAAAACAACAAAAATTTAAAACTAAACAGAATGCAAACTGCTTATATCACACTTCTCTGCACTGGAAAAAATGGCAACCCTACCATGTGCCTCCACCAATTGAGCCTGCTTAGGGCTAGAAACTTTCCTGTGTAGCTCATCTTCTTGAAAGCACCAGCTACTGGAGGCTCTTCTTGCTTTTTCCCACAAACTTGATGCCCATGGCTCCTCACACTGAGGCACAGAATTACATTTCCTGGTTGATATAGGGCTTCCTTGTCTCTACTTCTTGGATTATCTGCAGGTGACATTTCATTTGGATGAAATCTTTGTCTGTCTGCATCTCTGCCTCTTTATGGCTGTCTCTCTGTCTAACCAACAATGTTTGTCTCACTTTACTTTCTCTCCTTATTAAACTATATGTGATTACTCAATGCATCCTTTATACTATAGTGGACATACCACTGGATTTCTCTAGGGCTTTTGCTGACACAAGGATGTGACCTTGGATTGCAGGTATTCTCCTAGGGATGGTTTAAATGTCTATTCCAATGTACTTGTGCTCTTGACCTAATGAGACACATTATCCCAGTATGTTCTCATTAAAATATGCAGTTTTCCATTCCCTCTTTTCCTCTAACTCTCTTTCTCACTCTCTTTGTTTCTCTTTAGCTCTCTTTCTCTGTCTCTCTCTGTGTGTATATGTGTGTTTGTGTGTAGTACATCTGTTTGTCTACTGCTCTTTATCAAATACCTACACATATCTCTATGTCTTTGACTCCTGTTCTTTATCAAACACCTACACATAGCTCTATTTCACATACATACATACACACACACACACACACACACACACACAGTTAAACACACAATTTTGTTTTTTATTAATTCATTGATTTCTTTTCTTTTTGTGTTTAATCCCTTTTAGATTCACTAGCTTAATTCTTACTATTTTGTGAGTAGTAATGGCAAGACCACCTGCCAGAAGTGAAGATATAATAAACGGCCTACTTTTCTATGAATGTATTTCTCTATTAGTCCTTATATTAATCTCTAAGTATCCTAGTAGAACTGTCACTGTTGGTCTCTTGTTCCAAGGGACTACTGGAACAATTGATGTTGGTTTGCTACAGCTAAAAAATTAGTCATGATTAAGAAGAGACCAGCATCACTGAGGTGAAATCCTCTGGGAAGTGTTTTCAGAGAATATAAAGAAGTTGTGTTCCAGAGAGCCATGGTTGTACCTCATGCTGCAGCTCTACTTGGTAATGTGTAATTGTCACTCAGGTGGTATTGGTTTTTACAGTGTGAAGGCATCATTGAGAACAGCTGAGTTTTGGCACTGTAAGTGGCCATAGAAGACCATTGCTGAAATTGCCGTTTCAGTTATAACTAATAGCTCAGGACTGAAGGTGTTGTATAAAGCTGTTGATGCTTAACACCATGTATAGAGCCTCTGAAAGACTATTGGAGAAGTCTAGTTGCAGTAGAAGACCCCAGCCCATTAGAGATATGAATACCATGGGATGATCAACAAGAACTGCAAGAGCAGTGCAAGGGTGTCAACCAGAGCATAGACAGAGAAGGAGAGCTGGAGAAGTGACACCAGCCCTTTGCAGGAATACAGAAGATCATGTGTGGATCTAAGATATTGAAGCAAGAAGCTGTTATATTGATGTTGTCCTGGAGAACCAGTTCAAGATGACAATGCCTTGGGCTATAAGCTGAGAAAAGCTGCTAACAGGGAGTAGAACTGCCCAGGAGAAAGAAAGTTTGTTTCAGACAACAAAGAAGAAAAAGGAGTTGGAGATCTAAGACCACTTTGACATCAGAAGTGGAGATACAGTAGAATTGGAGTTTGCCCAGCTGGATTCCTGTCTTGTTTTGGTGATTACCATTAAGTGATTGGTGAATCTCAGAAGAGACTTTGAACTTTGGACTTTTAACATTTTTGAGACTGCTATAAGCTATAGGGACTTTTGAAGTTGGAATAAATTTATTTTGCATTATAGTATATTTATGTATGGCCTCCATAGACTCATAAGTTTGAACAAGCCTATTGAGGCCAGGGAGTTGAGTATGTGTGCTCAGCCCACGGAGAGGTCTTATTAAAAGATGTGACCCTATTGGAGTAGGTGTGGCCTTGTTGGAGTAGATGTGTCACTCTGGGTATGAGCTTTAAGACCACTGTTCATAGCTTCCTGGAAGCAAGTCTTTTACTCGCAGCTTTCAGATGAAGATGTAGAACTCTCAGCTCTGCCTGTACCATGTCTACCTAGATGCTACCAGGCTCCCACCGTAATGATGATGGACTGAACCTCTGAACTTGTAAGCCAGCCCCAATTATATGTAGTCTTTTATAAGACTTGAATTGGTCATAGTGTCTGTACAGAGCAGTAAGATCCTAAGTCACTCTCCCTGTCCTTTCTCCTATTCAGGTCCCTCCCCTCAGTGATTGCTTTCTTGTACCTTCCAAGTGGGATTAAGGCATCCTCTCTTGGCCCCTTCAGTTTGTTAACCTTCTTGAGTTCTGTAGATTGTATCCTCAGGATTCGGTAGTTTGGGGGGTAATATTTACTTATTGCTGAGTATATACCATGTAGGACTTTTTGGGTTTGAGTTACCTCACTCAGGATATTTTTCTTTTTCCATCCATTCACCTGAAAAACTCATGGTGTTTTTAATAGCTGAATAGTATTCAAACCACATTTTTTTTGTATCCATTCTTCCTTGCAGGATATCTGTAGATTGCTTTTGGTAGGATGGACATTTTTACTGTGTTAATTCTACCAATCCATGAAGTTGAGCGATCTCTCCATTTTCTAAGGTCATTATCGATTTCATTCTCAAGAGCTCTTGAGGTTATTTTCTTACAGATCATTTATGTGTTTGGGTGAGGTACCCCAGGATATTTCATATTATTTTTGAAAATGGTGAAGGGTGTTGTTTCCCTAAATTCTTTCTCAGCCTGTTTATCTTTTGTACAAAGGAACGCTTCTAATTTATTTGAGTTAATTTTGTATCTTACCACTTTGCTGAGTTGTTTATCAGCTGTAGAAGTTCTCTGATAAAATCTTTGGGTTTGCTTATGTAGTCTATCATGTCATCTGCAATAGTTAGACCTTGCCTTCTTCTTTGCCAATTTGTACCCTTTTGATCTCTTTTGGTTGTCATATTTTTCTAGTTGGAACTTTGAGTACTATATAAAATACATATGAGGAGAGTAGAAATCCTTGTCTTGTCCCTGATTTTAGTGGAATTGTTTCAATTTTTTCTCCATTTAGTGTGATTTGGCTGTTGATTCTTCTGCATTGCTTTTATTGTGTTTAGGTATGGGGCTTGAATTTCTGATTTCTACAATATGTCTGATCTTAAGGGGTATAGTATTTATCAAGTGCTTCCCCCCATCTAATGAAAGATGATCATGTGATTTTTCCTTTGAATTTGTTTTTATAGTGGATTACAATAATGGATTTTCATATATTATACCAACCTTGCATCCCCAAGATGAAGCCTACTTGATCATGTAGAAGATGGCATTGATGTGTTCTTTGATTCGGTTTGTGAGAATTTTATTGAGTTTTTTTTTTGCATTGATATTCATAAGTGCAATTTGTCTGAAGTTCTCTCTCTCTCTCTCTCTCTCTCTCTCTCTCTCTCTCTCTTTCTTTTGGTTGGGTCATTTGATTACTTACTCTGTTTAACTTTAGTAGTTAGTGTCTGTGTAGAAAATCATCTATTTCATCTAGATTTTCCTGTTTTGTTGAGTATAGGCTTTTGTAGTAGGATCTGATTTTTATTTTTTTTATTGCCTTGGTTTCTGTTATGTCTTCCCTTTCACTTGTGATTTTGTTAATTTGACTACTATTTCTTGGCTCCTTAGGTATTTTGGCTAGGGTTGTATCTATCTTGTTGATATTCTCAAAGAACCAGTTGTGGTTTTGTTGATTCTTTGCATTGTTCTCTTTGTTTCTATTTGGTTAATTTTGGCCCTAAGTTTGACTATTTCCACTATCTTGTTCAATTTTCCTGAATGCAGTGGAACTCTTGACAGGCTTTCAGTCTATGACATCTTCAGAGAAATAGACAAGCTGGTGATTTCAACTATTGGGTTATTGAAAGCTCCAATACTCAGATGAACTCTATGGAATTTGTTGTGTAAATTTTTCCAGTCACTCCTCCTTTAAAAAAACAACAACTTTCTGTCTGTCTATCTATCTATCTATCTATCTATCTATCTATCTATCTATGCATCTATCCTTTATTTTCTGTACTGTCTATTCATTTAAAGAAGTCTGTTTGCTATGTAGGATAACTAATTCCCATGATCACTTATCCATATGGATCTCATAAATGAAAGTAACTGCCTAGTCATCAAAACCCAAATTACAAGTACTAAAATATCCTCAATAACACCGATGTGAGGATGTTTTTAAAAAATTTCCAAGGTAGAGTTGCTAAGTTATCCTGACTTAATATGTTTAAAAAATGCAAAAGGCCACATAATATGCAAGCCCTGTTATGTTCACTTTGGAAAAGTTTGTTCCTGGTACAAAGCAGAGTCAGTCAATAAACATTCTAATATGATGGAATATTAGAGCATACATTTAGACAGAGTCTTTGAGGCAAAACATACTAAATGAATCTATGAAATGTTCTTAAACACTTGGAAAAAAAGATCTATTTTGATATAGTAAGACCATACACAGCCATTTCAAAATTACTAACTAATGAGATTACCTAGGAAATATGGTTGAGAATTGGCAGATTATTTAGAAAATTAAAAAAAAATTGAAATCTCTTTGTAAAATTCTAAAATACACAGTTAAATCCCTTCATCTGTATATTTCATGCTAAGGGTTAAAGATAACGTTATAAACATTTATTTTTAATACTCCTACACTGTATATTATCTAAGCATTATTCTTCACTCTAAGACTTTTTCTAAGCTCTTTATTAGTGAAAATAAATCTAAGCTAAAACATCAACCTTGATGTTGTTTGTACAGACTATCATTATTCAAATTTTTCTTTATTGTAAGTTTGATTTTATTTTATTCATTTTTATTTCATTTAATCTGTATTTTATACTCCACATTTTATCCCCTTCGTGGTCCAACTTCTGACTGTTCCATAGGAATACCTTCTTCTCCCTGCCCTCATCTCCATAAGGATGACCCCATCCTCCCTACTCCCCACCAGACCTCTCCACTCCCTGGGGTTTCCATTCTCTTGAAGGTTAGGTGCATCTTCTCTTACTGAACCCAAACCTGGCAGTCTTCTGCAGTGTATGAGTTGGGGGCCTCATATCAGCTTGTGTATGCTGCTTGTTTGGTGGTCCTGTGTATAAGAGATGTCAGGGGTCCAGTTTAATTGAGATTGCTGGTTATTCAAGTGTAATAATAGTTCAAGTTACAAAAGAAGGGGTTTTTTTCGCCCTGCTTAGTAGCTATTGAATAGGATCTCAAATACTTCAACTAGCATTTATTTTCCATTTTTGAAAAGATGAAAAAGAACATTAGCTGAAAATAATCTATATGACTAGAGCAAGATGATTTTCTTGATTTCTCAAGTAAAGTGATCAAATACAGGGAAAGGCAGTCTCTCTCTACACACCATCCCCAGAAGCCCAGCAATGAATGTTGTATTGCTAGAAAAATGTTTTTGAATACGGCTCACTCAGTAAAATGATGGTTTGAGGACTTGTTATTTATGTTTCTGTCTACAACATAACTATTGAACTAATATTATAGTGTATTTTGTTATGTTATGTAAGATAGGATAATTTATTGATTATTTAGAAAGCTAAGATGAAATTTGAATACTAGTAATCTGTCAGAAGCAAGTAATAGAAAAAACAACCATAATTATATATTTGATATCTAGTAATTCTAGAGGCCATAACTTCTTAAAGAATATAATAGTTTTTATACCTGTGTATAGTTTTGCAATGATATTATGAATTAAAAGTAGATGCTCACTGTACTTCTTGAAAAAGTGCTATTTTCATCTCCCCAGTTTGGCAAATTCATTAATCATTGATCCTTATTTTTGTCTATATTCTGACTCCCCATTTACTGAATTACTCAGCTTATTTTTCCAAACTCTAATAAAGAAATAAATAAGAGTTCCTAAATCCAGTAAAAGGAAGAGGAGTAGATCTGGAGAAGAGGGGAGACACGGGTCTCCTAGAAGTAGAGGTAGGGAAAACTGTGGTTGAGATGTATTACATGAGAGAAGAATCTATGTTCAATAAAAAATAAAATATATACAGTAAAATAATAAATATTATCGCTAGATACTCCTAACAATTGCATATCTAGAAAATGGATATGTAAGTTTTATTTATCCCTGTATAATTCTTGTCATGCTTTCACATAGAACTAGGTTATTGAATAACTTATCAGGAGGTGGATTATTGGATTGTCTATTATGCATCTTCATAGTTCTTTTAGTAGATCACTTGTGACATGAAATAATTTAATAAATATATTTTAGAGGCAAAGCATGACAACTTGAAGAATAAAGGCTGTCCTTTTACCCCTTCTTTAAAGTTCTGGAACTACCTTACTACAACATGAATCTCAGTTATATACAAGTGGCTTTATTCTTTCCCATGGGAAACACAGGCCCTCAGCTTCCAATAAATATTACAAAATATTTTTCCTCCTACTTATTGTGGGATGCATTCTTGAATTTTGATTTGCTTATCTCATTTTATTAGTTCATTTTATTGTGTCAATACTTTATCTTTGAACTGTAGAATGAATAATTTAAATGTACCAACTTTTAGTAAGAAAAATATTCAATGTCATTTTCATCATTTGCTGTGTCACAGATATTTTCACTGATGGAGTGGGATAATCATAAAGTGAGGAGAAACACTAGGGAGGAAAATCAATGGATATAAGTGATTTGAAAGAGGGAAAAAGAAAAAATGGGGATCAGTGGGAAATACAAAGAGATGGAGGGAGGAAATTAAAATAACAAGGTAGTCTAAAAAGCAGTATAGAATTCGGTTAATTTACCTAAATTTCATTTAATACATCAAATCTGTGAATATATACACATATTTGTCAAAAAAATTGTCCCAGATGGGGGATACAATAAGATACCCACAAGAGCAACAGGCTAGCAAAAACACAATATAAAGCATGATAAATCCCCATTCCATTTGCTGGTCGTGAAAGTCAGCATCTCCCTAAGCAGCATACGCTTTCACTACTGCCCTTGGTTACTTCTCAGATGTTAAAGGAAGATATCTCTTAAGACACAACATACTCCACACACAAGACACTGAAGACCTGAGCTACATCTCACATGACACCCTCCTTCTTGGCGAGTATTATCTTTCATACTGGAAGGTGTTCGAAAGTTTACAAGGGAGTGAGGTAACCAACAGCCAAATGCATAACCACATACTTGTATAGAATAAAAGCTATTTGAGTGAGATATATTGCAGAGGGACATAGTCTATTCAGAGTGTTATCAGATGTTGTTGTTTAGTAGTTTCAAATAGAAATGTTTGCTATGTATCTTACAATTAAAATACACTCTCCATAGTTTTGTTGTATGCTTCTGTACTGGCTGGTTTTGTGTGTCTACTTGACACAGACTGAAGTTATCAAAGAAAAAGGAGCTTCAGTTGGGGAATTACCTCCATGACTTGCAGCTGTGGGGTATTTTCTCAATTAGTGATCAAGTGGGGAGGGGCCCTTGTGGGTGGTACCATCTCTGGGCTGGTATTCTTTGGTTCTATATGAGAGCAGGTGAGCAACCCAGAGCATGTCAATAAGGAACATCACTCGATGGCCTCTGCATCAGCTCCTGACCTGCTTGAGTTCCAGTCCTGACTTCCTTTGGTGATGAACAGCTGTGTGGAAGTGTAAGCAGAATAAACCCTTTTTTCTCCATCTTGCTTCTTGGTCATGATGTTTGTGCAGAAATAGAAACCCTGTCTAAGACAGCTTCCAAGTACAAAAACACACATACACAGACATACATATTCTGTTTTTATGTTCTACTACATTTATTTATGTTCAAAACTTTTAAAACTCATTTGCTATTTCAATTTATCCATTATTGTTTTCTTATTGTTTTCTTTGTTCCATTATTTAAACTAAAGTTTTTATAAACAGCAGGTCTACTTGTTAGATGCTAGAATTTTTTTTTATTTCTGAAATATGTTTCAAGTACATTAAATTCTTCTTATATTGTAACATGATTTGCTAATTTTTTTAGAGACATGGTCGCATTATGTACTGTGGGCTGTCTAAGAACTCACTGTATAGTCTAGACTGGCATTGAAAATGCAGAAATCAATCAGCCTCTCTCCCTGGAGTGTTAGGATCAAAGACATTTGTGCCACTAAGACCAGTAGTTTCCTGATTTTAACATTATTGATGTTACACCTGTTGAATTAAGACCTAGAAGTAATTTCATGCCTCTTTGCTTTGTGCTTCTGAAAAGTCGGTATTACTCCGTATATTTAAAGTTTTTGTAAAAATAGATCTTGTGGTTTCTTCATTTTCCTTTCAAATTGCTCACTTTTTCTTTTATCTATGTCCAAATTCATCAATTTGCTAATTTTGTAATAACAAGCATACACTTTTTTCATCTATAATTTTCACTTATCGATTTCTTTATTGGCTGAAGTTGGGAATATAAGAGTTTTGGGGTTGTGGAATTACTCCATGCTACTTCTTGTGTGTTATGTTCTTTATTTCTCAATCACAGGCATGTGGGAGAAAAAGAAAGAAAAGATAGAGTTTGTAGCTCCTATACATAGACAAGTGTATGTCTTGTTGGTGAATATTAATGGTTAAGAAGTGCAACGTTTGGTTTAGGGACATGCTGGGAGCATAAGGGGGTTTTGTAATCTATCAGGAAGCTCTTGAGTATGGAAGTAAAAAAGTGTCCAAGGTCATAGCTCATTCTTTCCCCTCTGCTCACTTTCCAGTACTTCTTGTATACATTCTCCTATGACATCTTAAATTAATAGTGAAGTATGGTCACAAGTAACCTTGAATTTTCTTCTCCAATTTGGAAGTAAAGCCTTGATAGTTTGCACGAATTTCAGTAGGTTTTCTAAAACCACATTAGGGAAAAGTTTTCCATAATTATCAGTTTGCTAGAGAAACCATTTGCATTCAGTTCAACTTAGAATTGCCGTAGTCACCTGACTTTCACAACAATTTTATGATAACTTTGCTACTGTGTAAACCACAAAAGTTGTCTTTGTATCTTTAAGCATACAACCAATGTATCGTTCTTTAAGGAACAAAAACAAAATGTAGCATAGTATATTTTCAGATTGTATGGAATTGCAAAGCTAAATCCACTAAGACACTCTATTATTGTGTGAAACATCAGTGTATGCAATTGAAAAAAATAGAGCTTATAAAACAAACTAAACATAAGCTGTCAAATACCATTGCATGAAAGGTTTGAGGAAAAAAGTGTCCACATGCAATACATATAATTAGATTATTATTTTGTAAATACATATCTTGGTTAAGGTTTCTATTTCTCTGAAGTGACGCAATGACCATGGCAACCCTTATAAAGCAATATACTTATTTGGGGCTTGCTTATAAGCTTAGAATATACATGCCATGGTTTAGTCTATTGACATTGTGGTGTCTACTGGATGATTTTGTGTGTCAACTTGACACAAACTGGAGTTAGCACAGAGAAAGAAGCCTTCCTTGAGGAAATGCCTCTCTGGGATCCAGCTGTAAGGCATTTTCTTAATTAGTGTTCAAGGGGGAAGGGCCCATTATTGGTGGTGTCATCCCTGGGCTGGTAGTCCTGGGTTCTATAAGAAAGCAAGCTGAGCAAGCCAGGGAATGCAAGACAGTATGAAGTACCCCTCCATGGCCTCTGCATCATCACCTGCCTCCAAGTTTCTGTCCTATGTGAGTTCATGTTCTGACTTCCTTTGGAGATGAACAGCAATTTGGAAGTATAATCTGAATAAACTCTCTTCTCCACAGCTTGCTTCTTAGTTGTGATATTTTGTGCAGGTATACAATCCCTGAATAAGACATGGTGCAACACAGGCAGACATGGTTCTCCAGAGGTACCTAGAGTTCTTCATGTAGATCCACAGACATAAAAAACAGAGAAGGACACTGGTCATTGCTTGAGATTCTGAATCCCCCCAAAAGCCAACTCCAGGTGACACACTTCCTCTAACGAGGACACACATTAAATAATTCACTAGGAGTCTATGGAAAACAATTTTCTGAACCAGCACTGTACAGGTGTAGTTAATTTTGGTTTCTCAAATAAAACATGACTATTTTTAATATACATGCCATCTTTATCTTATCAAATTCAAATTTCTCAATCAATATTTGATTTATAGGATTCTGGCTTATGACTATTAAGGTTAAATATTCTTGACAGCATATTGGTTAAAATGTCTAGACATAAGAGAAATGTAAAAACTATAAAACAATCAGGGATGTTTGTTGGTTATGAAGTAAAGAAGTTGTTTCTAAAATTTTTTTTATCCTTTTATTGATTTATTTCATGTTCATAATTTTTCTGTCTATAAGTATGCATATACATACACTACATAAATACCTAGAAGCTAAGGAGGTCAGTGGAGGGCATCAAATTCTCTAGAAGTATTCTAGGAGTATATGATGATTATGAGCTAACTTCTGGGTATTCACAACTGAACTGCTGTCATGTTCAAGAGCAGCTACTATAATTAACTGCTGAACCATCTCTGTAGCCCAAGAAAGAGTGTTTTATGTTAAGGAAAAGTTGTCTTGAAGGTTGGCAAAAAGAGGTTTGATTAACTTGAAAATTATTTACATAGATTGCTTTGATAAAGTAGTACAAGAAGTGTTGTGAATTAAAACAAACAGTAATAAAATAAAGAATTAGGAAAGGAAGTAGGATAAAAGGAAACAGTATATGGGCAAACTAAAATTGAATTGCCTTGTGTGAGTCTTAATATGTAAACTATGTTGATACATATATGGACTTTATATTCTCTTTCAGATAGGTCTATTTGTGTGTGTGAGTGTAGAGTATAGGTGAAATATAATACATAACATAAGGAGAAATTAGTGAAAGTTGAATTTTCTGTAACATTTCTTTCTTAGTTGAAATATATGGCTTTGCACTCCACTGAAGTTTCTAGTTTTTCCTTTATTGTTAGTCAAGTATATTTTTAATGTAATTTTTATAGGATATATTTTATATTTCCATTTCATTTTTCCTTTCCTCGTTTCCTGACCCCCAAAGGTCCCATATGCCCTTTTCCCTCCCCCTGTTCCCTATCTAACCTTTCCCACTTCCCTGTTCAGGTATTCCCCTACACTGATGCACTGAGCATTTCCAGAACCAGGGTTCACTCCTTCCTTCTTATCAGACATCATTTGGTATGTGGATTGTGTCTGTGGTGTTCCAAGATTATAGGCTAATATCCACTTATCAGTGAGTGCATACCATGGGTATAATTTTGAGATTGGGTTACCTCACTTAGTATGATGTTCTCCAGAACCATGCATTTGTCTAAGAATTTCATGAATTCATTGTTTCTAATGGATGAATAGTACTCCATTGTGTATATATATACCACATATTTTGTATCCATTCCTCTGTTGAGGGACATCTGGGTTCTTTCCAGCTTCTGGCTATTATAAATAAGGCTGCTATGAACATAGTGGAGCAGTGTCCTTATTGCATGCTGGGAAATCTTCTGGGTATATGCCCAGGAGTAATATGGCAGGGTCCTCTGGAAGAATCATGTCACATTTTCTGAGGATCCGTCAGACTGATTTACAGAGTAGTTGTACCAGTTTGTAGTTCCACCTGCAGTGTAGGAGTGTTCCTCTTTCTCCACATCCTTGCCAATACCTGCTGTTTCCTGAGTTTTTAATCTTATTCATTCTAACTGGTGTGATGTGAAGTCTCAGGGTTGTTTTGATTTGCATTTCTCTAATGACTAATGATGTTGAACATATTTTAAGGTGTTTCTCAGCCATCTGAATTTGTTCACGTGAAAAGACTGTTTAGCACTGTATCCCGTTTTTTGATAGGGTTATTAGGTTTTCTGGGGTCTAACGTCTTGAGTTCTTTGGTATACATTGGATATCAGCCCTCTGTCAGATATAGGGTTGGTAAAGATCTTGTGTCAATTTGTTGGATGCTGATTTGTCCTTTTGACAGTGTCTTTTACCTTATAGAATCCTTGTAATAAAAATATTCATTCATAATTAGTACTTATGTTCTAAATGCCAAACATTTTCTGAAATATTATGATTTCATGCATCATCATGAAAGAATTCTTTAATTGTAGTACATTTTGGCTTCCTTCTGAAGAAGATAATAGCCACAATATATATAGAACTATTTATAAACTGCTTAAACGAATATGGTAGGATTTCTTAATTATATACTTTTCATATTTCGTATTTTATGATAGAATTGAAGATTTACATGGAAAATATTTCTGATAAAATTGTAGAAAAATGTAGAGAAACAATTTTGAATTGAAGATTATCATGGAAAATTTTATGTAGATATAATAATGGTAGGCATAAAAGTATTCCTATGTAGATTGAAAGTGGAATTATAAAAAAAAAATTTCTGATGAACTTGAAGATTTACCTGGAAAATATTTCTGATAATATTGAAGAAATATATAGAAAAAGATGTTAAAATTAAAGATCATCATGTAACTTATATAGATAAAATGGTAGGCATAAAGATAATTCTAAGTTGATTGAAGGTGGAATTATAAACATTTTCAGATAAAACTGATGATTTACATGGAAAATATTTCTGTCTGAATTCAAGAAGTAAATAAGCAAACACATTAAAATTGACTATTTCATGAAAAATTTTACATAAAAGGTGGTACATATAAAAAACTCTTTCTAAATTAATTGAAGGTGAAATTAGAATCATTTGTGATAAAATCAAAGATTTACAATTACAACATTACTGATAAAATAGAGGAAACATATAGAAAGACATTAAAATTGAAGATTATCATGTCAAATAATGCACATAAAATGGTAGATTTACAAAACATTACTAAATTAATTAAAAGGGACATTACAAACATTTTCTGGTAAAATTGAATATTTACATGAGAAATATTTCTGTTAGTCTATGTCTTTTTATTGGGGAGTTGAGTCCATTGTTCTTAAGAGATATTGGAAATAGTGATCATTGCTTCCTGTTGTTTTTGGTGTTCTTTTTATGTTTGGGTATCTTCATGCTCTTTTTAGTAATGTCTATACCTATTTTTGATCTTCATTAGCAGACTTTAATGACTCCAAGGCTGGGATGCACAGAAGCAGAGCGCAGCCCCTTCCTAGAGCAGTGCCTTCTTCAGCAGCCACTCCTGGAACTTTGGGAGCATCTGTAACTCGTCTTTCTTCTCATTCACTTCAACCTCCCTTGTCCCTCCAAACTTCAACACAGCTACTCCATCTGAAAGTTCTGCAAGTCGATCTTTCAGATTTTCCTCATATTTACTAGTGATGCCTAACTGCTAGTAATTTCTTGAATGTGTTTGTAAATATGAGTTCTGTCACCTTTCCCTTTCCAAAGCATGACATCATCTTTAGTACCAGTGACCGCTCCAAATTTTCCAAAGTCATGACTTGAACATCTCCAAGATTTAGATTCAACCCCTCTTCTCCAAACACTGCACCACTAGTAGCAATAGCCATATCTTTAAGCTGGTTCTTCCTATTGTCTCCAAAACCTGGAGCTTTGACTGCTCCAACCTGAAGACCAACTTAAAAGTTGGCTAAAGCCTGTTCAGAACCAGTGTGCATAGAGCTTCTCCATGGCATCTTCAGCGATTATGACTAGGGGCCTCCAATGAGCATTGGCAATTTCAAGACCAGGTACGTTGGACTGAACCCTAGAAATGTTCTTTTCTCTCCACACAACAAGCATTTGGAAGCTCACATTTTTGAGGTTTTGATGTGTTAATAAAATATGGGGAAATATATCCTCTATCAAACTTCATTCCTTTAATAGTGAAGGTTATTTCCATCCTTCACTGTGTTGACACTCTTTCTTCCAACCTCTTTCATTGCATCCCCATGCCTTTTATTCATTTGTAGAAATTATAGCAACCTGAGCAATTTCTGCAGAGGTTCTTACAGGTTTAGATTGTGTCTTAGGTTCATCAATTACAGCATCAAAAGCAAACATCACACCTCTTCAGATCTCCACTGGATTAGTTCTTTTGCTGATCTTCTCAACGTCTTCCTTGGCAATAGACTGTGCCAGAACAGTGGCAGTGGTGGTGCCATCCACAGCCTCTTCATTTCTGTTATTGGCAACATCCCTGACATGTTTAGCTCTGATATATTTGTATTTATCCTTTAACTCATTTGACTTTGCAACAGTGACTGTATCTTTTGTTACATTCAGACTTCCCCAACTCTGTTCAATAATCACTGTATTTCCCTTTGGCCCCACTGTAACAGCTCCAGCATAGGCTAAAAGGTCCACAGGATGAAACATTAAGGCTCAAGTGTCCTCACCAAAATTTACTTCTTTGGCATAGGCCTGAGTAGATGGAGCCAGTGCTTGTCTATGTTTCATGTGGCATAGGACTGTGGGTAGTCACAGCATTTCTCTAGAGTGGCAGCAGGAGAGCACAAGGCAAGGCAGACCTTGTACAATTTAAACAAAAGGTCATTTGAAAATATTTGGGCAGTTAGTATAATGCTTTTGCATAAGCACATATCTATTGGTATGTCAAATGTCTTAGAATGGATATTCTGGTGTATTGTTTTGTTTTGTTTTGTTTTGTTTTGTTTTGTTTTGTTTTAGTTATTCACAGATGGTACATTAGGTGCTAAAAACTATCATGTGAAATATAGGGTCAGAATCAATTTAATTACATATTTTTCCTCTCTCCAAATAATTTGTGAGCAAATAATAGTTCTCCCCTGATATGTTTTGTTATGTCTTGTTTTGTTTTGTTTGAAGGAAAACTTTACTGAGTTCCTGTTCTGACTGGAAAACATAGGAGTGTGATTTTTTTTTTCTTTTCTGTTTTTTACTTCTGTTACTCATATTGAAAATTGATTAGTATTTTCATTAAATGCATTTTAATTTCCTCCTTTTCTCTCAGTGTTTCCCTATATGACCTCTGAAATGGATCCACCCCTTTTCTGCTTCTCATTAGGGAACAAATAGGAGATAATGATAAAGTAAAATAATTTAAAAAAGAAAAAAACTAATGAAACACACAGAAGGAAAGGAGCCCAAAAAGTAGCACAGAAACAGAGTCCTATGTGTTTGCACACTGAGGAACACTGTAAAAACACTACTCTGCAATTCATGATGTATATGCAAAAGACCTCTGTTGTAACAAGAGAGAAACACAAGGAAAGAGAGGTAAACATCTGTAGTTAGCCTACTGGTTTCTCTGAGCCTAGTGTCTGACTGTTCCATGAAATGCTGCTTGAATTTGAGGCTGTGATGATGGATGATTTGGCAAGGGGGTGATGAAGGTTGGAGATATCCTACCTGATCCATTGGAGTTGTAGGTCAAAACAGAAGTGAAGCTCACAGCAGGTGTTCTTTTGCAGAGCTGGTGATGAGATTGAGGGACTGGAGATGGAGGAACAGAGGGAGAGAGGAAGCTCTCACACTAGTCTACCTGCTTACCTGGCTAGGGTATCCTGAGGGATCCCAGGGAATGCCTAATGGAATTGGGGGCTAATATGATGGAATTTGGGGGGAGAGGAAGACCTGTGTGTTGGAGGCAGAGGGCAAAGAGAGTCTGTACCCACTGATCTGCTACGGAGCTGGGAAGGAGAGGGATTGGATTTGGAGTTCGGAGGGAGAGGGAAAGATCTGTATTTAGCCTCTCACTCCACTGACTGAAGTCCCATATGGTTTTAAGTAAAAGTGTTTTACCAGCCCAACGCTGGGGGTCTAAAAATGTAGAGTAAAAGCCATGTGGTTCTCCTGCTTATCTACTTCAACTTAGGAAAAAACAGTGGATATTTTTGAAATTGCCTATTCTTTGAATTGTTGCCAAGTAATGTTTCACGATATAAAATGACCATAAATTCTTTTTGATAAATTCATGATGACACACATGATCTAGCATTTCTTGTGTTTTATTTTTCATTTATTTTGGAGGGAAGGTACTTCTTTAATTAAATATTGTCAATGAAAAAACATCTACTTACATATAATGTAAACCTATTATTATACAAAGAGAACCCTTGGCTTAATTTTTTATATATTGAAATTTTAATGTTATTTCTTTTATTTTGTGAGATACTCACAGGCTTTTATAATTTCCCTCTTCCCTTTTCTTCTCTCCAAACCTAGTCCTATATACCCCTCATTTCTAGTTTTAAAATTACTCATATCTTAAATGAACTAAATCTCATGCAGCTGGTCATGCCTCTGAAGGAATTGTAGTTAATGGTCTTCTCAAGTGGGAAGTCCCATCTTAAATCTAAATCATTTGAGATCCCAGTTACATCTGGGCCACAACTTCTTCTGGTGCAGAGGAGAGAAGCTTACATTTCTTGCTTCTTTGCCTCCACTCTAAGCTCAAGATTATATATCCTGTTGAGTCATTACTTGACTGGAATTAGAACCTACTTCTTTGAGAGTCTATACTAAAGACCAACTGAGCCATCCAGCCCCAATGACTGAACAACTATTGAAATCTGCTTCTTTCTGTTTGAAGATAGCCATTGTTAGACTCGTTGGACCACAGCCTATAGGCCACTGTAAGAATCCCTAATATATATTTTATATAAAAATTGTTTCCATATATGGAAATATGCATTTCAGTCAGTTCTGTGTCTCTAGACAACACCAACAAATCCACATGGTTTCTTTATGCACTAATTATGTGTGTAAGTATATCTCCCACATATCTCAATTACATACATGCATAACACATGTGTGTAATTATATGACATTCCTAGTTTTGGTTGATCATTTGATTACATCTGGAATTAACAAAAACCAAGCAGCTGGGCACACTTGTGAAAGGTTTTTATTGCTTGAGTTTATTTGATGAGGGAAGAGTCACTTGAAATTCACATCATTTGAGAAGACCCGCTTTACATCTGGGACCACACCTACTGGTAGTAGTCTATATAAAAGAGCATAGAAGCAGGATATTTTTACTACTTTGTAATGCTTGCCCTCTGTTTAATTGGCAAGGTACTCTGTCCTGCTACTGGGCATTCCCCCACTGATACAAGAACCTGCTTCTTTGGGACTCATTGTATCCTAAACCTGAGCTGAGCTATACAGCTTCATGACCTGAACATAACTATTGGATTCTTTGAATTTCTATTGGGATATAGTCATTGTTAGTTTAGCTTTAACACAGCCTATAAGTCATTCTAATAAATACACGGTCTATCTATCTATCTATCTATCTATCTATCTATCTATCTATCTATCATCTATCTATCTATGCCAGCAGAGCTGGGAATTTTCTGTTCTCCTTCCAAATGATTCCTTGCTCATAAGTTATTCTTCCTGATAAGTAATGGACTCATTCAGTACTTAAAATTTATGGCTTGCTTGCTCTGTTTAAGAATATTGTATTTCGGTGCTCATTAGACAGCATTTTAGGTTTGTCTTATCAAATGAATACATACGTGCATTTTTCTTGTTATGCTATATTATTGGAAGTCAACATTACCCACACATGTGGTAAATATCATGTTTTAAATTTAATAAAACTAAAAATCAAATTAACAGCCAGGACCAGTATTTAAGTCTGTCAACTTTGCACTGAGGAGTTGAAGAAAGGTGATTTTATCTGAGTTTGAGGCTACTTTAAGATACGGAGTGAGGTTCATGTCAGCCTTAGGTGGAGAAGTGACATTGAAGAAAGAAAGAAAGAAAGAAAGAAAGAAAGAAAGAAAGAAAGGAAGGAAGAAAGAAAGGAAGGAAGGACGAAAGAAAGAAAGAAAGAAAGAAAGAAAGAAAGAAAGAAAGAAAGAAAGAAAAGGAGAGGAAGGAAGGAAGGAAGGAGGGAAGAAAGGAAGGAAGGAAGGAAGGAAGGAAGGAAGGAAGGAAGGAAGGAAGGAAAGAAAGAAGGAAGGAAGGAAGAGGGAAGATGACATAAATATTACTTTTGGGATTTCAGGTATAAATTTGGAATGTCCATGAATAATTTTCTTATAGTACATTAACAGGCAAGTGAACTAAACATACAGTTAAGAAATGGACTTTTCTTGAAAATCATAATACAGCATGGAAAGTGAATGAGTTTTGTATTGAATGTGGATTTTATGTGTTGGGTTGTCTGCACATAGTAGTATTTGCAGTCAACATCCATAGCCATACATTGAATAGATCCTAGGGGCTCTTGTGGAAGTCTTTGGGCAAGGAATGTGGACCAGAAGAGGACAGGGACTTCACAGGAAGACCAACAGACTCTAGTACCCTGAACATTTGTGGGGAACTCCCAGACACTGAACCACCAACCAAAAGGCATAAGTGGGCTTTACCTAGTGCTCCTGGACATATATAGCAGATGAGCAGCTTGGCCATTATGCAAGCCCCCCAATAAATGGAGCAGTGTGCTGTCCCAGACTCTGATGACACCCTGAGAAACCTTTTACCCCTAACCCCTAACAGGGCTTTCTTGTCTGACTTCAGTGGGAGAGGATGCCTCCACTCCTGCAATGTCTTGATGTGTGTGTGTGTGTGTGTGTGTGTGTGTGTGTGTCTGTGTGTGTGTGTGTGTGTGTGTGTTATATCTAGGGGGTCTCTATATTCTAAATATACCAAACATACACAGTTATTTTATATGCTTAACAGAGACAGCATATATATGTGAATACATAGGCTAATATTTCTGTTCATATCTTGTTTAAACTTCAAAATAATAAGTGAAAACTGTCAAATTAACCACGAATTTTCTTCTGTATTACAATATTATAACCATCTTATATTTTTGTTCATTGGAAAACCTGAATCATAAGGGGAATTTTAAAAGAGCCATAAGATTCCAGTGGATACCTCCAAACTTACTGTCACATACCCAATAAGCATAGTGGAACACAAACCAAAGGGTAGTGAGAGAGTGAGAGAGAGAGACAAGAGAGACAGAGAGACAGAGCGAGGAGAGAGGGATGGAAAGAGGGATGGAGAAAGGCAGGGAGGGAGGGGTGAATCAAGGAGGTCATGGGAGACATTAATCAATATAAGGACAGAGTAGGTTGACATGTACAACTAAACAATAGCAATAACAATACAATCCGAACAACTCACCAGGTTCATTGCCTAATTCCGGATGCTCTTCTGTCTCCTTTTTAACAATTCCAATCCTCCTAGAGTAACAATTCCCATGAAACATCCAAACAATCCTCAAAATTGTTGTTAATCCTCTATTTTCCTCTGTTTTTCCATGTTGGGCTTTTTTTTCTTACAAAACAACAAAATTAATAGAAGTAAAATGTAAGCAAAGCTAGCCTAAGGCTTTTCCAGAAAATTATCAGACACTGACATCTTGTGGAATTGGCTATAAAAGAGTTTTAGTAAGTCTGCATCTTCTGTGTAAGCTAAATCCCCTTTTATACTTCCTCGCCCTCCCTCCCTTCCTTCCTCCCTTCCCTTCTTTTGGGTCGGTGGATTGTAGCAGGTACTTCAGGGCTAATATCTATTCATAAATGATCACACTACACAGAATGTATGTTCTTGTGAGAATGGGTTATTTCACTCAGGATGATAGTCCTAGTTTCATCCATTTGCCTGCATATTTAAATATTTTACTGTTTTTAGTAGATGAGTAGTACTCCTTGGTGTAAATGAACCACATATTCTCTATTCATTCTTCAGTTGAGGGATATCTGGCGTGTTTCCAGTTTCTGGCTTTTATGAATAAAACTGCTATGAACGTAGTTGAACAAGTGTCCTTTTGATATGGTGAAACAACTTTTGTGTATATAGCCAAAGTGCTATAGCTGAGTCTTAAGGTAGAACTTTCCCATTTTGGGGGAACCTACCAAATTGATTATTGGAGTAGTTGTACATGTTCGCACTCCCATCAGCAATGGAAAAGTGTTCCCCTTCTCCACATCCTTGTCAGGATGTGCTGTCACTTGAGTTTTTGAACTTAGCTATTCTGTGTGTCTATGATAGAATATAAGAGTTTCTATTTATTTACACTTCCCTGAAGACTAAGGATGTTTAACATTTCTTTGAGTACTTCTCCACCATTAGAAATTCTTTTCCTGAGAATTGTTATCTTTTTGTAACATATATTTTATTTACATCACCTTACCAAAGCAGCTCTCTTTGTCCTCTTCTCTGAGTACCACCCTTACAAATCCTTCCCACCTACTACCCTTCCCCTTCTCAGAGAATGGGATAGCTTCCTTGTGTTCCAATTCAGGCTGCAACATCTTGTCCTACTTAAATTAAGTACTTCCTCTCCCACTGAGTTCGAACAAGGCAGTCCAGGTAGAGAAAGGAGATCCAATGGTAGGGAACAGAGTCAGAGATAGTCTGCTCTCCAAATGTAGGGAATTCCCCAGATGATCAAGCTGCACATTTGCTACAAATATGGTGGATGCCTTGGTCTAGCTCCTCCTTGTTCTTTTGTTGGTTGTTCAAGAAGTGGGCATTTCTGGTTTCATTGGAGAGCAGAGGGGGAAGGTTTTAGGTATATTTGTCTGGAAACCATCTTAGGAGAGGAAGTTTTGCTGAACCAACCAAGGGAGAGAATGATTTGCTGAATTTTTAGTATCCCTTAGGTATTATACACTTTGATCTGGGAATAGCTATACTTTTTCTCTTCCAACCTGAATCCCCATAATCTCCTTTAGCAATCTTATTGCTCTTGGTAGAACTTCACATACTATATTGAGATATGGAGGGTTTAGACAGTCTTGTCCCTGATTTTAGTCAAATTGCTCTGTTTCTCTCCGTTTAATTTGATGTTGGCTACTGGCTTGCTGTACACTGCCCTTTTTGTGTTTAGGTATGTGCCTTGAATCCCTGATCTCTCCAAGACTTTTAACATGAAGGGATGTTGGATTTTGTCAAAGACTTTTTAAGCATCTATTAAGAGAGTCATCTGTTTTGTCTTTTATTTTGTTAACACGATGGATTGCATTGATGGGTTTTTGTTTGTTGAACTATCCCTGTATCCATGGAATGAAGCCTACTTGCTCATGGTGGATGATATTGTCTGTGTTTTCTTGCATTGGTTTGGAGTGTTTTATTGAGTATTTTATGACAATGTTCAGAAAGGAAATTGTTCTGACTTCTCTTGTGTTGCTGATTCTTTGTGTGGGTTAGACATCAGGGTGACTGCAGGCCTCATAGAATGAGTTTAGCAACGATCCTTTTGTTTCATTCTTGTGGAATAGTTATAGGAGAATTAGTATTAGCTCTTCCTGAAGAGTCTAGTAGGATTCTGTACTAAAACCATCTAGCCCTGGGCTTTTGTGGTTGAAGAGAAATTTAATGACTGCCTCTATTGCTTTAGGGGTTATAGGACTATTTAGATTATTTACCTGATTGAGATTTAATTTTAGTCAGTAGTATCTATTGATTTATCTATTTTATTTAGAGTTTCCAGTTTTGTGGAGTACAACATTTTGAAGTAAGACCTAATGATTTCCAAACTGTCTGTTTTTATGTCTCCCTTTTCATTTCTGATTTTCTTAATTTGGATATTGTCTTTCTGTTGTTTAGTTAGTTTGGCTAAGTATTTGCTTATCTTGCTGATTTTCTCAAAGTGCCAGCTCTTGGTTTCCTTGATTCTTTGTATAGTTCTTTTCGTTTCTACTTAGTTGATCTCAGTCTTGAGTTTGATGATTTCCTGCCATCTATTCCTCTTGGGTATATTAGGTTCTTTCTGTTCTAGAACTTTCAGGTATGCTGTTAAGCTGCTAGTTTATTTTCTCTCCAGTTTCATTCTGGTAGCATTCAAGCTATGAGTTTTCCTCTTAGCACTGTTTTCATTGTGTCCCAAAAGTTTGAGCATGTTGTGACTTCATTTCCGTTAAATTCTAAAAAGTCTTTAATTTTTTTTTTATTTCTTGCTTAGCCAAGTTATGATTGAGTATGGTGTTGGACTGCTTCCATGTGCATGTTGGCTTTGCCTTGTTTGTTGTTTCTATTGAAGAGCAGCCATAGTCTGTAGTGATCTGATAGAAAGCATGGGATTATTTCAATCTTCTTGTATTTCTTAAGGTCTGTTTTGTGAACTATTATATGGTCAATTTTGGAGGAGGTACCATGGGGTGCTGAGAATATGGTTTATTCATTTGATGTAGGATGAAATATTGTATAGATATCTGTTAAATCCATTTGGTCCATAATTTCTGTTTGCACTGTGTCTCTGTTTAGTTTGTGTTTCCCTGATCTGTCCATTGATTAGAGGGGGTGTTGAAGTCACCCACAATTATTGTGTGAGGTGCAATGTGTGCTTTGAGCTTTAATAAAGTTTCTTTTACAGATGTTGAAGCCCTTGCATTTGGAGCATAGATGTTGAGAATTGAGAGTTCATCTTGGTAGATTTTTCTTTTGATGAGTATGAAGAGTCCTTTTGTCTCTTTGGATGATTTTGGTTGAACATCAATTTTATCTTATATTAGAGTGATTACTTCAGATTGTTTCCTGGGACTATTTGTTTTGAAAATTGTTTTCCAGACTTTTACTCTGAGGTAGTGTTTGTCTTTGATACTTAGGTTCATTTCCTGTATGCAGCAAAATGCTGGGTCCTGTTTACATATCTAGTCTGTTTTTCTATGTCTTCTTATTGGGGAATTGAGTCCATTTATGGTAAGAGATATTATGAAATAGTGATTGTTGCTTTCTGTTATTTTTGACATTATTTTTATGTTTTTATCATTATCTTCTTTTGGGTTTGTTGAAAGAAGATTACTTTCTGGATTTATCAAGGGTGTAGTTTCCCTTCTTGTGTTGGCATTTTCCATCTATTATCCTTTGTAGGGCTGGATTTCTGGAAATATATAAATTTTGGTTTGTCATGGAATATCTTAGTATCTCCATCTATGATGATTGAGAGTTTTGCTGGGTAGAGTAGACTTGGATGGCATTTGTGTTCTCTTAGTGTCTGTAAGAGATCTATCTGCCCAGGCTAGCCCTCATGGTCTCTGCTAAGAAGTGTGGTGTAATTCTGATAGGTCTGCCTTTATATGTTACTTGACATTTTTCCCTTTCTACTTTTACTATTCTTTCATTGTTTACTGCATTGGGTCTTTTGATTATTATGTGACAGGAGGAATTTCTGTTCTGGTTCAGTCTTTTCAGAATTCTGTAGGCTTCCCATATGTTCATGGACATTTCTTTCTTTAGGTTAAGGAAGTTTTATTCTATAATATTTTTGAAGATATTTACTGTCCCTTTAGGTTTGAATCTTGGCTCTTTTCTATACCTATGATCCTTAGGTTTAGTTATGTCCTGGATTTCCTGGATGTTTTGTGTTACAAGCATTTTGCACTTTGCATTTTCTTTGACTGATGTGTAAACAATTTCTATGGTATCTGCAGCACCCGAGATACTTTCTTCTATCTCTTGTATCCTGTTGATGATGCTTGCATCTATGACTTCTGATTTCTTTCCAAGTTTTCCTATATCCAGAGTTGTCTCCCTTTGTGATTTATTTATTGTTTCCACTTTCATTTTTAGATCCTGGATGGTTTCCTTCAGTTATTTCCTGTGTGTGTGTGTGTGTGTATGTGTGTGTGTGTGTGTGTGTTTTCTTTTAATTCCTTAAAGGATTTTTGTTTCCTTCTTAAGGTATTCTACCTGTTGACTCGTGTATTCCTGTATTTCTTTAAGGAAGATATTTATGTACTTCTTGAAGTCTTCTATCAACATCATGAGATTTTACATCAGGATCTTGCTTTTCTGGTGTGTTGGGATGTCTAAGACTTGCTGTTCTGGGAGAATTGGGTTTAGATGGTGCCATGTTGTCTTGTTTTAGTTGGTAATGTTCTTGCATTTGCTTTTTGCCATCTGCTTATCTCTGGTGTTAACTGGTCTTGCTATCTCTGACTGCAGCTTATCTGTCCTGCAAGCCTGTGTATTTGTTCTCATTGGAGACCCATTCTCTCTGGGAGGAATCTAGGTATTGAGAGTGTGATACAGGGTAAGTTCTGGTGTGCAGACAGAAACCAGAAAAATCCTGTTCCCAGATGATCCTTGGTTCCAGTCCTGATGGCTCTGGGCAGATCCCTCTTGGGCCAGGGTCAGTTCAGGTGTGCAGACAGAAACCAGAAGAGTCCTGTCTCCAGCTAATCCTTGGTTCCTGTTTCCTGATGGCTCTCTGCAGATCCCTCTTGGCCCAGGAATTTGAAGATTGGTGGTGGTCTTACCTGTGCACACAGGGATGTAGGTAGGTATGTAGGCACTCCTAGAAGACCAGCTCTCTTGTGGTGGTATTTGTGTATGTAGATCTGTGGTTTAGGATCATTTCTGGGTGCAGATGGAAATCAGAAGACTCATGTCCCAGACTGTTCCTTGGCTCTTGTGTCCTCAGGTTTTCAGGCTGATTCCTATGAGCAGCAGGGGTTGTCCTTCCTGTGTTTCCCAGGCCTCCTGCACTCCTAGGTAGTCAGCTATCTCCCTGAGTCACATGAATATGGTGCTCTATACAAAGGATGGGCCAGGTCAATTCCTGTTATTTTGATGTTAATGGTGGTAGTTTGAGTATGTGTGTGTCTGTATGTGTGTGTGTGTTGTGTGTGTGTGTGTTTGTGTTTGTGTGTGTATGATGTTCTTATTTTGATTTTACTTGTGTGAAAACATTTATTTCTTATGGGTGTGGATTTTTTTTAGGTATAAATATCCTCATTTGGTTGTAATTTTCTTCCTAGTATACTCTGTATGGCTGGATTAGAGGAAAAATATTTTTTAAATTTAGTTTTGTCATAGATTATCTTGATTTTTCCATGAATGGTGATTGTGGCCTCTTAGGCTCAGGCCCTTCTCCTTTTAAGATTCTGCGTAGAAGTCTCATGTAATTGCAACTTTTTCCCTTGCACCTTTTAATATTCAATTGTTTTGTTCTATACATTTAGTGTTTGGATTATTATGTGGCACTAGAATTTCTTTTCTAGTCTAATCTCCTTGGTGTTCTGTATTCTTCTTGTACATTTATAGGAATATATTTCTCTCTTCCATCTCCTACTATTGTGTTGATGATATTGCATCTGTAGTTTTTGTTCTCTTTCCTAGGTTTTCTATCTCTAACACTGGAATAGTTTGTGTTTTCTTTATTGCTTCTATTTCCATTCTTAGTTCTTAGACAGATTTATTTGTGATAGCCATAAGCTGGAAGCAACCTAGATGTCCCAGGACAGAAGAATGATTACAAAAAATGTGGTTCATTTGCACAATGGAATACTACTCAGCTATTAAGAATGATGATATCCTGAGTTTTTCTGGCAAATGGATGGAAATGAATGTATTCTTTTGCTGTCCGTTAGCCATGTGTTTGTCCCTGGTGTTGGCAGAATGATCCTGATGCAAATGAGACTATTTTGTTGTCTGTGTCCCAGGCTGACCCAACATGCAAGGGATTGGTTGGGGATGGTTCCAAGCAGGTTTCTCTTAGGACCCCAAGAGAAGCCCTCCTCAGGGAGGTGGGGTGCTTCTTATGTCCCACAAACCTCCCTCCATGGGGGGAACATTTATTTTCACCATATATGGTAGTCTTTGATTTTCTTTTTCCTTCCTCTAATATATAATTCTGTATGTTTTGTGTATGTGTGTGTTTGTGTGTGATACATCAACTTATTTTAATGTTGTCCACTTTAATTTAATACTTTTTGTTTATATTATAAAAACAATATCGTAGGAATGTGAGAACATCAAATGTTCCCCAGTACTTCAGTACTTGCAATTTGAACTGCTATAACTTTCAAATATAAAAACACCTAGAGTGCCAAATGACAGTTTTTCTCAAAAAAATACATAAATTAAAATCTCCCTGCTTGAGTTTCTCATTCCCATTTTAGTGCATTAACACTTAAAAGTTGAAACCATCTATGCTAGCTCAAGGAACTTGTATTTTTTACCAGACATACATTTTCTGCTTATAACAATGGCTCCCTATGGTCTTGCCTTACATCAGTTTCTCCTATAAATGTTGGGTGCATATTGTAGGTTTAGTGTAATGTGAAGTCTCAAGAAATTGGGTAATCATGCCGCATGTTTTACTTTGTATCAGAGCCAACAAGAATTTTCAAGTCCTTAACTGAGTTATGCTGTTTGGGGCTTTCCTATAAAGGAGTTTCACATCCTGTTAATTCTCTTGCATCCCTCAACCTATTGGGATAGAAAGAGCATGTGTCTGTTAACTTCAGTTTCAGACACAGAAATCTAAAGGTCTATCTTTGCCAGAACAATTTCACTAGTGTTACTAGAGCAAAAGTCTGATTCAAAGAAGCCAGAAACATATTATATTGAAGAAGAATATAGGCTGCTCATATTGAGAAGGGATTACATTTCAAGACACTTTACCACCTCTGCCCAATGTAACCTTCGAAGCTCAGGTTGATCCACTCCACTGCTATTGCACTTCTTGTTGATCATCCCATGGTGCTGGTATCTCCAATATTCTGGGATCTTTTATTGCAACTAGGCTTCACCAATGGTCTCTCAGAATCTTCTCTTTTCATGGTATCAATCATCATCTGCTTTGCACAACTCCTTCAATCCGGGGCCTTCAACTATAACTGAGGCTGCACATGCACCAGAAGCCTTCCATGGCCTCTCACATTGACAAGCATCAGCTTTTGTTTATGATACTTCATACCTTTAAAACCAGTACCATCCGAGTCACTCTTACACATTACTAAGTACAGCTTCAGTGTGTTGTACAACCTTGTCTATCTCTGGAACACTGCTTCATTTTGCTGCCAGAAAACACTTACCAGAAGATTTCACCTCAGTGAGGCTGGTCTTTCTTAATCACTACTAATTTCTTAGCTCCATCTAACCATCTCCATTTGTCCCAGTAGTCCCTTCTATTCTGGACTCTAGCTTTAGCTTTAAGCCTTCTGGGATTAAAGGCTTGTACTATGCAATACCTAGAGCTTAAATAAGCTGTGTGGGATCTTGCCAGAGCTTTCTACTTCTTTGATCCAATTTAATGTACTTGAACACAGGATTAAGCTACATTTCACATCCTGGTGCCCTTTTTTTAATTTTTTTTATTTTTTTTATTTTCTATATTCTATGTTTGCATTCCAAAGGCTTTCCACTTTCCCAGTTCCCACCCACCATAGTTCCCATAGTTCCTCTCCCCTGCTCCTCTTCATTGAATCCTATATCCTCCTCTCTCTCTACCAATGCCCTCACCAGAACTTGAATTCCAGGCCGATTTTCTCCTATGGACATTTCTTGACCAATTTTTACTGGCCAATAAGAGAACCATGGGGAACATTATTTACACAAATTATAGAATGGAGAGTCTTAGAATAGGCAGTATTCTATGTAATGCCATGTCTGGACTGCAGCCAGGTATCATGGCAGAGAAATCATCATTTGACTGATAAAAAGATAATCTTTACACACTTCACAAGAACACTATTCATACGCAAAACTTGGGATCTATATTTTTAATCTATAAATTGGGATCTATTGTTTCTAATGGTGGCAATTGAATCATGAATCTACTTCACCAGCAATTCTTGAGAAGATCTGGCACTAGTATTGAGGGTGCCAGTGCTACCCTCCTTTGAGTGACTGGAAGGCATCTTAGGAATTTCATTCACATAACTCATAGATGTGATGTACGTGATGACCATGAAGGCAACACACAATAAACCTCCACAAAGCATGAAGTCTTTAGAAGACAAAGTTCTTGGACCTCTGTCTCTCTGAGAACCACTCTTCCTGGTTTTGTTAACTCATAGGCTGCATACCATGAGTTCCAAAGCTGTTCCTCTTGTATGGTTTCCAACATTTTGTCTACCTTGGCAATAATGAATAATAGCATTTATTTTGAAGAATTATCTGTGTCTTAGTTTGTGTGTCACTGCTGTTAACAGACACCATGACCAATGCAAGTTTTATAAAAGACAACATTTAATTGGGGCTGGCTAACAGGCTTAGAGTTTCAGCCCATTGTCATCCAGGCAGAAACATGGGAGCATCCAGGCAGATATGGTGCAGGAGGAGCTGAGAGTTCTATCTCTTCATCTGAAGGTGGCTAGTGGAAGATGGACTTCCAGTCAACTAGGGTGAGGGTTTTAAACCCTCAATAACACACCTACTCCAACAAGGCCACACCTCCTAATAGGTTCACTTCCTGGGCCAATCATATACCAACCATCACAATCTATGTGATGTTTCCTGGCTTGCCCAGGGTGGGGGTTGGGGAGGGTTACTCAAAGATATATTTATGGTTCAAAAACCAATATGCAAAGGTAAGTTGCTTTTTTGGGTATACGTAAACTTAAACTGAAATTTCAAACAGATAGATTGAATGTGTGGAGATGGCTATTCTGATTTCATTTATATTATCTCGCAAGAATATTTCACACACAAAAAAAACCTCATCAAAAGCAAACAAATCAAGGAGCAGCAAGGATATCAAACCAAAATGAATGCTTTCTCAAAGCAGTCCCCAAACTAAATCATCAGGAAGAGTCCAGACACAGAAGTAGCATCTCTTTCCCAGGCACAGAAAAGGCCACACCACTGATAACAGGAGGAATCCACCACTGGTGCTTTTGAAGCATGCTTAAAAGATACTGGAGACTCTAATTCTTTTTTTTAATTATTTTTGTCTAATAATTTCATGAATTCATTGCTTCTAATGACTGAATAGTACTCCATTGTGGATATATAGCACATTTTTTATCCATTCCTCCTTTGAGGGACATCTGGGTTCTTTCCAGCTTCTGTCTATTATAAAAAAGGCTGCTATGAACATAGTGGAGCATGTATCCTTATTACATGCTGGGGAATCTTCTGGGAACATGCCTAGGAGAGGTATGGCTGGGTCCTCCAGAAGTATCATGTCCAGTTTTCTGAGGAACAGCCAGACAAATGTCCAGAGTGGTTGTACCAGCTTACCATCCCACCATCACTGTAGGAGTGTTCTTCTTTCTCCACATCCTCACCAATACCTGATGTCTCCTGATATTTTAATCTTATCCATTCTAACAGGTGTGAGGTGAAATATCAGGGTTGTTTTGATTTTCATTTCTCTAATGACTAATGATGTTGAACATTTTTAAGATGTTTTTCAACCATCCAACTTTCTTCAGGTGAAAAGTCTTTGTTTAGCTCTGTACCCCATTTTTTGATAGGGTTATTTGGTTTTCAGGGGGCTAACTTCTTTTGTTCTTTGTATATATTGGATGTTAGTCCTCTGTCAGATGTAGGGTTGGTGAAGATCTTTTCCCATTTTGCTGGCTGCCAATTTGTCCTTTTGAGAGTGTCTTTTGCCTTACAGAAACTTTGTAATTTTATGAGGTCCCATTTGTGTATCCTTGATCTTATAGCATAAGCTATTGGTGTTCTGTTCAGGAACTTTCCCCCTGATCCAATGTCTTCAAGGGCCTTCCCCAGTTTCTTTTCTATTAGTTTCAGTGTTTCTGGTTTTATGTGAAGGTCCATGATGGGGATTGCATTGAATTTGTATATTGCTTTTGGCAAGATTGCCATTTTAACTATATTAATCCTGGCAACTCAGGAACATGGAACATTTTTCCATTTTCTGAGGTCTTCTTCTATTTCCTTCTTCATAGACCTGAAGTTCTTCTCATACAAATCTTTCACTTGTTAGGTTAGAGTCACACCAAGATACTTTATATTATTTATGGCTATTGTGAAAGGTTTCATATCTCTAATTTCTTTCTCAGCCTGCTTATTCCATTGGAATAGAACTGAGGGCAGAGCCCTAGATTAGAATGCATCTAGGCTAAACTTGAAGCTGCAAGAACCTGAGTCCCATTGCTGTCACACCCTTGTATACTTGCCTTCATTGAGATTGTGACTCCATTTCAACAAAACAAAACAAAACAAAACAAAACTGTCTTTTTGATTCACATGTCTGCTGATGCATTAAAATTAATGGATTTTCTATGACTCAATACACCCAATGCCTGCATTCTGGAGTGCTGGTCACTTTACTGAATTAATTGCTTTCCCTAACACACTTCTTATTTAGCCCTCTCCTGGATTTGCTCAAGGTTTCTCTCCATAAGTTATCACACCTTAGCATTTTTGGGATAAAACCTATTTAAATATATATATGTGTGTATATATATTTATATATATACACACACATATATATATATACATGCATATATTTACTTATTCATATAGATGTATATGAATAAGTAAATATATGCAGGTATGTTTGTATGTATGTTTATATTATACATGTCTTTACAAAGATGGAGACAAATATCCATAATTGCTTGACTGTTGTCCAAATAGATGAAAAGTTGATAGAGATTTGTACATACATAATTATAGATTAACATTAGACTAGTAGATACTTAAACATACAAAAAATATGTATTGAAGCTGAGCATGTAGACAATCGTCCTTGCCCACAAAATGGTAAAAATTAAACAGGTAAGTCTAAAAGGGAGTAGAAAAAAAGGAAATGGACAACACCAAAATAAGTTGGTGTTGTGCCAGAGAGCATTTCTGAACCCCAAAAGACCACCAATGCACTGTTTCTCATGCAAACACATTAGGGTCTCTTTATTAGAAGGTCAATTTTGGGCTCACTTCCAACCCAACCCCGACAGAACAGTACAGGAAGGCTGAACTACATCCAACCCTAAGGAGAACAAAGGTTTATAGGAAATGGGGTCAAGTGCGGGGGGGTATCTAGCCTCACAAACACCTAATAGAATAACTATTGTAAGCCTACAGGTGGGTGTTCTGAAGCAAAACCATGAACAATTGCAAACAGTCTGAAAGTACATCTAAAACAACCAGACTTATCTTTGGTTAACTGTTGCTAGAAAGTAGCTAGGGAGTAACTCTGGGCAAGGACAAGCTCTGGGGTCCTTCCTGATACTTGAATGCAATTTGACTTCAAGTTCTCAGCACTCCCCTCCCCTATCTTTAAGATGGGTGCTTGTAGCAAGATAGAGTAAGTTTGGCTTCTCAATAGGAGTGTGTGTGTATGTCTGTGTGTGTGTGTGTGTGTGTGTGTGTGTGTGTGTGTGTGTGAGAGAGAGAGAGAGAGAGAGAGAGAGAGAGAGAGAGAGAGAGAGAGAGAGAGAGAGAGAGAGATAGGAGGGAGATAGAGAGAAAGAGGGAGAGAGGGAGAGAGAGAGAAAATTAACTCTACAGCATGCACCAGAGACCTGAGAGGTGAGAGATTCTCAGGACTCAAAGGGAGAGATCCATAATGAAATGCCCAACTGTAAGGAGAGGGAACTTATAGAGTTCAACTCCAGCAGGAACATAGGGCATCAATTGAGGGAAAGGGGGGCCATCCCACAGTCACAACCCATGATTATTCCTGTCTGAAAGAATTATAGGGATCAAAAGGAGAGGAGCCTGAGTAAAAGAAGGTCCAGCAACAGTCCCAAAGTAGGATCCAGCTCAAGGGGAGGTCCCAAGGCCTGACACTATTACTGAGGCTACTGAGCACTCACAAAAAGAGATGTAGCCTTACTGTATTCCTGAAGATCTATCAAGCCACTGGATCAGATGCAGATATTTCTACCCAACAAATGGACAGAAGCAACTGACCTCTGTTGTAGAATTAGGGAACACTGAAAGAAGGTGAGGAGAAGCAATCCCTCACAATCCCTTAGGAGGACTAGCAGTCTCAATTAATGTGGACCCCCAAAAACTCTCATACATTGGAACACCAAACTGGCAGCATACACCAGCTGACATGGGGACACAAGACAAACGGGCTATGGGGCTGGGTTCATTCAGTGATGATTTACCTGTCCCTCAAGTGTCTGGAGGCCCAGGGAGATTAGAGGTCAGGTGGGGTGGCTGCTGGGGACATCCACATGGAGACTGAGTGTGGGAAGGAGGTATGGGATGTGGAACAGTCAGATGGTGGACTGGAGTGGGGGAAATAAGGAACAGAGTATAAAATATAATCGATTAATTAAAATTGAAAAGGGGAGAGTGACATAAAATATAGACCCCTGCAATGGACAACAGCCTACCTTACTAAGAAACTCGACACAGTTGCACAGGATGGGTAAACTGCTGGAGAAATATGCCAGCAAACCGACCGGACATTGGGCTTGGCTTACAAAACTATCAGTTTAGAAAGGCAGCCTTAGAATAAGCCACTTTGATGGTTAGTTGGGGAGTTTGGAGGCAGAGGCATACTCCAGCCAGCATTTGACAGCAACTGTATACAGTAAGGAATCAAAAGAGGCAGGATCTGATAATTGGTGGATACAACATAAGTGTCTTCTGCCACAGACCCTGCTCTAGTTCCTCACACGCAGGAGGAAAGCTGAATCAAGCAAGCTGCTCCCAGAATGCATGTTTCTGTCCGTAGGAGTGAACATGAGGGCAGGCAGGTATCCAAGAGAAATTTGGGGAGACAACTGCAAAGATAAGGATACAGGAAAGCTCTACAAACTCTGTAGACAATGTCTGTTTTGACCATTTTATCCAACACACTGGCAGAGATTACCTTCATTCAGACCATCAAGTGCTAATGGAAACAACTATTCCTAGTACTCTTTGCCAAGAACCTAGGCACCAGAAATAGTATAGGTCCCTGCTGGGGCCCTAGCCTGAGCTAACACACAGGAATTTGCCTTGAAGAAGACCCTGATGTCAGAACTCCAACATACCTACCCAGGGAAGAAGCCCCATGAACCCATATCCTGAAAACACAAGGAATTGGCAGAAAGGTCTTCATTCAGAGCTGCTTCTTCAGATTGGGACCATCTCTTGCCTTATCATGAGCCAAAACACACACAAGAAGAGCTCCATGTGTACCTTGAAGTTCAAGCCTGGATCTAGGAGAAAATAGGAACCAAAAACAGCAGCTGCCTGGAGAGAACCAGGTGCAAGTCACATAGCCTAGGGGAGGGGCAGGCTTGACAAGCCTTGGCAGCACCAGGGAGAGTAGACACTCTGGAGAAAGCCTGATGCTGGGCCAAAGGAAAAGGAAATCACTTCCAGGACACAGAAAGAGCAAGCAACCTCAGCCCTGGGAGCAGGAGGAACTCCATAGTAGGACTTAGGAGGCTTGCCTCAATACCAAAAGCAGCTCTCCTTTATCTCCGGACTGCTGCCCTCCAAGAAAAAAGCTCAGGTCAAGCTGAGATACACATGGCTCATGCAAAGCTACATCAGAGCAAGTCAAAGATCAGACATCACTTTCTGCCAATAACCTAGCAGAACACCACTGCAGTGGACAAGCTGGCTGCTCACTGTTTGTACAAAGGTAGGTCTCCTTGCACCCAGAAATAGAAGATAAACCTTTGGTATGAGGAAACACAAAGGAAATCAATATGCCAGATGGTTCCACGTGCAAGTCTAGAGGACAGCTAGATCCGAAGTTTAACTATGGGCTCCTTGTGGTTCCTACAAGCAATGGAGATTGTGGTAAATAACGTGCCAGCTGAAATTAAAAAAAATGCTGCCATCAAAAATTGAGAATGGGGAGACCTGCACAAATATCCACAACTAGAAGCAAGACTGAACATTCAGCATTGATCACACAAATGGTGAAGGAAAATAAAATGGATTCTACTCTACAAAAATATCTGCACAGTGCAAAAGGGCTACCCAGCCATATAACATTATCACCTGTCAATCCTTAGGGCAAAAACATTACATGGGTTGACAGTTGAAGATGAACTTACTGTAAGCATCTATTCCCTCTTTAACACTATCTTCCACTCAAAGCTTGTAGACGATGGAGCTGCACACAAGTGCAAGGAACAAAAGTTCAGCTACAAATAATTGGAGTATGTTCTCAGTAAAATATGCAGTTTTTCATTCCTTCTTATCTAACTCTATTTCATCTCTGTCTCTCTCTGTCTCTGTCTCTCTCTATATATATACACACACACACACACATATATATATATATATATATATGTGTGTGTGTGTGTGTGTGTGTGTGTGTGTGTGTGTGCATAGTTGACATGTGTTTTCTCCTTTTCCAACTAGCTGGTGCGCCAGGATCCTCTCTTTCATCTCTTGGAGCTTCCTAGGATGTGCGTTTCTGTGACTTCTCTTCAGGAGAGGTGCTCAGGCCACCTCTTATATAGAGGCTCATCTCCAAGCCAAAGTCCTTCTTGGTTCGCTTAGGCTGAGCTTCCAGCAAGGACCCAGTAGACTACATGCCTACCAATACCTTTAAAAAGCAGACTAGGAGCTGCTGTTTCTTCAAGCACTTGATGCTCTTTCTGAAGCCATTCTCTACCAGCATGTTGCACAGAATCAGAACAGAAGACATTTCCTTCAGGATCTTGTAAATCTTTGCTTGGTCAGTCTCCTGGCAAAAGCCATCCTGAAGTATCTGCAGGACAGTTGCCTGAGAGCCTGACTCCATGTCTACTCTCAAGGACAGGATGCCACACTCTGTGATCAATAGATCTGTACAAACCACTCTATTCTAGCCCTGTTTCTAGTAAGGTCTGGGATTTCCTGAACTTTGACACCTACAGAGATAGGTTGAAAGACTGGTGGCTTTTGCCTCTCAGGAGTCCTCATGTATACATGCCCCTGGCAGGGGGCTGTTCAGCCACACCTCTGCCTCATTATGACCACTAGTGGCAGGTCTCAAAACCATGCCCAGGGGCAAACTCTCATGCCTTCCTGACTGCCTCCAAACCCTACCCTGGCAGAAAAATGGGCTTCTGACTCTTGGGCTCCTCAAAAGTGAGCCTCTGGCAGTCCCTCATTTGACATCTTCAGAAAGGCAAATCTCAAGGAAAGACAAAGAGCATCAATGGCATGGCAAGGATTTGTGCTTACAACCACCCAGTTAATAAAATAAAGTAAAGTAACGTAAATAAAATAAAGAAAGTAAAATAAAATAAGATAGAAAAAATTAAAATAAGGTAAACCAACCAACCAAACAAACAAACAAAACAAAAACAAAAACCAAAAAAAATTGGAAAGAAGTAGGATGGAATCTACTCTCCTCCCACTTCTCTGCACAATGGAAAATGGCGCCCCAGTCATTAGAACTCCACCAATTGAGCCTCCTCATGGCAAGAACACTTCCTGTATCAGCCATCTTGTTGCTCCTTTGCACAGGGTTGGGTTTTTATTGTTGTGTTATTGTTGTTGTTGTCTTTCTGCATTTGTTTCTTTCAAGACAGGATTTCTCTCTTAGCCCTGGCTGTCCTAGAACTCACTCTGTAGACCAGGATGGCCTCAAACTCAGAAATCTGCCTGCTTCTACCTGCCAGAGTGCTGGGATTACAGGTATGTGCCCTCATGGAGTGGCTGTCCACAAACTTGGTGACATTTGCTCCTCCCCCAGGTGCATAGAAAAACAGCCCAGCCACTTCATCTCATTTAAAACCTCAAGGGCATGCCTGGGATTTGTGGCTACACCTGACCAGTAAACCAAACAAAACAAAACAAAACAAATAAAATCTAATCAAATGAAAAACAAACAAACAAACAAACAAACAAACAAACAACATTGGAATGGAATCTCCTCTCCTCATAATTCTCTATGCAGGTCAAAATGGTGACCCAGGCATTTGACTTCAAACCCATTGACCCTAATTGGGGCAAGAACACTTCCGGTATCAGGCAACTTGTACAAGCTTGTTGACCATGGCTCTTCACACAGGTGCATACAACAAGAGCCCAAACACACCTTTGCCTTTCCAGTCTCAAGGGCATGCCAAGGATTTGTGCCTACAACTGCCAGGTGAATAAAATAAGATAAAATAAAATGAAACAAAACAAAATAAAATACAGTGAAATAAAATAAAATAAAATAAAATAAAATAAAATAAAATAAAATAAAATAAAATAAAATAATATAAAATAAAATAAAATAAAATGAATGAGTCAAACAAACAAAAACGAAATCAATCAAACAAAAGAGAATGAAGTCTGCTTATATCACACTTCTCTGCACAGTGCAAAATGGCAACCCAGCCATGTGACCTCCAACAATCGAGCATCCTTAAGGCCAGAACCTTTCTCGAGTAGGTCGTCTTCTTGAAAGTACCAACTACTGGAGCCTCTTCTTGCTTTTTCCCACAAACTTGATGCCCATGGCTCTTCACACAGATACACAGAACAGGAACCCAGCCATGCCTTTGCATTTCCAGGTGGATTTTGGGCTTCTCTGTCTCTACTTCTTGTGTTATGTGCAGGTTGCCTTCATTTGTATGAAATTTCTTCCTAACTGATCTCTGCCTCTTTATGGCTATCTCTCTGTCTAACCATCAATGTATCCCTTTTCTTTCTCTCCTTATTAAACTAGGTGTGATTACTCAATGCATCCTTTATAAAATAGTGGAAATACCACAGGATTTCTCCAGGGCTTTTTCCTACCCAATGATTTGACCTTGGATCCCAGGACCTCTCAAAAGGATGGTTGATATGTATGTGCCAGTGTAAGTGTGTTCTAGCCCTAATGAGACACATGATTGTAGTATATTCTCAGTAAAATAGATACAGTTTTTCTTTTTTTATTTTATTTTATTATTTTATTGGATATATTCTATATTTACAATTCATTTCCCTTTTTCTGGTTCCCCACCCCCAAGGGTCCCACATGCCCTTTTCCATCCCCCTGCTCCCTCATCCAACCCTCCCACCTCACTGTTCTTGTACTCCCCCACAATGATGCTTCCGTCCATTCTAGCTCCAGCGTCCACTCCTTTCTTCTTGTCAGACCTCACTTGGTATGTGATTTATGTCTTTGGTGTTTCAAGATTCTAGGCTAATATCCACTTATGAGTGACTGCATACCATGGGTATTCTTTTGAGACTTGGTCACCACACTTAGTATGACCTTCTCCAGCTCCATCCATTTCTCTAAGAATTTCATGAATACATGGTTTCTTTTTTTGTTTGTTTGTTTGTTTTGTTTTGTTTTTTGTTTGTTTGTTTGTTTTTGGAGACAGGGTTTCTCTGTGTGGTCCTGGCTGTCCTGGAACTCACTCTGTGGACCAGGCTGGCCTCGAACTCAGAAATCCGCCTGCCTCTGCTTCCCAAGTGCTGGGATTAAAGGCATGTGGCACCACCGCCCGGAATTCATGGTTTCTAACAGCTGAATAGTACTCCAATGTGTATATAGATACAGTTTTTCATTCCCTCTTTTTATCTGACTTTATTTCCTCTGAGGTTCTCATCCTCTTTCCTGCAGAGAGTCTCCTGCTGTAGTCCTTGATGGCCTTGGCCATGAGAGGAGCAGGTTTTTTAGCAGGGGCCTTCTTGCTGCCTGTTTTTCCAGAGGGAAGGTCAGAAGCCATCTGGGCTCTAGGCTGGGCAGGAGCCTCAGGAAGACTGTTGGACTTTTGGGCAGAGTCAGCCCCTGTAGGTCCAGGCTCTCCTTGTTGGCGAGGTCTCTGGAGCTGGGTGTGGAAGGAGATCATCCTTGTCTGTCTGGCTTGCTGCATTTTGGCTCTTCTGCTCTGGATGCGGGCTCTGAGTGCTTGCAGTCTCTCCTCTTGGGACTTCTGAAGATGCAGGGGTGTGGGGGCCTCGGGCTGCCTTTGGGTTTGCTTGGAGCTCTGGGTCTTGGGACTGGACTTATCTTCTGGCTTCCCAGGCCCAGCTTTGTCCTTGCCAGCCTGGCACTGAGCAGCATCCCTGGTTCCAGCCGACTTGACTTCAAGGAGCCCTAAGTGAGAATTCTTCTGGAGATGGTTTGTAGGTGTGACCTCTGAATAGACTTGGCTTTGGTGGTTCTTCCTGATCAGCGACTCCCAAGCTGAGGCTTCTTGATCCAGCTGAGAGGAAAGGGGCTCCAAGACATCACCTCTTGAAAAGCAGGCTTGGCCTCTGAAGTGAGACTCTGGAATGGCCCAGGCAGCAATGGGACTCAGCTCTTCTGAGGTTGGAGAGTCACCTCGAGGTATCTTTTCAGGAGGCATCTGCGCCTGTGCCACAGACGGGAGTTCCCTCTTCCTCTTGCAAGGTGGCTGGACAGAAGAGCAAGGAGGGCAGCAGTCAGCATTGAGGCAAACCCCCAATGAACCAGCCCCAGGGCTTTCCCCCTGCTCCCAGTGGCCTGGTGACTGGCTCTTTCTGTGCCCACCAAATACAAGCCATTTGTGTTTCCCTGCCCCTGCTCCCAGCATCCCTGAGAGGGGCCTGGCTCCTTCATGCTGCCAAGACTCCTCTAGGCTTGCCCAGGGTGTTCCTACCTGCACCGGGTTCTGTCCACCAAGCTGCTGCTCCAGCCTCAGGTTTTCTCCACAATGCACGCTGTGACTGTGAGGTGCATGCTGCTTGCACCTTGCTGGTGATTGATGGCTTTGGCTTGGGCTCAGGCAAGAGATTTTGCCTGGGCTGTGGCTGCTGGGCCAAAGCAAGTCCTCTCTCCCATTTCTTGGAGCTTCCTGGGATGTGCTCTTCTGTGGCATCTCTTCGGGAGAGGTGCTCTGGCCCCCTCTTCTCTTGAGGCTCATCTCCAAGCCAAAGTCCTTCTTGGGCTGCTCAGGCTGAGCTTCGGGCAAGGACCCAGTGGACCACTTGCCTATTAAGTCCTTTACAAAGCGGAATAGGAGCTGCTGTTTCTTCAAGCACTTGATGGTCTTTCTGAAGCCAATCTCTGCCAGCCTGTCGTGCAGACTCGGAACAGAAGACATTTTCTTCAGGATCTTGTAGATCTTCGCTGGGTCGGTTGCCTGACAAAGGCCATCCAGAAGCTCCTGCAGCACAGCTGCCTGAGAGCCACCCTCCATGTCGACTCTCAAGGACAGGATACCACACTCTGTGATCAATCGATCTGTGCACACCACTCAGTTCTTGCACGGCTTCTAGTCAGGTCTGGGTTCTCCTGAACTTTGACACCTACAGTCAGAGTTTCAAAGTGTGGTGGCCCTCACCTCTTATGAGTCCTCTTTTATACATTCCCTGGCAGGTGGAGCCTCAGCCACGCCTCTGCCTCATTATGGCTGCTACAGGCAGGACTCAAAACCCCGCCCAGGCACCAACTCTCATGCCTTCCTGACTGCTCCAAACCCTACCCTGGCAAAAAAAGTGGGCCCCTGACTCATTGGCTACTCAACAGTGAGCCTCTGTAAGTCCCTCAGTTGACTTCTTCAGAAAGGCAAATCTCAAGGGAAGACAAACAGCCTCAATGGCATGCCAAGGATTTGTGCTTACAACTGCCCATTAAAAAAATAAAGTAACATAAAATAAAATAAAATAAAATAAAATAAAATAAAAGAAAAGAAAAGAAAAGAAAAGAAAAGAAAAGAAAAGAAAAGAAAAGAAAATGAAATAAGGTAAACCAACCAACGAAACAAACAAACAAAAGGAAAACCAAAACCAAACAAACAAGGAAAGAAGTGGGATGGAATCTGCTCTCCTCACCCTTCTCTGCCCAGGCAAAATGTTGCCCCAGCCATTAGACTTCCACCAATCGAGCCTCCTTATGACAAGAACACTTCCTGTATCAGCTATCTAGCTCCTCCTTTCAACAAGCTTGTTGACCATGGCTGGTTACACAGTAGCATAGAACAACAGCACAGTCACTTCTGTGCATGTACTGCCTCAAGGGCATGTCAAGGACTTTTGCCTCCTCCTTCCCAGTAAACAAAATTAAATGAAATAAAATAAAATGAAAGAACCCAACCAAACAAAACCAAAACCAAAACCACTAGAAAAAACTCGGATGGAATCTACTCTCCTCACATTTCTCTACACAGTCCAAAATGGCACCCCAGTCATTAGACTTCCATCAATTGAGCCTCCTCATGGCAAGAACACTTCATCTTGTTGCTCCTTTGCACAAGGTTGGGTGTTTGTTGTTGTTGTCTTTCTGCATTTCGTTCTTTCAAGACAGGGTTTCTCTGCTAGCCCTGGCTGTCCTGGAACTCACTCTGTAGACCAGGATGGTCTCAAACTCAGAAATCTGCCTGCTTCTACCTGCCAGAGTGCTGGGATTAAAGGTGTCTGCCCTCATGGCCTGGCTATCCACAAGCTCGTTGACCTTTACTCCTCACCCAGGTGCATAGAACAACAGCCCAGCCACTTCTTTGCATTTAAAACCTCAAGGGCATGCCAAGGATTTGTGCCTACACCTGACCAGTAAACCAAACAAAACAAAATAAAACAAATAAAACCTAATCAAATGAAATACTATGAAAAAAGTTAAATAAATCAACAAAACTAACTAAAACAAACTAAAACAAACAAACAAAAAAACAAACAAACAAACATTCTCCTCTCCTCATAAATCTCTAAGCAGTTCAAATGGTGACCCAGGCATTTGACTTCAAACCCATTGACCCTAATTGGGGCAAGAACACTTCCGGTATCAGCCAACTTGTTGCTCCTTTCCACAAGCTTGTTGACCATGGCTCTTCACACAGGTGCATAGAACAAGAGCCCAAACACACCTTTGCCTTTCCAGTCTCAAGGGCATGCCAAGGATTTGTGCCTACAACTGCCAGGTGAATAAAATAAGATAAAATAAAACAAAACAAAACAAAATAAAATGCAGTGAAATAAAACAAAACAAAACAAAATGCAGTGAAATAAAATAAAATAAAATAAAATAAAATAAAATAAAATAAAATAAAATAAAATGAATGAGTCAAACAAACAAAAACGAAATCAATCAAACAAAAGAGAATGAAGTCTGCTTATATCACACTTCTCTGCACAGTGCAAAATGGCAACCCAGCCATGTGACCTCCACTAATCGAGCCTCCTTAAGGCTTGAACCTTTCTCGAGTAGGTCGTCTTCTTGAAAGCACCAACTACTGGAGCCTCTTCTTGCTTTTTCCCACAAACTTGATGCCCATGGCTCTTCACACAGATACACAGAACAGGAACCCAGCCACGCCTTTGCATTTCCAGGTGGATATTGGGCTTCTCTGTCTCTACTTCTTGGGTTATGTGCAGGTTGCCTTCATTTGGAAGAAATCTCTACCTGCCTGATCTCTGCCTCTTTATGGCGATCTCTCTGTCTAACCATCAATGTCTCCCTTTTCATTCTCTCCTTATTAAACTAGGTGTGATTACTCAATGCATCCTTTATAAAATAGTGGAAATACCACAGGATTTCTCCAGGGCTTTTTCTGACCCAATGATTTGACCTTGGATTCCAGGACCTCTCATAAGGATGGTTGAGATGTATGTGCCAGTGTAAGTGTGTTCTAGCCCTAATGAGACACATGATTGTAGTATATTCTCAGTAAAATAGTTACAGTTTTTCTTTTTTTATTTTAATTTATTTTTTATTGGATATATTCTATATTTACAATACATTTCCCTTTTTCTGGTTCCCCACCCCCAAGGGTCCCACATGCCCTTTTCCTTCCCCCTGCTCCCTCATCCATCCCCTCCCACCTCACTGTTCTTGTACTCCCCCACAATGATGCTTCGGTCCATTCTAGCTCTAGGGTCCACTCCTTTCTTCTTGTCAGACCTCACTTGGTATGTGATTTATGTCTTTGGTGTTCCAAGATTCTAGGCTAATATCCACTTATCAGTGACTGCATACCACGGGTATTCTTTTGAGACTTGGTCACCACACTTAGTATGACCTTCTCCAGCTCCATCCATTTCTCTAAGAATTTCATGAATTCATGGTTTCTAACAGCTGAATAGTACTCCATTGTGTATATAGATACAGTTTTTCATTCCCTCTTTTTATCTGACTTTATTTCGTCTGAGGTTCACATCCTCTTTCCTGCAGAGAGTCTCCTGCGGTAGTCCTTGAGGGCCTTGGCCATGAGAGGAGCAGGTTTTTTAGCAGGGGCCTTCTTGCTGCCTCTTTTTCCAGAGGGAAGGTCAGAAGCCATCTGGGCTCCAGGCTGGGCAGGAGCCTCAGGAAGACTGTTGGAGTTTTGGGCAGAGGCAGCCCCTGTGGGTCCAGGCTCTCCTTGTTGGCGAGGTCTCTGGAGCTGGGTGTGGAAGGAGATCATCCTTGTCTGTCTGGCTTGCTGCATTTTGGCTCTTCTGCTCTGGATGCGGGCTCTGAGTGCTTGCAGTCTCTCCTCTTGGGACTTCTGAAGATGCAGGGGTGTGGGGGCCTCGGGCTGCCTTTGGGTTTGCTTGGAGCTCTGGGTCTTGGGACTGGACTTATCTTCTGGCTTCCCAAGCCCGGCTTTGTCCTTGCCAGCATGGCACTGAGCAGCATCCCTGGTTCCAGCCGACTTGTCTTCAAGGAGCCCTAAGTGAGAGTTCTTCTGGAGATGGTTTGTAGGTGTGACCTCTGAATAGACTTGGCTTTGGTGGTTCTTCCTGATCAGCGACTCCCAAGCTGAGGCTTCTTGATCCAGCTGAGAGGAAAGGGGCTCCAAGACATCACCTCTTGAAAAGCAGGCTTGGCCTCTGGAGTGAGACTCTGGAATGGCCCAGGCAGCAATGGGACTCAGCACTTCGGAGGTTGGAGAGTCACCTCGAGGTATCTTTGCAGGAGGCATCTGCGCCTGTGCCACAGACGGGAGTTCCCTCTTCCTCTTGCAGGGTGGCTGGACAGAAGAGCAAGGTGGGCAGTTGTCAGGATTGAGGCAAACCCTCAATGAACCATCCCCAGGGCTTTCCCCCTGCTCCCAGTGGCCTGGTGACTGGCTCTTCCTGTGCCCACCAAATACAAGCCATTTGTGTTTCCCTGCCCCTGCTCCCAGCATCCCTGAGAGGGGCCTGGCTCCTTCATGCTGCCAAGACTCCTCTAGGCTTGCCCAGGGTGTTCCTACCTGCACCGGGTTCTGTCCACCAAGCTGCTGCTCCAGCCTCAGGTTTTCTCCGCAATGCACGCTATGACTGTGAGGTGCATGCTGCTTGCACCTTGCTGGTGATTGATGGCTTTGGCTTGGGCTCAGGCAAGAGATTTTGCCTGGGCTGTGGCTGCTGGGCCAAAGCAAGTCCTCTCTCCCATTTCTTGGAGCTTCCTGGGATGTGCTCTTCTGTGGCATCTCTTCGGGAGAGGTGCTCTGGCCCCCTCTTCTCTTGAGGCTCATCTCCAAGCCAAAGTCCTTCTTGGGCTGCTCAGGCTGAGCTTCGGGCAAGGACCCAGTGGACCACTTGCCTATTAAGTCCTTTACAAAGCGGAATAGGAGCTGCTGTTTCTTCAAGCACTTGATGGTCTTTCTGAAGCCAATCTCTGCCAGCCTGTCACGCAGACTCGGAACAGAAGACATTTTCTTCAGGATCTTGTAGATCTTCGCTGGGTCGGTTGCCTGACAAAGGCCATCCAGAAGCTCCTGCAGCACAGCTGCCTGAGAGCCACCCTCCATGTCGACTCTCAAGGACAGGATACCACACTCTGTGATCAATCGATCTGTGCACACCACACAGTTCTTGCACGGCTTCTAGTCAGGTCTGGGTTCTCCTGAACTTTGACACCTACAGTCAGAGTTTCAAAGTGTGGTGGCCCTCACCTCTTATGAGTCCTCTTTTATACATTCCCTGGCAGGTGGAGCCTCAGCCACGCCTCTGCCTCATTATGGCTGCTACAGGCAGGACTCAAAACCCCACCCAGGCACCAACTCTCATGCCTTCCTGACTGCTCCAAACCCTACCCTGGCAAAAAAGTGGGCCCCTGACTCATTGGCTACTCAACAGTGAGCCTCTGTAAGTCCCTCAGTTGACTTCTTCAGAAAGGCAAATCTCAAGGGAAGACAAACAGCCTCAATGGCATGCCAAGGATTTGTGCTTACAACTGCCCATTAAAAAAATAAAGTAACATAAATAAAATAAAATAAAATAAAATAAAATAAAAGAAAAGAAAAGAAAATAAAATAAAATAAAATGAAATAAGGTAAACCAACCAACGAAACAAACAAACAAAAGGAAAACCAAAACCAAACAAACAAGGAAAGAAGTGGGATGGAATCTGCTCTCCTCACCCTTCTCTGCCAAGGCAAAATGTTGCCCCAGCCATTAGACTTCCACCAATCGAGCCTCCTTATGACAAGAACACTTCCTGTATCAGCTATCTAGCTCCTCCTTTCAACAAGCTTGTTGACCATGGCTGGTTACACAGTAGCATAGAACAACAGCACAGTCACTTCTGTGCATGTACTGCCTCAAGGGCATGTCAAGGACTTTTGCCTCCTCCTTCCCAGTAAACAAAATTAAATGAAATAAAATAAAATGAAAGAACCCAACCAAACAAAACCAAAACCAAAACCACTAGAAAAAACTCGGATGGAATCTACTCTCCTCACATTTCTCTACACAGTCCAAAATGGCACCCCAGTCATTAGACTTCCATCAATTGAGCCTCCTCATGGCAAGAACACTTCATCTTGTTGCTCCTTTGCACAAGGTTGGGTGTTTGTTGTTGTTGTCTTTCTGCATTTGGTTCTTTCAAGACAGGGTTTCTCTGCTAGCCCTGGCTGTCCTGGAACTCACTCTGTAGACCAGGATGGCCTCAAACTCAGAAATCTGCCTGCTTCTACCTGCCAGAGTGCTGGGATTAAAGGTGTCTGCCCTCATGGCCTGGCTATCCACAAGCTCGTTGACCTTTACTCCTCACCCAGGTGCATAGAACAACAGCCCAGCCACTTCTTTGCATTTAAAACCTCAAGGGCATGCCAAGGATTTGTGCCTACACCTGACCAGTAAACCAAACAAAACAAAATAAAACAAATAAAATCTAATCAAATGAAATACTATGAAAAAAGTTAAATAAATCAACAAAACTAACTAAAACAAACTAAAACAAACAAACAAAAAAAACAAACAAACAAACATTCTCCTCTCCTCATAATTCTCTATGCAGGTCAAAATGGTGACCCAGGCATTTGGCTTCAAACCCATTGACCCTAATTGGGGCAAGAAAACTTCTGGTATCAGCCAACTTGTTGCTCCTTTCCACAAGCTTGTTGACCATGGCTCTTCACACAGGTGCATAGAACAAGAGCCCAAACACACCTTTGCCTTTCCAGTCTCAAGGGCATGCCAAGGATTTGTGCCTACAACTGCCAGGTGAATAAAATAAGATAAAACAAAACAAAACAAAACAAAATAAAATGCAGTGAAATAAAATAAAATAAAATAAAATAAAATAAAATAAAATAAAATAAAATAAAATAAAATAAAATAAAATAAAATAAAATGAATGAGTCAAACAAACAAAAACGAAATCAATCAAACAAAAGAGAATGAAGTCTGCTTATATCACACTTCTCTGCACAGTGCAAAATGGCAACCCAGCCATGTGACCTCCACTAATCGAGCCTCCTTAAGGCTAGAACCTTTCTCGAGTAGGTCGTCTTCTTGAAAGCACCAACTACTGGAGCCTCTTCTTGCTCTTTCCCACAAACTTGATGCCCATGGCTCTTCACACAGATACACAGAACAGGAACCCAGCCACGCCTTTGCATTTCCAGGTGGATATTGGGCTTCTCTGTCTCTACTTCTTGGGTTATGTGCAGGTTGCCTTCATTTGGAAGAAATCTCTACCTGCCTGATCTCTGCCTCTTTATGGCGATCTCTCTGTCTAACCATCAATGTCTCCCTTTTCATTCTCTCCTTATTAAACTAGGTGTGATTACTCAATGCATCCTTTATAAAATAGTGGAAATACCACAGGATTTCTCCAGGGCTTTTTCTGACCCAATGATTTGACCTTGGATTCCAGGACCTCTCATAAGGATGGTTGAGATGTATGTGCCAGTGTAAGTGTGTTCTAGCCCTAATGAGACACATGATTGTAGTATATTCTCAGTAAAATAGTTACAGTTTTTCTCTTTTTATTTTAATTTATTTTTTATTGGATATATTCTATATTTACAATACATTTCCCTTTTTCTGGTTCCCCACCCCCAAGGGTCCCACATGCCCTTTTCCTTCCCCCTGCTCCCTCATCCATCCCCTCCCACCTCACTGTTCTTGTACTGCCCCACAATGATGCTTCGGTCCATTCTAGCTCTAGGGTCCACTCCTTTCTTCTTGTCAGACCTCACTTGGTATGTGATTTATGTCTTTGGTGTTCCAAGATTCTAGGCTAATATCCACTTATCAGTGACTGCATACCATGGGTATTCTTTTGAGACTTGGTCAACACACTTAGTATGACCTTCTCCAGCTCCATCCATTTCTCTAAGAATTTCATGAATTCATGGTTTCTAACAGCTGAATAGTACTCCATTGTGTATATAGATACAGTTTTTCATTCCCTCTTTTTATCTGACTTTATTTCGTCTGAGGTTCACATCCTCTTTCCTGCAGAGAGTCTCCTGCGGTAGTCCTTGAGGGCCTTGGCCATGAGAGGAGCAGGTTTTTTAGCAGGGGCCTTCTTGCTGCCTCTTTTTCCAGAGGGAAGGTCAGAAGCCATCTGGGCTCCAGGCTGGGCAGGAGCCTCAGGAAGACTGTTGGAGTTTTGGGCAGAGGCAGCCCCTGTGGGTCCAGGCTCTCCTTGTTGGCGAGGTCTCTGGAGCTGGGTGTGGAAGGAGATCATCCTTGTCTGTCTGGCTTGCTGCATTTTGGCTCTTCTGCTCTGGATGCGGGCTCTGAGTGCTTGCAGTCTCTCCTCTTGGGACTTCTGAAGATGCAGGGGTGTGGGGGCCTCGGGCTGCCTTTGGGTTTGCTTGGAGCTCTGGGTCTTGGGACTGGACTTATCTTCTGGCTTCCCAAGCCCGGCTTTGTCCTTGCCAGCATGGCACTGAGCAGCATCCCTGGTTCCAGCCGACTTGTCTTCAAGGAGCCCTAAGTGAGAGTTCTTCTGGAGATGGTTTGTAGGTGTGACCTCTGAATAGACTTGGCTTTGGTGGTTCTTCCTGATCAGCGACTCCCAAGCTGAGGCTTCTTGATCCAGCTGAGAGGAAAGGGGCTCCAAGACATCACCTCTTGAAAAGCAGGCTTGGCCTCTGGAGTGAGACTCTGGAATGGCCCAGGCAGCAATGGGACTCAGCACTTCGGAGGTTGGAGAGTCACCTCGAGGTATCTTTGCAGGAGGCATCTGCGCCTGTGCCACAGACGGGAGTTCCCTCTTCCTCTTGCAGGGTGGCTGGACAGAAGAGCAAGGAGGGCAGCAGTCAGGATTGAGGCAAACCCTCAATGAACCATCCCCAGGGCTTTCCCCCTGCTCCCAGTGGCCTGGTGACTGGCTCTTTCTGTGCCCACCAAATACAAGCCATTTGTGTTTCCCTGCCCCTGCTCCCAGCATCCCTGAGAGGGGCCTGGCTCCTTCATGCTGCCAAGACTCCTCTAGGCTTGCCCAGGGTGTTCCTACCTGCACCGGGTTCTGTCCACCAAGCTGCTGCTCCAGCCTCAGGTTTTCTCCGCAATGCACGCTGTGACTGTGAGGTGCATGCTGCTTGCACCTTGCTGGTGATTGATGGCTTTGGCTTGGGCTCAGGCAAGAGATTTTGCCTGGGCTGTGGCTGCTGGGCCAAAGCAAGTCCTCTCTCCCATTTCTTGGAGCTTCCTGGGATGTGCTCTTCTGTGGCATCTCTTCGGGAGAGGTGCTCTGGCCCCCTCTTCTCTTGAGGCTCATCTCCAAGCCAAAGTCCTTCTTGGGCTGCTCAGGCTGAGCTTCGGGCAAGGACCCAGTGGACCACTTGCCTATTAAGTCCTTTACAAAGCGGAATAGGAGCTGCTGTTTCTTCAAGCACTTGATGGTCTTTCTGAAGCCAATCTCTGCCAGCCTGTCGTGCAGACTCGGAACAGAAGACATTTTCTTCAGGATCTTGTAGATCTTCGCTGGGTCGGTTGCCTGACAAAGGCCATCCAGAAGCTCCTGCAGCACAGCTGCCTGAGAGCCACCCTCCATGTCGACTCTCAAGGACAGGATACCACACTCTGTGATCAATCGATCTGTGCACACCACTCAGTTCTTGCACGGCTTCTAGTCAGGTCTGGGTTCTCCTGAACTTTGACACCTACAGTCAGAGTTTCAAAGTGTGGTGGCCCTCACCTCTTATGAGTCCTCTTTTATACATTCCCTGGCAGGTGGAGCCTCAGCCACGCCTCTGCCTCATTATGGCTGCTACAGGCAGGACTCAAAACCCCGCCCAGGCACCAACTCTCATGCCTTCCTGACTGCTCCAAACCCTACCCTGGCAAAAAAAGTGGGCCCCTGACTCATTGGCTACTCAACAGTGAGCCTCTGTAAGTCCCTCAGTTGACTTCTTCAGAAAGGCAAATCTCAAGGGAAGACAAACAGCCTCAATGGCATGCCAAGGATTTGTGCTTACAACTGCCCATTAAAAAAATAAAGTAACATAAATAAAATAAAATAAAATAAAATAAAATAAAAGAAAGAAAAGAAAAGAAAATGAAATAAGGTAAACCAACCAACGAAACAAACAAACAAAAGGAAAACCAAAACCAAACAAACAAGGAAAGAAGTGGGATGGAATCTGCTCTCCTCACCCTTCTCTGCCAAGGCAAAATGTTGCCCCAGCCATTAGACTTCCACCAATCGAGCCTCCTTATGACAAGAACACTTCCTGTATCAGCTATCTAGCTCCTCCTTTCAACAAGCTTGTTGACCATGGCTGGTTACACAGTAGCATAGAACAACAGCACAGTCACTTCTGTGCATGTACTGCCTCAAGGGCATGTCAAGGACTTTTGCCTCCTCCTTCCCAGTAAACAAAATTAAATGAAATAAAATAAAATGAAAGAACCCAACCAAACAAAACCAAAACCAAAACCACTAGAAAAAACTCGGATGGAATCTACTCTCCTCACATTTCTCTACACAGTCCAAAATGGCACCCCAGTCATTAGACTTCCATCAATTGAGCCTCCTCATGGCAAGAACACTTCATCTTGTTGCTCCTTTGCACAAGGTTGGGTGTTTGTTGTTGTTGTCTTTCTGCATTTGGTTCTTTCAAGACAGGGTTTCTCTGCTAGCCCTGGCTGTCCTGGAACTCACTCTGTAGACCAGGATGGTCTCAAACTCAGAAATCTGCCTGCTTCTACCTGCCAGAGTGCTGGGATTAAAGGTGTCTGCCCTCATGGCCTGGCTATCCACAAGCTCGTTGACCTTTACTCCTCACCCAGGTGCATAGAACAACAGCCCAGCCACTTCTTTGCATTTAAAACCTCAAGGGCATGCCAAGGATTTGTGCCTACACCTGACCAGTAAACCAAACAAAACAAAATAAAACAAATAAAATCTAATCAAATGAAATACTATGAAAAAAGTTAAATAAATCAACAAAACTAACTAAAACAAACTAAAACAAACAAACAAAACAAACAAACAAACAAACATTCTCCTCTCCTCATAATTCTCTATGCAGGTCAAAATGGTGACCCAGGCATTTGACTTCAAACCCATTGACCCTAATTGGGGCAAGAACACTTCCGGTATCAGCCAACTTGTTGCTCCTTTCCACAAGCTTGTTGACCATGGCTCTTCACACAGGTGCATAGAACAAGAGCCCAAACACACCTTTGCCTTTCCAGTCTCAAGGGCATGCCAAGGATTTGTGCCTACAACTGCCAGGTGAATAAAATAAGATAAAATAAAACAAAACAAAACAAAATAAAATGCAGTGAAATAAAACAAAATAAATTAAAATAAAATAAAATAAAATAAAATAAAATAAAATAAAATAAAATAAATGAGTCAAACAAACAAAAACGAAATCAATCAAACAAAAGAGAATGAAGTCTGCTTATATCACACTTCTCTGCACAGTGCAAAATGGCAACCCAGCCATGTGACCTCCACTAATCGAGCCTCCTTAAGGCTTGAACCTTTCTCGAGTAGGTCGTCTTCTTGAAAGCACCAACTACTGGAGCCTCTTCTTGCTTTTTCCCACAAACTTGATGCCCATGGCTCTTCACACAGATACACAGAACAGGAACCCAGCCACGCCTTTGCATTTCCAGGTGGATATTGGGCTTCTCTGTCTCTACTTCTTGGGTTATGTGCAGGTTGCCTTCATTTGGAAGAAATCTCTACCTGCCTGATCTCTGCCTCTTTATGGCGATCTCTCTGTCTAACCATCAATGTCTCCCTTTTCATTCTCTCCTTATTAAACTAGGTGTGATTACTCAATGCATCCTTTATAAAATAGTGGAAATACCACAGGATTTCTCCAGGGCTTTTTCTGACCCAATGATTTGACCTTGGATTCCAGGACCTCTCATAAGGATGGTTGAGATGTATGTGCCAGTGTAAGTGTGTTCTAGCCCTAATGAGACACATGATTGTAGTATATTCTCAGTAAAATAGTTACAGTTTTTCTTTTTTTATTTTAATTTATTTTTTATTGGATATATTCTATATTTACAATACATTTCCCTTTTTCTGGTTCCCCACCCCCAAGGGTCCCACATGCCCTTTTCCTTCCCCCTGCTCCCTCATCCATCCCCTCCCACCTCACTGTTCTTGTACTGCCCCACAATGATGCTTCGGTCCATTCTAGCTCTAGGGTCCACTCCTTTCTTCTTGTCAGACCTCACTTGGTATGTGATTTATGTCTTTGGTGTTCCAAGATTCTAGGCTAATATCCACTTATCAGTGACTGCATACCATGGGTATTCTTTTGAGACTTGGTCACCACACTTAGTATGACCTTCTCCAGCTCCATCCATTTCTCTAAGAATTTCATGAATTCATGGTTTCTAACAGCTGAATAGTACTCCATTGTGTATATAGATACAGTTTTTCATTCCCTCTTTTTATCTGACTTTATTTCGTCTGAGGTTCACATCCTCTTTCCTGCAGAGAGTCTCCTGCGGTAGTCCTTGAGGGCCTTGGCCATGAGAGGAGCAGGTTTTTTAGCAGGGGCCTTCTTGCTGCCTCTTTTTCCAGAGGGAAGGTCAGAAGCCATCTGGGCTCCAGGCTGGGCAGGAGCCTCAGGAAGACTGTTGGAGTTTTGGGCAGAGGCAGCCCCTGTGGGTCCAGGCTCTCCTTGTTGGCGAGGTCTCTGGAGCTGGGTGTGGAAGGAGATCATCCTTGTCTGTCTGGCTTGCTGCATTTTGGCTCTTCTGCTCTGGATGCGGGCTCTGAGTGCTTGCAGTCTCTCCTCTTGGGACTTCTGAAGATGCAGGGGTGTGGGGGCCTCGGGCTGCCTTTGGGTTTGCTTGGAGCTCTGGGTCTTGGGACTGGACTTATCTTCTGGCTTCCCAAGCCCGGCTTTGTCCTTGCCAGCATGGCACTGAGCAGCATCCCTGGTTCCAGCCGACTTGTCTTCAAGGAGCCCTAAGTGAGAGTTCTTCTGGAGATGGTTTGTAGGTGTGACCTCTGAATAGACTTGGCTTTGGTGGTTCTTCCTGATCAGCGACTCCCAAGCTGAGGCTTCTTGATCCAGCTGAGAGGAAAGGGGCTCCAAGACATCACCTCTTGAAAAGCAGGCTTGGCCTCTGGAGTGAGACTCTGGAATGGCCCAGGCAGCAATGGGACTCAGCACTTCGGAGGTTGGAGAGTCACCTCGAGGTATCTTTGCAGGAGGCATCTGCGCCTGTGCCACAGACGGGAGTTCCCTCTTCCTCTTGCAGGGTGGCTGGACAGAAGAGCAAGGAGGGCAGCAGTCAGGATTGAGGCAAACCCTCAATGAACCATCCCCAGGGCTTTCCCCCTGCTCCCAGTGGCCTGGTGACTGGCTCTTTCTGTGCCCACCAAATACAAGCCATTTGTGTTTCCCTGCCCCTGCTCCCAGCATCCCTGAGAGGGGCCTGGCTCCTTCATGCTGCCAAGACTCCTCTAGGCTTGCCCAGGGTGTTCCTACCTGCACCGGGTTCTGTCCACCAAGCTGCTGCTCCAGCCTCAGGTTTTCTCCGCAATGCACGCTGTGACTGTGAGGTGCATGCTGCTTGCACCTTGCTGGTGATTGATGGCTTTGGCTTGGGCTCAGGCAAGAGATTTTGCCTGGGCTGTGGCTGCTGGGCCAAAGCAAGTCCTCTCTCCCATTTCTTGGAGCTTCCTGGGATGTGCTCTTCTGTGGCATCTCTTCGGGAGAGGTGCTCTGGCCCCCTCTTCTCTTGAGGCTCATCTCCAAGCCAAAGTCCTTCTTGGGCTGCTCAGGCTGAGCTTCGGGCAAGGACCCAGTGGACCACTTGCCTATTAAGTCCTTTACAAAGCGGAATAGGAGCTGCTGTTTCTTCAAGCACTTGATGGTCTTTCTGAAGCCAATCTCTGCCAGCCTGTCGCGCAGACTCGGAACAGAAGACATTTTCTTCAGGATCTTGTAGATCTTCGCTGGGTCGGTTGCCTGACAAAGGCCATCCAGAAGCTCCTGCAGCACAGCTGCCTGAGAGCCACCCTCCATGTCGACTCTCAAGGACAGGATACCACACTCTGTGATCAATCGATCTGTGCACACCACTCAGTTCTTGCACGGCTTCTAGTCAGGTCTGGGTTCTCCTGAACTTTGACACCTACAGTCAGAGTTTCAAAGTGTGGTGGCCCTCACCTCTTATGAGTCCTCTTTTATACATTCCCTGGCAGGTGGAGCCTCAGCCACGCCTCTGCCTCATTATGGCTGCTACAGGCAGGACTCAAAACCCCGCCCAGGCACCAACTCTCATGCCTTCCTGACTGCTCCAAACCCTACCCTGGCAAAAAAAGTGGGCCCCTGACTCATTGGCTACTCAACAGTGAGCCTCTGTAAGTCCCTCAGTTGACTTCTTCAGAAAGGCAAATCTCAAGGGAAGACAAACAGCCTCAATGGCATGCCAAGGATTTGTGCTTACAACTGCCCATTAAAAAAATAAAGTAACATAAAATAAAATAAAATAAAATAAAAGAAAAGAAAAGAAAAGAAAATAAAAGAAAATAAAATAAAATGAAATAAGGTAAACCAACCAAAGAAACAAACAAACAAAAGGAAAACCAAAACCAAACAAACAAGGGAAGAAGTGGGATGGAATCTGCTCTCCTCACCCTTCTCTGCCAAGGCAAAATGTTGCCCCAGCCATTAGACTTCCACCAATCGAGCCTCCTTATGACAAGAACACTTCCTGTATCAGCTATCTAGCTCCTCCTTTCAACAAGCTTGTTGACCATGGCTGGTTACACAGTAGCATAGAACAACAGCACAGTCACTTCTGTGCATGTACTGCCTCAAGGGCATGTCAAGGACTTTTGCCTCCTCCTTCCCAGTAAACAAAATTAAATGAAATAAAATAAAATGAAAGAACCCAACCAAACAAAACCAAAACCAAAACCACTAGAAAAAACTCGGATGGAATCTACTCTCCTCACATTTCTCTACACAGTCCAAAATGGCACCCCAGTCATTAGACTTCCATCAATTGAGCCTCCTCATGGCAAGAACACTTCATCTTGTTGCTCCTTTGCACAAGGTTGGGTGTTTGTTGTTGTTGTCTTTCTGCATTTGGTTCTTTCAAGACAGGGTTTCTCTGCTAGCCCTGGCTGTCCTGGAACTCACTCTGTAGACCAGGATGGCCTCAAACTCAGAAATCTGCCTGCTTCTACCTGCCAGAGTGCTGGGATTAAAGGTGTCTGCCCTCATGGCCTGGCTATCCACAAGCTCGTTGACCTTTACTCCTCACCCAGGTGCATAGAACAACAGCCCAGCCACTTCTTTGCATTTAAAACCTCAAGGGCATGCCAAGGATTTGTGCCTACACCTGACCAGTAAACCAAACAAAACAAAATAAAACAAATAAAATCTAATCAAATGAAATACTATGAAAAAAGTTAAATAAATCAACAAAACTAACTAAAACAAACTAAAACAAACAAACAAAAAAAACAAACAAACAAACATTCTCCTCTCCTCATAATTCTCTATGCAGGTCAAAATGGTGACCCAGGCATTTGGCTTCAAACCCATTGACCCTAATTGGGGCAAGAAAACTTCTGGTATCAGCCAACTTGTTGCTCCTTTCCACAAGCTTGTTGACCATGGCTCTTCACACAGGTGCATAGAACAAGAGCCCAAACACAACTTTGCCTTTCCAGTCTCAAGGGCATGCCAAGGATTTGTGCCTACAACTGCCAGGTGAATAAAATAAGATAAAACAAAACAAAACAAAACAAAATAAAATGCAGTGAAGTAAAATAAAATAAAATGAAATAAAATAAAATAAAATAAAATAAAATAAAATAAAATAAAATAAAATGAATGAGTCAAACAAACAAAAACGAAATCAATCAAACAAAAGAGAATGAAGTCTGCTTATATCACACTTCTCTGCACAGTGCAAAATGGCAACCCAGCCATGTGACCTCCACTAATCGAGCCTCCTTAAGGCTAGAACCTTTCTCGAGTAGGTCGTCTTCTTGAAAGCACCAACTACTGGAGCCTCTTCTTGCTCTTTCCCACAAACTTGATGCCCATGGCTCTTCACACAGATACACAGAACAGGAACCCAGCCACGCCTTTGCATTTCCAGGTGGATATTGGGCTTCTCTGTCTCTACTTCTTGGGTTATGTGCAGGTTGCCTTCATTTGGAAGAAATCTCTACCTGCCTGATCTCTGCCTCTTTATGGCGATCTCTCTGTCTAACCATCAATGTCTCCCTTTTCATTCTCTCCTTATTAAACTAGGTGTGATTACTCAATGCATCCTTTATAAAATAGTGGAAATACCACAGGATTTCTCCAGGGCTTTTTCTGACCCAATGATTTGACCTTGGATTCCAGGACCTCTCATAAGGATGGTTGAGATGTATGTGCCAGTGTAAGTGTGTTCTAGCCCTAATGAGACACATGATTGTAGTATATTCTCAGTAAAATAGTTACAGTTTTTCTTTTTTTATTTTAATTTATTTTTTATTGGATATATTCTATATTTACAATACATTTCCCTTTTTCTGGTTCCCCACCCCCAAGGGTCCCACATGCCCTTTTCCTTCCCCCTGCTCCCTCATCCATCCCCTCCCACCTCACTGTTCTTGTACTGCCCCACAATGATGCTTCGGTCCATTCTAGCTCTAGGGTCCACTCCTTTCTTCTTGTCAGACCTCACTTGGTATGTGATTTATGTCTTTGGTGTTCCAAGATTCTAGGCTAATATCCACTTATCAGTGACTGCATACCATGGGTATTCTTTTGAGACTTGGTCAACACACTTAGTATGACCTTCTCCAGCTCCATCCATTTCTCTAAGAATTTCATGAATTCATGGTTTCTAACAGCTGAATAGTACTCCATTGTGTATATAGATACAGTTTTTCATTCCCTCTTTTTATCTGACTTTATTTCGTCTGAGGTTCACATCCTCTTTCCTGCAGAGAGTCTCCTGCGGTAGTCCTTGAGGGCCTTGGCCATGAGAGGAGCAGGTTTTTTAGCAGGGGCCTTCTTGCTGCCTCTTTTTCCAGAGGGAAGGTCAGAAGCCATCTGGGCTCCAGGCTGGGCAGGAGCCTCAGGAAGACTGTTGGAGTTTTGGGCAGAGGCAGCCCCTGTGGGTCCAGGCTCTCCTTGTTGGCGAGGTCTCTGGAGCTGGGTGTGGAAGGAGATCATCCTTGTCTGTCTGGCTTGCTGCATTTTGGCTCTTCTGCTCTGGATGCGGGCTCTGAGTGCTTGCAGTCTCTCCTCTTGGGACTTCTGAAGATGCAGGGGTGTGGGGGCCTCGGGCTGCCTTTGGGTTTGCTTGGAGCTCTGGGTCTTGGGACTGGACTTATCTTCTGGCTTCCCAAGCCCGGCTTTGTCCTTGCCAGCATGGCACTGAGCAGCATCCCTGGTTCCAGCCGACTTGTCTTCAAGGAGCCCTAAGTGAGAGTTCTTCTGGAGATGGTTTGTAGGTGTGACCTCTGAATAGACTTGGCTTTGGTGGTTCTTCCTGATCAGCGACTCCCAAGCTGAGGCTTCTTGATCCAGCTGAGAGGAAAGGGGCTCCAAGACATCACCTCTTGAAAAGCAGGCTTGGCCTCTGGAGTGAGACTCTGGAATGGCCCAGGCAGCAATGGGACTCAGCACTTCGGAGGTTGGAGAGTCACCTCGAGGTATCTTTGCAGGAGGCATCTGCGCCTGTGCCACAGACGGGAGTTCCCTCTTCCTCTTGCAGGGTGGCTGGACAGAAGAGCAAGGAGGGCAGCAGTCAGGATTGAGGCAAACCCTCAATGAACCATCCCCAGGGCTTTCCCCCTGCTCCCAGTGGCCTGGTGACTGGCTCTTTCTGTGCCCACCAAATACAAGCCATTTGTGTTTCCCTGCCCCTGCTCCCAGCATCCCTGAGAGGGGCCTGGCTCCTTCATGCTGCCAAGACTCCTCTAGGCTTGCCCAGGGTGTTCCTACCTGCACCGGGTTCTGTCCACCAAGCTGCTGCTCCAGCCTCAGGTTTTCTCCGCAATGCACGCTGTGACTGTGAGGTGCATGCTGCTTGCACCTTGCTGGTGATTGATGGCTTTGGCTTGGGCTCAGGCAAGAGATTTTGCCTGGGCTGTGGCTGCTGGGCCAAAGCAAGTCCTCTCTCCCATTTCTTGGAGCTTCCTGGGATGTGCTCTTCTGTGGCATCTCTTCGGGAGAGGTGCTCTGGCCCCCTCTTCTCTTGAGGCTCATCTCCAAGCCAAAGTCCTTCTTGGGCTGCTCAGGCTGAGCTTCGGGCAAGGACCCAGTGGACCACTTGCCTATTAAGTCCTTTACAAAGCGGAATAGGAGCTGCTGTTTCTTCAAGCACTTGATGGTCTTTCTGAAGCCAATCTCTGCCAGCCTGTCGTGCAGACTCGGAACAGAAGACATTTTCTTCAGGATCTTGTAGATCTTCGCTGGGTCGGTTGCCTGACAAAGGCCATCCAGAAGCTCCTGCAGCACAGCTGCCTGAGAGCCACCCTCCATGTCGACTCTCAAGGACAGGATACCACACTCTGTGATCAATCGATCTGTGCACACCACTCAGTTCTTGCACGGCTTCTAGTCAGGTCTGGGTTCTCCTGAACTTTGACACCTACAGTCAGAGTTTCAAAGTGTGGTGGCCCTCACCTCTTATGAGTCCTCTTTTATACATTCCCTGGCAGGTGGAGCCTCAGCCACGCCTCTGCCTCATTATGGCTGCTACAGGCAGGACTCAAAACCCCGCCCAGGCACCAACTCTCATGCCTTCCTGACTGCTCCAAACCCTACCCTGGCAAAAAAAGTGGGCCCCTGACTCATTGGCTACTCAACAGTGAGCCTCTGTAAGTCCCTCAGTTGACTTCTTCAGAAAGGCAAATCTCAAGGGAAGACAAACAGCCTCAATGGCATGCCAAGGATTTGTGCTTACAACTGCCCATTAAAAAAATAAAGTAACATAAAATAAAATAAAATAAAATAAAAGAAAAGAAAAGAAAAGAAAAGAAAAGAAAAGAAAATGAAATAAGGTAAACCAACCAACGAAACAAACAAACAAAAGGAAAACCAAAACCAAACAAACAAGGAAAGAAGTGGGATGGAATCTGCTCTCCTCACCCTTCTCTGCCCAGGCAAAATGTTGCCCCAGCCATTAGACTTCCACCAATCGAGCCTCCTTATGACAAGAACACTTCCTGTATCAGCTATCTTGCTCCTCCTTTCAACAAGCTTGTTGACCATGGCTGGTTACACAGTAGCATAGAACAACAGCACAGTCACTTCTGTGCATGTACTGCCTCAAGGGCATGTCAAGGACTTTTGCCTCCTCCTTCCCAGTAAACAAAATTAAATGAAATAAAATAAAATGAAAGAACCCAACCAAACAAAACCAAATCCAAAACCACTAGAAAAAACTCGGATGGAATCTACTCTCCTCACATTTCTCTACACAGTCCAAAATGGCACCCCAGTCATTAGACTTCCATCAATTGAGCCTCCTCATGGCAAGAACACTTCATCTTGTTGCTCCTTTGCACAAGGTTGGGTGTTTGTTGTTGTTGTCTTTCTGCATTTGGTTCTTTCAAGACAGGGTTTCTCTGCTAGCCCTGGCTGTCCTGGAACTCACTCTGTAGACCAGGATGGCCTCAAACTCAGAAATCTGCCTGCTTCTACCTGCCAGAGTGCTGGGATTAAAGGTGTCTGCCCTCATGGCCTGGCTATCCACAAGCTCGTTGACCTTTACTCCTCACCCAGGTGCATAGAACAACAGCCCAGCCACTTCTTTGCATTTAAAACCTCAAGGGCATGCCAAGGATTTGTGCCTACACCTGACCAGTAAACCAAACAAAACAAAATAAAACAAATAAAATCTAATCAAATGAAATACTATGAAAAAAGTTAAATAAATCAACAAAACTAACTAAAACAAACTAAAACAAACAAACAAAAAAAACAAACAAACAAACATTCTCCTCTCCTCATAATTCTCTATGCAGGTCAAAATGGTGACCCAGGCATTTGGCTTCAAACCCATTGACCCTAATTGGGGCAAGAAAACTTCTGGTATCAGCCAACTTGTTGCTCCTTTCCACAAGCTTGTTGACCATGGCTCTTCACACAGGTGCATAGAACAAGAGCCCAAACACACCTTTGCCTTTCCAGTCTCAAGGGCATGCCAAGGATTTGTGCCTACAACTGCCAGGTGAATAAAATAAGATAAAACAAAACAAAACAAAACAAAATAAAATGCAGTGAAGTAAAATAAAATAAAATGAAATAAAATAAAATAAAATAAAATAAAATAAAATGAATGAGTCAAACAAACAAAAACGAAATCAATCAAACAAAAGAGAATGAAGTCTGCTTATATCACACTTCTCTGCACAGTGCAAAATGGCAACCCAGCCATGTGACCTCCACTAATCGAGCCTCCTTAAGGCTAGAACCTTTCTCGAGTAGGTCGTCTTCTTGAAAGCACCAACTACTGGAGCCTCTTCTTGCTCTTTCCCACAAACTTGATGCCCATGGCTCTTCACACAGATACACAGAACAGGAACCCAGCCACGCCTTTGCATTTCCAGGTGGATATTGGGCTTCTCTGTCTCTACTTCTTGGGTTATGTGGAGGTTGCCTTCATTTGGAAGAAATCTCTACCTGCCTGATCTCTGCCTCTTTATGGCGATCTCTCTGTCTAACCATCAATGTCTCCCTTTTCATTCTCTCCTTATTAAACTAGGTGTGATTACTCAATGCATCCTTTATAAAATAGTGGAAATACCACAGGATTTCTCCAGGGCTTTTTCTGACCCAATGATTTGACCTTGGATTCCAGGACCTCTCATAAGGATGGTTGAGATGTATGTGCCAGTGTAAGTGTGTTCTAGCCCTAATGAGACACATGATTGTAGTATATTCTCAGTAAAATAGTTACAGTTTTTCTTTTTTTATTTTAATTTATTTTTTATTGGATATATTCTATATTTACAATACATTTCCCTTTTTCTGGTTCCCCACCCCCAAGGGTCCCACATGCCCTTTTCCTTCCCCCTGCTCCCTCATCCATCCCCTCCCACCTCACTGTTCTTGTACTGCCCCACAATGATGCTTCGGTCCATTCTAGCTCTAGGGTCCACTCCTTTCTTCTTGTCAGACCTCACTTGGTATGTGATTTATGTCTTTGGTGTTCCAAGATTCTAGGCTAATATCCACTTATCAGTGACTGCATACCATGGGTATTCTTTTGAGACTTGGTCAACACACTTAGTATGACCTTCTCCAGCTCCATCCATTTCTCTAAGAATTTCATGAATTCATGGTTTCTAACAGCTGAATAGTACTCCATTGTGTATATAGATACAGTTTTTCATTCCCTCTTTTTATCTGACTTTATTTCGTCTGAGGTTCACATCCTCTTTCCTGCAGAGAGTCTCCTGCGGTAGTCCTTGAGGGCCTTGGCCATGAGAGGAGCAGGTTTTTTAGCAGGGGCCTTCTTGCTGCCTCTTTTTCCAGAGGGAAGGTCAGAAGCCATCTGGGCTCCAGGCTGGGCAGGAGCCTCAGGAAGACTGTTGGAGTTTTGGGCAGAGGCAGCCCCTGTGGGTCCAGGCTCTCCTTGTTGGCGAGGTCTCTGGAGCTGGGTGTGGAAGGAGATCATCCTTGTCTGTCTGGCTTGCTGCATTTTGGCTCTTCTGCTCTGGATGCGGGCTCTGAGTGCTTGCAGTCTCTCCTCTTGGGACTTCTGAAGATGCAGGGGTGTGGGGGCCTCGGGCTGCCTTTGGGTTTGCTTGGAGCTCTGGGTCTTGGGACTGGACTTATCTTCTGGCTTCCCAAGCCCGGCTTTGTCCTTGCCAGCATGGCACTGAGCAGCATCCCTGGTTCCAGCCGACTTGTCTTCAAGGAGCCCTAAGTGAGAGTTCTTCTGGAGATGGTTTGTAGGTGTGACCTCTGAATAGACTTGGCTTTGGTGGTTCTTCCTGATCAGCGACTCCCAAGCTGAGGCTTCTTGATCCAGCTGAGAGGAAAGGGGCTCCAAGACATCACCTCTTGAAAAGCAGGCTTGGCCTCTGGAGTGAGACTCTGGAATGGCCCAGGCAGCAATGGGACTCAGCACTTCGGAGGTTGGAGAGTCACCTCGAGGTATCTTTGCAGGAGGCATCTGCGCCTGTGCCACAGACGGGAGTTCCCTCTTCCTCTTGCAGGGTGGCTGGACAGAAGAGCAAGGAGGGCAGCAGTCAGGATTGAGGCAAACCCTCAATGAACCATCCCCAGGGCTTTCCCCCTGCTCCCAGTGGCCTGGTGACTGGCTCTTTCTGTGCCCACCAAATACAAGCCATTTGTGTTTCCCTGCCCCTGCTCCCAGCATCCCTGAGAGGGGCCTGGCTCCTTCATGCTGCCAAGACTCCTCTAGGCTTGCCCAGGGTGTTCCTACCTGCACCGGGTTCTGTCCACCAAGCTGCTGCTCCAGCCTCAGGTTTTCTCCGCAATGCACGCTGTGACTGTGAGGTGCATGCTGCTTGCACCTTGCTGGTGATTGATGGCTTTGGCTTGGGCTCAGGCAAGAGATTTTGCCTGGGCTGTGGCTGCTGGGCCAAAGCAAGTCCTCTCTCCCATTTCTTGGAGCTTCCTGGGATGTGCTCTTCTGTGGCATCTCTTCGGGAGAGGTGCTCTGGCCCCCTCTTCTCTTGAGGCTCATCTCCAAGCCAAAGTCCTTCTTGGGCTGCTCAGGCTGAGCTTCGGGCAAGGACCCAGTGGACCACTTGCCTATTAAGTCCTTTACAAAGCGGAATAGGAGCTGCTGTTTCTTCAAGCACTTGATGGTCTTTCTGAAGCCAATCTCTGCCAGCCTGTCGTGCAGACTCGGAACAGAAGACATTTTCTTCAGGATCTTGTAGATCTTCGCTGGGTCGGTTGCCTGACAAAGGCCATCCAGAAGCTCCTGCAGCACAGCTGCCTGAGAGCCACCCTCCATGTCGACTCTCAAGGACAGGATACCACACTCTGTGATCAATCGATCTGTGCACACCACTCAGTTCTTGCACGGCTTCTAGTCAGGTCTGGGTTCTCCTGAACTTTGACACCTACAGTCAGAGTTTCAAAGTGTGGTGGCCCTCACCTCTTATGAGTCCTCTTTTATACATTCCCTGGCAGGTGGAGCCTCAGCCACGCCTCTGCCTCATTATGGCTGCTACAGGCAGGACTCAAAACCCCGCCCAGGCACCAACTCTCATGCCTTCCTGACTGCTCCAAACCCTACCCTGGCAAAAAAAGTGGGCCCCTGACTCATTGGCTACTCAACAGTGAGCCTCTGTAAGTCCCTCAGTTGACTTCTTCAGAAAGGCAAATCTCAAGGGAAGACAAACAGCCTCAATGGCATGCCAAGGATTTGTGCTTACAACTGCCCATTAAAAAAATAAAGTAACATAAATAAAATAAAATAAAATAAGAGAAAAGAAAAGAAAAGAAAAGAAAAGAAAAGAAAAGAAAAGAAAAGAAAATGAAATAAGGTAAACCAACCAACGAAACAAACAAACAAAAGGAAAACCAAAACCAAACAAACAAGGAAAGAAGTGGGATGGAATCTGCTCTCCTCACCCTTCTCTGCCAAGGCAAAATGTTGCCCCAGCCATTAGACTTCCACCAATCGAGCCTCCTTATGACAAGAACACTTCCTGTATCAGCTATCTAGCTCCTCCTTTCAACAAGCTTGTTGACCATGGCTGGTTACACAGTAGCATAGAACAACAGCACAGTCACTTCTGTGCATGTACTGCCTCAAGGGCATGTCAAGGACTTTTGCCTCCTCCTTCCCAGTAAACAAAATTAAATGAAATAAAATAAAATGAAAGAACCCAACCAAACAAAACCAAATCCAAAACCACTAGAAAAAACTCGGATGGAATCTACTCTCCTCACATTTCTCTACACAGTCCAAAATGGCACCCCAGTCATTAGACTTCCATCAATTGAGCCTCCTCATGGCAAGAACACTTCATCTTGTTGCTCCTTTGCACAAGGTTGGGTGTTTGTTGTTGTTGTCTTTCTGCATTTGGTTCTTTCAAGACAGGGTTTCTCTGCTAGCCCTGGCTGTCCTGGAACTCACTCTGTAGACCAGGATGGCCTCAAACTCAGAAATCTGCCTGCTTCTACCTGCCAGAGTGCTGGGATTAAAGGTGTCTGCCCTCATGGCCTGGCTATCCACAAGCTCGTTGACCTTTACTCCTCACCCAGGTGCATAGAACAACAGCCCAGCCACTTCTTTGCATTTAAAACCTCAAGGGCATGCCAAGGATTTGTGCCTACACCTGACCAGTAAACCAAACAAAACAAAATAAAACAAATAAAATCTAATCAAATGAAATACTATGAAAAAAGTTAAATAAATCAACAAAACTAACTAAAACAAACTAAAACAAACAAACAAACAAACAAACAAACAAACATTCTCCTCTCCTCATAATTCTCTATGCAGGTCAAAATGGTGACCCAGGCATTTGACTTCAAACCCATTGACCCTAATAGGGGCAAGAACACTTCCAGTATCAGCCAACTTGTTGCTCCTTTCCACAAGCTTGTTGACCATGGCTCTTCACACAGGTGCATAGAACAAGAGCCCAAACACACCTTTGCCTTTCCAGTCTCAAGGGCATGCCAAGGATTTGTGCCTACAACTGCCAGGTGAATAAAATAAGATAAAATAAAACAAAACAAAACAAAATAAAATGCAGTGAAATAAAATAAAATAAAATAAAATAAAATAAAATAAAATAAAATAAAATAAAATAAAATGAATTAGTCAAACAAACAAAAACGAAATCAATCAAACAAAAGAGAATGAAGTCTGCTTATATCACACTTCTCTGCACAGTGCAAAATGGCAACCCAGCCATGTGACCTCCACTAATCGAGCCTCCTTAAGGCTTGAACCTTTCTCGAGTAGGTCGTCTTCTTGAAAGCACCAACTACTGGAGCCTCTTCTTGCTTTTTCCCACAAACTTGATGCCCATGGCTCTTCACACAGATACACAGAACAGGAACCCAGCCACGCCTTTGCATTTCCAGGTGGATATTGGGCTTCTCTGTCTCTACTTCTTGGGTTATGTGCAGGTTGCCTTCATTTGGAAGAAATCTCTACCTGCCTGATCTCTGCCTCTTTATGGCGATCTTTCTGTCTAACCATCAATGTCTCCCTTTTCATTCTCTCCTTATTAAACTAGGTGTGATTACTCAATGCATCCTTTATAAAATAGTGGAAATACCACAGGATTTCTCCAGGGCTTTTTCTGACCCAATGATTTGACCTTGGATTCCAGGACCTCTCATAAGGATGGTTGAGATGTATGTGCCAGTGTAAGTGTGTTCTAGCCCTAATGAGACACATGATTGTAGTATATTCTCAGTAAAATAGTTACAGTTTTTCTTTTTTTATTTTAATTTATTTTTTATTGGATATATTCTATATTTACAATACATTTCCCTTTTTCTGGTTCCCCACCCCCAAGGGTCCCACATGCCCTTTTCCTTCCCCCTGCTCCCTCATCCATCCCCTCCCACCTCACTGTTCTTGTACTGCCCCACAATGATGCTTCGGTCCATTCTAGCTCTAGGGTCCACTCCTTTCTTCTTGTCAGACCTCACTTGGTATGTGATTTATGTCTTTGGTGTTCCAAGATTCTAGGCTAATATCCACTTATCAGTGACTGCATACCATGGGTATTCTTTTGAGACTTGGTCACCACACTTAGTATGACCTTCTCCAGCTCCATCCATTTCTCTAAGAATTTCATGAATTCATGGTTTCTAACAGCTGAATAGTACTCCATTGTGTATATAGATACAGTTTTTCATTCCCTCTTTTTATCTGACTTTATTTCGTCTGAGGTTCACATCCTCTTTCCTGCAGAGAGTCTCCTGCGGTAGTCCTTGAGGGCCTTGGCCATGAGAGGAGCAGGTTTTTTAGCAGGGGCCTTCTTGCTGCCTCTTTTTCCAGAGGGAAGGTCAGAAGCCATCTGGGCTCCAGGCTGGGCAGGAGCCTCAGGAAGACTGTTGGAGTTTTGGGCAGAGGCAGCCCCTGTGGGTCCAGGCTCTCCTTGTTGGCGAGGTCTCTGGAGCTGGGTGTGGAAGGAGATCATCCTTGTCTGTCTGGCTTGCTGCATTTTGGCTCTTCTGCTCTGGATGCGGGCTCTGAGTGCTTGCAGTCTCTCCTCTTGGGACTTCTGAAGATGCAGGGGTGTGGGGGCCTCGGGCTGCCTTTGGGTTTGCTTGGAGCTCTGGGTCTTGGGACTGGACTTATCTTCTGGCTTCCCAAGCCCGGCTTTGTCCTTGCCAGCATGGCACTGAGCAGCATCCCTGGTTCCAGCCGACTTGTCTTCAAGGAGCCCTAAGTGAGAGTTCTTCTGGAGATGGTTTGTAGGTGTGACCTCTGAATAGACTTGGCTTTGGTGGTTCTTCCTGATCAGCGACTCCCAAGCTGAGGCTTCTTGATCCAGCTGAGAGGAAAGGGGCTCCAAGACATCACCTCTTGAAAAGCAGGCTTGGCCTCTGGAGTGAGACTCTGGAATGGCCCAGGCAGCAATGGGACTCAGCACTTCGGAGGTTGGAGAGTCACCTCGAGGTATCTTTGCAGGAGGCATCTGCGCCTGTGCCACAGACGGGAGTTCCCTCTTCCTCTTGCAGGGTGGCTGGACAGAAGAGCAAGGAGGGCAGCAGTCAGGATTGAGGCAAACCCTCAATGAACCATCCCCAGGGCTTTCCCCCTGCTCCCAGTGGCCTGGTGACTGGCTCTTTCTGTGCCCACCAAATACAAGCCATTTGTGTTTCCCTGCCCCTGCTCCCAGCATCCCTGAGAGGGGCCTGGCTCCTTCATGCTGCCAAGACTCCTCTAGGCTTGCCCAGGGTGTTCCTACCTGCACCGGGTTCTGTCCACCAAGCTGCTGCTCCAGCCTCAGGTTTTCTCCGCAATGCACGCTGTGACTGTGAGGTGCATGCTGCTTGCACCTTGCTGGTGATTGATGGCTTTGGCTTGGGCTCAGGCAAGAGATTTTGCCTGGGCTGTGGCTGCTGGGCCAAAGCAAGTCCTCTCTCCCATTTCTTGGAGCTTCCTGGGATGTGCTCTTCTGTGGCATCTCTTCGGGAGAGGTGCTCTGGCCCCCTCTTCTCTTGAGGCTCATCTCCAAGCCAAAGTCCTTCTTGGGCTGCTCAGGCTGAGCTTCGGGCAAGGACCCAGTGGACCACTTGCCTATTAAGTCCTTTACAAAGCGGAATAGGAGCTGCTGTTTCTTCAAGCACTTGATGGTCTTTCTGAAGCCAATCTCTGCCAGCCTGTCGCGCAGACTCGGAACAGAAGACATTTTCTTCAGGATCTTGTAGATCTTCGCTGGGTCGGTTGCCTGACAAAGGCCATCCAGAAGCTCCTGCAGCACAGCTGCCTGAGAGCCACCCTCCATGTCGACTCTCAAGGACAGGATACCACACTCTGTGATCAATCGATCTGTGCACACCACTCAGTTCTTGCACGGCTTCTAGTCAGGTCTGGGTTCTCCTGAACTTTGACACCTACAGTCAGAGTTTCAAAGTGTGGTGGCCCTCACCTCTTATGAGTCCTCTTTTATACATTCCCTGGCAGGTGGAGCCTCAGCCACGCCTCTGCCTCATTATGGCTGCTACAGGCAGGACTCAAAACCCCGCCCAGGCACCAACTCTCATGCCTTCCTGACTGCTCCAAACCCTACCCTGGCAAAAAAAGTGGGCCCCTGACTCATTGGCTACTCAACAGTGAGCCTCTGTAAGTCCCTCAGTTGACTTCTTCAGAAAGGCAAATCTCAAGGGAAGACAAACAGCCTCAATGGCATGCCAAGGATTTGTGCTTACAACTGCCCATTAAAAAAATAAAGTAACATAAAATAAAATAAAATAAAATAAAATAAAATAAAATAAAAGAAAATAAAATAAAAGAAAATAAGGTAAACCAACCAACGAAACAAACAAACAAAAGGAAAACCAAAACCAAACAAACAAGGGAAGAAGTGGGATGGAATCTGCTCTCCTCACCCTTCTCTGCCCAGGCAAAATGTTGCCCCAGCCATTAGACTTCCACCAATCGAGACTCCTTATGACAAGAACACTTCCTGTATCAGCTATCTTGCTCCTCCTTTCAACAAGCTTGTTGACCATGGCTGGTTACACAGTAGCATAGAACAACAGCACAGTCACTTCTGTGCATGTACTGCCTCAAGGGCATGTCAAGGACTTTTGCCTCCTCCTTCCCAGTAAACAAAATTAAATGAAATAAAATAAAATGAAAGAAGCCAACCAAACAAAACCAAAACCAAAACCACTAGAAAAAACTCGGATGGAATCTACTCTCCTCACATTTCTCTACACAGTCCAAAATGGCACCCCAGTCATTAGACTTCCATCAATTGAGCCTCGTCATGGCAAGAACACTTCATCTTGTTGCTCCTTTGCCCAAGGTTGGGTGTTTGTTGTTGTTGTCTTTCTGCATTTCGTTCTTTCAAGACAGGGTTTCTCTGCTAGCCCTGGCTGTCCTGGAACTCACTCTGTAGACCAGGATGGCCTCAAACTCAGAAATCTGCCTGCTTCTACCTGCCAGAGTGCTGGGATTAAAGGTGTCTGCCCTCATGGCCTGGCTATCCACAAGCTCGTTGACCTTTACTCCTCACCCAGGTGCATAGAACAACAGCCCAGCCACTTCTTTGCATTTAAAACCTCAAGGGCATGCCAAGGATTTGTGCCTACACCTGACCAGTAAACCAAACAAAACAAAATAAAACAAATAAAATCTAATCAAATGAAATACTATGAAAAAAGTTAAATAAATCAACAAAACTAACTAAAACAAACTAAAACAAACAAACAAAACAAACAAACAAACAAACATTCTCCTCTCCTCATAATTCTCTATGCAGGTCAAAATGGTGACCCAGGCATTTGACTTCAAACCCATTGACCCTAATAGGGGCAAGAACACTTCCAGTATCAGCCAACTTGTTGATCCTTTCCACAAGCTTGTTGACCATGGCTCTTCACACAGGTGCATAGAACAAGAGCCCAAACACACCTTTGCCTTTCCAGGCTCAAGGGCATGCCAAGGATTTGTGCCTACAACTGCCAGGTGAATAAAATAAGATAAAATAAAACAAAACAAAACAAAATAAAATGCAGTGAAATAAAATAAAATAAAATAAAATAAAATAAAATAAAATAAAATAAAATAAAATAAAATAAAATAAAATAAAATAAAATAAAATGAATTAGTCAAACAAACAAAAACGAAATCAATCAAACAAAAGAGAATGAAGTCTGCTTATATCACACTTCTCTGCACAGTGCAAAATGGCAACCCAGCCATGTGACCTCCACTAATCGAGCCTCCTTAAGGCTTGAACCTTTCTCGAGTAGGTCGTCTTCTTGAAAGCACCAACTACTGGAGCCTCTTCTTGCTTTTTCCCACAAACTTGATGCCCATGGCTCTTCACACAGATACACAGAACAGGAACCCAGCCACGCCTTTGCATTTCCAGGTGGATATTGGGCTTCTCTGTCTCTACTTCTTGGGTTATGTGCAGGTTGCCTTCATTTGGAAGAAATCTCTACCTGCCTGATCTCTGCCTCTTTATGGCGATCTCTCTGTCTAACCATCAATGTCTCCCTTTTCATTCTCTCCTTATTAAACTAGGTGTGATTACTCAATGCATCCTTTATAAAATAGTGGAAATACCACAGGATTTCTCCAGGGCTTTTTCTGACCCAATGATTTGACCTTGGATTCCAGGACCTCTCATAAGGATGGTTGAGATGTATGTGCCAGTGTAAGTGTGTTCTAGCCCTAATGAGACACATGATTGTAGTATATTCTCAGTAAAATAGTTACAGTTTTTCTTTTTTTATTTTAATTTATTTTTTATTGGATATATTCTATATTTACAATACATTTCCCTTTTTCTGGTTCCCCACCCCCAAGGGTCCCACATGCCCTTTTCCTTCCCCCTGCTCCCTCATCCATCCCCTCCCACCTCACTGTTCTTGTACTGCCCCACAATGATGCTTCGGTCCATTCTAGCTCTAGGGTCCACTCCTTTCTTCTTGTCAGACCTCACTTGGTATGTGATTTATGTCTTTGGTGTTCCAAGATTCTAGGCTAATATCCACTTATCAGTGACTGCATACCATGGGTATTCTTTTGAGACTTGGTCACCACACTTAGTATGACCTTCTCCAGCTCCATCCATTTCTCTAAGAATTTCATGAATTCATGGTTTCTAACAGCTGAATAGTACTCCATTGTGTATATAGATACAGTTTTTCATTCCCTCTTTTTATCTGACTTTATTTCGTCTGAGGTTCACATCCTCTTTCCTGCAGAGAGTCTCCTGCGGTAGTCCTTGAGGGCCTTGGCCATGAGAGGAGCAGGTTTTTTAGCAGGGGCCTTCTTGCTGCCTCTTTTTCCAGAGGGAAGGTCAGAAGCCATCTGGGCTCCAGGCTGGGCAGGAGCCTCAGGAAGACTGTTGGAGTTTTGGGCAGAGGCAGCCCCTGTGGGTCCAGGCTCTCCTTGTTGGCGAGGTCTCTGGAGCTGGGTGTGGAAGGAGATCATCCTTGTCTGTCTGGCTTGCTGCATTTTGGCTCTTCTGCTCTGGATGCGGGCTCTGAGTGCTTGCAGTCTCTCCTCTTGGGACTTCTGAAGATGCAGGGGTGTGGGGGCCTCGGGCTGCCTTTGGGTTTGCTTGGAGCTCTGGGTCTTGGGACTGGACTTATCTTCTGGCTTCCCAAGCCCGGCTTTGTCCTTGCCAGCATGGCACTGAGCAGCATCCCTGGTTCCAGCCGACTTGTCTTCAAGGAGCCCTAAGTGAGAGTTCTTCTGGAGATGGTTTGTAGGTGTGACCTCTGAATAGACTTGGCTTTGGTGGTTCTTCCTGATCAGCGACTCCCAAGCTGAGGCTTCTTGATCCAGCTGAGAGGAAAGGGGCTCCAAGACATCACCTCTTGAAAAGCAGGCTTGGCCTCTGGAGTGAGACTCTGGAATGGCCCAGGCAGCAATGGGACTCAGCACTTCGGAGGTTGGAGAGTCACCTCGAGGTATCTTTGCAGGAGGCATCTGCGCCTGTGCCACAGACGGGAGTTCCCTCTTCCTCTTGCAGGGTGGCTGGACAGAAGAGCAAGGAGGGCAGCAGTCAGGATTGAGGCAAACCCTCAATGAACCATCCCCAGGGCTTTCCCCCTGCTCCCAGTGGCCTGGTGACTGGCTCTTTCTGTGCCCACCAAATACAAGCCATTTGTGTTTCCCTGCCCCTGCTCCCAGCATCCCTGAGAGGGGCCTGGCTCCTTCATGCTGCCAAGACTCCTCTAGGCTTGCCCAGGGTGTTCCTACCTGCACCGGGTTCTGTCCACCAAGCTGCTGCTCCAGCCTCAGGTTTTCTCCGCAATGCACGCTGTGACTGTGAGGTGCATGCTGCTTGCACCTTGCTGGTGATTGATGGCTTTGGCTTGGGCTCAGGCAAGAGATTTTGCCTGGGCTGTGGCTGCTGGGCCAAAGCAAGTCCTCTCTCCCATTTCTTGGAGCTTCCTGGGATGTGCTCTTCTGTGGCATCTCTTCGGGAGAGGTGCTCTGGCCCCCTCTTCTCTTGAGGCTCATCTCCAAGCCAAAGTCCTTCTTGGGCTGCTCAGGCTGAGCTTCGGGCAAGGACCCAGTGGACCACTTGCCTATTAAGTCCTTTACAAAGCGGAATAGGAGCTGCTGTTTCTTCAAGCACTTGATGGTCTTTCTGAAGCCAATCTCTGCCAGCCTGTCGCGCAGACTCGGAACAGAAGACATTTTCTTCAGGATCTTGTAGATCTTCGCTGGGTCGGTTGCCTGACAAAGGCCATCCAGAAGCTCCTGCAGCACAGCTGCCTGAGAGCCACCCTCCATGTCGACTCTCAAGGACAGGATACCACACTCTGTGATCAATCGATCTGTGCACACCACTCAGTTCTTGCACGGCTTCTAGTCAGGTCTGGGTTCTCCTGAACTTTGACACCTACAGTCAGAGTTTCAAAGTGTGGTGGCCCTCACCTCTTATGAGTCCTCTTTTATACATTCCCTGGCAGGTGGAGCCTCAGCCACGCCTCTGCCTCATTATGGCTGCTACAGGCAGGACTCAAAACCCCGCCCAGGCACCAACTCTCATGCCTTCCTGACTGCTCCAAACCCTACCCTGGCAAAAAAAGTGGGCCCCTGACTCATTGGCTACTCAACAGTGAGCCTCTGTAAGTCCCTCAGTTGACTTCTTCAGAAAGGCAAATCTCAAGGGAAGACAAACAGCCTCAATGGCATGCCAAGGATTTGTGCTTACAACTGCCCATTAAAAAAATAAAAAATAAAATAAATAAATAAAATAAAATAAAATAAAATAAAATAAAATAAAATAAAATAAAATAAAATAAAATAAAATAAAATAAGGTAAACCAACCAACGAAACAAACAAACAAAAGGAAAACCAAAACCAAACAAACAAGGGAAGAAGTGGGATGGAATCTGCTCTCCTCACCCTTCTCTGCCCAGGCAAAATGTTGCCCCAGCCATTAGACTTCCACCAATCGAGCCTCCTTATGACAAGAACACTTCCTGTATCAGCTATCTTGCTCCTCCTTTCAACAAGCTTGTTGACCATGGCTGGTTACACAGTAGCATAGAACAACAGCACAGTCACTTCTGTGCATGTACTGCCTCAAGGGCATGTCAAGGACTTTTGCCTCCTCCTTCCCAGTAAACAAAATTAAATGAAATAAAATAAAATGAAAGAACCCAACCAAACAAAACCAAAACCAAAACCACTAGAAAAAACTCGGATGGAATCTACTCTCCTCACATTTCTCTACACAGTCCAAAATGGCACCCCAGTCATTAGACTTCCATCAATTGAGCCTCCTCATGGCAAGAACACTTCATCTTGTTGCTCCTTTGCACAAGGTTGGGTGTTTGTTGTTGTTGTCTTTCTGCATTTGGTTCTTTCAAGACAGGGTTTCTCTGCTAGCCCTGGCTGTCCTGGAACTCACTCTGTAGACCAGGATGGCCTCAAACTCAGAAATCTGCCTGCTTCTACCTGCCAGAGTGCTGGGATTAAAGGTGTCTGCCCTCATGGCCTGGCTATCCACAAGCTCGTTGACCTTTACTCCTCACCCAGGTGCATAGAACAACAGCCCAGCCACTTCTTTGCATTTAAAACCTCAAGGGCATGCCAAGGATTTGTGCCTACACCTGACCAGTAAACCAAACAAAACAAAATAAAACAAATAAAATCTAATCAAATGAAATACTATGAAAAAAGTTAAATAAATCAACAAAACTAACTAAAACAAACTAAAACAAACAAACAAAAAAACAAACAAACAAACATTCTCCTCTCCTCATAATTCTCTATGCAGGTCAAAATGGTGACCCAGGCATTTGACTTCAAACCCATTGACCCTAATTGGGGCAAGAACACTTCCGGTATCAGCCAACTTGTTGCTCCTTTCCACAAGCTTGTTGACCATGGCTCTTCACACAGGTGCATAGAACAAGAGCCCAAACACACCTTTGCCTTTCCAGTCTCAAGGGCATGCCAAGGATTTGTGCCTACAACTGCCAGGTGAATAAAATAAGATAAAATAAAACAAAACAAAACAAAATAAAATGCAGTGAAATAAAACAAAACAAAACAAAATGCAGTGAAATAAAATAAAATAAAATAAAATAAAATAAAATAAAATAAAATAAAATAAAATAAAATAAAATAAAATGAATTAGTCAAACAAACAAAAACGAAATCAATCAAACAAAAGAGAATGAAGTCTGCTTATATCACACTTCTCTGCACAGTGCAAAATGGCAACCCAGCCATGTGACCTCCACTAATCGAGCCTCCTTAAGGCTAGAACCTTTCTCGAGTAGGTCGTCTTCTTGAAAGCACCAACTACTGGAGCCTCTTCTTGCTTTTTCCCACAAACTTGATGCCCATGGCTCTTCACACAGATACACAGAACAGGAACCCAGCCACGCCTTTGCATTTCCAGGTGGATATTGGGCTTCTCTGTCTCTACTTCTTGGGTTATGTGCAGGTTGCCTTCATTTGGAAGAAATCTCTACCTGCCTGATCTCTGCCTCTTTATGGCGATCTCTCTGTCTAACCATCAATGTCTCCCTTTTCATTCTCTCCTTATTAAACTAGGTGTGATTACTCAATGCATCCTTTATAAAATAGTGGAAATACCACAGGATTTCTCCAGGGCTTTTTCTGACCCAATGATTTGACCTTGGATTCCAGGACCTCTCATAAGGATGGTTGAGATGTATGTGCCAGTGTAAGTGTGTTCTAGCCCTAATGAGACACATGATTGTAGTATATTCTCAGTAAAATAGTTACAGTTTTTCTTTTTTTATTTTAATTTATTTTTTATTGGATATATTCTATATTTACAATACATTTCCCTTTTTCTGGTTCCCCACCCCCAAGGGTCCCACATGCCCTTTTCCTTCCCCCTGCTCCCTCATCCATCCCCTCCCACCTCACTGTTCTTGTACTGCCCCACAATGATGCTTCGGTCCATTCTAGCTCTAGGGTCCACTCCTTTCTTCTTGTCAGACCTCACTTGGTATGTGATTTATGTCTTTGGTGTTCCAAGATTCTAGGCTAATATCCACTTATCAGTGACTGCATACCATGGGTATTCTTTTGAGACTTGGTCACCACACTTAGTATGACCTTCTCCAGCTCCATCCATTTCTCTAAGAATTTCATGAATTCATGGTTTCTAACAGCTGAATAGTACTCCATTGTGTATATAGATACAGTTTTTCATTCCCTCTTTTTATCTGACTTTATTTCGTCTGAGGTTCACATCCTCTTTCCTGCAGAGAGTCTCCTGCGGTAGTCCTTGAGGGCCTTGGCCATGAGAGGAGCAGGTTTTTTAGCAGGGGCCTTCTTGCTGCCTCTTTTTCCAGAGGGAAGGTCAGAAGCCATCTGGGCTCCAGGCTGGGCAGGAGCCTCAGGAAGACTGTTGGAGTTTTGGGCAGAGGCAGCCCCTGTGGGTCCAGGCTCTCCTTGTTGGCGAGGTCTCTGGAGCTGGGTGTGGAAGGAGATCATCCTTGTCTGTCTGGCTTGCTGCATTTTGGCTCTTCTGCTCTGGATGCGGGCTCTGAGTGCTTGCAGTCTCTCCTCTTGGGACTTCTGAAGATGCAGGGGTGTGGGGGCCTCGGGCTGCCTTTGGGTTTGCTTGGAGCTCTGGGTCTTGGGACTGGACTTATCTTCTGGCTTCCCAAGCCCGGCTTTGTCCTTGCCAGCATGGCACTGAGCAGCATCCCTGGTTCCAGCCGACTTGTCTTCAAGGAGCCCTAAGTGAGAGTTCTTCTGGAGATGGTTTGTAGGTGTGACCTCTGAATAGACTTGGCTTTGGTGGTTCTTCCTGATCAGCGACTCCCAAGCTGAGGCTTCTTGATCCAGCTGAGAGGAAAGGGGCTCCAAGACATCACCTCTTGAAAAGCAGGCTTGGCCTCTGGAGTGAGACTCTGGAATGGCCCAGGCAGCAATGGGACTCAGCACTTCGGAGGTTGGAGAGTCACCTCGAGGTATCTTTGCAGGAGGCATCTGCGCCTGTGCCACAGACGGGAGTTCCCTCTTCCTCTTGCAGGGTGGCTGGACAGAAGAGCAAGGAGGGCAGCAGTCAGGATTGAGGCAAACCCTCAATGAACCATCCCCAGGGCTTTCCCCCTGCTCCCAGTGGCCTGGTGACTGGCTCTTTCTGTGCCCACCAAATACAAGCCATTTGTGTTTCCCTGCCCCTGCTCCCAGCATCCCTGAGAGGGGCCTGGCTCCTTCATGCTGCCAAGACTCCTCTAGGCTTGCCCAGGGTGTTCCTACCTGCACCGGGTTCTGTCCACCAAGCTGCTGCTCCAGCCTCAGGTTTTCTCCGCAATGCACGCTGTGACTGTGAGGTGCATGCTGCTTGCACCTTGCTGGTGATTGATGGCTTTGGCTTGGGCTCAGGCAAGAGATTTTGCCTGGGCTGTGGCTGCTGGGCCAAAGCAAGTCCTCTCTCCCATTTCTTGGAGCTTCCTGGGATGTGCTCTTCTGTGGCATCTCTTCGGGAGAGGTGCTCTGGCCCCCTCTTCTCTTGAGGCTCATCTCCAAGCCAAAGTCCTTCTTGGGCTGCTCAGGCTGAGCTTCGGGCAAGGACCCAGTGGACCACTTGCCTATTAAGTCCTTTACAAAGCAGAATAGGAGCTGCTGTTTCTTCAAGCACTTGATGGTCTTTCTGAAGCCAATCTCTGCCAGCCTGTCGCGCAGACTCGGAACAGAAGACATTTTCTTCAGGATCTTGTAGATCTTCGCTGGGTCGGTTGCCTGACAAAGGCCATCCAGAAGCTCCTGCAGCACAGCTGCCTGAGAGCCACCCTCCATGTCGACTCTCAAGGACAGGATACCACACTCTGTGATCAATCGATCTGTGCACACCACTCAGTTCTTGCACGGCTTCTAGTCAGGTCTGGGTTCTCCTGAACTTTGACACCTACAGTCAGAGTTTCAAAGTGTGGTGGCCCTCACCTCTTATGAGTCCTCTTTTATACATTCCCTGGCAGGTGGAGCCTCAGCCACGCCTCTGCCTCATTATGGCTGCTACAGGCAGGACTCAAAACCCCGCCCAGGCACCAACTCTCATGCCTTCCTGACTGCTCCAAACCCTACCCTGGCAAAAAAAGTGGGCCCCTGACTCATTGGCTACTCAACAGTGAGCCTCTGTAAGTCCCTCAGTTGACTTCTTCAGAAAGGCAAATCTCAAGGGAAGACAAACAGCCTCAATGGCATGCCAAGGATTTGTGCTTACAACTGCCCATTAAAAAAATAAAGTAACATAAAATAAAATAAAATAAAATAAAATAAAATAAAATAAAATAAAATAAAATAAAAGAAAAGAAAAGAAAAGAAAATGAAATAAGGTAAACCAACCAACGAAACAAACAAACAAAAGGAAAACCAAAACCAAACAAACAAGGGAAGAAGTGGGATGGAATCTGCTCTCCTCACCCTTCTCTGCCCAGGCAAAATGTTGCCCCAGCCATTAGACTTCCACCAATCGAGCCTCCTTATGACAAGAACACTTCCTGTATCAGCTATCTTGCTCCTCCTTTCAACAAGCTTGTTGACCATGGCTGGTTACACAGTAGCATAGAACAACAGCACAGTCACTTCTGTGCATGTACTGCCTCAAGGGCATGTCAAGGACTTTTGCCTCCTCCTTCCCAGTAAACAAAATTAAATGAAATAAAATAAAATGAAAGAACCCAACCAAACAAAACCAAAACCAAAACCACTAGAAAAAACTCGGATGGAATCTACTCTCCTCACATTTCTCTACACAGTCCAAAATGGCACCCCAGTCATTAGACTTCCATCAATTGAGCCTCCTCATGGCAAGAACACTTCATCTTGTTGCTCCTTTGCACAAGGTTGGGTGTTTGTTGTTGTTGTCTTTCTGCATTTGGTTCTTTCAAGACAGGGTTTCTCTGCTAGCCCTGGCTGTCCTGGAACTCACTCTGTAGACCAGGATGGCCTCAAACTCAGAAATCTGCCTGCTTCTACCTGCCAGAGTGCTGGGATTAAAGGTGTCTGCCCTCATGGCCTGGCTATCCACAAGCTCGTTGACCTTTACTCCTCACCCAGGTGCATAGAACAACAGCCCAGCCACTTCTTTGCATTTAAAACCTCAAGGGCATGCCAAGGATTTGTGCCTACACCTGACCAGTAAACCAAACAAAACAAAATAAAACAAATAAAATCTAATCAAATGAAATACTATGAAAAAAGTTAAATAAATCAACAAAACTAACTAAAACAAACTAAAACAAACAAACAAACAAACAAACAAACAAACATTCTCCTCTCCTCATAATTCTCTATGCAGGTCAAAATGGTGACCCAGGCATTTGACTTCAAACCCATTGACCCTAATAGGGGCAAGAACACTTCCGGTATCAGCCAACTTGTTGCTCCTTTCCACAAGCTTGTTGACCATGGCTCTTCACACAGGTGCATAGAACAAGAGCCCAAACACACCTTTGCCTTTCCAGGCTCAAGGGCATGCCAAGGATTTGTGCCTACAACTGCCAGGTGAATAAAATAAGATAAAATAAAACAAAACAAAACAAAATAAAATGCAGTGAAATAAAACAAAACAAAACAAAATGCAGTGAAATAAAATAAAATAAAATAAAATAAAATAAAATAAAATAAAATGAATTAGTCAAACAAACAAAAACGAAATCAATCAAACAAAAGAGAATGAAGTCTGCTTATATCACACTTCTCTGCACAGTGCAAAATGGCAACCCAGCCATGTGACCTCCACTAATCGAGCCTCCTTAAGGCTAGAACCTTTCTCGAGTAGGTCGTCTTCTTGAAAGCACCAACTACTGGAGCCTCTTCTTGCTTTTTCCCACAAACTTGATGCCCATGGCTCTTCACACAGATACACAGAACAGGAACCCAGCCACGCCTTTGCATTTCCAGGTGGATATTGGGCTTCTCTGTCTCTACTTCTTGGGTTATGTGCAGGTTGCCTTCATTTGGAAGAAATCTCTACCTGCCTGATCTCTGCCTCTTTATGGCGATCTCTCTGTCTAACCATCAATGTCTCCCTTTTCATTCTCTCCTTATTAAACTAGGTGTGATTACTCAATGCATCCTTTATAAAATAGTGGAAATACCACAGGATTTCTCCAGGGCTTTTTCTGACCCAATGATTTGACCTTGGATTCCAGGACCTCTCATAAGGATGGTTGAGATGTATGTGCCAGTGTAAGTGTGTTCTAGCCCTAATGAGACACATGATTGTAGTATATTCTCAGTAAAATAGTTACAGTTTTTCTTTTTTTATTTTAATTTATTTTTTATTGGATATATTCTATATTTACAATACATTTCCCTTTTTCTGGTTCCCCACCCCCAAGGGTCCCACATGCCCTTTTCCTTCCCCCTGCTCCCTCATCCATCCCCTCCCACCTCACTGTTCTTGTACTGCCCCACAATGATGCTTCGGTCCATTCTAGCTCTAGGGTCCACTCCTTTCTTCTTGTCAGACCTCACTTGGTATGTGATTTATGTCTTTGGTGTTCCAAGATTCTAGGCTAATATCCACTTATCAGTGACTGCATACCATGGGTATTCTTTTGAGACTTGGTCACCACACTTAGTATGACCTTCTCCAGCTCCATCCATTTCTCTAAGAATTTCATGAATTCATGGTTTCTAACAGCTGAATAGTACTCCATTGTGTATATAGATACAGTTTTTCATTCCCTCTTTTTATCTGACTTTATTTCGTCTGAGGTTCACATCCTCTTTCCTGCAGAGAGTCTCCTGCGGTAGTCCTTGAGGGCCTTGGCCATGAGAGGAGCAGGTTTTTTAGCAGGGGCCTTCTTGCTGCCTCTTTTTCCAGAGGGAAGGTCAGAAGCCATCTGGGCTCCAGGCTGGGCAGGAGCCTCAGGAAGACTGTTGGAGTTTTGGGCAGAGGCAGCCCCTGTGGGTCCAGGCTCTCCTTGTTGGCGAGGTCTCTGGAGCTGGGTGTGGAAGGAGATCATCCTTGTCTGTCTGGCTTGCTGCATTTTGGCTCTTCTGCTCTGGATGCGGGCTCTGAGTGCTTGCAGTCTCTCCTCTTGGGACTTCTGAAGATGCAGGGGTGTGGGGGCCTCGGGCTGCCTTTGGGTTTGCTTGGAGCTCTGGGTCTTGGGACTGGACTTATCTTCTGGCTTCCCAAGCCCGGCTTTGTCCTTGCCAGCATGGCACTGAGCAGCATCCCTGGTTCCAGCCGACTTGTCTTCAAGGAGCCCTAAGTGAGAGTTCTTCTGGAGATGGTTTGTAGGTGTGACCTCTGAATAGACTTGGCTTTGGTGGTTCTTCCTGATCAGCGACTCCCAAGCTGAGGCTTCTTGATCCAGCTGAGAGGAAAGGGGCTCCAAGACATCACCTCTTGAAAAGCAGGCTTGGCCTCTGGAGTGAGACTCTGGAATGGCCCAGGCAGCAATGGGACTCAGCACTTCGGAGGTTGGAGAGTCACCTCGAGGTATCTTTGCAGGAGGCATCTGCGCCTGTGCCACAGACGGGAGTTCCCTCTTCCTCTTGCAGGGTGGCTGGACAGAAGAGCAAGGAGGGCAGCAGTCAGGATTGAGGCAAACCCTCAATGAACCATCCCCAGGGCTTTCCCCCTGCTCCCAGTGGCCTGGTGACTGGCTCTTTCTGTGCCCACCAAATACAAGCCATTTGTGTTTCCCTGCCCCTGCTCCCAGCATCCCTGAGAGGGGCCTGGCTCCTTCATGCTGCCAAGACTCCTCTAGGCTTGCCCAGGGTGTTCCTACCTGCACCGGGTTCTGTCCACCAAGCTGCTGCTCCAGCCTCAGGTTTTCTCCGCAATGCACGCTGTGACTGTGAGGTGCATGCTGCTTGCACCTTGCTGGTGATTGATGGCTTTGGCTTGGGCTCAGGCAAGAGATTTTGCCTGGGCTGTGGCTGCTGGGCCAAAGCAAGTCCTCTCTCCCATTTCTTGGAGCTTCCTGGGATGTGCTCTTCTGTGGCATCTCTTCGGGAGAGGTGCTCTGGCCCCCTCTTCTCTTGAGGCTCATCTCCAAGCCAAAGTCCTTCTTGGGCTGCTCAGGCTGAGCTTCGGGCAAGGACCCAGTGGACCACTTGCCTATTAAGTCCTTTACAAAGCGGAATAGGAGCTGCTGTTTCTTCAAGCACTTGATGGTCTTTCTGAAGCCAATCTCTGCCAGCCTGTCGCGCAGACTCGGAACAGAAGACATTTTCTTCAGGATCTTGTAGATCTTCGCTGGGTCGGTTGCCTGACAAAGGCCATCCAGAAGCTCCTGCAGCACAGCTGCCTGAGAGCCACCCTCCATGTCGACTCTCAAGGACAGGATACCACACTCTGTGATCAATCGATCTGTGCACACCACTCAGTTCTTGCACGGCTTCTAGTCAGGTCTGGGTTCTCCTGAACTTTGACACCTACAGTCAGAGTTTCAAAGTGTGGTGGCCCTCACCTCTTATGAGTCCTCTTTTATACATTCCCTGGCAGGTGGAGCCTCAGCCACGCCTCTGCCTCATTATGGCTGCTACAGGCAGGACTCAAAACCCCGCCCAGGCACCAACTCTCATGCCTTCCTGACTGCTCCAAACCCTACCCTGGCAAAAAAAGTGGGCCCCTGACTCATTGGCTACTCAACAGTGAGCCTCTGTAAGTCCCTCAGTTGACTTCTTCAGAAAGGCAAATCTCAAGGGAAGACAAACAGCCTCAATGGCATGCCAAGGATTTGTGCTTACAACTGCCCATTAAAAAAATAAAGTAACATAAAATAAAATAAAATAAAATAAAATAAAATAAAATAAAATAAAATAAAATAAAATAAAATAAAATAAAATAAGGTAAACCAACCAACGAAACAAACAAACAAAAGGAAAACCAAAACCAAACAAACAAGGGAAGAAGTGGGATGGAATCTGCTCTCCTCACCCTTCTCTGCCCAGGCAAAATGTTGCCCCAGCCATTAGACTTCCACCAATCGAGCCTCCTTATGACAAGAACACTTCCTGTATCAGCTATCTTGCTCCTCCTTTCAACAAGCTTGTTGACCATGGCTGGTTACACAGTAGCATAGAACAACAGCACAGTCACTTCTGTGCATGTACTGCCTCAAGGGCATGTCAAGGACTTTTGCCTCCTCCTTCCCAGTAAACAAAATTAAATGAAATAAAATAAAATGAAAGAACCCAACCAAACAAAACCAAAACCAAAACCACTAGAAAAAACTCGGATGGAATCTACTCTCCTCACATTTCTCTACACAGTCCAAAATGGCACCCCAGTCATTAGACTTCCATCAATTGAGCCTCCTCATGGCAAGAACACTTCATCTTGTTGCTCCTTTGCACAAGGTTGGGTGTTTGTTGTTGTTGTCTTTCTGCATTTGGTTCTTTCAAGACAGGGTTTCTCTGCTAGCCCTGGCTGTCCTGGAACTCACTCTGTAGACCAGGATGGCCTCAAACTCAGAAATCTGCCTGCTTCTACCTGCCAGAGTGCTGGGATTAAAGGTGTCTGCCCTCATGGCCTGGCTATCCACAAGCTCGTTGACCTTTTCTCCTCACCCAGGTGCATAGAACAACAGCCCAGCCACTTCTTTGCATTTAAAACCTCAAGGGCATGCCAAGGATTTGTGCCTACACCTGACCAGTAAACCAAACAAAACAAAATAAAACAAATAAAACCTAATCAAATGAAATACTATGAAAAAAGTTAAATAAATCAACAAAACTAACTAAAACAAACTAAAACAAACAAACAAAAAAACAAACAAACAAACATTCTCCTCTCCTCATAATTCTCTATGCAGGTCAAAATGGTGACCCAGGCATTTGACTTCAAACCCATTGACCCTAATTGGGGCAAGAACACTTCCGGTATCAGCCAACTTGTTGCTCCTTTCCACAAGCTTGTTGACCATGGCTCTTCACACAGGTGCATAGAACAAGAGCCCAAACACACCTTTGCCTTTCCAGTCTCAAGGGCATGCCAAGGATTTGTGCCTACAACTGCCAGGTGAATAAAATAAGATAAAATAAAACAAAACAAAACAAAATAAAATGCAGTGAAATAAAATAAAATAAAATAAAATAAAATAAAATAAAATAAAATAAAATAAAATAAAATAAAATAAAATAAAATGAATTAGTCAAACAAACAAAAACGAAATCAATCAAACAAAAGAGAATGAAGTCTGCTTATATCACACTTCTCTGCACAGTGCAAAATGGCAACCCAGCCATGTGACCTCCACTAATCGAGCCTCCTTAAGGCTTGAACCTTTCTCGAGTAGGTCGTCTTCTTGAAAGCACCAACTACTGGAGCCTCTTCTTGCTTTTTCCCACAAACTTGATGCCCATGGCTCTTCACACAGATACACAGAACAGGAACCCAGCCACGCCTTTGCATTTCCAGGTGGATATTGGGCTTCTCTGTCTCTACTTCTTGGGTTATGTGCAGGTTGCCTTCATTTGGAAGAAATCTCTACCTGCCTGATCTCTGCCTCTTTATGGCGATCTCTCTGTCTAACCATCAATGTCTCCCTTTTCATTCTCTCCTTATTAAACTAGGTGTGATTACTCAATGCATCCTTTATAAAATAGTGGAAATACCACAGGATTTCTCCAGGGCTTTTTCTGACCCAATGATTTGACCTTGGATTCCAGGACCTCTCATAAGGATGGTTGAGATGTATGTGCCAGTGTAAGTGTGTTCTAGCCCTAATGAGACACATGATTGTAGTATATTCTCAGTAAAATAGTTACAGTTTTTCTTTTTTTATTTTAATTTATTTTTTATTGGATATATTCTATATTTACAATACATTTCCCTTTTTCTGGTTCCCCACCCCCAAGGGTCCCACATGCCCTTTTCCTTCCCCCTGCTCCCTCATCCATCCCCTCCCACCTCACTGTTCTTGTACTGCCCCACAATGATGCTTCGGTCCATTCTAGCTCTAGGGTCCACTCCTTTCTTCTTGTCAGACCTCACTTGGTATGTGATTTATGTCTTTGGTGTTCCAAGATTCTAGGCTAATATCCACTTATCAGTGACTGCATACCATGGGTATTCTTTTGAGACTTGGTCACCACACTTAGTATGACCTTCTCCAGCTCCATCCATTTCTCTAAGAATTTCATGAATTCATGGTTTCTAACAGCTGAATAGTACTCCATTGTGTATATAGATACAGTTTTTCATTCCCTCTTTTTATCTGACTTTATTTCGTCTGAGGTTCACATCCTCTTTCCTGCAGAGAGTCTCCTGCGGTAGTCCTTGAGGGCCTTGGCCATGAGAGGAGCAGGTTTTTTAGCAGGGGCCTTCTTGCTGCCTCTTTTTCCAGAGGGAAGGTCAGAAGCCATCTGGGCTCCAGGCTGGGCAGGAGCCTCAGGAAGACTGTTGGAGTTTTGGGCAGAGGCAGCCCCTGTGGGTCCAGGCTCTCCTTGTTGGCGAGGTCTCTGGAGCTGGGTGTGGAAGGAGATCATCCTTGTCTGTCTGGCTTGCTGCATTTTGGCTCTTCTGCTCTGGATGCGGGCTCTGAGTGCTTGCAGTCTCTCCTCTTGGGACTTCTGAAGATGCAGGGGTGTGGGGGCCTCGGGCTGCCTTTGGGTTTGCTTGGAGCTCTGGGTCTTGGGACTGGACTTATCTTCTGGCTTCCCAAGCCCGGCTTTGTCCTTGCCAGCATGGCACTGAGCAGCATCCCTGGTTCCAGCCGACTTGTCTTCAAGGAGCCCTAAGTGAGAGTTCTTCTGGAGATGGTTTGTAGGTGTGACCTCTGAATAGACTTGGCTTTGGTGGTTCTTCCTGATCAGCGACTCCCAAGCTGAGGCTTCTTGATCCAGCTGAGAGGAAAGGGGCTCCAAGACATCACCTCTTGAAAAGCAGGCTTGGCCTCTGGAGTGAGACTCTGGAATGGCCCAGGCAGCAATGGGACTCAGCACTTCGGAGGTTGGAGAGTCACCTCGAGGTATCTTTGCAGGAGGCATCTGCGCCTGTGCCACAGACGGGAGTTCCCTCTTCCTCTTGCAGGGTGGCTGGACAGAAGAGCAAGGAGGGCAGCAGTCAGGATTGAGGCAAACCCTCAATGAACCATCCCCAGGGCTTTCCCCCTGCTCCCAGTGGCCTGGTGACTGGCTCTTTCTGTGCCCACCAAATACAAGCCATTTGTGTTTCCCTGCCCCTGCTCCCAGCATCCCTGAGAGGGGCCTGGCTCCTTCATGCTGCCAAGACTCCTCTAGGCTTGCCCAGGGTGTTCCTACCTGCACCGGGTTCTGTCCACCAAGCTGCTGCTCCAGCCTCAGGTTTTCTCCGCAATGCACGCTGTGACTGTGAGGTGCATGCTGCTTGCACCTTGCTGGTGATTGATGGCTTTGGCTTGGGCTCAGGCAAGAGATTTTGCCTGGGCTGTGGCTGCTGGGCCAAAGCAAGTCCTCTCTCCCATTTCTTGGAGCTTCCTGGGATGTGCTCTTCTGTGGCATCTCTTCGGGAGAGGTGCTCTGGCCCCCTCTTCTCTTGAGGCTCATCTCCAAGCCAAAGTCCTTCTTGGGCTGCTCAGGCTGAGCTTCGGGCAAGGACCCAGTGGACCACTTGCCTATTAAGTCCTTTACAAAGCAGAATAGGAGCTGCTGTTTCTTCAAGCACTTGATGGTCTTTCTGAAGCCAATCTCTGCCAGCCTGTCGCGCAGACTCGGAACAGAAGACATTTTCTTCAGGATCTTGTAGATCTTCGCTGGGTCGGTTGCCTGACAAAGGCCATCCAGAAGCTCCTGCAGCACAGCTGCCTGAGAGCCACCCTCCATGTCGACTCTCAAGGACAGGATACCACACTCTGTGATCAATCGATCTGTGCACACCACTCAGTTCTTGCACGGCTTCTAGTCAGGTCTGGGTTCTCCTGAACTTTGACACCTACAGTCAGAGTTTCAAAGTGTGGTGGCCCTCACCTCTTATGAGTCCTCTTTTATACATTCCCTGGCAGGTGGAGCCTCAGCCACGCCTCTGCCTCATTATGGCTGCTACAGGCAGGACTCAAAACCCCGCCCAGGCACCAACTCTCATGCCTTCCTGACTGCTCCAAACCCTACCCTGGCAAAAAAAGTGGGCCCCTGACTCATTGGCTACTCAACAGTGAGCCTCTGTAAGTCCCTCAGTTGACTTCTTCAGAAAGGCAAATCTCAAGGGAAGACAAACAGCCTCAATGGCATGCCAAGGATTTGTGCTTACAACTGCCCATTAAAAAAATAAAGTAACATAAAATAAAATAAAATAAAATAAAATAAAATAAAATAAAATAAAATAAAATAAAATAAAATAAAATAAAATAAGGTAAACCAACCAACGAAACAAACAAACAAAAGGAAAACCAAAACCAAACAAACAAGGGAAGAAGTGGGATGGAATCTGCTCTCCTCACCCTTCTCTGCCCAGGCAAAATGTTGCCCCAGCCATTAGACTTCCACCAATCGAGCCTCCTTATGACAAGAACACTTCCTGTATCAGCTATCTTGCTCCTCCTTTCAACAAGCTTGTTGACCATGGCTGGTTACACAGTAGCATAGAACAACAGCACAGTCACTTCTGTGCATGTACTGCCTCAAGGGCATGTCAAGGACTTTTGCCTCCTCCTTCCCAGTAAACAAAATTAAATGAAATAAAATAAAATGAAAGAACCCAACCAAACAAAACCAAAACCAAAACCACTAGAAAAAACTCGGATGGAATCTACTCTCCTCACATTTCTCTACACAGTCCAAAATGGCACCCCAGTCATTAGACTTCCATCAATTGAGCCTCCTCATGGCAAGAACACTTCATCTTGTTGCTCCTTTGCACAAGGTTGGGTGTTTGTTGTTGTTGTCTTTCTGCATTTGGTTCTTTCAAGACAGGGTTTCTCTGCTAGCCCTGGCTGTCCTGGAACTCACTCTGTAGACCAGGATGGCCTCAAACTCAGAAATCTGCCTGCTTCTACCTGCCAGAGTGCTGGGATTAAAGGTGTCTGCCCTCATGGCCTGGCTATCCACAAGCTCGTTGACCTTTACTCCTCACCCAGGTGCATAGAACAACAGCCCAGCCACTTCTTTGCATTTAAAACCTCAAGGGCATGCCAAGGATTTGTGCCTACACCTGACCAGTAAACCAAACAAAACAAAATAAAACAAATAAAATCTAATCAAATGAAATACTATGAAAAAAGTTAAATAAATCAACAAAACTAACTAAAACAAACTAAAACAAACAAACAAACAAACAAACAAACATTCTCCTCTCCTCATAATTCTCTATGCAGGTCAAAATGGTGACCCAGGCATTTGACTTCAAACCCATTGACCCTAATTGGGGCAAGAACACTTCCAGTATCAGCCAACTTGTTGCTCCTTTCCACAAGCTTGTTGACCATGGCTCTTCACACAGGTGCATAGAACAAGAGCCCAAACACACCTTTGCCTTTCCAGTCTCAAGGGCATGCCAAGGATTTGTGCCTACAACTGCCAGGTGAATAAAATAAGATAAAATAAAACAAAACAAAACAAAATAAAATGCAGTGAAATAAAATAAAATAAAATAAAATAAAATAAAATAAAATAAAATAAAATAAAATAAAATAAAATGAATTAGTCAAACAAACAAAAACGAAATCAATCAAACAAAAGAGAATGAAGTCTGCTTATATCACACTTCTCTGCACAGTGCAAAATGGCAACCCAGCCATGTGACCTCCACTAATCGAGCCTCCTTAAGGCTAGAACCTTTCTCGAGTAGGTCGTCTTCTTGAAAGCACCAACTACTGGAGCCTCTTCTTGCTTTTTCCCACAAACTTGATGCCCATGGCTCTTCACACAGATATACAGAACAGGTACCCAGCCACGCCTTTGCATTTCCAGGTGGATATTGGGCTTCTCTGTCTCTACTTCTTGGGTTATGTGCAGGTTGCCTTCATTTGGAAGAAATCTCTACCTGCCTGATCTCTGCCTCTTTATGGCGATCTTTCTGTCTAACCATCAATGTCTCCCTTTTCATTCTCTCCTTATTAAACTAGGTGTGATTACTCAATGCATCCTTTATAAAATAGTGGAAATACCACAGGATTTCTCCAGGGCTTTTTCTGACCCAATGATTTGACCTTGGATTCCAGGACCTCTCACAAGGATGGTTGAGATGTATGTGCCAGTGTAAGTGTGTTCTAGCCCTAATGAGACACATGATTGTAGTATATTCTCAGTAAAATAGTTACAGTTTTTCTTTTTTTATTTTAATTTATTTTTTATTGGATATATTCTATATTTACAATACATTTCCCTTTTTCTGGTTCCCCACCCCCAAGGGTCCCACATGCCCTTTTCCTTCCCCCTGCTCCCTCATCCATCCCCTCCCACCTCACTGTTCTTGTACTGCCCCACAATGATGCTTCGGTCCATTCTAGCTCTAGGGTCCACTCCTTTCTTCTTGTCAGACCTCACTTGGTATGTGATTTATGTCTTTGGTGTTCCAAGATTCTAGGCTAATATCCACTTATCAGTGACTGCATACCATGGGTATTCTTTTGAGACTTGGTCACCACACTTAGTATGACCTTCTCCAGCTCCATCCATTTCTCTAAGAATTTCATGAATTCATGGTTTCTAACAGCTGAATAGTACTCCATTGTGTATATAGATACAGTTTTTCATTCCCTCTTTTTATCTGACTTTATTTCGTCTGAGGTTCACATCCTCTTTCCTGCAGAGAGTCTCCTGCGGTAGTCCTTGAGGGCCTTGGCCATGAGAGGAGCAGGTTTTTTAGCAGGGGCCTTCTTGCTGCCTCTTTTTCCAGAGGGAAGGTCAGAAGCCATCTGGGCTCCAGGCTGGGCAGGAGCCTCAGGAAGACTGTTGGAGTTTTGGGCAGAGGCAGCCCCTGTGGGTCCAGGCTCTCCTTGTTGGCGAGGTCTCTGGAGCTGGGTGTGGAAGGAGATCATCCTTGTCTGTCTGGCTTGCTGCATTTTGGCTCTTCTGCTCTGGATGCGGGCTCTGAGTGCTTGCAGTCTCTCCTCTTGGGACTTCTGAAGATGCAGGGGTGTGGGGGCCTCGGGCTGCCTTTGGGTTTGCTTGGAGCTCTGGGTCTTGGGACTGGACTTATCTTCTGGCTTCCCAAGCCCGGCTTTGTCCTTGCCAGCATGGCACTGAGCAGCATCCCTGGTTCCAGCCGACTTGTCTTCAAGGAGCCCTAAGTGAGAGTTCTTCTGGAGATGGTTTGTAGGTGTGACCTCTGAATAGACTTGGCTTTGGTGGTTCTTCCTGATCAGCGACTCCCAAGCTGAGGCTTCTTGATCCAGCTGAGAGGAAAGGGGCTCCAAGACATCACCTCTTGAAAAGCAGGCTTGGCCTCTGGAGTGAGACTCTGGAATGGCCCAGGCAGCAATGGGACTCAGCACTTCGGAGGTTGGAGAGTCACCTCGAGGTATCTTTGCAGGAGGCATCTGCGCCTGTGCCACAGACGGGAGTTCCCTCTTCCTCTTGCAGGGTGGCTGGACAGAAGAGCAAGGAGGGCAGCAGTCAGGATTGAGGCAAACCCTCAATGAACCATCCCCAGGGCTTTCCCCCTGCTCCCAGTGGCCTGGTGACTGGCTCTTTCTGTGCCCACCAAATACAAGCCATTTGTGTTTCCCTGCCCCTGCTCCCAGCATCCCTGAGAGGGGCCTGGCTCCTTCATGCTGCCAAGACTCCTCTAGGCTTGCCCAGGGTGTTCCTACCTGCACCGGGTTCTGTCCACCAAGCTGCTGCTCCAGCCTCAGGTTTTCTCCGCAATGCACGCTGTGACTGTGAGGTGCATGCTGCTTGCACCTTGCTGGTGATTGATGGCTTTGGCTTGGGCTCAGGCAAGAGATTTTGCCTGGGCTGTGGCTGCTGGGCCAAAGCAAGTCCTCTCTCCCATTTCTTGGAGCTTCCTGGGATGTGCTCTTCTGTGGCATCTCTTCGGGAGAGGTGCTCTGGCCCCCTCTTCTCTTGAGGCTCATCTCCAAGCCAAAGTCCTTCTTGGGCTGCTCAGGCTGAGCTTCGGGCAAGGACCCAGTGGACCACTTGCCTATTAAGTCCTTTACAAAGCAGAATAGGAGCTGCTGTTTCTTCAAGCACTTGATGGTCTTTCTGAAGCCAATCTCTGCCAGCCTGTCGCGCAGACTCGGAACAGAAGACATTTTCTTCAGGATCTTGTAGATCTTCGCTGGGTCGGTTGCCTGACAAAGGCCATCCAGAAGCTCCTGCAGCACAGCTGCCTGAGAGCCACCCTCCATGTCGACTCTCAAGGACAGGATACCACACTCTGTGATCAATCGATCTGTGCACACCACTCAGTTCTTGCACGGCTTCTAGTCAGGTCTGGGTTCTCCTGAACTTTGACACCTACAGTCAGAGTTTCAAAGTGTGGTGGCCCTCACCTCTTATGAGTCCTCTTTTATACATTCCCTGGCAGGTGGAGCCTCAGCCACGCCTCTGCCTCATTATGGCTGCTACAGGCAGGACTCAAAACCCCGCCCAGGCACCAACTCTCATGCCTTCCTGACTGCTCCAAACCCTACCCTGGCAAAAAAAGTGGGCCCCTGACTCATTGGCTACTCAACAGTGAGCCTCTGTAAGTCCCTCAGTTGACTTCTTCAGAAAGGCAAATCTCAAGGGAAGACAAACAGCCTCAATGGCATGCCAAGGATTTGTGCTTACAACTGCCCATTAAAAAAATAAAGTAACATAAAATAAAATAAAATAAAATAAAATAAAATAAAATAAAATAAAATAAAATAAAATAAAATAAAATAAGGTAAACCAACCAACGAAACAAACAAACAAAAGGAAAACCAAAACCAAACAAACAAGGGAAGAAGTGGGATGGAATCTGCTCTCCTCACCCTTCTCTGCCCAGGCAAAATGTTGCCCCAGCCATTAGACTTCCACCAATCGAGCCTCCTTATGACAAGAACACTTCCTGTATCAGCTATCTTGCTCCTCCTTTCAACAAGCTTGTTGACCATGGCTGGTTACACAGTAGCATAGAACAACAGCACAGTCACTTCTGTGCATGTACTGCCTCAAGGGCATGTCAAGGACTTTTGCCTCCTCCTTCCCAGTAAACAAAATTAAATGAAATAAAATAAAATGAAAGAACCCAACCAAACAAAACCAAAACCAAAACCACTAGAAAAAACTCGGATGGAATCTACTCTCCTCACATTTCTCTACACAGTCCAAAATGGCACCCCAGTCATTAGACTTCCATCAATTGAGCCTCCTCATGGCAAGAACACTTCATCTTGTTGCTCCTTTGCACAAGGTTGGGTGTTTGTTGTTGTTGTCTTTCTGCATTTGGTTCTTTCAAGACAGGGTTTCTCTGCTAGCCCTGGCTGTCCTGGAACTCACTCTGTAGACCAGGATGGCCTCAAACTCAGAAATCTGCCTGCTTCTACCTGCCAGAGTGCTGGGATTAAAGGTGTCTGCCCTCATGGCCTGGCTATCCACAAGCTCGTTGACCTTTACTCCTCACCCAGGTGCATAGAACAACAGCCCAGCCACTTCTTTGCATTTAAAACCTCAAGGGCATGCCAAGGATTTGTGCCTACACCTGACCAGTAAACCAAACAAAACAAAATAAAACAAATAAAATCTAATCAAATGAAATACTATGAAAAAAGTTAAATAAATCAACAAAACTAACTAAAACAAACTAAAACAAACAAACAAAAAACAAACAAACAAACATTCTCCTCTCCTCATAATTCTCTATGCAGGTCAAAATGGTGACCCAGGCATTTGACTTCAAACCCATTGACCCTAATTGGGGCAAGAACACTTCCGGTATCAGCCAACTTGTTGCTCCTTTCCACAAGCTTGTTGACCATGGCTCTTCACACAGGTGCATAGAACAAGAGCCCAAACACACCTTTGCCTTTCCAGTCTCAAGGGCATGCCAAGGATTTGTGCCTACAACTGCCAGGTGAATAAAATAAGATAAAATAAAACAAAACAAAACAAAATAAAATGCAGTGAAATAAAACAAAACAAAACAAAATGCAGTGAAATAAAATAAAATAAAATAAAATAAAATAAAATAAAATAAAATAAAATAAAATAAAATAAAATAAAATAAAATGAATTAGTCAAACAAACAAAAACGAAATCAATCAAACAAAAGAGAATGAAGTCTGCTTATATCACACTTCTCTGCACAGTGCAAAATGGCAACCCAGCCATGTGACCTCCACTAATCGAGCCTCCTTAAGGCTAGAACCTTTCTCGAGTAGGTCGTCTTCTTGAAAGCACCAACTACTGGAGCCTCTTCTTGCTCTTTCCCACAAACTTGATGCCCATGGCTCTTCACACAGATACACAGAACAGGAACCCAGCCACGCCTTTGCATTTCCAGGTGGATATTGGGCTTCTCTGTCTCTACTTCTTGGGTTATGTGCAGGTTGCCTTCATTTGGAAGAAATCTCTACCTGCCTGATCTCTGCCTCTTTATGGCGATCTCTCTGTCTAACCATCAATGTCTCCCTTTTCATTCTCTCCTTATTAAACTAGGTGTGATTACTCAATGCATCCTTTATAAAATAGTGGAAATACCACAGGATTTCTCCAGGGCTTTTTCTGACCCAATGATTTGACCTTGGATTCCAGGACCTCTCATAAGGATGGTTGAGATGTATGTGCCAGTGTAAGTGTGTTCTAGCCCTAATGAGACACATGATTGTAGTATATTCTCAGTAAAATAGTTACAGTTTTTCTTTTTTTATTTTAATTTATTTTTTATTGGATATATTCTATATTTACAATACATTTCCCTTTTTCTGGTTCCCCACCCCCAAGGGTCCCACATGCCCTTTTCCTTCCCCCTGCTCCCTCATCCATCCCCTCCCACCTCACTGTTCTTGTACTGCCCCACAATGATGCTTCGGTCCATTCTAGCTCTAGGGTCCACTCCTTTCTTCTTGTCAGACCTCACTTGGTATGTGATTTATGTCTTTGGTGTTCCAAGATTCTAGGCTAATATCCACTTATCAGTGACTGCATACCATGGGTATTCTTTTGAGACTTGGTCACCACACTTAGTATGACCTTCTCCAGCTCCATCCATTTCTCTAAGAATTTCATGAATTCATGGTTTCTAACAGCTGAATAGTACTCCATTGTGTATATAGATACAGTTTTTCATTCCCTCTTTTTATCTGACTTTATTTCGTCTGAGGTTCACATCCTCTTTCCTGCAGAGAGTCTCCTGCGGTAGTCCTTGAGGGCCTTGGCCATGAGAGGAGCAGGTTTTTTAGCAGGGGCCTTCTTGCTGCCTCTTTTTCCAGAGGGAAGGTCAGAAGCCATCTGGGCTCCAGGCTGGGCAGGAGCCTCAGGAAGACTGTTGGAGTTTTGGGCAGAGGCAGCCCCTGTGGGTCCAGGCTCTCCTTGTTGGCGAGGTCTCTGGAGCTGGGTGTGGAAGGAGATCATCCTTGTCTGTCTGGCTTGCTGCATTTTGGCTCTTCTGCTCTGGATGCGGGCTCTGAGTGCTTGCAGTCTCTCCTCTTGGGACTTCTGAAGATGCAGGGGTGTGGGGGCCTCGGGCTGCCTTTGGGTTTGCTTGGAGCTCTGGGTCTTGGGACTGGACTTATCTTCTGGCTTCCCAAGCCCGGCTTTGTCCTTGCCAGCATGGCACTGAGCAGCATCCCTGGTTCCAGCCGACTTGTCTTCAAGGAGCCCTAAGTGAGAGTTCTTCTGGAGATGGTTTGTAGGTGTGACCTCTGAATAGACTTGGCTTTGGTGGTTCTTCCTGATCAGCGACTCCCAAGCTGAGGCTTCTTGATCCAGCTGAGAGGAAAGGGGCTCCAAGACATCACCTCTTGAAAAGCAGGCTTGGCCTCTGGAGTGAGACTCTGGAATGGCCCAGGCAGCAATGGGACTCAGCACTTCGGAGGTTGGAGAGTCACCTCGAGGTATCTTTGCAGGAGGCATCTGCGCCTGTGCCACAGACGGGAGTTCCCTCTTCCTCTTGCAGGGTGGCTGGACAGAAGAGCAAGGAGGGCAGCAGTCAGGATTGAGGCAAACCCTCAATGAACCATCCCCAGGGCTTTCCCCCTGCTCCCAGTGGCCTGGTGACTGGCTCTTTCTGTGCCCACCAAATACAAGCCATTTGTGTTTCCCTGCCCCTGCTCCCAGCATCCCTGAGAGGGGCCTGGCTCCTTCATGCTGCCAAGACTCCTCTAGGCTTGCCCAGGGTGTTCCTACCTGCACCGGGTTCTGTCCACCAAGCTGCTGCTCCAGCCTCAGGTTTTCTCCGCAATGCACGCTGTGACTGTGAGGTGCATGCTGCTTGCACCTTGCTGGTGATTGATGGCTTTGGCTTGGGCTCAGGCAAGAGATTTTGCCTGGGCTGTGGCTGCTGGGCCAAAGCAAGTCCTCTCTCCCATTTCTTGGAGCTTCCTGGGATGTGCTCTTCTGTGGCATCTCTTCGGGAGAGGTGCTCTGGCCCCCTCTTCTCTTGAGGCTCATCTCCAAGCCAAAGTCCTTCTTGGGCTGCTCAGGCTGAGCTTCGGGCAAGGACCCAGTGGACCACTTGCCTATTAAGTCCTTTACAAAGCGGAATAGGAGCTGCTGTTTCTTCAAGCACTTGATGGTCTTTCTGAAGCCAATCTCTGCCAGCCTGTCGCGCAGACTCGGAACAGAAGACATTTTCTTCAGGATCTTGTAGATCTTCGCTGGGTCGGTTGCCTGACAAAGGCCATCCAGAAGCTCCTGCAGCACAGCTGCCTGAGAGCCACCCTCCATGTCGACTCTCAAGGACAGGATACCACACTCTGTGATCAATCGATCTGTGCACACCACTCAGTTCTTGCACGGCTTCTAGTCAGGTCTGGGTTCTCCTGAACTTTGACACCTACAGTCAGAGTTTCAAAGTGTGGTGGCCCTCACCTCTTATGAGTCCTCTTTTATACATTCCCTGGCAGGTGGAGCCTCAGCCACGCCTCTGCCTCATTATGGCTGCTACAGGCAGGACTCAAAACCCCGCCCAGGCACCAACTCTCATGCCTTCCTGACTGCTCCAAACCCTACCCTGGCAAAAAAAGTGGGCCCCTGACTCATTGGCTACTCAACAGTGAGCCTCTGTAAGTCCCTCAGTTGACTTCTTCAGAAAGGCAAATCTCAAGGGAAGACAAACAGCCTCAATGGCATGCCAAGGATTTGTGCTTACAACTGCCCATTAAAAAAATAAAGTAACATAAAATAAAATAAAATAAAATAAAATAAAATAAAATAAAATAAAATAAAATAAAATAAAATAAAATAAAATAAAATAAGGTAAACCAACCAACGAAACAAACAAACAAAAGGAAAACCAAAACCAAACAAACAAGGAAAGAAGTGGGATGGAATCTGCTCTCCTCACCCTTCTCTGCCCAGGCAAAATGTTGCCCCAGCCATTAGACTTCCACCAATCGAGCCTCCTTATGACAAGAACACTTCCTGTATCAGCTATCTTGCTCCTCCTTTCAACAAGCTTGTTGACCATGGCTGGTTACACAGTAGCATAGAACAACAGCACAGTCACTTCTGTGCATGTACTGCCTCAAGGGCATGTCAAGGACTTTTGCCTCCTCCTTCCCAGTAAACAAAATTAAATGAAATAAAATAAAATGAAAGAACCCAACCAAACAAAACCAAAACCAAAACCACTAGAAAAAACTCGGATGGAATCTACTCTCCTCACATTTCTCTACACAGTCCAAAATGGCACCCCAGTCATTAGACTTCCATCAATTGAGCCTCCTCATGGCAAGAACACTTCATCTTGTTGCTCCTTTGCACAAGGTTGGGTGTTTGTTGTTGTTGTCTTTCTGCATTTGGTTCTTTCAAGACAGGGTTTCTCTGCTAGCCCTGGCTGTCCTGGAACTCACTCTGTAGACCAGGATGGCCTCAAACTCAGAAATCTGCCTGCTTCTACCTGCCAGAGTGCTGGGATTAAAGGTGTCTGCCCTCATGGCCTGGCTATCCACAAGCTCGTTGACCTTTACTCCTCACCCAGGTGCATAGAACAACAGCCCAGCCACTTCTTTGCATTTAAAACCTCAAGGGCATGCCAAGGATTTGTGCCTACACCTGACCAGTAAACCAAACAAAACAAAATAAAACAAATAAAATCTAATCAAATGAAATACTATGAAAAAAGTTAAATAAATCAACAAAACTAACTAAAACAAACTAAAACAAACAAACAAAAAACAAACAAACAAACATTCTCCTCTCCTCATAATTCTCTATGCAGGTCAAAATGGTGACCCAGGCATTTGACTTCAAACCCATTGACCCTAATTGGGGCAAGAACACTTCTGGTATCAGCCAACTTGTTGCTCCTTTCCACAAGCTTGTTGACCATGGCTCTTCACACAGGTGCATAGAACAAGAGCCCAAACACACCTTTGCCTTTCCAGGCTCAAGGGCATGCCAAGGATTTGTGCCTACAACTGCCAGGTGAATAAAATAAGATAAAATAAAACAAAACAAAACAAAATAAAATGCAGTGAAATAAAACAAAACAAAACAAAATGCAGTGAAATAAAATAAAATAAAATAAAATAAAATAAAATAAAATAAAATAAAATAAAATAAAATAAAATGAATTAGTCAAACAAACAAAAACGAAATCAATCAAACAAAAGAGAATGAAGTCTGCTTATATCACACTTCTCTGCACAGTGCAAAATGGCAACCCAGCCATGTGACCTCCACTAATCGAGCCTCCTTAAGGCTAGAACCTTTCTCGAGTAGGTCGTCTTCTTGAAAGCACCAACTACTGGAGCCTCTTCTTGCTTTTTCCCACAAACTTGATGCCCATGGCTCTTCACACAGATACACAGAACAGGAACCCAGCCACGCCTTTGCATTTCCAGGTGGATATTGGGCTTCTCTGTCTCTACTTCTTGGGTTATGTGCAGGTTGCCTTCATTTGGAAGAAATCTCTACCTGCCTGATCTCTGCCTCTTTATGGCGATCTTTCTGTCTAACCATCAATGTCTCCCTTTTCATTCTCTCCTTATTAAACTAGGTGTGATTACTCAATGCATCCTTTATAAAATAGTGGAAATACCACAGGATTTCTCCAGGGCTTTTTCTGACCCAATGATTTGACCTTGGATTCCAGGACCTCTCATAAGGATGGTTGAGATGTATGTGCCAGTGTAAGTGTGTTCTAGCCCTAATGAGACACATGATTGTAGTATATTCTCAGTAAAATAGTTACAGTTTTTCTTTTTTTATTTTAATTTATTTTTTATTGGATATATTCTATATTTACAATACATTTCCCTTTTTCTGGTTCCCCACCCCCAAGGGTCCCACATGCCCTTTTCCTTCCCCCTGCTCCCTCATCCATCCCCTCCCACCTCACTGTTCTTGTACTGCCCCACAATGATGCTTCGGTCCATTCTAGCTCTAGGGTCCACTCCTTTCTTCTTGTCAGACCTCACTTGGTATGTGATTTATGTCTTTGGTGTTCCAAGATTCTAGGCTAATATCCACTTATCAGTGACTGCATACCATGGGTATTCTTTTGAGACTTGGTCACCACACTTAGTATGACCTTCTCCAGCTCCATCCATTTCTCTAAGAATTTCATGAATTCATGGTTTCTAACAGCTGAATAGTACTCCATTGTGTATATAGATACAGTTTTTCATTCCCTCTTTTTATCTGACTTTATTTCGTCTGAGGTTCACATCCTCTTTCCTGCAGAGAGTCTCCTGCGGTAGTCCTTGAGGGCCTTGGCCATGAGAGGAGCAGGTTTTTTAGCAGGGGCCTTCTTGCTGCCTCTTTTTCCAGAGGGAAGGTCAGAAGCCATCTGGGCTCCAGGCTGGGCAGGAGCCTCAGGAAGACTGTTGGAGTTTTGGGCAGAGGCAGCCCCTGTGGGTCCAGGCTCTCCTTGTTGGCGAGGTCTCTGGAGCTGGGTGTGGAAGGAGATCATCCTTGTCTGTCTGGCTTGCTGCATTTTGGCTCTTCTGCTCTGGATGCGGGCTCTGAGTGCTTGCAGTCTCTCCTCTTGGGACTTCTGAAGATGCAGGGGTGTGGGGGCCTCGGGCTGCCTTTGGGTTTGCTTGGAGCTCTGGGTCTTGGGACTGGACTTATCTTCTGGCTTCCCAAGCCCGGCTTTGTCCTTGCCAGCATGGCACTGAGCAGCATCCCTGGTTCCAGCCGACTTGTCTTCAAGGAGCCCTAAGTGAGAGTTCTTCTGGAGATGGTTTGTAGGTGTGACCTCTGAATAGACTTGGCTTTGGTGGTTCTTCCTGATCAGCGACTCCCAAGCTGAGGCTTCTTGATCCAGCTGAGAGGAAAGGGGCTCCAAGACATCACCTCTTGAAAAGCAGGCTTGGCCTCTGGAGTGAGACTCTGGAATGGCCCAGGCAGCAATGGGACTCAGCACTTCGGAGGTTGGAGAGTCACCTCGAGGTATCTTTGCAGGAGGCATCTGCGCCTGTGCCACAGACGGGAGTTCCCTCTTCCTCTTGCAGGGTGGCTGGACAGAAGAGCAAGGAGGGCAGCAGTCAGGATTGAGGCAAACCCTCAATGAACCATCCCCAGGGCTTTCCCCCTGCTCCCAGTGGCCTGGTGACTGGCTCTTTCTGTGCCCACCAAATACAAGCCATTTGTGTTTCCCTGCCCCTGCTCCCAGCATCCCTGAGAGGGGCCTGGCTCCTTCATGCTGCCAAGACTCCTCTAGGCTTGCCCAGGGTGTTCCTACCTGCACCGGGTTCTGTCCACCAAGCTGCTGCTCCAGCCTCAGGTTTTCTCCGCAATGCATGCTGTGACTGTGAGGTGCATGCTGCTTGCACCTTGCTGGTGATTGATGGCTTTGGCTTGGGCTCAGGCAAGAGATTTTGCCTGGGCTGTGGCTGCTGGGCCAAAGCAAGTCCTCTCTCCCATTTCTTGGAGCTTCCTGGGATGTGCTCTTCTGTGGCATCTCTTCGGGAGAGGTGCTCTGGCCCCCTCTTCTCTTGAGGCTCATCTCCAAGCCAAAGTCCTTCTTGGGCTGCTCAGGCTGAGCTTTGGGCAAGGACCCAGTGGACCACTTGCCTATTAAGTCCTTTACAAAGCGGAATAGGAGCTGCTGTTTCTTCAAGCACTTGATGGTCTTTCTGAAGCCAATCTCTGCCAGCCTGTCGCGCAGACTCGGATCAGAAGACATTTTCTTCAGGATCTTGTAGATCTTCGCTGGGTCGGTTGCCTGACAAAGGCCATCCAGAAGCTCCTGCAGCACAGCTGCCTGAGAGCCACCCTCCATGTCGACTCTCAAAGACAGGATACCACACTCTGTTATCAATCGATCTGTGCACACCACTCAGTTCTTGCACGGCTTCTAGTCAGGTCTGGGTTCTCCTGAACTTTGACACCTACAGTCAGAGTTTCAAAGTGTGGTGGCCCTCACCTCTTATGAGTCCTCTTTTATACATTCCCTGGCAGGTGGAGCCTCAGCCACGCCTCTGCCTCATTATGGCTGCTACAGGCAGGACTCAAAACCCCGCCCAGGCACATACTCTCATGCCTTCCTGACTGCTCCAAACCCTACCCTGGCAAAAAAAGTGGGCCCCTGACTCATTGGCTACTCAACAGTGAGCCTCTGTAAGTCCCTCAGTTGACTTCTTCAGAAAGGCAAATCTCAAGGGAAGACAAACAGCCTCAATGGCATGCCAAGGATTTGTGCTTACAACTGCCCATTAAAAAAATAAAGTAACAAAAAATAAAATAAAATAAAATAAAATAAAATAAAATAAAATAAAATAAAATAAAATAAAATAAAATAAAATAAGGTAAACCAACCAACGAAACAAACAAACAAAAGGAAAACCAAAACCAAAAAAACAAGGAAAGAAGTGGAATGGAATCTGCTCTCCTCACCCTTCTCTGCCCAGGCAAAATGTTGCCCCAGCCATTAGACTTCCACCAATTGAGCCTCCTTATGACAAGAACACTTCCTGTATCAGCTATCTTGCTCCTCCTTTCCACAAGCTTGTTGAACATGGCTGGTTACACAGGTGCATTGAACAACAGCACAGTCACTTCTTTGCATGTACTGCCTCAAGGGCATGTCAAGGTCTTTTGCCTCCTCTTTCCCAGTAAACAAAATTAAATGAAATAAAATAAAATGAAAGAACCCAACCAAACAAAACCAAAACCCAACCCACAAGAAAAAACTCAGATGGAATCTTCTTTCCTCACACTTCTCTACACAGTGCAAAATGGCACCCCAGTCATTAGACTTCCACCAATTGAGCCTCCTCATTGCAAGAACACTTCGTGTATCAGCCATCTTGTTGCTCCTTTGCACAAGGTTGGGTTTTTGTTGTTGTTGTTGTTGTCTTTCTACAATTGGTTGTTTCAAGACAGGTTTTCTCTCTTACACTGGCTGTCCTAGAACTCTCTCTGTTGACCAGGATTGCCTCAAACTCAGAAATCTTCCTGTTTCTACCTGCCAGAGTCCTGGGATTACAGGTGTGTATCCTTATGGCCTGGCTATCCACAAGCTTCTTGAACTTTGCTCCTCCCCCAGGTTCATTGAACAACAGCCCAGCCACTTCTTTGCATTTAAAACCTCAAGGGCATGCCAAGGATTTGTGCTCATACCTGACCAGTAAACCATACAAAACAAAATAAAACAAATGAAATAAAATCAAATGAAATAGTATGAAAAAAGTTAAATAAATCACCAAAACAAATAAAAACAAACAAACAAAGAAGCAACCAAACGAACCAACATTGGAATGGAATCTCCTCTCCTCATAATTCTCTATGGAGGTTAAAATGGTGACCCAGGCATATGACTTCAAACCCTTTGACCCTAATTGGTGGGGCAAGAACACTTCTGGTATCAGTCAACTTGTTGCTCTTTTCCACAAGCTTTTCCTCTTCACACTGGTGCATAGAACAAGAGCCCAAAAGCACCTTTGACTTTCCAGTCTCAAGGGCATTCCAAGGATTTGTGCCTACAACTGCCAGGTGAATAAAATAAGACAAAACAAACAAAACAAAACAAAATTAAATACAGTGAAATAAAATAAAATATATAAAATAAAATAAAATAAAATGAATGAGTCAAACAAACAAAAACAAAATCAATCAAACAAAAGAGAATGAAGTCTGCTTATATCACACTTCTCTGCACAGTGCAAAATGGCAATCCGGCCCTGTGACCTCCACCAATTGAGCCTCTTTAAGGGTAGAACCTTTCCTGTGAAGGTCGTCTTCTTGAAAGCACCAACTCCTGGAGCCTCTTCTTGCTTTTTCGCACAAACTTGATGCCCATGGCTCTTCACACAGATACACAGAACAGGATCCCAGCCACGCCTTTGCATTTCCAGGTGGATATTGTGCTTCTCTGTCTCTATTTCTTGGGTTATGTGCAGGTTGCCTTCATTTGGATGAAATCTCTGCCTGCCTGATCTCTGCCTCTTTATGGCTGTCTCTCTGTCTAACCATCAATGTCTCCCTTTTCTTTCTCTCCTTATTAAACTAGGTATGATTACTCAATGCATCCTTTATAAAATAGTGGAAATACCACAGGGTTTCTCCAGGGCTTTTTCTGACCCAATGACTTGACCTTGGATCTCAGGACCTCTCATAAGGATGGTTGAGATGGCCATCTTGCCTGCAGTTTCCCATCCAGCTGGTGGCGGGGAAGCCAGACCCAGCCAGCTTGCCAGGTGCTCAGACCCAACCGGCGGACCCAGGTACCAGAGATAGCCTGAGTTTAAGAACTTCGGGGACTCAGGCCTGGAGCAGGAGCTGTGCACAGAGTAGTGGTTTGGGGCACAGCGGGTGTGCCTGCACTCTGCGCTTGCAGGCTGTACCCCGAACTCCCTGCAGGCAGTGCCATCTTGCCTGCAGCTTCCCATCCAGCTGGTGGTAGGGAAGCCAGACTCAGCCAGCTTACCAGTTGCTCAGGCCCATGCGGCGGAACCAGGTACCTGAGACAGCCTGAGTTTAAGACCTTCGGAGACTCAGGCCTGGAGGGGAAGCTGCGCACAGAGTAGTGGATTGGGGCACAGCGGCTGAGCCTGTGCTCTGTGCTCACAGGCCGGACCCAGAACTTTCTGCAGGCAGTGCCATCTTGCCAGCTGCTTTCCATCCAGCTGGTGGCAGGGGAGCCAGCATCAGCCAGCTTCCCAGCAGCTTTGGACCAGCGGGCGGAACCAGATAACTGAGATATCCCAACTTTAAAACCCCTGGGGAAACAGGATACCAGACAGCAAACCCTGAGCAGGAGCAGCTGCCCAATAGGTGGAACGACATACCTGGGATATTCTGAGTTTAAGACCTCATGGGACTCAGGCCACCTGTCAGCAATCTGAGAGCAGGAGCCCTACAGGGCAGTGGTTCAGGTGTCCCAGTCGCTGGGAAATAGCCTTAGGAGCCCACAGGAAGGTCAAGCACCAGCCAGTAACTACAGGACCAACTAACACCAGAGTTAACCAGATGGCAAAAGGCAAACATAAGATCGTTACTAACAGAAATCAAGGCAGTATGGCGGTATCCGAACCCAGTTCCCCAACAGCAATGAATCTTGGATACCCCGAAACACCAGAAAACAAGACTCAGATCTAAAATCACTGGTCAGGTCGCTGATAGAGGATCATTTAGATAAATCTCTTAAAGTAATACATGAGAAAATAGATCAAAAGCTAGAAGCCCTTACAAGGCAAACACAATTAAATCTCGGATATCTCAACACACCAGAAAAACAAGACTCAGATCTAAAATCACTGGTAAAGATGCAGATTGAGGATCACTTAGATAAACCAGGACACAGCTGGAAAGGCCCAGGTAGACACCCCTTCCAGGGCTACCCTCACGGGTGGATCTGCTAGGCTCTTGGAGCCAAGCAGGCCATGTTCTGCCTAGGCTCTGTGGGACTTCCCCGCGCCCTCTGGCCATGCACCGAGGCAGTGGGCAGCAACCAGCTCACCAGTTCCTGGACCAGCAATAGCAGCAGGCCTCCATATTGCAACCAGGACACAGCTGGAGAAGCCCAGGTAGACAGACTCCATCAGGGGCTACAATCGCATGGGTGGCAGCCAACTTATGATCCCTTAAAGCAGCAGTCACACATATTCACCAGTAGAGAAACAACAGGTGAGCCCAGCCTCAAAGGAGATTCAAACACCAGCCACTGACAACAAGGCCAACTAACACCAGAAATAACCAGATGGCAAAAGGAAAACGAAGGAACGTTACTAACAAATATCAAGGCAACATGACAGCATCTGAACCCAGTTTTCCAACAACAGGAAGCCCTGGATACCCCAAAACACCAGAAAAACAAGACTTGGATATAAAATCACTTGTCAGGATGCAGGTAGCTGAACACATAGAAAAATCTCGTAAAAAATAGAGGAGAAAATGGATCAAAAGTTAGAAGCCTTTACGAGGCAAATACAAAAATCACTTCAATAAATTCAGGAGAAGATGGATCAAAAAGAAGAAGACAATAAGGAAGAAAGACAAAAGTCACTTAAAGAACTACAGAAGAACGTGGGCCAACGAGTAGAAGCTATGAAAGAGGAAGCACAAAAATCTCTTAAAGAAATACATGAAAACACAATCAAGCAAGTGAAAGATCTGAGCACATCCATCCAGATACTAAAAACAGAAGTAGAAACAACTAAGAAATCACAGAGGGAGACAACATTGGAGATAGAAAACCTTGGGAAGAAATCAGGGGCCATAGATGCAAATATCAACAATAGAATACAAGAGATAAAAGACAGAATCTCAGAAGCCGAAGATACCATAGGAATCATTGATCAACAGTCAAAGAAAATACTAAATGCAAAAAGGTGGTAACCCAAAACATCCAGGAAATCCAAGACACTATGAGAAGACCAAACCTAAGGATTATAGGTATAGACGAGAGTGAAGGTTTACAAGTTAAAGGGCCAGCTAATATCTTCTATAAAATTATGGAAGAAAACTTCCCCAACCTAAGGAGAGAGATGCCCATGAATATACAAGAAGCCTATAGAACCCCAAACAGACTGGATCAGAACAGAAATACATCCCGTCACATAATAATCAAAACTCCAAATGTAATAAACAAAGAAAGAATACTAAAGGCGGCAAGAGAAAAAGGCCAAGTAACATATAAAGGAAGACCTATCAGAATAACACCAGACTTCTCACCTGAGACCATGAAAGCTAGAAGATCCTGGGCAGATATCATGCAAACTCTAAGAGAACACAAACTTGAGCCAAAACTACTTTACCCAGCAAAACTCTCAATCGCCATTGATGGAGACATCAAGGTATTCCATGAGAAAACCAAATTTGCAAGATATCTTTCCACAAATCAAGCCCTACAAAGGATAATAGGGGGAAAACACAAAGACAAGGACAAAAACTACACCTGGGAAGAAGCAAGATAGAAACCTCCTCTCATCAAACCCAAAAGAAGATAACTTCTCAAATATAAATAAATAAATAAATAAATAAATAAATAAATATAATTTCAAAAATGTCTGGAGGAAATAATTACCATTCCTTAATATCTCTTAACATCAATGGACTCAATTCCCCAATAAAAAGACATAGATTAACAGACTGGATACGGAAACAGGACCCTATATTTTGCTGCATACAGCAAACACATCTCAGTGTTAAAGACAAACAATGCCTTAGAGTAAAAGGATGGAAGACAATTTTACAAGCAAATGGTCTCAGGAAACAAGCGGGGGTAGCCAATTTACTATCAGATAAAATAGACTTCCAACCTAAAGTCATCAAAAGAGACTCAGAAGGTCACTTCTTGCTGGCCAAAGGGAAAATCCACCAAGAAGAGCTCTCAATGCTGAACATTTATGCTCCAAATACAAGGGCACGCTCTTTCGTAAAAGAAAGCTTACTAAAGCTAAAAGCACACATTACACCTAACACAATAATTGTGGGGGACCTCAACACTCCACTCTCCTCAATGGACTAATCAGGAAAGCAGAAACTAAACAGGGACACAGGGAAACTAATTGAAACTTTGGACCAATTGGATTTAACAGATATATATAGAACATTTCATCCTAAAGCTAAAGAATATACCTTTTTCTCAGCACCGCATGGTACCTTCTCCAAAATTGATCATATAATTGGTCACAAGACAGATGTCAACAAATACAAGAAGATCTAGCTAATACGATGCTTCCTATCAGACCACCATGGAGTAAGAGTGGTCTTCAATAACAACAAAAACAACAGAAAGCCCACATACACATGGAAACGGAACAATACTCTACTCAATGACACGTTGGTCAAGGAAGAAATAAAAAAAGAAATCAAAGACTTTTTAGAATTCAATGAAAATGAAGGTACAACCTACCCAAATCTATGGGACACAATGAAAGCAGTGCTAAGAGGAAAACTCATAGCCCTAAGTGCATCCAAAAAGAAACTGGAGAGAGCATACACTAGCAAATTAACGGCACACCTAAAAGCCCTGGAAGAAAAAGAAGTTAATTCACCCAGGAGGAGTAGAAGACAAGAAATCACCAAACTCAGGGCTGAAAACAATCAAGTAGAAACAAAGAGAACCATACAAAGAATCAACAAGACTAGGAGCTGGTTCTTGGAGAAAATCAACAAGATAGATAAACCCTTAGCCAGACTAACCAAAGGACACAGAGACAGTATATAAATTAACAAAACTAGAAATGAAAAGGGAGACATAACAACAGAAACTGAGGAAATTCAAAAGATCATCAGATCCTACTACAAAGGTCTATACTCAAAACAACTGGAGAATCTGGAGGAAATGGACAATTTCCTAGACAGATATCAAATACCAAAATTAAATCAGCATCAAGTAGATCAGCTAAATAGTCCCATAACCCCTAAAGAAATAGAAGGGGTTATAGAAAGCCTCCCAACCAAAAAAAGTACGGGACCAGATGGTTTTAGTGCAGAATTCTACCAGCTCTTCAAAGAAGACTTAACACCAATACTTTTCAAACTATTCCACAAAATAGAGACAGAATGGACTCTGCCCAACTCATTCTTCGAAGCCACAATTACACTAATACCTAAACCACAAAAAGATCCAACAAAGAAAGCAAACTACAGGCCAATTTCTCTTATGAATATAGATGCAAAAATACTAAATAAAATTCTTGCTAATCGAATCCAAGAACATCAAAACGATCATCCACCATGATCAAGTAGGCTTCATCCCATGGATGCAGGGGTGGTTCAATATACGGAAATCCATCAATGTAATCCACTACATAAACAAACGGAAAGAAAAAAACCACATGGTCATCTCATTAGATGCTGAAAAAGCATTTGACAAAATTCAGCATGCATTCATGCTAAAAGTCTTGGAAAGAGCAGTAATTCAAGGCCCATACCTAAACATAGTAAAAGCAATCTACAGCAAACCAGTAGCCAACATCAAAATAAATGGAGAGAAACTTGAAACATTCCCACTAAAATCAGGGACGAGAAAAGGCTGCCCTCTCTCTCCATATCTTTTCAATATAGTACTTGAAGTTCTAGCGAGAGCAAGTAGACAACATAAGGAAGTCAAAGGGATGCAAATTGGAAAGGAAGAAGTTAAACTATCATTATTTGCAGACGATATGATAGTTTACCTAAGCGACCCAAAAAACTCCACCAGAGAACTTCTACAGCTGATAAACAACTTCAGCAAAGTGGCAGGTTATAAAATTAACTCGATCAAATCAGTAGCCTTCTTGTACTCAAAGGACAAGCAGGCTGAGAAAGAAATTAGGGAAATAACACCCTTCACAATAGCCACAAACAACATGAAGTATCTTGGCTTAACTCTAACCAAACAAGTGAAAGATCTGTATGACAGGAACTTCAAGTTCTTGAAGAAAGAAATCATAGAAGACCTCAGAAAATGGAAAAATATTTCTTGCTCCTGGATTGGCAGGATCAATATAGTAAAAATGGCCATCTTGCCAAAAGCTTTATACAGATTCAATGCTATCCCCATCAAAATCCCAACTCAATTCTTCATAGATCTAGAAAGAGCAATTCTCAAATTCATCTGGAGCAACAAAAAACCCAGGATAGCTAAAACTATTCTCAACAATAAAAGGACTTCTGGGGGAATCAATTTCCCTGACCTCAAGCAGTACTACAGAGCAATTGTGTTAAAAACTGCATGGTATTGGTATAGCAACAGGCAAGCAGATCAATGGAACAGGATTGAAGACCCAGAAATTAAACCACAGACTTATGGTCACTTGATCTTTGATAAAGGAGCCACAACCATCCAGTGGAATAAAGATAGCCTTTTCAACAAATGGTGCTGGTTCAACTGGAGGTCAAAATGCAGAAGAATGCGAATTGACCCACTCTTATCTCTTTGTACTAAGATCAACTCCAAGTGGATCAAGGACCCACATAAAACCAGACACACTGAAACTATTAGAAAAGAAACTTGGCAAGACCCTGGAGGATTGGGCACAGGGGAAAATTTCCTGAACAGAACACCAATAGCTTATGCACTAAGATCAAGAATCAACAAATGGGACATCATAAAATTACAAAGTTTCTACAAAGCAAAGGACACTGTCAGAAGGACAAAACGGCAACCAACAAAGTGGGAAATGATCTTCACCAACCCCACATCCGACAGAGGGCTAATATCCAATATATACAAAGAACTCAAGAAGTTAGACCCCAAAGAACCAAATAACCCTATCAAAAAATGGGGTACAGAGCTAAACAAAGAATTTTCACCAGAAGAAATTTGGATGGCCGAGAAACACCTTAAAAGATGTTCAGCATCATTAGTCATCAGGGAAATGCAAATCAAAACAACCCTGAGATTCCACCTCACACCAGTCAGAATGGCTAAGATTAAAAACTCAAGAGACAACAAGTGCTGGCGAGGATGTGGAGAAAAAGGAACACTCCTCCACTGTTGGTGGGATTGCAAAATGGTAAAACCGCTCTGGAAATCAGTTTGGCGTTTCCTCAGAAAATTGGGCATGTCACTTCCAGAGGACCCTGGCTTACCACTCTTGGGCATATACCCAGAGGATTCCCCTGCATGCAATATAGACACATGCTCCACTATGTTTATAGCAGCCTTGTTTATAATAGCCAGAAATTGGAAGGAACCCAAATATCCCTCAAAGCAGGAATGGATACAGAAAATGTGGTATATTTATACAATGGAATACTACTCAGCAATTAAAAATAATGAATTCATGCAATTTGTAGGTAAATGGTTAGACCTGGAAAATATCATCCTGAGTGAATTAACCCAATCTCAAAAGAATGCACATGAAATGCAATCACTGATAAGTGGATATTAATGAGCCCAGAAGCCCTAAATACTCAAGACTCAAATAGCAAGTCAAATGATTCCCAAGAAGAAGAAAGGAGAGGACCCTGGGCCTGTAAAGATTGCCTCCAATTAGTAAAGAAATCGAGGGGGGAGGGGGAATGATTGGGGAATAGTTGGGGGGGAGAGGAACTATGGGAAGTATGGTGGGTGGGAACTGGGAAAGGGGAAAGCCTTTGGAATGTAAACCGAATATAGAAAATAAAAATTAAAAAAAAACTAGAAGAATAAACAAAATTCAAGAAATAAATAGACAAACATGGTAAAAAAAAAAGAAATCAAGGAAGTATGGCGGCATCCGAACCCAGTTCCCCAACAGCAATAAATCTTGGATACCCCGAAACACCAGAAAAACAAGACTCAGATCTAAAATCACTGGTCAGGTCGCTGATAGAGGAACACTTAGATAAATCTCTTAAAGTAATACATGAGAAAATTGATCAAAAGCTAGAAGCCCTTACAAGGCAAACACAATTAAATCTCGGATATCTCAACACACCAGAAAAACAAGACTCAGATCTAAAATCACTGGTAAAGATGCAGATTGAGGATCAGTTAGATAAATTTTTTAAAGTAATAGAGGAGAAAATAAATCAAAATCTAGAAGCCCATACAAGGCAGACAGAAAAATCACTTAAAGAAATCTAGGAGAATATAGAGCAAAAAATGAATCCCAATAAGGGGGAGAAACAAAAATCACTTAAAGAAATACAAGAGTACATGGGTCAATACAAGAGAACAGAAGTCATAAAAGAGGAAACACAAAAATCCCTTAAAGAATTACAGGAAAACACAAACAAGCAATTCAAAGATCTGAGGAAAACCATACAGAATCTAAAAACAGAAGTAGAAACAACTAAGCAATCGCAAACGGAGACAACGTTAGAGATAGAAAACCTTGGGAAGAAATCAGGAGTCATAGATGCAAATATCAACAATAGAATACAAGAGATAGAAGACAGACTCTCAGATGCTGAAGATACCATAGGAATCATGGATTCAACAATTAAAGAAAATGCAAAATGCAAAAAGCTGGTAACCCAAAACATTCAGGAAATCCAGGACACAATGAGATGACCAAACCTAAGGATCATAGGGATAGATGAGAATGAAGATCTACAACATAATGGGCAAGCAAATATCTTCTACAAAATTATGGAAGAAAACTTCGCCATCCTAAAGAGAGAGAAACCCAGGAATATACAAGAAGCCTATAGAACCCCAAATAGACTGGACCAGAACAGAAATACTTCCCGTCACATAATAATCAAAACCCCAAATGGACTAAACAAAGAAAGAATATTAAAGGCAGTAAGAGAAAAAGGACAAGTAACATATAAAGGAAGACCTATCAGAATTACAGCAGACTTCTCACCTGAGACCATGAAAGCTAGAAGATCCTGGGCAGACCTCATGCAGACCCTAAGAGAACACAAACTTTAGCCAAAACTACTATACCCAGCAAAACTCTCAATCGCCATAGATGGGGAAACCAAAGTATTCCACAACAAAAACAAATTTGCACGATACGTATCTACAAACCCAGCCCTACAAAGGATAATAGGGGAAAAATACCAACACAAGGGGGGAAACAACACCCCAGAAGAAACAAGATAGAAGCCCCATCTCATCCAACCCAAAAGAAGAGAACCACTCAAATAAAAAAAAAATAACGCCCCAAATGTCAGGAAGTAATAATTACTATTCCCTAATATCTCTTAATATCAATGGACTCAATTCCCCAATAAAAAGACACAGACTAACAGACTGGATACGGAAACAGGACCCTACATTTTGCTGCATACAGGAAACACATCTCAGTGTCAAAGACAACCACCTTAGAGTAAAAGGCTGGAAGACAGTTTTACAAGCAAATGGTCCCAGGAAACAAGCCGGAGTAGCCATTCTAATATCAGATAAAATTGACTTTCAACCTAAATTCATCAAAGAGACACAGAAGGTCACTTCCTGCTTGTCAAAGGGAAAATCCACCAAGAAGAACTCTCAATACTGAACATCTATGCACCAAATGTAAGGGCACCCTCATTCATAAAAGAAACTTTACTAAAGCTTAAAGCACACATCGCACCTAACACAATAATTGTAGGTGACTTCAACACTCTACTCTCCTCAATGGACCGATCAGGAAAGCAGAAACTAAACAGGGACACAGTGAAACTAATTGAAGCTTTGGACCAATTGGATTTAACATATATATATATATATATATATATATATATATATATATATATATATATATAACATTCCATCCTAAAGCAAAAGAGTATACCTTTTTCTCAGCACCGCACGGTACCTGCTCAAAAATTGATCATATAATTGGTCACAAGACAGACCTCAACAAATACAAGTAAACCAAACTAATCCCATGTCTCCTATCGGATCACTATGGAGTAAAAGTGGTCTTCAATAGCAAGAAGAACAACAGAAAGCCTACATACACATGGAAACTGAACAATACTCTACTAAATGACACCTTGGTCAAGGAAGAAATAAAGAAAGAAATCAAAGCCTTTTTAGACTTCAATGAAAATGAAGGTACAACCTACCCAAATCTTTGGGACACAATGAAAGCAGTGCTAAGAGGAAAAATCATAGCCCTGAGTGCCTCCAAAAAGAAACTGGAGAGAGCATACACTAGCGACTTAACAGGACACCTGAAGGCCCTGGAACAAAAAGAAGCTACCTCACCCAGGAGGAGTAGAAGAGAGGAAGTCATCAAACTAAGGGCTGAAATCAATCAAGCAGAAGCAAAGAGAACCATACAAAGAATCAACAAAGCCAAGAGCTGGTTCTTCGAGAAAATCAACAAGATAGATAAACCCTTAGCTAGACTAACCAAAGGACACAGAGACAGTATCCAAATTAACAAAATTAGAAATGAAAAGGGGGATATAACGACAGAAACGGAGGAAATTCAAATGATCATCAGATCCTACTACAAAGACCTATACTCAAAACAACTGGAGAATCTGGAGGAAATTAGCAATTTCTTAGACAGATACCAAATACCAAAATTAAATCAGCATCAAGTAGATCAGCTAAACAGTCCCATAACCCCTAAAGAAATAGAAAGGGTTATAGAAAGCCTCCCAACCAAAAAAAGTACGGGACCAGGTGGTTTTAGTGCAGAATTCTACTAGACCTTCAAAGAAGACTTAACACCAATACTCTTCAAACTATTCCACAAATACAGACAGAAGGGACACTGCACATCTCGTTCTTCGAAACCACAATTATGCTGATACCTAAACCACAAAAAGATCCAACAAAGAAAGAGAACTACAGGCCAATTTCTCTTATGAATATCGATGCAAAAATACTAAATAAAATTCTTGCCAACCGAATCCAAGAGCACATCAAAATGATCATTCACCATGATCAAGTAGGCTTCATCCCAGGGATGCAGGGATGGTTCAATACACGGAAATCCATCAATATAATCCACTACATAAACAAACTAAAAGAAAAAAACCACATGGACATCTCATTAGATGCTGAAAAATCATTCGACAAAATTCAGCATCCTTTCATGCTAAAAGTCTTGGAAAGAGCAGGAATTCAAGGCCCATACCTAAACATAGTAAAAGCAAGCTACAGCAAACCAGTAGCCAACATCAAAATAAATGGGGAGAAACATGAAGCAATCCCACTAAAATCAGGGACTAGACAAGGCTGTCCTCTCTCTCCATATCTTTTCAATATAGTACTTGAAGTTCTAGTGAGAGCAATTAGACAACATAAGGAAGTCACAGAGATACAAATTGGAAAGGAAGAAGTCAAAGTATCATTATTTGCAGACTATATGATAGTCTACTTAAGTGATCCAAAAAAACTCCACCAGAGAAATTCTACAGCTGATAAACAACTTCAGCAAAGTGGCTGGTTATAAAATTAACTCAAGCAAATCAGTAGCCTTCTTGTACTCAAAGGACAAGCAGGCTGAGAAAGAAGTTAGGGAAATAACACCCTTCACAATAGCCACAAACAACATAAAGTACCTTGGCGTAACTCTAACCAAACAAGCAAAAGATCTGTATGACAGGAACTTCAAGTTCTTGAAGAAAGAAATCGAAGAAGACCTCAGAAATTGGAAAAATATTTCTTGCTCCTGGATTGGCAGGATCAATATAGTAAAAATGGCCATCTTGCCAAAAGAAATCTACAGATTCAGTGCAATCCCCATCAAAATCCCAAATCAATTCTTCATAGATCTAGAAAGAGCAATTCTCAAATTCATCTGGAGCAACAAAAAACCCAGGATAGCTAAAACTATTCTCAACAATAAAAAGACTTCTGGGGGAATCAATATTGCTGAGCTCAAGCAGTACTACAAAGCAATTGTGTTAAAAACTGCAGGGTATTGGTACAGCAACAGGCAGGTAGATAAATGGAATAGGATTGAAGACCCAGAAATGAACCCACAAAATTATGGTCACTTGATCTTTGATAAAAGGAGCCACAACAATCCAGTGGAAAAAAGATAGCCATTTCAACAAATGGTGCTGGTTCAACTTGAGTCAACATGCAGAAGAATGCGAATTGACCCACTCTTATCTCCTTGTACTAAGATCAACTCCAAGTGGATCAAGGACCTCCACATAAAACCAGACACACTGAAACTATTAGAAAAGAAACTTGGCAAGACCCTGGAGGACATGGGCACAGGGGTAAAGTTCCTGAACAGAACACCTATAGCTCATGCTCTAAGATCAAGAATTGACAAATTGGACCTCATAAAATTTCAAAGTTTCTGTAAGGCAAAGGACACTGTCAGAAGGACAAAACGGCAACCAACAAAGTGGGAAATGATCTTCACCAACCCCACATCCGACAGAGGGCTAATATCCAATATATACAAAGAACTCAAGAAGTTAGACCGCAAAGAACCAAATAACCCTATCAAAAAATGGGGTACAGATCTAAGCAAAGAATTTTCACCAGAAGAAATGCTGATGGCTGAGAAACACCTTAAGAGATGTTCAACATCATTAGTCATCAGGGAAATGCAAATCAAAACAACCCTGAGATTCCACCTCACACCAGTCAGAATGGATAAGATTCAAAACTCAAGAGACAACAGGTGCTGGCGAGGATGTGGAGAAAGAAGAACACTCCTCCACTGTTGGTGGGATTGCAAAATGGTAAAAAGACGCTGGAGATCAGTGTCGTGGTTCCACAGAAAATTGGGCATGTCACTTCCAGAAGACCCTGGCATACCACTCTTGGGCATATACCCAGAGGATTCCTCTGCATACAATAAAGACACATGCTCCACTATGTTTATAGCAGCCTTGGTTATAATAGCCAGAAATTGGAAGGAGCCCATATATCCCTCAAAAGAGGAATGGATACAGAAAATGTGGTATATTTATACAATGGAGTACTACTGAGCAATGAAAAATAATGAACTCATGCAATTTGAAGGTAAATGGTTAGATCTGGAAACTATCATCCAAAGTGAGCTAACCCAATCATAAAAGAATACACATGAAATGCAATCACTGATAAGTGGATATTAATGAGCCAAGAAGCACTAAATACTCAAGGAACAATTAGCAAGTGAAATGACTCCTATGAAGTAGAAAGGAGAGGACCCTGGGCCTGTAAATATTGGATCCAGTATTGTAGACCCAAACAGAGAAATCATGGTGGGGGTGATGAGTGGGGAATAGCAGGGGGGATAGTAATTATGGGACATAAGGTGGGGATTAACTGTGAAAGGGGAAAGCCATTGGAATGTAAACATAGAATATAGAAAATAAAAATTAAAAAAAAAGGATGGTTGAGATGTATGTGCCAGTGTAACTGTTTTCTAGCCCTAATGAGACACATGATTGTAGTATATTCCCAGTAAAATAGATACAGTTTTTCTTTTTTTATTTTATTTTATTTTTTATTGTATATATTCTATATTTACAATTCATTTCCATTTTTCTGGTTCCCCACCCCCAAGCGTCCCACATGCCCTTTTCCCTTCCCCTGCTCCCTCATGCACCCCATCCCTACTCACTGTTCTTGTACTCACCCCACAATGATGCTTTGGCCCATTCTAGCTCCAGTGTCCACTCCTTTCTTCTTGTCAGACCTCATTGGTATGTGATTTATGTCTTTGGTGTTCCAAGATAATAGGCTAATATCCACGTATCAGTCACTGCATACCATGGCTATTCTTTTGAGACTTGGTCACCACACTTAGTATGACGTTCTCCAGCTCCATCCATTTCTCTAAGAATTTCATGAATTCGAGGTTTCTAACGGCTGAATAGTACTCCATTGTGTATATAGATACAGTTTTTCATTCCCTCTTTTTATCTGACTTTATTTCGTCTGAGGTTCACATCCTCTTTCCTGCAGAGAGTCTCCTGATATAGTCCTTGAGGGCCTTGGCCATGAGAGGAGCAGGTTTTTTAGCAGGGCCCTTCTTGCTTCCTCTTTTTCCAGAGGGAAGGTCGGAAGCCATCTGGGCTCCAGGCTGGCCAGGAGCCTCAGGAAGACTGTTGGACTTTTGGGCAGAGGCAGCCCCTGTGGGTCCAGGCTCTCCTTGTTGGCGAGGTCTCTGGAGCTGGGTGTGGAAGGAGATCATCCTTGTCTGTCTGGCTTGCTGCATCTTGGCTCTTCTGCTCTGGATGTGGGCTCTGAGTGCTTGCAGTCTCTCCTCTTGGGACTTCTGAAGATGCAGGGGTGTGGGGGCCTCGGGCTGCCTTTGGGTTTGCTTGGAGCTCTGGGTCTTGGGACTGGACTTATCTTCTGGCTTCCCAGGCCCGGCTTTGTCCTTGCCAGCCTGGCACTGAGCAGCATCCCTGGTTCCAGCCGACTTGTCTTCATGGAGCCCTAAGTGAGTGTTCTTCTGGAGATTGTTTGTAGGTGTGACCTCTGAATAGACTTGGTTTGGTGGTTCTTCCTGATCAGCGACTCCCAAGCTGAGGCTTCATGATCCAGCTGAGAGGAAAGGGGCTCCAAGACATCACCTCTTGAAAAGCAGGCTTGGCCTCTGGAGTGAGACTCTGGAATGGCCCAGGCAGCAATGGGACTCAGCACTTCGGAGGTTGGAGAGTCACCTCGAGGTATCTTTGCAGGAGGCATCTGCGCCTGTGCCACAGACGGGAGTTCCCTCTTCCTCTTGCAGGGTGGCTGGACAGAAGAGCAAGGAGGGCAGCTGTCAGGATTGAGGCAAACCCTCAATGAACCAGCCCCAGGGCTTTCCCCCTGCTCCCAGTGGCCTGGTGACTGGCTCTTTCTGTGCCCACCAAATACAAGCCATTTGTGTTTCCCTGCCCCTGCTCCCAGCATCCCTGAGAGGGGCCTGGCTCCTTCATGCTGCCAAGACTCCTCTAGGCTTGCCCAGGGTGTTCCTACCTGCACCGGGTTCTGTCCACCAAGCTGCTGCTCCAGCCTCAGGTTTTCTCCGCAATGCAAGCTGTGACTGTGAGGTGCATGCTGCTTGCACCTTGCTGGTGATTGATGGCATTGGCTTGGGCTCAGGCAAGAGATTTTGCCTGGGCTGTGGCTGCTGGGCCAAAGCAAGTCCTCTCTCCCATTTCTTGGAGCTTCCTGGGATGTGCTCTTCTGTGGCATCTCTTCGGGAGAGGTGCTCTGGCCCCCTCTTCTCTTGAGGCTCATCTCCAAGCCAAAGTCCTTCTTGGGCTGCTCAGGCTGAGCTTCGGGCAAGGACCCAGTGGACCACTTGCCTATTAAGTCCTTTACAAAGCGGAATAGGAGCTGCTGTTTCTTCAAGCACTTGATGGTCTTCCTGAAGCCAATCTCTGCCAGCCTGTCGCGCAGACTCGGAACAGAAGACATTTTCTTCAGGATCTTGTAGATCTTCGCTGGGTCAGTTGCCTGACAAAGGCCATCCAGAAGCTCCTGCAGCACAGCTGCCTGAGAGCCACCCTCCATGTCGACTCTCAAGGACAGGATACCACACTCTGTTATCAATCGATCTGTGCACACCACTCAGTTCTTGCACGGCTTCTAGTCAGGTCTGGGTTCTCCTGAACTTTGACATCTACAGTCAGAGTTTCAAAGTGTGGTGGCCCTCACCTCTTATGAGTCCTCTTTTATACATTCCCTGGCAGGTGGAGCCTCAGCCAGGCCTCTGCCTCATTACGGCTGCTACAGGCTGGACTCAAAACCCCGCCCAGGCACCAACTCTCATGCCTTCCTGACTGCTCCAAACCCTACCCTGGCAAAAAAAGTGGGCCCCTGACTCATTGGCTACTCAACAGTGAGCCTCTGTAAGTCCATCAGTTGACTTCTTCAGAAAGGCAAATCTCAAGGGAAGACAAACAGCCTCAATGGCATGCCAAGGATTTGTGCTTACAACTGCCCATTAAAAAAATAAAGTAACATAAAATAAAATAAAATAAAATAAAATAAAATAAAATAAAATAAAATAAAATAAAATAAAATAAAATAAAATAAAATAAGGTAAACCAACCAACGAAACAAACAAACAAAAGGAAAACCAAAACCAAACAAACAAGGAAAGAAGTGGGATGGAATCTGCTCTCCTCACCCTTCTCTGCCCAGGCAAAATGTTGCCCCAGCCATTAGACTTCCACCAATCGAGCCTCCTTATGACAAGAACACTTCCTGTATCAGCTATCTTGCTCCTCCTTTCAACAAGCTTGTTGACCATGGCTGGTTACAGAGCAGCATAGAACAACAGCACAGTCACTTCTGTGCATGTACTGCCTCAAGGCATGTCAAGGACTTTTGCCTCCTCCTTCCCAGTAAACAAAATTAAATGAAATAAAATAAAATGAAAGAACCCAACCAAACAAAACCAAAACCAAATCCACTAGAAAAAACTCGGATGGAATCTACTCTCCTCACATTTCTCTACACAGTCCAAAATGGCACCCCAGTCATTAGACTTCCATCAATTGAGCCTCCTCATGGCAAGAACACTTCATCTTGTTGCTCCTTTGCACAAGGTTGGGTGTTTGTTGTTGTTGTCTTTCTGCATTTGGTTCTTTCAAGACAGGGTTTCTCTGCTAGCCCTGGCTGTCCTGGAACTCACTCTGTAGACCAGGATGGCCTCAAACTCAGAAATCTGCCTGCTTCTACCTGCCAGAGTGCTGGGATTAAAGGTGTCTGCCCTCATGGCCTGGCTATCCACAAGCTCGTTGACCTTTACTCCTCACCCAGGTGCATAGAACAACAGCCCAGCCACTTCTTTGCATTTAAAACCTCAAGGGCATGCCAAGGATTTGTGCCTACACCTGACCAGTAACCAAACAAAACAAAATAAAACAAATAAAATCTAATCAAATGAAATACTATGAAAACAGTTAAATAAATCAACAAAACTAACTAAAACAAACTAAAACAAACAAACAAAAAAACAAACAAACAAACATTCTCCTCTCCTCATAATTCTCTATGCAGGTCAAAATGGTGACCCAGGCATTTGACTTCAAACCCATTGACCCTAATTGGGGCAAGAACACTTCCGGTATCAGCCAACTTGTTGCTCCTTTCCACAAGCTTGTTGAACATGGCTCTTCACACAGGTGCATAGAACAAGAGCCCAAACACACCTTTGCCTTTCCAGTCTCAAGGGCATGCCAAGGATTTGTGCCTACAACTGTCAGGTGAATAAAATAAGATGAAATAAAACAAAACAAAACAAAATAAAATGCAATGAAATAAAACAAAACAAAACAAAATGCAGTGAAATAAAATAAAATAAAATAAAATAAAATAAAATAAAAAAAATAAAATAAAATAAAATAAAATGAATTAGTCAAACAAACAAAAACGAAATCAATCAAACAAAAGAGAATGAAATCTGCTTATATCACACTTCTCTGCACAGTGCAAAATGGCAACCCAGCCATGTGACCTCCACTAATCGAGCCTCCTTAAGGCTAGAACCTTTCTCGAGTAGGTCGTCTTCTTGAAAGCACCAACTACTGGAGCCTCTTCTTGCTCTTTCCCACAAACTTGATGCCCATGGCTCTTCACACAGATACACAGAACAGGAACCCAGCCACGCCTTTGCATTTCCAGGTGGATATTGGGCTTCTCTGTCTCTACTTCTTGGGTTATGTGCAGGTTGCCTTCATTTGGAAGAAATCTCTACCTGCCTGATCTCTGCCTCTTTATGGCGATCTCTCTGTCTAACCATCAATGTCTCCCTTTTCATTCTCTCCTTATTAAACTAGGTGTGATTACTCAATGCATCCTTTATAAAATAGAGGAAATACCACAGGATTTCTTCAGGGCTTTTTCTGACCCAATGATTTGACCTTGGATCCCAGGACCTCTCATAAGGATGGTTGAGATGTATGTGCCAGTGTAAGTGTGTTCTAGCCCTAATGAGACACATGATTGTAGTATATTCTCAGTAAAATAGTTACAGTTTTTCTTTTTTTATTTTAATTTATTTTTTATTGGATATATTCTATATTTACAATACATTTCCCTTTTTCTGGTTCCCCACCCCCAAGGGTCCCACATGCCCTTTTCCTTCCCCCTGCTCCCTCATCCATCCCCTCCCACCTCACTGTTCTTGTACTCCCCCACAATGATGCTTCGGTCCATTCTAGCTCTAGGGTCCACTCCTTTCTTCTTGTCAGACCTCACTTGGTATGTGATTTATGTCTTTGGTGTTCCAAGATTCTAGGCTAATATCCACTTACAAGTGACTGCATACCATGGGTATTCTTTTGAGACTTGGTCACCACACTTAGTATGACCTTCTCCAGCTCCATCCATTTCTCTAAGAATTTCATGAATTCATGGTTTCTAACAGCTGAATAGTACTCCATTGTGTATATAGATACAGTTTTTCATTCCCTCTTTTTATCTGACTTTATTTCGTCTGAGGTTCACATCCTCTTTCCTGCAGAGAGTCTCCTGCGGTAGTCCTTGAGGGCCTTGGCCATGAGAGGAGCAGGTTTTTTAGCAGGGGCCTTCTTGCTGCCTCTTTCTCCAGAGGGAAGGTCAGAAGCCATCTGGGCTCCAGGCTGGGCAGGAGCCTCAGGAAGACTGTTGGAGTTTTGGGCAGAGGCAGCCCCTGTGGGTCCAGGCTCTCCTTGTTGGCGAGGTCTCTGGAGCTGGGTGTGGAAGGAGATCATCCTTGTCTGTCTGGCTTGCTGCATTTTGGCTCTTCTGCTCTGGATGCGGGCTCTGAGTGCTTGCAGTCTCTCCTCTTGGGACTTCTGAAGATGCAGGGGTGTGGGGGCCTCGGGCTGCCTTTGGGTTTGCTTGGAGCTCTGGGTCTTGGGACTGGACTTATCTTCTGGCTTCCCAAGCCTGGCTATGTCCTTGCCAGCATGGCACTGAGCAGCATCCCTGGTTCCAGCCGACTTGTCTTCAAGGAGCCCTAAGTGAGAGTTCTTCTGGAGATGGTTTGTAGGTGTGACCTCTGAATAGACTTGGCTTTGGTGGTTCTTCCTGATCAGCGACTCCTAAGCTGAGGCTTCTTGAACCAGCTGAGAGGAAAGGGGCTCCAAGACATCACCTCTTGAAAAGCAGGCTTGGCCTCTGGAGTGAGACTCTGGAATGGCCCAGGCAGCAATGGGACTCAGCACTTCGGAGGTTGGAGAGTCACCTCGAGGTATCTTTGCAGGAGGCATCTGCGCCTGTGCCACAGACGGGAGTTCCCTCTTCCTCTTGCAGGGTGGCTGGACAGAAGAGCAAGGAGGGCAGCAGTCAGGATTGAGGCAAACCCTCAATGAACCATCCCCAGGGCTTTCCCCCGGCTGCCAGTGGCCTGGTGACTGGCTCTTTCTGTGCCCACCAAATACAAGCCATTTGTGTTTCCCTGCCCCTGCTCCCAGCATCCCTGAGAGGGGCCTGGCTCCTTCATGCTGCCAAGACTCCTCTAGGCTTGCCCAGGGTGTTCCTACCTGCACCGGGTTCTGGCCACCAAGCTGCTGCTCCAGCCTCAGGTTTTCTCCGCAATGCACGCTGTGACTGTGAGGTGCATGCTGCTTGCACCTTGCTGGTGATTGATGGCTTTGGCTTGGGCTCAGGCAAGAGATTTTGCCTGGGCTGTGGCTGCTGGGCCAAAGCAAGTCCTCTCTCCCATTTCTTGGAGCTTCCTGGGATGTGCTCTTCTGTGGCATCTCTTGGGGAGAGGTGCTCTGGCCCCCTCTTCTCTTGAGGCTTATCTCCAAGCCAAAGTCCTTCTTGGGCTGCTCAGGCTGAGCTTCCGGCAAGGACCCAGTGGACCACTTGCCTATTAAGTCCTTTACAAAGCGGAATAGGAGCTGCTGTTTCTTCAAGCACTTGATGGTCTTTCTGAAGCCAATCTCTGCCAGCCTGTCTCGCAGACTCTGAACTGAAGACATTTTCTTCAGGATCTTGTAGATCTTCGCTGGGTCGGTTGCCTGACAAAGGCCATCCAGAAGCTCCTGCAGCACAGCTGCCTGAGAGCCACCCTCCATGTCGACTCTCAAGGACAGGATACCACACTCTGTGATCAATCAATCTGTGCACACCACTCAGTTCTTGCACGGCTTCTAGTCAGGTCTGGGTTCTCCTGAACTTTGACACCTACAGTCAGAGTTTCAAAGTGTGGTGGCCCTCACCTCTTATGAGTCCTCTTTTATACATTCCCTGGCAGGTGGAGCCTCAGCCACGCCTCTGCCTCATTATGGCTGCTACAGGCAGGACTCAAAACCCCGCCCAGGCACCAACTCTCATGCCTTCCTGACTGCTCCAAACCCTACCCTGTAAAAAAAAGTGGGCCCCTGACTCATTGGCTACTCAACAGTGAGCCTCTGTAGGTCCCTCAGTTGACTTCTTCAGAAAGGCAAATCTCAAGGGAAGACAAACAGCCTCAATGGCATGCCAAGGATTTGTGCTTACAACTGCCCAATAAAAAAATAACGTAACATAAAATAAAATAAAATAAAATAAAATAAAATAAAATAAAATAAAATAAAATAAAATAAAATAAAATAAAGTAAACCAACCAACGAAACAAACAAACAAAAGGAAAACCAAACCCAAACAAACAAGGAAAGAAGTGGGATGGAATCTGCTCTCCTCACCCTTCTCTGCCCAGGCAAAATGTTGCCCCAGCCATTAGACTTCCACCAATCGAGCCTCCTTATGACAAGAACACTTCCTGTATCAGCTATCTTGCTCCTCCTTTCAACAAGCTTGTTGACCATGGCTGGTTAAACAGTAGCATAGAACAACAGCACAGTCACTTCTGTGCATGTACTGCCTCAAGGGCATGTCAAGGACTTTTGCCTCCTCCTTCCCAGTAAACAAAATTAAATGAAATAAAATAAAATGAAAGAACCCAACCTAACAAAACCAAAACCAAAACCACTAGAAAAAACTCGGATGGAATCTACTCTCCTCACATTTCTCTACACAGTCCAAAATGGCACCTCAGTCATTAGACTTTCGTCAATTGAGCATCCTCATGGCAAGAACACTTCATCTTGTTGCTCCTTTGCACAAGGTTGGGTGTTTGTTGTTGTTGTCTTTCTGCATTTGGTTCTTTCAAGACAGGGTTTCTCTGCTAGCCCTGGCTGTCCTGGAACTCACTCTGTAGACCAGCATGGCCTCAAACTCAGAAATCTGCCTGCATCTACCTGCCAGAGTGCTGGGATTAAAGGTGTCTGCCCTCATGACCTGGCTATCCACAAGCTCGTTGACCTTTACTCCTCACCCAGGTGCATAGAACAACAGCCCAGCCACTTCTTTTCATTTAAAACCTCAAGGGCATGCCAAGGATTTGTGCCTACACCTGACCAGTAAACCAAACAAAACAAAATAAAACAAATAAAATCTAATCAAATGAAATACTATGAAAAAAGTTAAATAAATCAACAAAACTAACTAAAACAAACTAAAACAAACAAACAAAAAACAAACAAACAAACATTCTCCTCTCCTCATAATTCTCTATGCAGGTCAAAATGGTGACCCAGGCATTTGACTTCAAACCCATTGACCCTAATTGGGGCAAGAACACTTCCGGTATCAGCCAACTTGTTGCTCCTTTCCACAAGCTTGTTGAACATGGCTCTTCACCCAGGTGCATAGAACAAGAGCCCAAACACACCTTTGCCTTTCCAGTCTCCAGGGCATGCCAAGGATTTGTGCCTACAACTGCCAGGTGAATAAAATAAGATAAAATAAAACAAAACAAAACAAAATAAAATGCAGTGAAACAAAACAAAACAAAACAAAATGCAGTGAAATAAAATAAAATAAAATAAAATAAAATAAAATAAAATAAAATAATAAAATAAAATAAAATAAAATAAAATAAAATAAAATGAATGAGTCAAACAAACAAAAACGAAATCAATCAAACAAAAGAGAATGAAGTCTGCTTATATCACACTTCTCTGCACAGTGCAAAATGGCAACCCAGCCATGTGACCTCCACTAATCGAGCCTCCTTAAGGCTAGAACCTTTCTCGAGTAGGTCGTCTTCTTGAAAGCACCAACTACTGGAGCCTCTTCTTGCTCTTTCCCACAAACTTGATGCCCATGGCTCTTCACACAGATACACAGAACAGGAACCCAGCCACGCCTTTGCATTTCCAGGTGGATATTGGGCTTCTCTGTCTCTACTTCTTGGGTTATGTGCAGGTTGCCTTCATTTGGAAGAAATCTCTACCTGCCTGATCTCTGCCTCTTTATGGCGATCTCTCTGTCTAACCATCAATGTCTCCCTTTTCATTCTCTCCTTATTAAACTAGGTGTGATTACTCAATGCATCCTTTATAAAATAGAGGAAATACCACAGGATTTCTCCAGGGCTTTTTCTGACCCAATGATTTGACCTTGGATCCCAGGACCTCTCATAAGGATGGTTGAGATGTATGTGCCAGTGTAAGTGTGTTCTAGCCCTAATGAGACACATGATTGTAGTATATTCTCAGTAAAATAGTTACAGTTTTTCTTTTTTTATTTTAATTTATTTTTTATTGGATATATTCTATATTTACAATACATTTCCCTTTTTCTGGTTCCCCACCCCCAAGGGTCCCACATGCCCTTTTCCTTCCCCCTGCTCCCTCATCCATCCCCTCCCACCTCACTGTTCTTGTACTCCCCCACAATGATGCTTCGGTCCATTCTAGCTCTAGGGTCCACTCCTTTCTTCTTGTCAGACCTCACTTGGTATGTGATTTATGTCTTTGGTGTTCCAAGATTCTAGGCTAATATCCACTTACAAGTGACTGCATACCATGGGTATTCTTTTGAGACTTGGTCACCACACTTAGTATGACCTTCTCCAGCTCCATCCATTTCTCTAAGAATTTCATGAATTCATGGTTTCTAACAGCTGAATAGTACTCCATTGTGTATATAGATACAGTTTTTCATTCCCTCTTTTTATCTGACTTTATTTCGTCTGAGGTTCACATCCTCTTTCCTGCAGAGAGTCTCCTGCGGTAGTCCTTGAGGGCCTTGGCCATGAGAGGAGCAGGTTTTTTAGCAGGGGCCTTCTTGCTGCCTCTTTTTCCAGAGGGAAGGTCAGAAGCCATCTGGGCTCCAGGCTGGGCAGGAGCCTCAGGAAGACTGTTGGAGTTTTGGGCAGAGGCAGCCCCTGTGGGTCCAGGCTCTCCTTGTTGGCGAGGTCTCTGGAGCTGGGTGTGGAAGGAGATCATCCTTGTCTGTCTGGCTTGCTGCATTTTGGCTCTTCTGCTCTGGATGCGGGCTCGGAGTGCTTGCAATCTCTCCTCTTGGGACTTCTGAAGATGCAGGGGTGTGGGGGCCTCGGGCTGCCTTTGGGTTTGCTTGGAGCTCTGGGTCTTGGGACTGGACTTATCTTCTGGCTTCCCAAGCTCGGCTATGTCCTTGCCAGCATGGCACTGAGCAGCATCCCTGGTTCCAGCCGACTTGTCTTCAAGGAGCCCTAAGTGAGAGTTCTTCTGGAGATGGTTTGTAGGTGTGACCTCTGAATAGACTTGGCTTTGGTGGTTCTTCCTGATCAGCGACTCCCAAGCTGAGGCTTCTTGAACCAGCTGAGAGGAAAGGGGCTCCAAGACATCACCTCTTGAAAAGCAGGCTTGGCCTCTGGAGTGAGACTCTGGAATGGCCCAGGCAGCAATGGGACTCAGCACTTCGGAGGTTGGAGAGTCACCTCGAGGTATCTTTGCAGGAGGCATCTGTGCCTGTGCCACAGACGGGAGTTCCCTCTTCCTCTTGCAGGGTGGCTGGACAGAAGAGCAAGGAGGGCAGCAGTCAGGATTGAGGCAAACCCTCAATGAACCATCCCCAGAGCTTTCCCCCTGCTCCCAGTGGCCTGGTGACTGGCTCTTTCTGTGCCCACCAAATACAAGCCATTTGTGTTTCCCTGCCCCTGCTCCCAGCATCCCTGAGAGGGGCCTGGCTCCTTCATGCTGCCAAGACTCCTCTAGGCTTGCCCAGGGTGTTCCTACCTGCACCGGGTTCTGTCCACCAAGCTGCTGCTCCAGCCTCAGGTTTTCTCCGCAATGCACGCTGTGACTGTGAGGTGCATGCTGCTTGCACCTTGCTGGTGATTGATGGCTTTGGCTTGGGCTCAGGCAAGAGATTTTGCCTGGGCTGTGGCTGCTGGGCCAAAGCAAGTCCTCTCTCCCATTTCTTGGAGCTTCCTGGGATGTGCTCTTCTGTGGCATCTCTTCGGGAGAGGTGCTCTGGCCCCCTCTTCTCTTGAGGCTTATCTCCAAGCCAAAGTCCTTCTTGGGCTGCTCAGGCTGAGCTTCCGGCAAGGATCCAGTGGACCACTTGCCTATTAAGTCCTTTACAAAGCGGAATAGGAGCTGCTGTTTCTTCAAGCACTTGATGGTCTTCCTGAAGCCAATCTCTGCCAGCCTGTCGCGCAGACTCGGAACTGAAGACATTTTCTTCAGGATCTTGTAGATCTTCGCTTGGTCGGTTGCCTGACAAAGGCCATCCAGAAGCTCCTGCAGCACAGCTGCCTGAGAGCCACCCTCCATGTCGACTCTCAAGGACAGGATACCACACTCTGTGATCAATCAATCTGTGCACACCACTCAGTTCTTGCACGGCTTCTAGTCAGGTCTGGGTTCTCCTGAACTTTGACACCTACAGTCAGAGTTTCAAAGTGTGGTGGCCCTCACCTCTTATGAGTCCTCTTTTATACATTCCCTGGCAGGTGGAGCCTCAGCCACGCCTCTGCCTCATTATGGCTGCTACAGGCAGGACTCAAAACCCCGCCCAGGCACCAACTCTCATGCCTTCCTGACTGCTCCAAACCCTACCCTGTAAAAAAAAGTGGGCCCCTGACTCATTGGCTACTCAACAGTGAGCCTCTGTAGGTCCCTCAGTTGACTTCTTCAGAAAGGCAAATCTCAAGGGAAGACAAACAGCCTCAATGGCATGCCAAGGATTTGTGCTTACAACTGCCCAATAAAAAAATAACGTAACATAAAATAAAATAAAATAAAATAAAATAAAATAAAATAAAATAAAATAAAATAAAATAAAATAAAGTAAACCAACCAACGAAACAAACAAACAAAAGGAAAACCAAACCCAAACAAACAAGGAAAGAAGTGGGATGGAATCTGCTCTCCTCACCCTTCTCTGCCCAGGCAAAATGTTGCCCCAGCCATTAGACTTCCACCAATCGAGCCTCCTTATGACAAGAACACTTCCTGTATCAGCTATCTTGCTCCTCCTTTCAACAAGCTTGTTGACCATGGCTGGTTACACAGTAGCATAGAACAACAGTACAGTCACTTCTGTGCATGTACTGCCTCAAGGGCATGTCAAGGACTTTTGCCTCCTCCTTCCCAGTAAACAAAATTAAATGAAATAAAATAAAATGAAAGAACCCAACCAAACAAAACCAAAACCAAAACCACTAGAAAAAACTCGGATGGAATCTACTCTCCTCACATTTCTCTACACAGTCCAATATGGCACCCCAGTCATTAGACTTCCATCAATTGAGCCTCCTCATGGCAAGAACACTTCATCTTGTTGCTCCTTTGCACAAGGTTGGGTGTTTGTTGTTGTTGTCTTTCTGCATTTGGTTCTTTCAAGACAGGGTTTCTCTGCTAGCCCGGGCTGTCCTGGAACTCACTCTGTAGACCAGGATGGCCTCAAACTCAGAAATCTGCCTGCTTCTACCTGCCAGAGTGCTGGGATTAAAGGTGTCTGCCCTCATGGCCTGGCTATCCACAAGCTCGTTGACCTTTACTCCTCACCCAGGTGCATAGAACAACAGCCCAGCCACTTCTTTGCATTTAAAACCTCAAGGGCATGCCAAGGATTTGTGCCTACACCTGACCAGTAAACCAAACAAAACAAAATAAAACAAATAAAATCTAATCAAATGAAATACTATGAAAACAGTTAAATAAATCAACAAAACTAACTAAAACAAACTAAAACAAACAAACAAAAAAACAAACAAACAAACATTCTCCTCTCCTCATAATTCTCTATGCAGGTCAAAATGGTGACCCAGGCATTTGACTTCAAACCCATTGACCCTAATTGGGGCAAGAACACTTCCGGTATCAGCCAACTTGTTGCTCCTTTCCACAAGCTTGTTGAACATGGCTCTTCACACAGGTGCATAGAACAAGAGCCCAAACACACCTTTGCCTTTCCAGTCTCAAGGGCATGCCAAGGATTTGTGCCTACAACTGTCAGGTGAATAAAATAAGATGAAATAAAACGAAACAAAACAAAATAAAATGCAATGAAATAAAACAAAACAAAACAAAATGCAGTGAAATAAAATAAAATAAAATAAAATAAAATAAAATAAAATAAAATAAAAAAAATAAAATAAAATAAAATAAAATGAATTAGTCAAACAAACAAAAACGAAATCAATCAAACAAAAGAGAATGAAATCTGCTTATATCACACTTCTCTGCACAGTGCAAAATGGCAACCCAGCCATGTGACCTCCACTAATCGAGCCTCCTTAAGGCTAGAACCTTTCTCGAGTAGGTCGTCTTCTTGAAAGCACCAACTACTGGAGCCTCTTCTTGCTCTTTCTCACAAACTTGATGCCCATGGCTCTTCACACAGATACAAAGAACAGGAACCCAGCCACGCCTTTGCATTTCCAGGTGGATATTGGGCTTCTCTGTCTCTACTTCTTGGGTTATGTGCAGGTTGCCTTCATTTGGAAGAAATCTCTACCTGCCTGATCTCTGCCTCTTTATGGCGATCTCTCTGTCTAACCATCAATGTCTCCCTTTTCATTCTCTCCTTATTAAACTAGGTGTGATTACTCAATGCATCCTTTATAAAATAGAGGAAATACCACAGGATTTCTCCAGGGCTTTTTCTGACCCAATGATTTGACCTTGGATTCCAGGACCTCTCATAAGGATGGTTGAGATGTATGTGCCAGTGTAAGTGTGTTCTAGCCCTAATGAGACACATGATTGTAGTATATTCTCAGTAAAATAGTTACAGTTTTTCTTTTTTTATTTTAATTTATTTTTTATTGGATATATTCTATATTTACAATACATTTCCCTTTTTCTGGTTCCCCACCCCCAAGGGTCCCACATGCCCTTTTCCTTCCCCCTGCTCCCTCATCCATCCCCTCCCACCTCACTGTTCTTGTACTCCCCCACAATGATGCTTCGGTCCATTCTAGCTCTAGGGTCCACTCCTTTCTTCTTGTCAGACCTCACTTGGTATGTGATTTATGTCTTTGGTGTTCCAAGATTCTAGGCTAATATCCACTTACAAGTGACTGCATACCATGGGTATTCTTTTGAGACTTGGTCACCACACTTAGTATGACCTTCTCCAGCTCCATCCATTTCTCTAAGAATTTCATGAATTCATGGTTTCTAACAGCTGAATAGTACTCCATTGTGTATATAGATACAGTTTTTCATTCCCTCTTTTTATCTGACTTTATTTCGTCTGAGGTTCACATCCTCTTTCCTGCAGAGAGTCTCCTGCGGTAGTCCTTGAGGGCCTTGGCCATGAGAGGAGCAGGTTTTTTAGCAGGGGCCTTCTTGCTGCCTCTTTTTCCAGAGGGAAGGTCAGAAGCCATCTGGGCTCCAGGCTGGGCAGGAGCCTCAGGAAGACTGTTGGAGTTTTGGGCAGAGGCAGCCCCTGTGGGTCCAGGCTCTCCTTGTTGGCGAGGTCTCTGGAGCTGGGTGTGGAAGGAGATCATCCTTGTCTGTCTGGCTTGCTGCATTTTGGCTCTTCTGCTCTGGATGCGGGCTCTGAGTGCTTGCAGTCTCTCCTCTTGGGACTTCTGAAGATGCAGGGGTGTGGGGGCCTCGGGCTGCCTTTGGGTTTGCTTGGAGCTCTGGGTCTTGGGACTGGACTTATCTTCTGGCTTCCCAAGCCCGGCTATGTCCTTGCCAGCATGGCACTGAGCAGCATCCCTGGTTCCAGCCGACTTGTCTTCAAGGAGCCCTAAGTGAGAGTTCTTCTGGAGATGGTTTGTAGGTGTGACCTCTGAATAGACTTGGCTTTGGTGGTTCTTCCTGATCAGCGACTCCCAAGCTGAGGCTTCTTGAACCAGCTGAGAGGAAAGGGGCTCCAAGACATCACCTCTTGAAAAGCAGGCTTGGCCTCTGGAGTGAGACTCTGGAATGGCCCAGGCAGCAATGGGACTCAGCACTTCGGAGGTTGGAGAGTCACCTCGAGGTATCTTTGCAGGAGGCATCTGCGCCTGTGCCACAGACGGGAGTTCCCTCTTCCTCTTGCAGGGTGGCTGGACAGAAGAGCAAGGAGGGCAGCAGTCAGGATTGAGGCAAACCCTCAATGAACCATCCCCAGAGCTTTCCCCCTGCTCCCAGTGGCCTGGTGACTGGCTCTTTCTGTGCCCACCAAATACAAGCCATTTGTGTTTCCCTGCCCCTGCTCCCAGCATCCCTGAGAGGGGCCTGGCTCCTTCATGCTGCCAAGACTCCTCTAGGCTTGCCCAGGGTGTTCCTACCTGCACCGGGTTCTGTCCACCAAGCTGCTGCTCCAGCCTCAGGTTTTCTCCGCAATGCACGCTGTGACTGTGAGGTGCATGCTGCTTGCACCTTGCTGGTGATTGATGGCTTTGGCTTGGGCTCAGGCAAGAGATTTTGCCTGGGCTGTGGCTGCTGGGCCAAAGCAAGTCCTCTCTCCCATTTCTTGGAGCTTCCTGGGATGTGCTCTTCTGTGGCATCTCTTCAGGAGAGGTGCTCTGGCCCCCTCTTCTCTTGAGACTCATCTCCAAGCCAAAGTCCTTCTTGGGCTGCTCAGGCTGAGCTTCCGGCAAGGACCCAGTGGACCACTTGCCTATTAAGTCCTTTACAAAGCAGAATAGGAGCTGCTGTTTCTTCAAGCACTTGATGGTCTTTCTGAAGCCAATCTCTGCCAGCCTGTCGCGCAGACTCTGAACTGAAGACATTTTATCAGGATCTTGTAGATCTTCGCTTGGTCGGTTGCCTGACAAAGGCCATCCAGAAGCTCCTGCAGCACAGCTGCCTGAGAGCCACCCTCCATGTCGACTCTCAAGGACAGGATACCACACTCTGTGATCAATCAATCTGTGCACACCACTCAGTTCTTGCACGGCTTCTAGTCAGGTCTGGGTTCTCCTGAACTTTGACACCTACAGTCAGAGTTTCAAAGTGTGGTGGCCCTCACCTCTTATGAGTCCTCTTTTATACATTCCCTGGCAGGTGGAGCCTCAGCCACGCCTCTGCCTCATTATGGCTGCTACAGGCAGGACTCAAAACCCCGCCCAGGCACCAACTCTCATGCCTTCCTGACTGCTCCAAACCCTACCCTGTAAAAAAAAGTGGGCCCCTGACTCATTGGCTACTCAACAGTGAGCCTCTGTAGGTCCCTCAGTTGACTTCTTCAGAAAGGCAAATCTCAAGGGAAGACAAACAGCCTCAATGGCATGCCAAGGATTTGTGCTTACAACTGCCCAATAAAAAAATAACGTAACATAAAATAAAATAAAATAAAATAAAATAAAATAAAATAAAATAAAATAAAATAAAATAAAATAAAATAAAATAAAATAAAGTAAACCAACCAACGAAACAAACAAACAAAAGGAAAACCAAACCCAAACAAACAAGGAAAGAAGTGGGATGGAATCTGCTCTCCTCACCCTTCTCTGCCCAGGCAAAATGTTGCCCCAGCCATTAGACTTCCACCAATCGAGCCTCCTTATGACAAGAACACTTCCTGTATCAGCTATCTTGCTCCTCCTTTCAACAAGCTTGTTGACCATGGCTGGTTACACAGTAGCATAGAACAACAGCACAGTCACTTCTGTGCATGTACTGCCTCAAGGGCATGTCAAGGACTTTTGCCTCCTCCTTCCCAGTAAACAAAATTAAATGAAATAAAATAAAATGAAAGAACCCAACCAAACAAAACCAAAACCAAAACCACTAGAAAAAACTCGGATGGAATCTACTCTCCTCACATTTCTCTACACAGTCCAATATGGCACCCCAGTCATTAGACTTCCATCAATTGAGCCTCCTCATGGCAAGAACACTTCATCTTGTTGCTCCTTTGCACAAGGTTGGGTGTTTGTTGTTGTTGTCTTTCTGCATTTGGTTCTTTCAAGACAGGGTTTCTCTGCTAGCCCTGGCTGTCCTGGAACTCACTCTGTAGACCAGGATGGCCTCAAACTCAGAAATCTGCCTGCTTCTACCTGCCAGAGTGCTGGGATTAAAGGTGTCTGCCCTCATGACCTGGCTATCCACAAGCTCGTTGACCTTTACTCCTCACCCAGGTGCATAGAACAACAGCCCAGCCACTTCTTTTCATTTAAAACCTCAAGGGCATGCCAAGGATTTGTGCCTACACCTGACCAGTAAACCAAACAAAACAAAATAAAACAAATAAAATCTAATCAAATGAAATACTATGAAAAAAGTTAAATAAATCAACAAAACTAACTAAAACAAACTAAAACAAACAAACAAAAAACAAACAAACAAACATTCTCCTCTCCTCATAATTCTCTATGCAGGTCAAAATGGTGACCCAGGCATTTGACTTCAAACCCATTGACCCTAATTGGGGCAAGAACACTTCCGGTATCAGCCAACTTGTTGCTCCTTTCCACAAGCTTGTTGACCATGGCTCTTCACACAGGTGCATAGAACAAGAGCCCAAACACACCTTTGCCTTTCCAGTCTCCAGGGCATGCCAAGGATTTGTGCCTACAACTGCCAGGTGAATAAAATAAGATAAAATAAAACAAAACAAAACAAAATAAAATGCAGTGAAACAAAACAAAACAAAACAAAATGCAGTGAAATAAAATAAAATAAAATAAAATAAAATAAAATAAAATAAAATAAAATAAAATAAAATAAAATAAAATGAATGAGTCAAACAAACAAAAACGAAATCAATCAAACAAAAGAGAATGAAGTCTGCTTATATCACACTTCTCTGCACAGTGCAAAATGGCAACCCAGCCATGTGACCTCCACTAATCGAGCCTCCTTAAGGCTAGAACCTTTCTCGAGTAGGTCGTCTTCTTGAAAGCACCAACTACTGGAGCCTCTTCTTGCTCTTTCCCACAAACTTGATGCCCATGGCTCTTCACACAGATACACAGAACAGGAACCCAGCCACGCCTTTGCATTTCCAGGTGGATATTGGGCTTCTCTGTCTCTACTTCTTGGGTTATGTGGAGGTTGCCCTCATTTGGAAGAAATCTCTACCTGTCTGATCTCTGCCTCTTTATGGCGATCTCTCTGTCTAACCATCAATGTCTCCCTTTTCATTCTCTCCTTATTAAACTAGGTGTGATTACTCAATGCATCCTTTATAAAATAGTGGAAATACCACAGGATTTCTCCAGGGCTTTTTCTGACCCAATGATTTGACCTTGGATTCCAGGACCTCTCATAAGGGTGGTTGAGATGTATGTGCCAGTGTAAGTGTGTTCTAGCCCTAATGAGACACATGATTGTAGTATATTCTCAGTAAAATAGTTACAGTTTTTCTTTTTTTATTTTAATTTATTTTTTATTGGATATATTCTATATTTACAATACATTTCCCTTTTTCTGGTTCCCCACCCCCAAGGGTCCCACATGCCCTTGTCCTTCCCCCTGCTCCCTCATCCATCCCCTCCCACCTCACTGTTCTTGTACTCCCCCACAATGATGCTTCGGTCCATTCTAGCTCTAGGGTCCACTCCTTTCTTCTTGTCAGACCTCACTTGGTATTTGATTTATGTCTTTGGTGTTCCAAGATTCTAGGCTAATATCCACTTATCAGTGACTGCATACCACGGGTATTCTTTTGAGACTTGGTCACCACACTTAGTATGACCTTCTCCAGCTCCATCCATTTCTCTAAGAATTTCATGAATTCATGGTTTCTAACAGCTGAATAGTACTCCATTGTGTATATAGATACAGTTTTTCATTCCCTCTTTTTATCTGACTTTATTTCGTCTGAGGTTCACATCCTCTTTCCTGCAGAGAGTCTCCTGCGGTAGTCCTTGAGGGCCTTGGCCATGAGAGGAGCAAGTTTTTTAGCAGGGCCCTTCTTGCTGCCTCTTTTTCCAGAGGGAAGGTCGGAAGCCATCTGGGCTCCAGGCTGGGCAGGAGCCTCAGGAAGACTGTTGGAGTTTTGGGCAGAGGCAGCCCCTGTGGGTCCAGGCTCTCCTTGTTGGCGAGGTCTCTGGAGCTGGGTGTGGAAGGAGATCATCCTTGTCTGTCTGGCTTGCTGCATTTTGGCTCTTCTGCTCTGGATGCGGGCTCTGAGTGCTTGCAGTCTCTCCTCTTGGGACTTCTGAAGATGCAGGGGTGTGGGGGCCTCGGGCTGCCTTTGGGTTTGCTTGGAGCTCTGGGTCTTGGGACTGGACTTATCTTCTGGCTTCCCAGGCCCGGCTTTGTCCTTGCCAGCCTGGCACTGAGCAGCATCCCTGGTTCCAGCCGACTTGTCTTCAAGGAGCCCTAAGTGAGAGTTCTTCTGGAGATGGTTTGTAGGTGTGACCTCTGAATAGACTTGGCTTTGGTGGTTCTTCCTGATCAGCGACTCCCAAGCTGAGGCTTCTTGATCCAGCTGAGAGGAAAGGGGCTCCAAGACATCACCTCTTGAAAAGCAGGCTTGGCCTCTGGAGTGAGACTCTGGAATGGCCCAGGCAGCAATGGGACTCAGCACTTCGGAGGTTGGAGAGTCACCTCGAGGTATCTTTGCAGGAGGCATCTGCGCCTGTGCCACAGACGGGAGTTCCCTCTTCCTCTTGCAGGGTGGCTGGACAGAAGAGCAAGGAGGGCAGCAGTCAGGATTGAGGCAAACCCTCAATGAACCATCCCCAGGGCTTTCCCCCTGCTCCCAGTGGCCTGGTGACTGGCTCTTTCTGTGCCCACCAAATACAAGCCATTTGTGTTTCCCTGCCCCTGCTCCCAGCATCCCTGAGAGGGGCCTGGCTCCTTCATGCTGCCAAGACTCCTCTAGGCTTGCCCAGGGTGTTCCTACCTGCACCGGGTTCTGTCCACCAAGATGCTGCTCCAGCCTCAGGTTTTCTCCGCAATGCACGCTGTGACTGTGAGGTGCATGCTGCTTGCACCTTGCTGGTGATTGATGGCTTTGGCTTGGGCTCAGGCAAGAGATTTTGCCTGGGCTGTGGCTGCTGGGCCAAAGCAAGTCCTCTCTCCCATTTCTTGGAGCTTCCTGGGATGTGCTCTTCTGTGGCATCTCTTTGGGAGAGGTGCTCTGGCCCCCTCTTCTCTTGAGGCTCATCTCCAAGCCAAAGTCCTTCTTGGGCTGCTCAGGCTGAGCTTTGGGCAAGGACCCAGTGGACCACTTGCCTATTAAGTCCTTTACAAAGCGGAATAGGAGCTGCTGTTTCTTCAAGCACTTGATGGTCTTTCTGAAGCCAATCTCTGCCAGCCTGTCGCGCAGACTCGGAACAGAAGACATTTTCTTCAGGATCTTGTAGATCTTCGCTGGGTCGGTTGCCTGACAAAGGCCATCCAGAAGCTCCTGCAGCACAGCTGCCTGAGAGCCACCCTCCATGTCGACTCTCAAAGACAGGATACCACACTCTGTGATCAATCGATCTGTGCACACCACTCAGTTCTTGCACGGCTTCTAGTCAGGTCTGGGTTCTCCTGAACTTTGACACCTACAGTCAGAGTTTCAAAGTGTGGTGGCCATCACCTCTTATGAGTCCTCTTTTATACATTCCCTGGCAGGTGGAGCCTCAGCCACGCCTCTGCCTCATTATGGCTGCTACAGGCAGGACTCAAAACCCCGCCCAGGCACCAACTCTCATGCCTTCCTGACTGCTCCAAACCCTACCCTGGCAAAAAAAGTGGGCCCCTGACTCATTGGCTACTCAACAGTGAGCCTCTGTAAGTCCCTCAGTTGACTTCTTCAGAAAGGCAAATCTCAAGGGAAGACAAACAGCCTCAATGGCATGCCAAGGATTTGTGCTTACAACTGCCCATTAAAAAAATAAAGTAACATAAAATAAAATAAAATAAAATAAAATAAAATAAAATAAAATAAAGTAAAATAAAATAAAGTAAAATAAAATAAAATAAAATAAGTTAAACCAACCAACGAAACAAACAAACAAAAGGAAAAACAAAACCAAATAAACAAGGAAAGAAGTGGGATGGAATCTGCTCTTCTCACCCTTCTCTGCCCAGGAAAATGTTGCCCCAGCCATTAAACTTCCACCAATCGAGCCTCCTTATGACAAGAACACTTCCTGTATCAGCTATCTTGCTCCTCCTTTCAACAAGCTTGTTGACCATGGCTGGTTACACAGTAGCATAGAAGAACAGCACAGTCACTTCTGTGCATGTACTGCCTCAACGGCATGTCAAGGACTTTTGCCTCCTCCTTCCCAGTAAACAAAATTAAATGAAATAAAATAAAATGAAAGAACCCAACCAAACAAAGCCAAAACCAAAACCACTAGAAAAAACTCGGATGGAATCTACTCTCCTCACATTTCTCTACACAGTCCAAAATGGCACCCCAGTCATTAGACTTCCATCAATTGAGCCTCCTCATGGCAAGAACACTTCATCTTGTTGCTCCTTTGCACAAGGTTGGGTGTTTGTTGTTGTTGTCTTTCTGCATTTGGTTCTTTCAAGACAGGGTTTCTCTGCTAGCCCTGGTTGTCCTGGAACTCACTCTGTAGACCAGGATGGCCTCAAACTCAGAAATCTGCCTGCTTCTACCTGCCAGAGTGCTGGGATTAAAGGTGTCTGCCCTCATGGCCTGGCTATCCACAAGCTCGTTGACCTTTACTCCTCACCCAGGTGCATAGAACAACAGCCCAGCCACTTCTTTGCATTTAAAACCTCAAGGGCATGCCAAGGATTTGTGCCTACACCTGACCAGTAAACCAAACAAAACAAAATAAAACAAATAAAATCTAATCAAATGAAATACTATGAAAAAAGTTAAATAAATCAACAAAACTAACTAAAACAAACTAAAACAAACAAACAAAAAAACAAACAAACAAACATTCTCCTCTCCTCATAATTCTCTATGCAGGTCAAAATGGTGACCCAGGCATTTGACTTCAAACCCATTGACCCTAATTGGGGCAAGAACACTTCCGGTATCAGCCAACTTGTTGCTCCTTTCCACAAGCTTGTTGACCATGGCTCTTCACACAGGTGCATAGAACAAGAGCCCAAACACACCTTTGCCTTTCCAGTCTCAAGGGCATGCCAAGGATTTGTGCCTACAACTGCCAGGTGAATAAAATAAGATAAAATAAAACAAAACAAAACAAAATAAAATGCAGTGAAACAAAACAAAACAAAACAAAATGCAGTGAAATAAAATAAAATAAAATAAAATAAAATAAAATAAAATAAAATAATAAAATAAAATAAAATAAAATAAAATAAAATAAAATGAATGAGTCAAACAAACAAAAACGAAATCAATCAAACAAAAGAGAATGAAGTCTGCTTATATCACACTTCTCTGCACAGTGCAAAATGGCAACCCAGCCATGTGACCTCCACTAATCGAGCCTCCTTAAGGCTAGAACCTTTCTCGAGTAGGTCGTCTTCTTGAAAGCACCAACTACTGGAGCCTCTTCTTGCTTTTTCCCACAAACTTGATGCCCATGGCTCTTCACACAGATACACAGAACAGGAACCCAGCCACGCCTTTGCATTTCCAGGTGGATATTGGGCTTCTCTGTCTCTACTTCTTGGGTTATGTGCAGGTTGCCTTCATTTGGAAGAAATCTCTACCTGCCTGATCTCTGCCTCTTTATGGCGATCTCTCTGTCTAACCATCAATGTCTCCCTTTTCATTCTCTCCTTATTAAACTAGGTGTGATTACTCAATGCATCCTTTATAAAATAGTGGAAATACCACAGGATTTCTCCAGGGCTTTTTCTGACCCAATGATTTGACCTTGGATCCCAGGACCTCTCATAAGGATGGTTGAGATGTATGTGCCAGTGTAAGTGTGTTCTAGCCCTAATGAGACACATGATTGTAGTATATTCTCAGTAAAATAGTTACAGTTTTTCTTTTTTTATTTTAATTTATTTTTTATTGGATATATTCTATATTTACAATACATTTCCCTTTTTCTGGTTCCCCACCCCCAAGGGTCCCACATGCCCTTTTCCTTCCCCCTGCTCCCTCATCCATCCCCTCCCACCTCACTGTTCTTGTACTCCCCCACAATGATGCTTCGGTCCATTCTAGCTCTAGGGTCCACTCCTTTCTTCTTGTCAGACCTCACTTGGTATGTGATTTATGTCTTTGGTGTTCCAAGATTCTAGGCTAATATCCACTTATCAGTGACTGCATACCATGGGTATTCTTTTGAGACTTGGTCACCACACTTAGTATGACCTTCTCCAGCTCCATCCATTTCTCTAAGAATTTCATGAATTCATGGTTTCTAACAGCTGAATAGTACTCCATTGTGTATATAGATACAGTTTTTCATTCCCTCTTTTTATCTGACTTTATTTCGTCTGAGGTTCACATCCTCTTTCCTGCAGAGAGTCTCCTGCGGTAGTCCTTGAGGGCCTTGGCCATGAGAGGAGCAGGTTTTTTAGCAGGGGCCTTCTTGCTGCCTCTTTTTCCAGAGGGAAGGTCAGAAGCCATCTGGGCTCCAGGCTGGGCAGGAGCCTCAGGAAGACTGTTGGAGTTTTGGGCAGAGGCAGCCCCTGTGGGTCCAGGCTCTCCTTGTTGGCGAGGTCTCTGGAGCTGGGTGTGGAAGGAGATCATCCTTGTCTGTCTGGCTTGCTGCATTTTGGCTCTTCTGCTCTGGATGCGGGCTCTGAGTGCTTGCAGTCTCTCCTCTTGGGACTTCTGAAGATGCAGGGGTGTGGGGGCCTCGGGCTGCCTTTGGGTTTGCTTGGAGCTCTGGGTCTTGGGACTGGACTTATCTTCTGGCTTCCCAGGCCCGGCTTTGTCCTTGCCAGCCTGGCACTGAGCAGCATCCCTGGTTCCAGCCGACTTGTCTTCAAGGAGCCCTAAGTGAGAGTTCTTCTGGAGATGGTTTGTAGGTGTGACCTCTGAATAGACTTGGCTTTGGTGGTTCTTCCTGATCAGCGACTCCCAAGCTGAGGCTTCTTGATCCAGCTGAGAGGAAAGGGGCTCCAAGACATCACCTCTTGAAAAGCAGGCTTGGCCTCTGGAGTGAGACTCTGGAATGGCCCAGGCAGCAATGGGACTCAGCACTTCGGAGGTTGGAGAGTCACCTCGAGGTATCTTTGCAGGAGGCATCTGCGCCTGTGCCACAGACGGGAGTTCCCTCTTCCTCTTGCAGGGTGGCTGGACAGAAGAGCAAGGAGGGCAGCAGTCAGGATTGAGGCAAACCCTCAATGAACCATCCCCAGGGCTTTCCCCCTGCTCCCAGTGGCCTGGTGACTGGCTCTTTCTGTGCCCACCAAATACAAGCCATTTGTGTTTCCCTGCCCCTGCTCCCAGCATCCCTGAGAGGGGCCTGGCTCCTTCATGCTGCCAAGACTCCTCTAGGCTTGCCCAGGGTGTTCCTACCTGCACCGGGTTCTGTCCACCAAGCTGCTGCTCCAGCCTCAGGTTTTCTCTGCAATGCATGCTGTGACTGTGAGGTGCATGCTGCTTGCACCTTGCTGGTGATTGATGGCTTTGGCTTGGGCTCAGGCAAGAGATTTTGCCTGGGCTGTGGCTGCTGGGCCAAAGCAAGTCCTCTCTCCCATTTCTTGGAGCTTCCTGGGATGTGCTCTTCTGTGGCATCTCTTCGGGAGAGGTGCTCTGGCCCCCTCTTCTCTTGAGGCTCATCTCCAAGCCAAAGTCCTTCTTGGGCTGCTCAGGCTGAGCTTCGGGCAAGGACCCAGTGGACCACTTGCCTATTAAGTCCTTTACAAAGCGGAATAGGAGCTGCTGTTTCTTCAAGCACTTGATGGTCTTTCTGAAGCCAATCTCTGCCAGCCTGTCGCGCAGACTCGGAACAGAAGACATTTTCTTCAGGATCTTGTAGATCTTCGCTGGGTCGGTTGCCTGACAAAGGCCATCCAGAAGCTCCTGCAGCACAGCTGCCTGAGAGCCACCCTCCATGTCGACTCTCAAGGACAGGATACCACACTCTGTGATCAATCGATCTGTGCACACCACTCAGTTCTTGCACGGCTTCTAGTCAGGTCTGGGTTCTCCTGAACTTTGACACCTACAGTCAGAGTTTCAAAGTGTGGTGGCCCTCACCTCTTATGAGTCCTCTTTTATACATTCCCTGGCAGGTGGAGCCTCAGCCACGCCTCTGCCTCATTATGGCTGCTACAGGCACGACTCAAAACCCCGCCCAGGCACCAACTCTCATGCCTTCCTGACTGCTCCAAACCCTACCCTGGCAAAAAAAGTGGGCCCCTGACTCATTGGCTACTCAACAGTGAGCCTCTGTAAGTCCCTCAGTTGACTTCTTCAGAAAGGCAAATCTCAAGGGAAGACAAACAGCCTCAATGGCATGCCAAGGATTTGTGCTTACAACTGCCCATTAAAAAAATAAAGTAACAAAAAATAAAATAAAATAAAATAAAATAAAATAAAATAAAATAAAATAAAATACAATAAAATACAATAAAATAAAATAAGGTAAACCAACCAACGAAACAAACAAACAAAAGGAAAACCAAAACCAAAAAAAAACAAGGAAAGAAGTGGGATGGAATCTGCTCTCCTCACCCTTCTCTGCCCAGGCAAAATGTTGCCCCAGCCATTAGACTTCCACCAATTGAGCCTCCTTATGACAAGAACACTTCCTGTATCAGCTATCTTGCTCCTCCTTTCCACAAGCTTGTTGAACATGGCTGGTTACACAGGTGCATTGAACAACAGCACAGTCACTTCTTTGCATGTACTGCCTCAAGGGCATGTCAAGGTCTTTTGCCTCCTCTTTCCCAGTAAACAAATTTAAATGAAATAAAATAAAATGAAAGAACCCAACCAAACAAAACCAAAACCCAACCCACAAGAAAAAACTCAGATGGAATCTTCTTTCCTCACACTTCTCTACACAGTGCAAAATGGCACCCCAGTCATTAGACTTCCACCAATTGAGCCTCCTCATTGCAAGAACACTTCGTGTATCAGCCATCTTGTTGCTCCTTTGCACAAGGTTGGGTTTTTGTTGTTGTTGTTGTTGTCTTTCTACAATTGGTTGTTTCAAGACAGGTTTTCTCTCTTACACTGGCTGTCCTAGAACTCACTCTGTTGACCAGGATTGCCTCAAACTCAGAAATCTTCCTGTTTCTACCTGCCAGAGTGCTGGGATTACAGGTGTGTATCCTTATGGCCTGGCTATCCACAAGCTTGTTGAACTTTGCTCCTCCCCCAGGTTCATTGAACAACAGCCCAGCCACTTCTTTGCATTTAAAACCTCAAGGGCATGCCAAGGATATGTGCTCATACCTGACCAGTAAACCATACAAAACAAAATAAAACAAATGAAATAAAATCAAATGAAATAGTATGAAAAAAGTTAAATAAATCACCAAAACAAATAAAAACAAACAAACAAAGAAGCAACCAAACGAACCAACATTGGAATGGAATCTCCTCTCCTCATAATTCTCTATGGAGGTTAAAATGGTGACCCAGGCATATGACTTCGAACCCTTTGACCCTAATTGGTGGGGCAAGAACACTTCTGGTATCAGTCAACTTGTTGCTCTTTTCCACAAGCTTTTCCTCTTCACACTGGTGCATAGAACAAGAGCCCAAAAGCACCTTTGACTTTCCAGTCTCAAGGGCATTCCAAGGATTTGTGCCTACAACTGCCAGGTGAATAAAATAAGACAAAACAAACAAAACAAAACAAAATTAAATACAGTGAAATAAAATAAAATAAAATAAAATAAAATAAAATAAAATGAATGAGTCAAACAAACAAAAACGAAATCAATCAAACAAAAGAGAATGAAGTCTGCTTATATCACAGTTCTCTGCACAGTGCAAAATGGCAATCCGGCCCTGTGACCTCCACCAATTGAGCCTCCTTAAGGGTAGAACCTTTCCTGTGAAGGTCGTCTTCTTGAAAGCACCAACTCCTGGAGCCTCTTCTTGCTTTTTCGCACAAACTTGATGCCCATGGCTCTTCACACAGATACACAGAACAGGATCCCAGCCACGCCTTTGCATTTCCAGGTGGATATTGTGCTTCTCTGTCTCTATTTCTTGGGTTATGTGCAGGTTGCCTTCATTTGGATGAAATCTCTGCCTGCCTGATCTCTGCCTCTTTATGGCTGTCTCTCTGTCTAACCATCAATGTCTCCCTTTTCTTTCTCTCCTTATTAAACTAGGTATGATTACTCAATGCATCCTTTATAAAATAGTGGAAATACCACAGGGTTTCTCCAGGGCTTTTTCTGACCCAATGACTTGACCTTGGATCTCAGGACCTCTCATAAGGATGGTTGAGATGGCCATCTTGCCTGCAGTTTCCCATCCAGCTGGTGGCGGGGAAGCCAGACCCAGCCAGCTTGCCAGGTGCTCAGACCCAACCAGCGGACCCAGGTACCAGAGATAGCCTGAGTTTAAGAACTTCGGGGACTCAGGCCTGGAGCAGGAGCTGTGCACAGAGTAGTGGTTTGGGGCACAGCGGGTGTGCCTGCACTCTGTGCTTGTAGGCTGTACCCCGAACTCCCTGCAGGCAGTGCCATCTTGCCTGCAGCTTCCCATCCAGCTGGTGGTGGGGAAGCCAGACTCAGCCAGCTTACCAGTTGCTCAGGCCCATGCGGCGGAACCAGGTACCTGAGACAGCCTGAGTTTAAGACCTTCGGAGACTCAGGCCTGGAGGGGAAGCTGCGCACAGAGTAGTGGATTGGGGCACAGCGGCTGAGCCTGTGCTCTGTGCTCACAGGCCGGACCCAGAACTTTCTGCAGGCAGTGCCATCTTGCCAGCTGCTTCCCATCCAGCTGGTGGCAGGGGAGCCAGCATCAGCCAGCTTCCCAGCAGCTTTGGACCAGCAGGCGGAACCAGATAACTGAGATATCCCAACTTTAAAACCCCTGGGGAAACAGGATACCAGACAGCAAACCCTGAGCAGGAGCAGCTGCCCAATAGGTGGAACGACGTACCTGGGATATTCTGAGTTTAAGACCTCATGGGACTCAGGCCACCTGTCAGCAATCTGAGAGCAGGAGCCCTACAGGGCAGTGGTTCAGGTGTCCCAGTCGCTGGGAAATAGCCTTAGGAGCCCACAGGAAGGTCAAGCACCAGCCAGTAACTACAGGACCAACTAACACCAGAGTTAACCAGATGGCAAAAGGCAAACATAAGATCGTTACTAACAGAAATCAAGGCAGTATGGCGGTATCCGAACCCAGTTCCCCAACAGCAATAAATCTTGGATACCCCGAAACACCAGAAAACAAGACTCAGATCTAAAATCACTGGTCAGGTCGCTGATAGAGGAACATTTAGATAAATCTCTTAAAGTAATACATGAGAAAATAGATCAAAAGCTAGAAGCCCTTACAAGGCAAACACAATTAAATCTCGGATATCTCAACACACCAGAAAAACAAGACTCAGATCTAAAATCACTGGTAAAGATGCAGATTGAGGATCACTTAGATAAACCAGGACACAGCTGGAAAGGCCCAGGTAGACACCCCTTCAAGGGCTACCCTCACGGGTGGATCTGCTAGGCTCTTGGAGCCAAGCAGGCCATGTTCTGCCTAGGCTCTGTGGGACTTCCCCGCGCCCTCTGGCCATGCACCGAGGCAGTGGGCAGCAACCAGCTCACCGGTTCCTGGACCAGCAATAGCAGCAGGCCTCCATATTGCAACCAGGACACAGCTGGAGAAGCCCAGGTAGACAGACTCCATCAGGGGCTACAATCGCATGGGTGGCAGCCAACTTATGATCCCTTAAAGCAGCAGTCACACATATTCACCAGTAGAGAAACAACAGGTGAGCCCAGCCTCAAAGGAGATTCAAACACCAGCCACTGACAACAAGGCCAACTAACACCAGAAATAACCAGATGGCAAAAGGAAAACGAAGGAACGTTACTAACAAATATCAAGGCAACATGACAGCATCTGAACCCAGTTCTCCAACAACAGGAAGCCCTGGATACCCCAAAACATCAGAAAAACAAGACTTGGATATAAAATCACTTGTCAGGATGCTGGTAGCTGAACACATAGAAAAATCTCGTAAAAAAATAGAGGAGAAAATGGATCAAAAGTTAGAAGCCTTTACGAGGCAAATACAAAAATCACTTCAATAAATTCAGGAGAAGATGGATCAAAAAGAAGAAGACAATAAGGAAGAAAGACAAAAGTCACTTAAAGAACTACAGAAGAACGTGGGCCAACGAGTAGAAGCTATGAAAGAGGAAGCACAAAAATCTCTTAAAGAAATACATGAAAACACAATCAAGCAAGTGAAAGATCTGAGCACATCCATCCAGATACTAAAAACAGAAGTAGAAACAACTAAGAAATCGCAGAGGGAGACAACATTGGAGATAGAAAACCTTGGGAAGAAATCAGGGGCCATAGATGCAAATATCAACAATAGAATACAAGAGATAGAAGACAGAATCTCAGAAGCCGAAGATACCATAGGAATCATTGATTCAACAGTCAAAGAAAATACTAAATGCAAAAAGGTGGTAACCCAAAACACCCAGGAAATCCAAGACACTATGAGAAGACCAAACCTAAGGATTATAGGTATAGACGAGAGTGAAGGTTTACAAGTTAAAGGGCCAGCTAATATCTTCTATAAAATTATGGAAGAAAACTTCCCCAACCTAAGGAGAGAGATGCCCATGAATATACAAGAAGCCTATAGAACCCCAAACAGACTGGACCAGAACAGAAATACATCCCGTCACATAATAATCAAAACTCCAAATGTAATAAACAAAGAAAGAATACTAAAGGCGGCAAGAGAAAAAGGCCAAGTAACATATAAAGGAAGACCTATCAGAATAACACCAGACTTCTCACCTGAGACCATGAAAGCTAGAAGATCCTGGGCAGATATCATGCAAACTCTAAGAGAACACAAACTTCAGCCAAAACTACTTTACCCAGCAAAACTCTCAATCGCCATTGATGGAGACATCAAGGTATTCCATGACAAAACCAAATTTGCAAGATATCTTTCCACAAATCAAGCCCTACAAAGGATAATAGGGGGAAAACACAAAGACAAGGACAGAAACTACACCCGGGAAGAAGCAAGATAGAAACCTCCTCTCATCAAACCCAAAAGAAGATAACCTCTCAAATATAAATAAATAAATAAATAAATAAATAAATAAATATAATTTCAAAAATGTCTGGAGGAAATAATTACCATTCCTTAATATCTCTTAACATCAATGGACTCAATTCCCCAATAAAAAGACATAGATTAACAGACTGGATACGGAAACAGGACCCTACATTTTGCTGCATACAGCAAACACATCTCAGTGTTAAAGACAAACAATGCCTTAGAGTAAAAGGATGGAAGACAATTTTACAAGCAAATGGTCTCAGGAAACAAGCGGGGGTAGCCAATTTACTATCAGATAAAATAGACTTCCAACCTAAAGTCATCAAAAGAGACTCAGAAGGTCACTTCTTGCTGGCCAAAGGGAAAATCCACCAAGAAGAGCTCTCAATGCTGAACATTTATGCTCCAAATACAAGGGCACGCTCTTTCGTAAAAGAAACCTTACTAAAGCTAAAAGCACACATTACACCTAACACAATAATTGTGGGGGACCTCAACACTCCACTCTCCTCAATGGACTAATCAGGAAAGCAGAAACTAAACAGGGACACAGGGAAACTAATTGAAACTTTAGACCAATTGGATTTAACAGATATATATAGAACATTTCATCCTAAAGCTAAAGAATATACCTTTTTCTCAGCACCGCATGGTACCTTCTCCAAAATTGATCATATAATTGGTCACAAGACAGATGTCAACAAATACAAGAAGATCAAGCTAATCCGATGCTTCCTATCAGACCACCATGGAGTAAGAGTGGTCTTCAATAACAACAAAAACAACAGAAAGCCCACATACACATGGAAACGGAACAATACTCTACTCAATGACACGTTGGTCAAGGAAGAAATAAAAAAAGAAATCAAAGACTTTTTAGAATTCAATGAAAATGAAGGTACAACCTACCCAAATCTATGGGACACAATGAAAGCAGTGCTAAGAGGAAAACTCATAGCCCTAAGTGCATCCAAAAAGAAACTGGAGAGAGCATACACTAGCAAATTAACGGCACACCTAAAAGCCCTGGAAGAAAAAGAAGTTAATTCACCCAGGAGGAGTAGAAGACAAGAAATCACCAAACTCAGGGCTGAAAACAATCAAGTAGAAACAAAGAGAACCATACAAAGAATCAACAAGACTAGGAGCTGGTTCTTGGAGAAAATCAACAAGATAGATAAACCCTTAGCCAGACTCACCAAAGGACACAGAGACAGTATATAAATTAACAAAACTAGAAATGAAAAGGGAGACATAACAACAGAAACTGAGGAAATTCAAAAGATCATCAGATCCTACTACAAAGGTCTATACTCAAAACAACTGGAGAATCTGGAGGAAATGGACAATTTCCTAGACAGATATCAAATACCAAAATTAAATCAGCATCAAGTAGATCAGCTAAATAGTCCCATAACCCCTAAAGAAATAGAAGGGGTTATAGAAAGCCTCCCAACCAAAAAAAGTACGGGACCAGATGGTTTTAGTGAAGAATTCTACCAGCTCTTCAAAGAAGACTTAACACCAATATTTTTCAAACTATTCCACAAAATAGAGACAGAATGGACACTGCCCAACTCATTCTTCGAAGCCACAATTACACTAATACCTAAACCACAAAAAGATCCAACAAAGAAAGCAAACTACAGGCCAATTTCTCTTATGAATATAGATGCAAAAATACTAAATAAAATTCTTGCTAACCGAATCCAAGAACATCAAAACGATCATCCACCATGATCAAGTAGGCTTCATCCCATGGATGCAGGGGTGGTTCAATATACGGAAATCCATCAATGTAATCCACTACATAAACAAACGGAAAGAAAAAAAACACATGGTCATCTCATTAGATGCTGAAAAAGCATTTGACAAAATTCAGCATGCATTCATGCTAAAAGTCTTGGAAAGAGCAGTAATTCAAGGCCCATACCTAAACATAGTAAAAGCAATCTACAGCAAACCAGTAGCCAACATCAAAATAAATGGAGAGAAACTTGAAGCATTCCCACTAAAATCAGGGACGAGAAAAGGCTGCCCTCTCTCTCCATATCTTTTCAATATAGTACTTGAAGTTCTAGCGAGAGCAAGTAGACAACATAAGGAAGTCAAAGGGATGCAAATTGGAAAGGAAGAAGTTAAACTATCATTATTTGCAGATGATATGATAGTTTACCTAAGCGACCCAAAAAACTCCACCAGAGAAATTCTACAGCTGATAAACAACTTCAGCAAAGTGGCAGGTTATAAAATTAACTCGAGCAAATCAGTGGCCTTCTTTTACTCAAAGGACAAGCAGGCTGAGAAAGAAATTAGGGAAATAACACCCTTCACAATAGCCACAAACAACATGAAGTATCTTGGCTTAACTCTAACCAAACAAGCGAAAGATCTGTATGACAGGAACTTCAAGTTCTTGAAGAAAGAAATCATAGAAGACCTCAGAAAATGGAAAAATATTTCTTGCTCCTGGATTGGCAGGATCAATATAGAAAAAATGGCCATCTTGCCAAAAGCTTTATACAGATTCAATGCTATCCCCATCAAAATCCCAACTCAATTCTTCATAGATCTAGAAAGAGCAATTCTCAAATTCATCTGGAGCAACAAAAAACCCAGGATAGCTAAAACTATTCTCAACAATAAAAGGACTTCTGGGGGAATCAATTTCCCTGACCTCAAGCAGTACTACAGAGCAATTGTGTTAAAAACTGCATGGTATTGGTATAGCAACAGGCAAGCAGATCAATGGAACAGGATTGAAGACCCAGAAATTAAACCACAGACTTATGGTCACTTGATCTTTGATAAAGGAGCCACAACCATCCAGTGGAATAAAGATAGCCTTTTCAACAAATGGTGCTGGTTCAACTGGAGGTCAAAATGCAGAAGAATGCGAATTGACCCACTCTTATCTCTTTGTACTAAGATCAACTCCAAGTGGATCAAGGACCCACATAAAACCAGACACACTGAAACTATTAGAAAAGAAACTTGGCAAGACCCTGGAGGATTGGGCACAGGGGAAAATTTCCTGAACAGAACACCAATAGCTTATGCACTAAGATCAAGAATCAACAAATGGGACATCATAAAATTACAAAGTTTCTACAAAGCAAAGGACACTGTCAGAAGGACAAAACGGCAACCAACAAAGTGGGAAAAGATCTTCACCAACCCCACATCCGACAGAGGGCTAATATCCAATATATACAAAGAACTCAAGAAGTTAGACCCCAAAGAACCAAATAACCCTATCAAAAAATGGGGTACAGAGCTAAACAAAGAATTTTCACCAGAAGAAATTTGGATGGCCGAGAAACACCTTAAAAGATGTTCAACATCATTAGTCATCAGGGAAATGCAAATCAAAACAACCCTGAGATTCCACCTCACACCAGTCAGAATGGCTAAGATTAAAAACTCAAGAGACAACAAGTGCTGGCGAGGATGTGGAGAAAAAGGAACACTCCTCCACTGTTGGTGGGATTGCAAAATGGTAAAACCGCTCTGGAAATCAGTTTGGCGGTTCCTCAGAAAATTGGGCATGTCACTTCCAGAGGACCCTGGCTTACCACTCTTGGGCATATACCCAGAGGATTCCCCTGCATGCAATATAGACACATGCTCCACTATGTTTATAGCAGCCTTGTTTATAATAGCCAGAAATTGGAAGGAACCCAAATATCCCTCAAAGCAGGAATGGATACAGAAAATGTGGTATATTTATACAATGGAATACTACTCAGCAATTAAAAATAATGAATTCATGCAATTTGTAGGTAAATGGTTAGACCTGGAAAATATCATCCTGAGTGAATTAACCCAATCACAAAAGAATGCACATGAAATGCAATCACTGATAAGTGGATATTAATGAGCCCAGAAGCCCTAAATACTCAAGACTCAAATAGCAAGTCAAATGATTCCCAAGAAGAAGAAAGGAGAGGACCCTGGGCCTGTAAAGATTGCCTCCAATTAGTAAAGAAATCGAGGGGGGAGGGGGAATGATTGGGGAATAGTTGGGGGGGAGAGGAACTATGGGAAGTATGGTGGGTGGGAACTGGGAAAGGGGAAAGCCTTTGGAATGTAAACCGAATATAGAAAATAAAAATTAAAAAAAAAACTAGAAGAATAAACAAAATTCAAGAAATAAATAGACAAACATGGTAAAAAAAAAAAGAAATCAAGGAAGTATGGCGGCATCCGAACCCAGTTCCCCAACAGCAATAAATCTTGGATACCCCGAAACACCAGAAAAACAAGACTCAGATCTAAAATCACTGGTCAGGTCGCTGATAGAGGAACACTTAGATAAATCTCTTAAAGTAATACATGAGAAAATTGATCAAAAGCTAGAAGCCCTTACAAGGCAAACACAATTAAATCTCGGATATCTCAACACACCAGAAAAACAAGACTCAGATCTAAAATCACTGGTAAAGATGCAGATTGAGGATCAGTTAGATAAATTTTTTAAAGTAATAGAGGAGAAAATAAATCAAAATCTAGAAGCCCATACAAGGCAGACAGAAAAATCACTTAAAGAAATCTAGGAGAATATAGAGCAAAAAATGAATCCCAATAAGGGGGAGAAACAAAAATCACTTAAAGAAATACAAGAGTACATGGGTCAATACAAGAGAACAGAAGTCATAAAAGAGGAAACACAAAAATCCCTTAAAGAATTACAGGAAAACACAAACAAGCAATTGAAAGATCTGAGGAAAACCATACAGAATCTAAAAACAGAAGTAGAAACAACTAAGCAACCACAAACGGAGACAACGTTAGAGATAGAAAACCTTGGGAAGAAATCAGGAGTCATAGATGCAAATATCAACAATAGAATACAAGAGATAGAAGACAGACTCTCAGATGCTGAAGATACCATAGGAATCATGGATTCAACAATTAAAGAAAATGCAAAATGCAAAAAGCTGGTAACCCAAAACATTCAGGAAATCCAGGACACAATGAGATGACCAAACCTAAGGATCATAGGGATAGATGAGAATGAAGATCTACAACATAATGGGCAAGCAAATATCTTCTACAAAATTATGGAAGAAAACTTCGCCATCCTAAAGAGAGAGAAACCCAGGAATATACAAGAAGCCTATAGAACCCCAAATAGACTGGACCAGAACAGAAATACTTCCCGTCACATAATAATCAAAACCCCAAATGGACTAAACAAAGAAAGAATATTAAAGGCAGTAAGAGAAAAAGGACAAGTAACATATAAAGGAAGACCTATCAGAATTACAGCAGACTTCTCACCTGAGACCATGAAAGCTAGAAGATCCTGGGCAGACCTCATGCAGACCCTAAGAGAACACAAACTTTAGCCAAAACTACTATACCCAGCAAAACTCTCAATCGCCATAGATGGGGAAACCAAAGTATTCCACAACAAAAACAAATTTGCACGATACTTATCTACAAACCCAGCCCTACAAAGGATAATAGGGGAAAAATACCAACACAAGGGGGGAAACAACACCCCAGAAGAAACAAGATAGAAGCCCCATCTCATCCAACCCAAAAGAAGAGAACCACTCAAATAAAAAAAAATAACGCCCCAAATGTCAGGAAGTAATAATTACTATTCCCTAATATCTCTTAATATCAATGGACTCAATTCCCCAATAAAAAGACACAGACTAACAGACTGGATACGGAAACAGGACCCTACATTTTGCTGCATACAGGAAACACATCTCAGTGTCAAAGACAACCACCTTAGAGTAAAAGGCTGGAAGACAGTTTTACAAGCAAATGGTCCCAGGAAACAAGCCGGAGTAGCCATTCTAATATCAGATAAAATTGACTTTCAACCTAAATTCATCAAAGAGACATAGAAGGTCACTTCCTGCTTGTCAAAGGGAAAATCCACCAAGAAGAACTCTCAATACTGAACATCTATGCACCAAATGTAAGGGCACCCTCATTCATAAAAGAAACTTTACTAAAGCTTAAAGCACACATCGCACCTAACACAATAATTGTAGGTGACTTCAACACTCTACTCTCCTCAATGGACCGATCAGGAAAGCAGAAACTAAACAGGGACACAGTGAAACTAATTGAAGCTTTGGACCAATTGGATTTAACAGATATATATATATATATATATATATATATATATATATATATATATATATATATATATATAACATTCCATCCTAAAGCAAAAGAGTATACCTTTTTCTCAGCACCGCACGGTACCTGCTCAAAAATTGATCATATAATTGGTCACAAGACAGACCTCAACAAATACAAGTAAACCGAACTAATCCCATGTCTCCTATCGGATCACTATGGAGTAAAAGTGGTCTTCAATAGCAAGAAGAACAACAGAAAGCCTACATACACATGGAAACTGAACAATACTCTACTAAATGACACCTTGGTCAAGGAAGAAATAAAGAAAGAAATCAAAGCCTTTTTAGACTTCAATGAAAATGAAGGTACAACCTACCCAAATCTTTGGGACACAATGAAAGCAGTGCTAAGAGGAAAAATCATAGCCCTGAGTGCCTCCAAAAAGAAACTGGAGAGAGCATACACTAGTGACTTAACAGGACACCTGAAGGCCCTGGAACAAAAAGAAGCTACCTCACCCAGGAGGAGTAGAAGAGAGGAAGTCATCAAACTAAGGGCTGAAATCAATCAAGCAGAAGCAAAGAGAACCATACAAAGAATCAACAAAGCCAAGAGCTGGTTCTTCGAGAAAATCAACAAGATAGATAAACCCTTAGCTAGACTAACCAAAGGACACAGAGACAGTATCCAAATTAACAAAATTAGAAATGAAAAGGGGGATATAACGACAGAAACGGAGGAAATTCAAATGATCATCAGATCCTACTACAAAGACCTATACTCAAAACAACTGGAGAATCTGGAGGAAATTAGCAATTTCTTAGACAGATACCAAATACCAAAATTAAATCAGCATCAAGTAGATCAGCTAAACAGTCCCATAACCCCTAAAGAAATAGAAAGGGTTATAGAAAGCCTCCCAACCAAAAAAAGTACGGGACCAGGTGGTTTTAGTGCAGAATTCTACTAGACCTTCAAAGAAGACTTAACACCAATACTCTTCAAACTATTCCACAAATAGAGACAGAAGGGACACTGCACATCTCGTTCTTCGAAACCACAATTATGCTGATACCTAAACCACAAAAAGATCCAACAAAGAAAGAGAACTACAGGCCAATTTCTCTTATGAATATCGATGCAAAAATACTAAATAAAATTCTTGCCAACCGAATCCAAGAGCACATCAAAATGATCATTCACCATGATCAAGTAGGCTTCATCCCAGGGATGCAGGGATGGTTCAATACACGGAAATCCATCAATGTAATCCACTACATAAACAAACTAAAAGAAAAAACCACATGGACATCTCATTAGATGCTGAAAAATCATTCGACAAAATTCAGCATCCTTTCATGCTAAAAGTCTTGGAAAGAGCAGGAATTCAAGGCCCATACCTAAACATAGTAAAAGCAAGCTACAGCAAACCAGTAGCCAACATCAAAATAAATGGGGAGAAACATGAAGCAATCCCACTAAAATCAGGGACTAGACAAGGCTGTCCTCTCTCTCCATATCTTTTCAATATAGTACTTGAAGTTCTAGTGAGAGCAATTAGACAACATAAGGAAGTCACAGAGATACAAATTGGAAAGGAAGAAGTCAAAGTATCATTATTTGCAGACTATATGATAGTCTACTTAAGTGATCCAAAAAAACTCCACCAGAGAAATTCTACAGCTGATAAACAACTTCAGCAAAGTGGCTGGTTATAAAATTAACTCAAGCAAATCAGTAGCCTTCTTGTACTCAAAGGACAAGCAGGCTGAGAAAGAAGTTAGGGAAATAACACCCTTCACAATAGCCACAAACAACATAAAGTACCTTGGCGTAACTCTAACCAAACAAGCAAAAGATCTGTATGACAGGAACTTCAAGTCCTTGAAGAAAGAAATCGAAGAAGACCTCAGAAAATGGAAAAATATTTCTTGCTCCTGGATTGGCAGGATCAATATAGTAAAAATGGCCATCTTGCCAAAAGAAATCTACAGATTCAGTGCAATCCCCATCAAAATCCCAAATCAATTCTTCATAGATCTAGAAAGAGCAATTCTCAAATTCATCTGGAGCAACAAAAAACCCAGGATAGCTAAAACTATTCTCAACAATAAAAAGACTTCTGGGGGAATCAATATTGCTGACCTCAAGCAGTACTACAAAGCAATTGTGTTAAAAACTGCAGGGTATTGGTACAGCAACAGGCAGGTAGATAAATGGAATAGGATTGAAGACCCAGAAATGAACCCACAAAGTTATGGTCACTTGATCTTTGATAAAAGGAGCCACAACAATCCAGTGGAAAATAGATAGCCATTTCAACAAATGGTGCTGGTTCAACTTGAGTCAACATGTGGAAGAATGCGAATTGACCCACTCTTATCTCCTTGTACTAAGATCAACTCCAAGTGGATCAAGGACCTCCACATAAAACCAGACACACTGAAACTATTAAAAAAGAAACTTGAGAAGACCCTGGAGGACATGGGCACAGGGGTAAAGTTCCTGAACAGAACACCTATAGCTCATGCTCTAAGATCAAGAATTGACAAATTGGACCTCATAAAATTTCAAAGTTTCTGTAAGGCAAAGGACACTGTCAGAAGGACAAAACGGCAACCAACAAAGTGGGAAATGATCTTCACCAACCCCACATCCGACAGAGGGCTAATATCCAATATATACAAAGAACTCAAGAAGTTAGACCGCAAAGAACCAAATAACCCTATCAAAAAATGGGGTACAGATCTAAGCAAAGAATTTTCACCAGAAGAAATGCTGATGGCTGAGAAACACCTTAAGAGATGTTCAACATCATTAGTCATCAGGGAAATGCAAATCAAAACAACCCTGAGATTCCACCTCACACCAGTCAGAATGGATAAGATTAAAAACTCAAGAGACAACAGGTGCTGGCGAGGATGTGGAGAAAGAAGAACACTCCTCCACTGTTGGTGGGATTGCAAAATGGTAAAAAGACGCTGGAGATCAGTGTCGTGGTTCCACAGAAAATTGGGCATGTCACTTCCAGAAGACCCTGGCATACCACTCTTGGGCATATACCCAGAGGATTCCTCTGCATACAATAAAGACACATGCTCCACTATGTTTATAGCAGCCTTGGTTATAATAGCCAGAAATTGGAAGGAGCCCATATATCCCTCAAAAGAGGAATGGATACAGAAAATGTGGTATATTTATACAATGGAATACTACTCAGCAATTAAAAATAATGAACTCATGCAATTTGAAGGTAAATGGTTAGATCTGGAAACTATCATCCAAAGTGAGCTAACCCAATCATAAAAGAATACACATGAAATGCAATCACTGATAAGTGGATATTAATGAGCCAAGAAGCACTAAATACTCAAGGAACAATTAGCAAGTGAAATGACTCCCATGAAGTAGAAAGGAGAGGACCCTGGGCCTGTAAACATTGGATCCAGTATTGTAGACCCAAACAGAGAAATCATGGTGGGGGTGATGAGTGGGGAATAGCAGGGGGGATAGGAATTATGGGACATAAGGTGGGGATTAACTGTGAAAGGGGAAAGCCATTGGAATGTAAACATAGAATATAGAAAATAAAAATAAAAAAAAAAGGATGGTTGAGATGTATGTGCCAGTGTAACTGTTTTCTAGCCCTAATGAGACACATGATTGTAGTATATTCCCAGTAAAATAGATACAGTTTTTCTTTTTTTATTTTATTTTATTTTTTTATTGTATATATTCTATATTTACAATTCATTTCCATTTTTCTGGTTCCCCACCCCCAAGCGTCCCACATGCCCTTTTCCCTTCCCCTGCTCCCTCATGCACCCCATCCCTACTCACTGTTCTTGTACTCCCCCACAATGATGCTTTGGCCCATTCTAGCTCCAGTGTCCACTCCTTTCTTCTTGTCAGACCTCATTGGTATGTGATTTATGTCTTTGGTGTTCCAAGATAATAGGCTAATATCCACGTATCAGTGACTGCATACCATGGCTATTCTTTTGAGACTTGGACAACTCACTTAGTATGACTTTCTCCAGCTCCATCCATTTCTCTAAGAATTTCATGAATTCGAGGTTTCTAACGGCTGAATAGTACTCCATTGTGTATATAGATACAGTTTTTCATTCCCTCTTTTTATCTGACTTTATTTCGTCTGAGGTTCACATCCTCTTTCCTGCAGAGAGTCTCCTGATATAGTCCTTGAGGGCCTTGGCCATGAGAGGAGCAGGTTTTTTAGCAGGGCCCTTCTTGCTGCCTCTATTTCCAGAGGGAAGGTCGGAAGCCATCTGGGCTCCAGGCTGGCCAGGAGCCTCAGGAAGACTGTTGGACTTTTGGGCAGAGGCAGCCCCTGTGGGTCCAGGCTCTCCTTGTTGGCGAGGTCTCTGGAGCTGGGTGTGGAAGGAGATCATCCTTGTCTGTCTGGCTTGCTGCATCTTGGCTCTTCTGCTCTGGATGTGGGCTCTGAGTGCTTGCAGTCTCTCCTCTTGGGACTTCTGAGATGCAGGGGTGTGGGGGCCTCGGGCTGCCTTTGGGTTTGCTTGGAGCTCTGGGTCTTGGGACTGGACTTATCTTCTGGCTTCCCAGGCCCGGCTTTGTCCTTGCCAGCCTGGCACTGAGCAGCATCCCTGGTTCCAGCCGACTTGTCTTCATGGAGCCCTAAGTGAGTGTTCTTCTGGAGATGGTTTGTAGGTGTGACCTCTGAATAGACTTGGCTTTGGTGGTTCTTCCTGATCAGCGACTCCCAAGCTGAGGCTTCTTGATCCAGCTGAGAGGAAAGGGGCTCCAAGACATCACCTCTTGAAAAGCAGGCTTGGCCTCTGGAGTGAGACTCTGGAATGGCCCAGGCAGCAATGGGACTCAGCTCTTCTGAGGTTGCAGAGTCATCTCGAGGTATCATTGCAGGAGGCCTCTGGGCCTGTGCCACAAAGGGGAATTCCCTCTTCCTCTTGCAGGGTGGCTGGACAGAAGAGCAAGGAGGACAGCAGTCGGCACTGAGGCAAACCCACAATGAACCAGCCCCAGGGCTTTCCCCCTGCTCCCAGTGGCATGGTGACTGGCTCTTTCTGTGCCCACCAAATACAAGCCATTTGTGTTTCCCTGCCCCTGTTCCCAGCATCCCTGAGAGGGGCCTGGCTCCTTCATGCTGCCAAGACTCGTCTAGGCTTGCCCAGGATGTTCCTACCTGCACCGGGTTCTGGCCACCAAGCTGCTGCTCCAGCCTCAGGTTTTCTCCGCAATGCACGCTGTGACTGTGAGGTGCATGCTGCTTGCACCTTGCTGGTGATTGTTGGCTTTGGCTTGGGCTCAGGCAAGAGATTTTACCTGGGCTGTGGCTGCTGGGCCAAAGCAAGTCCTCTCTCCCATTTCTTGGAGCTTCCTGGGATGTGCACTTCTGTGGCTTCTCTTTGGGAGATGTTCTCTGGCCCCCTCTTCTCTTGAGGCTCATATCCAAGCCAAAGTCCTTCTTGGGCTGCTCAGGCTGAGCTTCGGGCAAGGACCCAGTGGACCACTTGCCTATTAAGTCCTTTACAAAGCGGGCTAGGAGCTACTGTTTCTTCAAGCACTTGATGGTATTTCTGAAGCCAATTTCTGCCAGCCTGTCGCACAGAATCAGAACAGAAGACATTTTCTTCAGGATCTTGTAGATCTTTGCTTGGTCAGTTTCCTGACAAAGGCCATCCAGAAACTTCTGCAGGACAGCTGCCTGAGAGCCTCCCTCCATGTGGACTCTCAAGGACCACACTCTGTGATCAATTGATCTGTGCACAGTACGCAGTTCTTGCCCTGCTTCTAGTCAGGTCTGGGTTCTCCTGAATTTTGACACCTACAGTCAGAGGTTCAAAGTGTGGTGGCCCTCACCTCTTATGAGTCCTCTTTTATACATTCCTTGGCAAGTGGAGCCTCAGCCATTCCTCTACCTCATTATGGCTGCTACAGGCAGGACTCAAAACCCCCGCCCAGGCTACACCTCTCATGCCTTCCTGACTGCCTCCAAACCCTACCCTGGCAAAAAAGTGGGCACCTGAATCATGGGCTACTCAATAGTGAGCCTTTGTAAGTCCCTCAGTTGACATTTTCAGAAAGGCAAATCTCAAGGGAAGACAAAAAGCCTCAATGGCATGCCAAGGATTTGTGCTTACAACTGCCCAGTAAAAAAATAAACACAAAATAAAATAAAATAAAATAAAATAAAATAAAATAAAATAAAATAAAATAAAATAAAATAAAATAAAATAAAATAAGGTAAACCAACCAACCAACCAAACAAACAAAAAGAAAACCAAAACCAAATAAACTAGGAAAGAAGTTGGATGGAATCTGCTCTCCTCACCCTTCTCTGCACAGTACAAAATGTTGCCCCAGCCATTAGACATCCACCAATTGAGCCTCCTGATGACAAGAACACTTCCTGTACCAGAGAACTTGCTGCTCCTTTCCACAACCTTGTTGGCCTTGGCTGGTTCCACAGGTGCATAGAACAACAGCACAGTCACTTCTTTGCATGTACTGCCTCAATGGTGTGTCAGGGACTTTTGCCTCCTCCTTCCCAGTAAACAAAATTAAATGAAATAAAATAAAATGAAAGAACCCATCCAAACAAAAACAAGACCAAACCAACAAGAAAAAAGTTAGATGCAATCTACTCTTCTCACACTTCTCTGCACAGTGCAAAATGGCAACCCAACCATTAGACTTCCACAAATTGAGCCTCCTCATGGCAAGAACACTTCCTGTATCAGGCATCTTGTTGCTCATTTGCACAAGGTTGTGTTTTTGTTGTTGTTGTGGTGGTGGTTGTCTTTCTGCATTTGGTTCTTTCAAGACAGGGTTTCTCTGTTAGCCCTGGCTGTCCTGGAACTCACTCTGTAGACCAGGATGGCCTCAAACTCAGAAATCTGCCTCCTTCTACCTGCCAGAGTGCTGGGATTACAGGTGTGTGCCCTCATGGCCTGGCTGTCCACAAGCTTTTTGACCTTTGCTCCTCACCCAGGTGCATAGAACAACAGCCCAGCCACTTCTTTGCATTTAAAACCTCAAGGGCATGCAAAGGATTTGTGCCTACACCTGACCAGTAAACCAAACAAAACAAAATAAAACAAATAAAATCTAATCAAATGAAATACTATGAAAAAAGTTAAATAAATCAACAAAACTAACTAAAACAAACTAAAACAAACAAACAACAAACAAACAAACAAACATTCTCCTCTCCTCATAATTCTCTATGCAGGTCAAAATGGTGACGAAGGCATTTGACTTCAAACCCATTGACACTAATTGGGGCAAGAACACTTCCGGTATCAGCCAACTTGTTGCTCCTTTCCAAAAGCTTGTTGACCATGACTCTTCACACAGGTGCATAAAACAGGAGCCCAAATACACCTATGCCTTTCCAGTCTCAAGGGAATGCCAAGGATATGAGCCTACAACTGCCAGGTGAATAAAATAAGATAAAATAAAACGAAACAAAAAAAAATACAGTGAAATAAAATAAAATAAAATAAAATAAAATAAAATAAAATAAAATAAAATAAAATAAAATGAATGAGTGAAACAAACAAAAACAAAATCAATCAAACAAAAGAGAATGAAGTCTGCTTATATCACACTTCTCTGTACAGTGCAAAATGGCAACCCGGCCATGTGACCTCCACCAATCGAGCCTCCTTAAGGCTAGAACCTTTCTCGAGTAGGTCGTCTTCTTGAAAGCACCAACTACTGGAGCCTCTTCTTGCTTTTTCCCACAAACTTGATGCCCATGGCTCTTCACACAGATACACAGAACAGGAACCCAGCCATGCCTTTGCATTTCCAGGTGGATTTTGGGCTTCTCTGTCTCTACTTCTTGGGTTATGTGCAGGTTGCTTTCATTTGTATGAAATTTCTACCTAACTGATCTCTGCCTCTTTATGGCTATCTCTCTGTCTAATCATCAATGTCTCCCTTATCTTTCTCTCCTTATTTAACTATGTGTGATTAGTCAATGCATCCTTTATAAAATAGTGGAAATACCACAGGATTTCTCCAGGGCTTTTTCTGACCCAAGGATTTGACCTTGGATCCCAGGACTTCTCATAAGTATAGATGAGATGTATGTGCCAGTGTAAGTGTCTTCTAGCCCTAATGAGACACATGATTGTAGTATATTCTCAGTAAAATAGATACAGTTTTTCTTTTTATTTTATTTTATTTTTTATTGGATATATTCTAAATTTACAATTCATTTCCCTTTTTCTGGTTCCCCACCCCCAAGCGTCCCACATGCCCTTTTGCTTCCCCCTGCTCCCTCATCCACCCTCTCCCACCTCACTGTTCTAGTACTCCCCCACAATGATGCTTTGGCCCATTCTAGCTCCAGTGTCCACTCCTTTCTTCTTGTCAGAACTCACTTGGTATGTGATTTATGTCTTTGGTGTTCCAAGATTCTAGGCTAATATCCACTTATCAGTGATTGCATACCATGGCTATTCTTTTGAGACTTGGTCACCTCACTTAGTATGACGTTCTCCAGCTCCATCCATTTCTCTAATAATTTCATGAATTCATGGTTTCAAATGGCTGAATAGTACTCCATTGTGAATGTAGATACAGTTTTTCATTCCCTCTTTTTATCTGACTTTATTTAGTCAGAGGTTCACATCCTCTTTCCTGCAGTGAATCTCCTGCTGTAGTCCTTGAGGGCCTTGGCCATAAGAGGAGCAGGTTATTGAGCAGGGGCCTTCTTGCTGCCTCTTTTTCCAGAGGGAAGGTCGGAAGCCATCTGGGCTCCAGGCTGGCCAGGAGCCTCAGGAAGACTGTTGGACTTTTGGGCAGAGGCAGCCCCTGTGGGTCCAGGCTCTCCTTGTTGGCGAGGTCTCTGGAGCTGGGTGTGGAAGGAGATCATCCTTGTCTGTCTGGCTTGCTGCATCTAGGCTCTTCTGCTCTGGATGTGGGCTCTGAGTGCTTGCAGTCTCTCCTCTTGGGACTTCTGAAGATGCAGGGGTGTGGGGGCCTCGGGCTGCCTTTGGGTTTGCTTGGAGCTCTGGGTCTTGGGACTGGACTTATCTTCTGGGTTCCCAGGCCCAGCTTTTTCCTTGCCAGCCTGGCACTGAGCAGCATCCCTGGTTCCAGCCGACTTGTCTTCATGGAGCCATAAGTGAGAGTTCTTCTGGAGATGGTTTGTAGGTGTGACCTCTGAATAGACTTGGTTTGGTGGTTCTTCCTGATCACCGATTCCCAAGCTGAGGCTTCTTGATCCAGCTGAGAGGAAAGGGGCTCCAAGACATCACCTCTTGAAAAGCAGGCTTGGCCTCTGGAGTGAGACTCTGGAATGGCCCAGGCAGCAATGGGCCTCAGCTCTTCTGAGGTTGGAGAGTCACCTCGAGGTATCATTGCAGGAGGCCTCTGGGCCTGTGCCACAGAGGGGAATTCATTCTTCCTCTTGCAGGGTGGCTGGACAGAAGAGCAAGGAGGGCAGCAGTCGGCACTGAGGCAAACCCACAATGAACCAGCCCCAGGGCTTTCCCCCTGCTCCCAGTGGCATGGTGACTAGCTCTTTCTGTGCCCACCAAATACAAGCCATTTGTGTTTCCCTGCCCCTGCTCCCAGCATCCCTGAGAGGGGCCTGGCTCCTTCATGCTGCCAAGACTCCTCTAGGCTTGCCCAGGGTGTTCCTACCTGCACCGGGTTCTGTCCACCAAGCTGCTGCTCCAGCCTCAGGTTTTCTCCGCAATGCACGCTGTGACTGTGAGGTGCATGCTGCTTGCACCTTGCTGGTGATTGTTGGCTTTGGCTTGGGCTCAGGCAAGAGATTTTGCCTGGGCTGTGGCTGCTGGGCCAAAGCAAGTACTCTCTCCCATTTCTTGGAGCTTCCTGTGATGTGCACTTCTGTGGCTTCTCTTTGGGAGATGTTCTCTGGCCCCCTCTTCTCTTGAGGCTCATCTCCAAGCCAAAGTCCTTCTTGGGCTGCTCATGCTGAGCCTCGGGCAAGGACCCAGTGGACCACTTGCCTATTAAGTCCTTTACAAAGCAGACTAGGAGCTACTGTTTCTTCCAGCACTTGATGGTATTTCTGAAGCCAATCTCTGCCAGCCTGTCGCACAGAATCAGAACAGAAGACATTTTCTTCAGGATCTTGTAGATCTTTGCTGGGTCGGTTTCCTGACAAAGGCCATCCAGAAACTTCTGCAGGACAGCTGCCTGAGAGCCTCCCACCATGTCGACTCTCAAGGACCACACTCTGTGATCAATTGATCTGTGCACACCTCTCAGTTCTTGCCCTGCTTCAAGTCAGGTCTGGGTTCACCTGAACTTTGACACCTACAGTCAGAGGTTCAAAGTGTGGTGGCCCTCACCTCTTATGAGTCCTCTTTTATACATTCCTTGGCAAGTGGAGCCTCAGCCATGCCTCTACCTCAATATGGCTGCCACAGGCAGGACTCAAAACCCCTGCCCAGGCTACACCTCTCATGCCTTCCTGACTGCCTCCAAACCCTACCCTGGCAAAAAAGTGGGCACCTGAATCATGGGCTACTTAATAGTGAGCCTCTGTAAGTCCCTCAGTTGACATTTTCAGAAAGGCAAATCTCAAAGGAAGACAAAAAGCCTCAATGGCATGCCAAGGATTTGTGCTTACAACTGCCCAGTAAAAAAATAAACACAAAATAAAATAGAATAGAATAGAATAGAATAGAATAGAATAGAATAGAATAGAATAGAATAGAATAGAATAGAATAGAGTAAATTAAAGTAAAGTTAAGTAAAGTAAAGCAAAGCAAAGCAAAGCAAAGCAAATTAAAATAAAATAAAATAAAATAAAATAAAATAAAATAAAATAAAATAAAATAAGGTAAACCAACCAAACAAACAAACAAATAAAAAGAAAACCAAAAACAAATAAACAAGGAAAGAAGTAGGATGGAATCTGCTCTCCTCACCCTTCTCTGCACAGTGCAAAATGTTGCCCCAGCCATTAGACATCCACCAATTGAGCCTCCTGATGACAAGAACACTTCCTGTACCAGAGAACTTGCTGCTCCTTTCCACAACCTTGTTGGCCATGGCTAGTTCCACAGGTGCATAGAACAATAGCACAGTCACTTCTTTGCATGTACTGCCTCAATGGTGTGTCAGGGACTTTTGCCTCCTCCTTCCCAGTAAACAAAATTAAATGAAATAAAATAAAATGAAAGAACCCATCCAAACAAAAACAAGACCAAACCAACAAGAAAAAAGTTAGATGCAATCTACTCTTCTCACACTTCTCTGCACAGTGCAAAATGGCAACCCAACCATTAGACTTCCACAAATTGAGCCTCCTCATGGCAAGAACACTTCCTGTATCAGGCATCTTGTTGCTCATTTGCACAAGGTTGTGTTTTTCTTGTTGTTGTTGTTGTCTTTCTGCATTTGGTTCTTTCAAGACAGGGTTTCTCTGTTAGCCCTGGCTGTCCTGGAACTCACTCTGTAGACCAGGATGGCCTCAAACTCAGAAATCTGCCTGCTTCTACCTGCCAGAGTGCTGGGATTACAGGTGTGTGCCCTCATGGCCTGGCTGTCCACAAGCTTGTTGACCTTTGCTCCTCACCCAGGTGCATAGAACAACAGCCCAGCCACTTCTTTGCATTTAAAACCTCAAGGGCAGGCCTAGGATTTGTGCCTACACTTGACCAGTAAACCAAAAAACAAAATAAAACAAAAGAAATAAAATCAAATGAAATACTATGAAAAAAGTTAAATAAATCAAGAAAACAAACAAAAACAAACAAACAAACATTGGAATGGAATCTCCTCTCCTCATAATTCTCTATGCAGGTCAAAATGGTTACGAAGGCATTTGACTTCAAACCCATTGACCCTAATTGGGGCAAGAACACTTCCGGTATCAGCCAACTTGTTGCTCCTTTCCACAAGCTTGTTGACCATGGCTCTTCACACAGGTGCATAAAACAGGAGCCCAATCACACCTTTGCCTTTCCAGTCTCAAGGGCATGCCAAGGATTTGTGCCTACAACTGCCTGGTGAATAAAATAAGATAAAATAAAACGAAACAAAACAAAATAAAATAAAATACAGTGAAATAAAATAAAATAAAATAAAATGAATGAGTGAAACAAACAAAAACAAAATCATTCAAACAAAAGAGAATGAAGTCTGCTTATATCACACTTCTCTGCACAGTGCAAAATGGCAACCCAGCCATGTGACCTCCACCAATTGAGCATCCTTAAGGCTAGAACCTTTCTCGAGTAGGTCATCTTCTTGAAAGCACCAACTACTGGAGCCTCTTCTTGCTTTTTCCCACAAACTTGATGCCCATGGCTCTTCACACAGATACACAGAACAGGAACCCAGCCATGCCTTTGCATTTCCAGGTGGATGTTGGGCTTCTCGGTCTCTACTTCTTGGGTTATGTGCAGGTTGCCTTCATTTGTATGAAATTTCTACCTAACTGATCTCTGCCTCTTTATGGCTATCTCTCTGTCTAATCATCAATGTCTCCCTTTTCTTTCTCTCCTTATTTAACTAGGTGTGATTAGTCAATGCATCAATTATAAAACAGTGGAAAAACCACAGGATTTCTCCAGGGCTTTTTCTGACCCAAGGATTTGACCTTGTATCCCACGACTTCTCATAAGTATAGATGAGATGTATGTGCCAGTTTAAGTGTGTTCTAGCCCTAATGAGACACATGATTGTAGTATATTCTCAGTAAAATAGATACAGTTTTTCTTTTTTATTTTATTTTATTTTTTATTGGATATATTCTATATTTACAATTCATTTCCCTTTTTCTGGTTCCCCACCCCCAAGGGTCGCACATGCCCTTTTGCATCCCCCTGCTTCCTCATCCACCCTCTCCAACCTCACTGTTCTTGTACTCCCCCACAATGATGCTTTGGCCCATTCTAGCTCCAGTGTCCACTCCTTTCTTCTTGTCAGAACTCACTTGGTATGTGATTTTTCTTTGGTGTTCCAAGATTCTAGGCAAATATCCACTTATCAGTGACTGCATACCATGGCTATTCTTTTGAGACTTGGTCACCTCACTTAGTATGACATTCTCCAGCTCCATCCATTTCTCTAAGAATTTCATGAATTCATGGTTTCGAATGGCTGAATAGTACTCCATTATGAATATAGATACAGTTTTTCATTCCCTCTTTTTATCTGACTTTATTTAGTCAGAGGTTCACATCCTCTTTCCTGCAGAGAATCTCCTGCTCTAGTCCTTGAGGGCCTTGGCCATAAGAGGAGCAGGTTTTTGAGCAGGGGCCTTCTTGCTGCCTCTTTTTCCAGAGGGAAGGTCAGAAGCCATCTGGGCTCCAGGCTGGGCAGAAGCCTCAGGAAGACTGTTGGACTTTTGGGCAGAGGCAGCCCCTGTGGGTCCAGGCTCTCCTTGTTGGCAAGGTCTCTGGAGCTGGGTGTGCAAGGAGATCATCCTTGTCTGTCTGGCTTGCTGCATTTTGGCTCTTCTGCTCTGGATGCGGGCTCTGAGTGCTTGCAGTCTCTCCTCTTGGGACTTCTGAAGATGCAGGGGTGTGGGGGCCTCGGGCTGCCTTTGGGTTTGCTTGGAGCTCTGGGTCTTGGGACTGGACTTATCTTCTGGCTTCCCAGGCCCGGCTTTGTCCTTGCCAGCCTGGCACTGAGCAGCATCCCTGGTTCCAGCCGACTTGTCTTCAAGGTGCCCTAAGTGAGAGTTCTTCTGGAGATGGTTTGTAGGTGTGACCTCTGAATAGACTTGGCTTTGGTGGTTCTTCCTGATCAGCGACTCCCAAGCTGAGGCTTCTTGATCCATCTGAGAGGAAAGCAGCTCCAAGACATCACCTCTTGAAAAGCAGGCTTGGCCTCTGGAGCGAGACTCTGGAATGGCCCAGGCAGCAATGGGACTCAGCACTTCGGAGTTTGGAGACTCACCTCGAGGTATCTTTGCAGGAGGCCTCTACGCCTGTGCCACAGAGGGGAATTCTTCCTCTTGCAGGGGGGCTGGACAGAAGAGCAAGGAGGGTAGCAGTCGGCACTGAGGCAAACACACAATGAACCAGCCCCAGGTCTTTCCCCCTGCTCCCAGTGGCATGGTGACTGGCTCTTTCTGTGCCCACCAAATACAAGCCATTTGTGTTTCCCTGCCCCTGCTCCCAGCATCCCTGAGAGGGGCCTGGCTCCTTCATGCTGCCAAGACTCCTCTAGGCTTGCCCACGATGTTCCTACCTGCACCGGGTTCTGGCTACCAAGCTGCTGCTCCAGCCTCAGGTTTTCTCCGCAATGCACGCTGTGACTGTGAGGTGCATGCTGCTTGCACCTTGCTGGTGATTGATGGCTTTGGCTTGGGCTCAGGCAAGAGATTTTGCCTGGGCTGTGGCTGCAGAGCCAAAGCAAGTACTCTCTCCCATTTCTTGGAGCTTCCTGGGTTGTGCTCTTCTGTGGCATCTCTTCGGGAGAGGTTTTCTGGCCCCCACTTCTCTTGAGGCTCATCTCCAAGCCAAAGTCCTTCTTGGGCTGCTCAGGCTGAGCTTCGGGCAAGGACCCAGTGGAACACTTGCCTATTAAGTCCTTTACAAAGCAGACTAGGAGCTACTATTTCTTCAAGCACTTGATGGTCTTTCTGAAGCCAATCTCTGCCAGCCTGTCGCACAGAATTGGAACAGACGACATTTTCTTCAGGATCTTGTAGATCTTTGCTGGGTCGGTTTCCTGACAAAGGCCATCCAGAAGCTTCTGCAGGACAGCTGCCTGAGAGCCTCCCTCCATGTCGACTCTCAAGGACCACACTCTGTGATCAATCGATCTGTGCACACCACTGAGTTCTTGCCCTGCTTCTAGTCAGGTCTCGGTTCTCCTGAACTTTGACACCTACAGTCAGAGGTTCAAAATGTGGTGGCCTTCACCTCTTATGAGTCCTCTTTTATACATTCCTTGGCAGGTGGAGCCTCAGCCATGCCTCTACCTCATTATGGCTGCTACAGGCAGGACTCAAAACCCCTGCCCAGGCGACAACTCTCATGCCTTCCTGACTGCCTCCAAACCCTACCCTGGCAAAAACTGGGCACCTGACTCATGGGCTACTCAACAGTGAGCCTCTGTAAGTCCCTCAGTTGACTGCTTCAGAAAGGCAAATCTCAAGGGAAGACAAACAGCCTCAATGGCATGCCAAGGATTTGTGCTTACAACTGCCCAGTAAGAAAATAAACATAAAATAAAATAAAATAGAATAGAATAGAATAAAATAAAATAAAGTAAATTAAAGTAAAATAAAATAAAATAAAATAAAGTGAAATAAAATAAAATAAAATAAAATAAAATAATATAAAATAAGGTAAACCAACCAACCAAACAAACAAACAAAAGGAAAACCAAAACCAAATATACAGGAAAGAAGTAGGATGGAATCTGCTCTTCTCACCCTTCTCTGCACAGTACAAAATATTGCCCCAGCCATTAGACTTCCACCAATTGAGCCTCCTTATGACAAGATCACTTCCTGTACCAGCTATCTTGCTGCTCCTTTCCACAAGCTTGTTGGCCATGGCTGGTTCCACAGGTGCATAGATAAACAGCACAGTCACTTCTTTGCATGTACTGCCTTAAAGGTGTGTCAGGGATTTTGCCTCCTCCTTCCCAGTAAACAAAATTAAATGAAATAAAATAAAATGAAAGAACCCAACCAAACAAAACCAAAACCAAACCAACAAGAAAATAGTTAGATGGACTCTACTCTTCTCACACTTCTCTGCAGAGTGCAAAATGGCAATCCAACCATTAGACTTCCACCAATTGAGCCTCCTCATGGCAAGAACTCTTCCTGTATCAGCCATCTTGTTGATCCTTTGCACAAGGTTGGCTTTTTGTTGTTGTTGTTGTTGTTGTTGTTGTTTGATGTTGTTGTCTTTCTGCATTTGGTTCTTTCAAGACAGGGTTTCTCTGTTAGCCCTGGCTGTCCTGGAACTCACTCTGTAGACCAGGATGGCCTCAAACTCAGAAATCTGCCTGCTTCTACCTGCCAGAGTGCTGGGATTACAGGTGTGTGCCCTCATGGCCTGGCTGTCCACAAGCTTGTTGACCTTTGCTCCTCACCCAGGTGCATAGAACAACAGCCCAGTCACTTCTTTGTATTTAAAACCTCAAGGGAATGCCAAGGATTTGTGCCTACACCTGACCAGTAAACCAAACAAAACAAAATAAAACAAATGAAATAAAATCAAATGAAATACTATGAAAAAAGTTAAATAAATCAAGAAAACAAAAACAAACAAACAAACAAACAAACAAACATTGGAATGGAATCTCCTCTCCTCATAATTCTCTATGCAGGTCAAAATGGTGATGAAGGCATTTGACTTCAAACCCATTGACCCTAATTGGGGCAAGAACACTTCCGGTATCAGCCAACTTGTTGCTCCTTTCCACAAGCTTGTTGACCATGGCTCTTCACACAGGCGCATAGAACAGGAGCCCAAATACACCTTTGCCTTTCCAGTCTCAAGGGCATGCCAAGGATTTGTGCCTACAACTGCCAGGTGAATAAAATAAGATACAACAAAACAAAACCAAACAAAACAAAATAAAATACAGTGAAATAAAATAAAATAAAATAAAATAAAATAAAATAAAATAAAATAAAATAAAATAAAATAATTAAATAAAATAAAATGAATGAGTCAAACAAACAAAAACAAAATCAATCAAACAAAAGAGAATGAAGTCTGCTTATATCACACTTCTCTGCACAGTGCAAAATGGCAACCCGGCCATGTGACCTCCACCAATCCAGTGTCCTTAAGGCTAGAACCTTTCCATGTAGGTTGTCTTCTTGAAAGCACCAACTGCTGGAGCCTCTTCTTGCTTTTTCCCACAAACTTGATGCCCATGGCTCTTCACAAAGATACACAGAACAAGAACTCAGCCACGCCTTTGCATTTCCAGGTGGAGATTGGGCTTCTCTGTCTCTACTTCTTGGGTTATATGCAGGTTGCCTTCATTTGGATGAAATCTCTGCCTGCTTAATCTCTGCCTCTTTATGGCTGTCTCTCTGTCTAACCATCAATGTCTCACTTTCCTTTCTCTCCTTATTAAACTAGGTGTGATTAGTCAATGCATCCTTTATAAAATAGTGGAAATAGCACAGGAATTCTCCAGGGCTTTTTCTGACCCAAGGATTTGACCTTGGATCCCAGGACTTCTCATAAGGATGGTGAGATGGATGTGCCAGTGTAAGTGTTTTCTAGCCCTAATGAGACACATGATTGTAGTATATTCTCAGTAAAATAGATACAGTTTTTCTTTTTTATTTTATTTTATTTTTTATTGGATATAATATATATTTACAATTCATTTTCCTTTTTCTGGTTCCCCACCCCCAAGGGTCCCACATGCCCTATTGCCTTCCCCTGCTCCCTCATCCAACCTCTCCCACATCACTGTTCTTGTACTCCCCCACAATGATGCTTTGGCCCATTCTAGCTCCAGTGTCCACTCCTTTCTTCTTGTCAGACCTCACTTGGTATGTGATTTATGTCTTTGGTGTTCCAAGATTCTAGGCTAATATCCACTTATCAGTGACTGCATACCATGGCTATTCTTTTGAGACTTGGTCACCTCACTTAGTATGACTTTCTCCAACTCCATCCATTTTTCTAATAATTTCATGAATTCATGGTTTCGAATGGCTGAATAGTACTCCCTTGTGAATATAGATACAGTTTTTCATTCCCTCTTTTTATCTGACTTTATTTCTTCTGAGGTTCACATCCTCTTTCATGCAGAGAGTCTCCTGCTGTAGTCCTTGAGGGACTTGGCCATAAGAGGAGCAGGTTATTGAGCAGGGGCCTTCTTGCTGCCTCTTTTTCCAGAGGGAAGGTCGGAAGCCATCTGGGCTCCAGGCTGGCCAGGAGCCTCAGGAAGACTGTTGGACTTTTGGGCAGAGGCAGCCCCTGTGGGTCCAGGCTCTCCTTGTTGGCAAGGTCTCTGGAGCTGGGTGTGGAAGGAGATCATCCTTGTTTGTCTGGCTTGCTGCATCTTGGCTCTTCTGCTCTGGATGTGGGCTCTGAGTGCTTGCAGTCTCTCCTCTTGGGACTTCTGAAGATGCAGGGGTGTGGGGGCCTCAGGCTGCCTTTGGGTTTGCTTGGAGCTCTGGGTCTTGGGACTGGACTTATCTTCTGGCTTCCCAGGCCCAGCATTGTCCTTGCCAGCCTGGCACTGAGCAGCATCCCTGGTTCCAGCCAACTTGTCTTCAAGGAACCCTAAGTGAGAATTCTTCTGGAGATGGTTTGTATGTGTGACCTCTAAATAGACTTGGCTTTGGTGGTTCTTCCTGATCACTGACTCCCAAGCTGAGGCTTCTTGATCCAGCTGAGAGGAAAGGGGCTCCAAGACATCACCTCTTGAAAAGCAGGCTTGGCCTCTGGAGTGAGACTCTGGAATGGCCCAGGCAGCAATGGGACTCAGCACTTCGGAGTTTGGAGACTCACCTCGAGGTATCTTTGCAGGAGGCCTCTATGCCTGTGCCACAGAGGGGAATTCTTCCTCTTGCAGGGGGGCTGGACAGAAGAGCAAGGAGGGTAGCAGTCGGCACTGAGGCAAACACACAATGAACCAGCCCCAGGTCTTTCCCCCTGCTCCCAGTGGCATGGTGACTGGCTCTTTCTGTGCCCACCAAATACAAGCCATTTGTGTTTCCCTGCCCCTGCTCCCAGCATCTCTGAGAGGGGCCTGCTTCCTTCATGCTGCCAAGACTCCTCTAGGCTTGCCCAGCATGTTCCTACCTGCACCGGGTTCTGGCTACCAAGCTGCTGCTCCAGCCTCAGGTTTTCTCCGCAATGCACGCTGTGACTGTGAGGTGCATGCTGCTTGCACCTTGCTGGTGATTGATGGCTTTGGCTTGGGCTCAGGCAAGAGATTTTGCCTGGGCTGTGGCTGCAGAGCCAAAGCAAGTACTCTCTCCCATTTCTTGGAGCTTCCTTGGTTGTGCTCTTCTGTGGCATCTCTTCGGGAGAGGTGTTCTGGCCCCCACTTCTCTTGAGGCTCATCTCCAAGCCAAAGTCCTTCTTGGGCTGCTCAGGCTGAGCTTCGGGCAAGGACCCAGTGGACCACTTGCCTATTAAGTCCTTTACAAAGCAGACTAGGAACTACTATTTCTTCAAGCACTTGATGGTCTTTCTGAAGCCAATCTCTGCCAGCCTGTCGCACAGAATTGGAACAGACGACATTTTTTTCAGGATCTTGTAGATCTTCGCTGGGTCGGTTTCCTGACAAAGGCCATCCAGAAGCTTCTGCAGGACAGCTGCCTGAGAGCCTCCCTCCATGTCGACTCTCAAGGACCACACTCTGTGATCAATTGATCTGTGCACACCACTGAGTTCTTGCCCTGCTTCTAGTCAGGTCTCGGTTCTCCTGAACTTTGACACCTACAGTCAGAGGTTCAAAATGTGGTGGCCTTCACCTCTTATGAGTCCTCTTTTATACATTCCTTGGCAGGTGGAGCCTCAGCCACGCCTCTACCTCATTATGGCTGCTACAGGCAGGACTCAAAACCCCTGCCCAGGCGACAACTCTCATGCCTTCCTGACTGCCTCCGTACCCTTCCCTGGCAAAAAAGTGGGCACCTGACTCATGGGCTACTCAACAGTGAGCCTCTGTATGTCCCTCAGTTGACTTCTTAAGAAAGGCAAATCTCAAGGGAAGATAAACAGCCTCAATGGCATGCCAAGGATTTGTGCTTACAACTGCCCAGTAAATTAAATAAAATAAAGTAAAGGAAAATAAAACAAAAAAAAATAAAATAAAAAAATTAAAATAAAATAAAATTAAATTAAATAAAATTAAATAGAAAATATAAAATAAGTTAAACCAACAAACCAAACAAACAAACAAACAAAAGGAAAACCAAAACCAAATAAAAAAGGAAAGAAGTTGGATGGAATCTGCTGTCCTCACACTTCTCTGCCCATTGAAAATGGCGCCCAGCCATTAGACTTCCACCAATTGAGCCTCCTTATGACAAGAACACTTCCTGTATCAGCTATCTTGCTGTTCCTTTCCACAAGATTTTTGACCATGGCTGGTTACACAGTTGCATAGAACAACAGCACAGTCACTTCTTTGCATGTACTGCCTCAAAGGGCGCAGCAAAGAATTTTGCTTCTACATTCAAAGTAAACAAAATAAAATGAAATAAAATAAAATGAAAGAATCCAACCAACCAAAACAAAACAAAACCAACAAGAAATAAGTCAGATGGAATCTACTCTCCTCACACTTCTCTGCACAGTGCAAAATGGCACCCCAGTCATAGGACTTCCACCAGTTGAGCCTCCTCATGGCAAGAACACTTCCTGTATCAGCCATCTTGTTGCTCCTTTGCACAAGGTTGGGTTTTTGTTGTTGCTGTTGTTGTCTTTCTGGATTTGGTTCTTTCAAGACAGGGTTTCTCTGTTAGCTCTGGCTGTCCTGGAACTCACTCTGTAGACCAGGATGGCCTCAAACTCAGAAATCTGCCTACTTCTACCTGCCAGAGTGCTGGGATTACAGGTGTGTGCCCTCCTGGCCTGGCTATCCACAAGCTTGTTGACTTTTTCTCCTCACCCTGGTGCATAGAACAACAGCCCAGCCACTTCTTTGCATTTAAAACCTCAAGGGCATGCCAAGGATTTGTGGCTACACCTGACCAGTAAACCAAACAAAACAAAATAAAACAAATGAAATAAAATCAAATGAAATACTATGAAAAAAGTTAAATAAATCAACCAAACAAACAGAAACAAAGAAACAAACAAACATTGGAATGGAATCTCCTCTCCTCATAATTCTCTATGCAGGTCAAAATGGTGACCCAGGCATTTGACTTCAAACCCATTGACCCTAATTGGGGCAAGAACACTTCCGGTATCAGCCAACTTGTTGCTCCTTTCCACAAGCTTGTTGACCATGGCTCTTCAGACAGGTGTAAAAAACAAGAGCCCAAACACATCTTTGCCTTTCCAGTCTGAAGGGCATGCCAAGGATTTGTGCCTACAACTGCCAGTTGAATAAAATAAGATAAAACACAAAAATAAAACAAAACAAAACAAAATGAAACAAAACAAAACAAAATAAAATAAAATAAAATAAAATAAAATAAAATGAATGAGTCAAACAAACAAAAACAAAATCAATCAAACAAAAACTACGAAAAAGTAAAACAAAAGAGAATGAAGTCTGCTTTTATCACACTTCTCTGTGCAGTGCAAAATGGCAACCTAGCCATGTGACCTCCACCAATTGAGCCTCCTTAAGGCTAGAAGCACCAACTACTGGAGCCTCTTCTTGCTTTTTCCCACAAATTTGATGCCCATGGCTCTTCACACAGATGCACAGAACAGGAACCCAGCCAGCCACACTTTTGCATTTCCAGGTGGATATTGGGCTTCTCTGTCTCTACTTCTTGGGTGTTGTGCAGGTTGCCTTTCATTTGGATGAAATCTCTGCCTGCCTGCATCTCTGCCTCTTTATAGCTGTCTCTCTGTCTAACCATCAATGTCATTTTAAGTTCACCAATTGAGCCTCCTTTGGGCAAGAACACTTCTTGTATCAGCCATCTTGTTGCTCCTGTCCACAATCTTGTTGACCATGGCTCTTCACACAGGTGTATAGAAGAACAGACCAGACACACCTTTGCATTGCCAGTCTCAAGGGTATGGCAAGGATTTGTGCCTACAACTGCCAGTTGTATAAAATAAGATAAAATAAAACAAAATGAATCAAGCAAGCAAACAAAAACAAATTCAATCAAACAAAAACAACAAAAATTTAAAACAAAACAGAATGCAAGCTGCTTATATCACACTTCTCTGCACAGGAAAAAATGGCAACCCTACCATGTGCCTCCACCAATTGAGCCTCCTTAGGGCTAGAAACTTTCCTGTGTAGCTCATCTTCTTGAAAGCACCAGCTACTGGAGGCTCTTCTTGCTTTTTCCCACAAACTTGATGCCCATGGCTCCTCACACAGAGGCACAGAATTGCATTTCCTGGTTGATATCGGGCTTCCTTGTCTCTACTTCTTGGATTATCTGCAGGTGACCTTTCATTTGGATGAAATCTCTGTCTGTCTACATCTCTGCCTCTTTATGGCTGTCTCTCTGTCTAACCAACAATGTCTGTCTCACTTTACTTTCTCTCCTTATTAAACTATATGTGATTACTCAATGCATCCTTTATAATATAGTGGACATACCACTGGATTTCTCTTGGGCTTTTGCTGACACAAGGATGTGACCTTGGATTGCAGGTATTCTCCTAGGGATTGTTTAAATATCTATTCCAATGTACTTGTGCTCTTGACCTAATGAGACACATTATCCCAGTATGTTCTCATTAAAATATGCAGTTTTTCATTCCCTCTTTTCCTCTAACTCTCTTTCTCACTCTCTTTGTTTCTCTGTAGCTCTTTTTCTCTGTCTCTCTCTGTGTGTATATGTGTGTTTGTGTGTAGTACATCTGTTTGTCTACTGTTCTTTATCAAATACCTACACATATCTCTATGTCTTTGACTCCTGTTCTTTATCAAACACCTACACATAGCTCTATTTCACATACATACATACATACATACACACGTGCCACACACACACACACACACACACACACACACACACAGTTAAACACACAATTTTGTTTTTTTTAATTCATTGATTTCTTTTCTTTTCGTGTTTAATCCCTTTTAGATTCACTAGCTTAATTCTTAGTATTTTGTGGGCAGTAATGTCAAGACCACCTGCCAGAAGTGAACATATAATAAACGACCTACTTTTCTGTGACTGTATTTCTCCATTCGTCCTTATATTAATCTCGAAGTATCCTAGTAGAACTGTCACTGTTGGTCTCTTTTTCCAACTTTGAATCAAGTATCCATTCTGGGTATATGCCCAGGAGTGGTACAGCAGGGTCCTCCGGAAATATCTTGTCCAGTTTTCTGAGGAACCGCCAGACTGATTTCCAGAGTGCTTGCACCAGCTTGCAATCCCATCATCAGTGGAGGAGTGTTCCTCTTTTTCCACATCCACGGCAACACCTGCTGTTTCCTGAGTTGTAATAATACTTTTGAATAATCTAAGTAAAATTTATAGCAAAATCATGGTCTATTGTATATTTTGTGACTTCAGGTGAAATATTGGAGATTTCTGTGACCAGGATTTATTGTTTCTTAAACAAAATTACGTATATATGTGTGTGTCTATATTTATATGCGTGTGTGTTCCAGAACATAAAAAAAAAAACATTTAGCAAGATTCAAATTATTTTTGACTTTATATCTAAAAGACTATATAAATACAAGGATATCTCAAAATAATTTTACTTCTGAAATGTGAAGACTTCAAGCTCTTATAATATGCAATGAACATATCCATATCATGAATAAATAAGAATTATTAAAGAAATTTATTAAATTATTACATTTATTATTAATAATGTAAGAAAATATGCTCTGAAATACTCCAAATACTGTTCCCACTAAAATCTAAATAAAATAATTTCTTAGGTGTAAGACCAGATGGGGTATACTATGAACATTTGTAAATCGCTACTACAGATAATGAAGTTTTTGTTTAGTTTAGTTTAGTTTTGTTTTCTTGGAGGGGGCGAAGAGTAATACACAAGCGATTTAGGAGAGGGAATCCTCATTCTAGATACTTGCTCAGATATGTCATTGCTCTACGTTATCCAATTTCAGAGAAGAAACAAACAAACAAACAAACAAAACAAAAAACTTTCTACCTACTTTAGGTTATAAAGTAGGACTTCATTTTCAAGAGAGACATTTATTCCTTACCTCAACTGTTTCTCATGATTTTCACCAGAACATGCTATCAACAAACAAAATTCTGAAGGCTCCTGTCACAGTTATTGATGTAGCTGAAAAGGAATGATGATTTTTCATCTCATAATTATACACATATATATGTATGCATATTTTCTTGCTTCTTACTCCCACCAAGGAAGACATCCTTCATTTAGATATTTCCCAACTACTCCTGCTACACAGAACTGAAACTTAGTTCATTCACAACAGTCACCCAACACATTTCCTTCCTTTTTTTCATCCTATGTTTACATTCCAAATGATTTTCCCTTTCCTGGTTCCCCCCTCCTCCCATGTCCCATAAGTCCTCTTCCCTCTGCCAGATCCCCAATCAACCCCCTCCCACTCCTCTGTCCTGGCAATCCCCTGCAATACTGCATCAAGCCTTTCCAGGACTAGGACCCTCTCCTTCCTTTTTCTTGGGAATGATTTGATATGAGGGCCGTGTTTTGGGTATTTTGAGCTTCTGGGCTAATTAATATCCACTTATCAGTGACTACATTCCATGTGTGTTCTTTTGTGAATGAGTTACTTCACTTAGTATGATATTTTCCAATTCCAACCACTTGCCTAAAAATTTCATGTACTCATTGTTTTTAATTGCTGAGTAGTATTCCATTGTGTAAATATACCACATTTTCTGTATTCATTCTTCCATTGAGGGACATCTGTGTTCTTTCCCAGCTTCTGGCTATTATAAATCAGGCTGCTATAAACATAGTGGACCATGTATCCTTATTGCATCCTCTGGGTATATGGCCAGGAGAGGTATAGCCAGGTCCTCCAGAAGTGTTGTGCCCAGTTTTTGAGGAACCACCAGACTGATTTCCAGAGTGGTTGTACCAGCTTGCAATCCACTGCAGGTGAGATAGGTACATTTTGTTTGCAGAATACATGTACTCTATTACCCATCACCCAAGCAGACATAACTTATAACTACTCTATGGCTGTTCTTCCTTCCCTCCCAGGGAAGCTCCTTCAAATATCAAGCCACTAAGGATTTTTCTGACTTTGAGAACAAGTCTCCACAAGGATGTGTCTTCATTTTCTATGCCAAATTACTCTTTATAATTAATAGATAATAATTATTTCCATATTGCCAAAATCAAAGATTCCTTTTTCTTTTCTTTTCTTTTCTTTTCTTTTCTTTTCTTTTCTTTTCTTTTCTTTTCTTTGCTTTGCTTTGCTTTTGCTTTGCTTTGCTTTGCTTTTTTTTTCTTTCTTTTAACAATAAATTCCTTTAGATTGTTATATTATAATCTGGTTTCTATTTTCTCCTTTCTTACTCCAAAAACTACCAGTTTCATGTACAAAGGGACATATTCCATTATTCTCTTAAACCTGGAAATCTTCCCATCTTTTTTCTTGAGCTCCATCTCTCTGTTCTTCATGCAAATATCCCTGATGTCTCAGGATACATGTGTAGCTTCCAAATATCCACCTACTGTTATACCAAGATAGTCTTATCTGAACCTGCACATTCTGCCAATTATATTTAAATTTTTTTCAATACTAATCACTCAAAGTCACTATTTTAGATAACAGGCTCATTGGAATATCTTGAAGAACCTTAAAGCAAGTATGCAAACTAATTTTGGATACTCCACTATGACTCTACACAACAAGTCAGCCTAATGTTCTACATTTCCTGTGCTGTCAAGTGTCAGCAGTTGCCAGTCTAGTTTCTCCATATGAAAACTAGTGATCAGCATTGAATCATATCTTTTTCACTCTTCCTCGTCTTTCCTGATAATTTACTACTGCTTCTATAGTTTAATTTTTTTTTAGATTGTAATATATTCATATCACTTTCCCTTCTCTTTCCTTCCTCCTCCAAACCCACTCTTAACCCCTCCTTGCCCTTCAATTCAGGGATTATTTCTCCATTAATTGCTGTTTTATATTCCAGTCCTCTTTGCAAAAATTTTCAGTTAAGTTTCTTTTTAATTTTTCTTCCTCAGAACTGTCACAATCACTTTGACCCAAGTTCTTCATTTCAGTATTGTTATTCATCAGAGCAAAATGCTGCCATCTTTGTCATCAGAGTCGACACTGCTAAAATAATCCTTTAAAAGGTAACACAGCTTAACTATTTTCCTGTTTATATATTTGTTTAATGAATGAAGGGATTATTTTCATTTCTAGTTCCTGAGGAATAGAATCCACCATGGTCCAGAAGATACAGCAACAGGCTGGGAAAGCATGGCTCCAGGAAAAGAAAAAAACGGGGGGGGACAAATCATATTGGATCTGTACAAAGTAAAGAGATTAACAGCAAATTCATACATGCTAAACATAGTTAAAGCTGACCCCACTGACACACCTCCCATACCAAAAGACCAAAAGAGCAGGGAATATTTTAGTGACACTGAAAGTTCAACTGAGGCCAAGGATTACATCAAGCTTAGAAAAAAATTAGAAAAAAAAACTTAAAAAGTAGCTAGTGATCCATTTATGGGTAAGAATTCTAGAGGCAAGAGCAGAATGGAGCTTTATCATATGGGTAAGAAGAGAAAATGTAACTGAGCCATAATATTCTTAAGAATTTAACCTTTAGACTCTGTATATTTGCACATCTGAGTTTAGGGATGCATTATAAATGATACCTAGGAAATAAAGTCAGCCTAGACAGATGTAGACTGCAGAATGATTAATGAAAATGTATATATATGCTCAATAGAATGTTATTCAATAGTTAAAAATATAATTATGAACCTTTTAAGAATATGAATCAGTTTAAAAATTATTGTATCGAGTGAAATAATCCATAATTTGGGAGAAAATACAACATGTTCTGCCTCATATCTGGATCATACATACATACATATTGGTATGCACATTTATATGCATATCTAGAGCATATATATACATATACATATACATATACATATACATATACATATATATACATATACATATATATATATATATATATATATATATATATATATATATATGATACATTTATTTCAAGGACAGCTCAGAGCAAACCATAACAGACCTCATATGCCACAAAAGAAAAAACGGGGTGAAGAGAATTCACAGGGTTGGAGAGAGAAGGGGAGACCAACAGAAACACAGTTTGTATGTAAATGCCTTGATGCAACCTGTTCCAGCTAGAAGACTCAGCCATGGAAATGGTGGCTGCCTCTTCTTCAAGAAGACCTGAGTTTAATTTCCAGTTCCTGCATGTGGCTGCTCACAAATGCCTGTAACTCCATCTGCAGGAGATGTAACACAGATTCTTCTGGCTTCCCAAGATAACTCCACACACTTGCACGACCCCTGCCACATAAATACGTAAATAAGATACCTTCTAAAAGAGCAAGCACATGTTACCAAAAGAAAAAAAGAGAAGTAAAGAATCCAGGAGTAGGGAGAGATCATGTGCACTGCTAAAAGACATTTAATAATTGGCGGATGAATTTTAGACCACCATCTTCACTTCCAACACTAGCACTTTCCTACTGCCCATCCCTTCTTTTCCTCACCCATTCCCTTACTCATCTTTTGTTTTCCAGAACCACAATGTTGACCTTTCATAGCTTACTTTTTGCAGGAAGATTCCTGTGGCATTTCTGCTTCAGGAAAAGGCCAAGGACAACTCATTCATTTTTATATATAACAAACAGCCATTGATTTTATCAGACTCTCTTTGGACTATATACAGGATTTTCACACTGGAAATTCATACAGGTCTCAACAATAACCATACAATGTTTGGATTTTGAATTTGAATATTCTAATATGTATTCTAAGTAACCATTGGCTTTATATCCAATATTTTCAAGGCAAATAAATATAAAAGAAAGCAAAATGGGAGAGAAAACTATTGTGAACTGGAAGTACTTTAAAATGAATGAATGAATGAGTGTGCGTTGCTGGGAAACCACATTTAATTACCTAGTTTCAAAGTTGCCTAGTATCTCTCTCCTTGCTTTAGCTTTACAGAATAAAAGACAAAGCATATTCAACAGTATGGTTTTCGTTTTTATCATTTTAGATCGCACTTAAATTTCCTGATACTGGAAGACATTACAGCACAGGCAGGATAAGGGCAGAAAATTTAATATCCATATTTTATGCAAATGCAGATGGGTTTGGTGGCCAACTTGTCATTGAAGCGCTGAAAATGTAGAGGCAGGGGATCTTCAGCAAACAGTGACTGGACAAACTATCATGATCAAGTCCTAGGTTCAACTGGGTGACCCTGGGTGTATAAATACAGTAGATTACATTCAGAAAGGCTCTACATCAGTTCTGAATTCCTCTTATACTTCTATTTCTATACACATGCATCCACCCACAGGTAAACACACACACACAAACACACACATACACACACATACACACAGAGGCACACCTACACACATGTACTCACTAATGCACACATACACTTGAGAAAAAAAGTAAAAGCTGTCTGCCCACCTAAGCAAGATGCTTCAGGCTTATAATTCTAGTACTTGGAACCTAAGACAGGAAGACTACTACTAGTTTGAATCACATGTACATTCTAAAGGAATGTCACTCAAGCTTTAGTATAGAAAACATAACCAAACCAAACGCAACAATCAACTAACAAGAATCTCTTAAAAACAAAACAAAACAAATCAAAAAAAAATTCCCAAAGAGGCCAAAGAGAAAGCCTATGAAAACATTTAATTGAAAAGAACCCATTTCCATTACTAAATTTAAAACAAAGTAACATATTTTTGTGAATATGGGCTGAAGCATCAATAAAATTTATGGAACAATATGAATATGAATGAACTCTCTGGCCTTTGAAGAACTAAGGTCGTCAATTTAAAATTGGTGAGCTCATTAACTTCTTCATAGGAGTTTTGTTCAAAATCAATAATAGTTTTATGTTACTATCTTGTATGGTGTGGCTTATACTTAGTATTTACTATATGGACCATAAAGGCATTTTTCCCATATTTAACCTCCTTGAACCTGCCCGAAGCTCCTTTATCATTACTTAATTGATTATTCCTTAACTAGCATATGAAAATAGTCTTGATTTTTCTACCTGGTCAACAGTTTCTTGAATTTAGCTATTTTACTTCAGCCTGACCCTTACCCTTGATGCAAATATATTTTCATAAGAAGAATCTATAAATTTTTCTAACGTAATAAGCCTGAGAAAAATAAATAGAGTTAATGAATACCCATGAAATAGCAGACACAGATTTATTCCATATACTTTTGAAAACTATCAGTCACAAGGTCAACTTTTAATGAATTATTAATCAGATCACCTTTATTGTTTTTCCCTGCAAATGTCTGTATGCAAGACATACAGATGGGAAAATGAATACACATATTTTTATCAAATTCCTAGCTATAAGTGTAACCCCAAAACAGAGACCCAGAGAACAGTGTAGGGTGGTAGTGCTTCCAGAGACTAGAGATAAGTACGAATGGCTGAGAAGCATCTTAAGAGATGTTCAACATCATTAGTCATCAGGGAAATGCAAATCAAAACCACCCTGAGATTCCACCTCACACCATAGCAGCCTTATTTATAATAGCCAGAAGCTGGAAGGACCCCAGATGTCCCTCAAAGAGGGATGGATACAGAAAATGTGGTATATCTATACAATGGAATACTACTCAGCAATTAAAAATAATGAAATTATGCAATTTGTAAGCAAATGGTTGAATCTGGAAAATATCGTCCTAAGTGAGTTAACCCAATCACAAAAGAATACACATGAAATGCAGTCACTGATAAGTGGATATTAATGAGCCCAGAAGCTCTGGATACTCAAGACACAATTATAAATCAAAAGATTCCCAAGAAGAAGGAATGAGAGAACACTGGTCCAGAAAAGACTGGTTCCAGTATTGCAGGAGAGTACCAGAACTGAGAAAGGTTTGGGGGGTGATTAGGGAATGCGGGGAGTGGGGGGGAGGGAAGTGAGGGGGGGAGGACTTATGGGACACATGGTGAGGGGGGAACTGGGAAAGGGGAAAGCCTTTGGAATGTAAACAAAGAATATAGAAAATAAAATTAAAAAAAAATATGTCCAAAGAAAAGTTCCAGTATAGCTAAGTTTAGGCAATGAAGAAGTTGGAAAACAAGAAACTTGTGATAATGTAATAGAATAAGGGGGCCATATTCTAGCCCCAAAAAGTATCAGAATTCAGCTGCTTTTGTCACATGGCACTGGCTTTGGATTCCAGAATAGAAGGGACTACTGGAACAATTGATGTTGGTTTGCTACAGCTAAAAAGTTAGTCATGATTAAGAAGAGACCAGCATCACTGAGGTGAAATCCTCTGGGAAGTGTTTTCTGAGAGCATAAAGAAGTTGTGTTCCAGAGAGCCATGGTTGTACCTCATGCTGCAGCTGTACTTGGTAATGTGTAAGAGTCACTCAGGTGGTATTGGTTTTTACAGTGTGAAGGCATCATTGAGAACAGCTGAGTTTTGGCACTGTGAGTGGCCATAGAAGACCATTGCTGAAATTGAAGCTTCAGTTATAACTAATAGCTTAGGACTGAAGGTGTTGTACAAAAGCAATACACCATGTATAGAGCCTCTGAAAGACTATTGGAGATGTCTAGTTGCAGTAAAAGACACCAGCATATTAGAGATATGAATACCCTGGGATGATCAACAAGAACTGAAACAGCAGTGCAGGGGAGTCAACCAGAGCTTAGACAAAGAGGGAGAGCTGGAGAAGTGACACCAGCCCTTTGCAGGAATACAGAAGATCATGTGTGGATCCAAGACATTGAAGCAAGAAGCTGTTATATTGATGTTGTCTTGGAGAACCAGTTCAAGATGACAATGTCTTGGCCTATAAGCTGAGAAAAGCTGCTAACAGGGAGTAGAACTGCCCAGGGGAAAGAAAGTTTGTTTCAGACATCAAAGAAGAAAAAGGAGTTGGAGATCTGAAGACTACTTTGACATCAGAAGTGGAGATACAGTAGAAGTGGAGTTTGCCCAGCTGGATTCCTGTCTTGTTTTGGTGATTACCATTAAGTGATTGGTGAATCTCAGATGAGACTTTGAACTTTGGACTTTTAACATTTTTGAGACTGCTATAAGCTATAGGGACTTTTGAAGTTGGAATAAATTTATTTTGCATTATAGTATATTTATGTATGGCCTCCATAGACTCATAAGTTTGAACAAGCCTATGGAGGCCAGGGAGTAGAGTATGTGTGCTCAGCCCACGGAGAGGTCTTATTAAAAGATGTGACCCTGTTGGAGTAGGTGTGGCCTTGTTATAGTAGATGTGTCACTCTGGGTATGGGCTTTAAGACCACTTTTCATAGCTTCCTGGAAGCAAGTCTTTTACTCGCAGCTTTCAGATGAAGATGTAGAACTCTCAGCTCTGCCTGTACCATGTCTACCTAGATGCTACCAGGCTCCCACCGTAATGATGATGGACTGAACCTCTGAACTTGTAAGCCAGCCCCAATTATATGTAGTCCTTTATAAGACTTGAATTGGTCATAGTGTCTGTACAGAGCAGTAAGATCCTAAGTCACTCTCCCTGTCTTTTCTCCTATTCAGGTCCCTCCCCTCAGTGATTGCTTTCTTGTACCTTCCAAGTGGGATTAAGGCATCCTCTCTTGGCCCCTTCAGTTTGTTAACCTTCTTGAGTTCTGTAGATTGTATCCTCAGGATTCGGTAGTTTGGGGGCTAATATTTACTTATTGCTGAGTATATACCATGCAGGACTTTTTGGGTTTGAGTTACCTCACTCAGGATATTTTTCTTTTTCCATCCATTCACCTGAAAAACTCATGGTGTTTTTAATAGCTGAATAGTATTCAAACCACATTTTTTTTGTATCCATTCTTCCTTGCAGGATATCTGTAGATTGCTTTCGGTAGGATGGCCATTTTTACTGTGTTAATTCTACCAATCCATGAAGATGAGCGATCTCTCCATTTTCTAAGGTCATTATCGATTTCATTCTCAAGAGCTCTTGAGGTTATTTTCTTACAGATCATTTGTGTGTTTGGGTGAGGTACCCCAGGATATTTCATATTATTTTTGAAAATGGTGAAGGGTGTTGTTTCCCTAAATTCTTTCTCAGCCTGTTTATCTTTTGTACAAAGGAACGCTTTTAATTTATTTGAGTTAATTTTGTATCTTACCACTTTGCTGAGTTGTTTATCAGCTGTAGAAGTTCTCTGATAAAATCTTTGGGTTTGCTTATGTAGTCTATCATGTCATCTGCAATAGTTAGACCTTGCCTTCTTCTTTGCCAATTTGTACCCTTTTGATCTCTTTTGGTTGTCATATTTTTCTAGTTGGAACTTTGAGTACTATATAAAATACATATGGGGAGAGTAGAAATCCTTGTCTTGTCCCTGATTTTAGTGGAATTGTTTCAATTTTTTCTCCATTTAGTGTGATTTGGCTGTTGATTCTTCTGCATTGCTTTTATTGTGTTTAGGTATGGGGCTTGAATTTCTGATTTCTACAATATGTCTGATCTGAAGGGGTATAGTATTTATCAAGTGCTTCCCCCCATCTAATGAAAGATGATCATGTGATTTTCCTTTGAATTTGTTTTCATAGTGGATTACATTAATGGATTTTCATATATTATACCAACCTTGCGTCCCCAAGAAGAAGCCTATTTGATCATGAGGAAGATGGCATTGATGTGTTCTTTAATTCGGTTTGTGAGAATTTTATTGAGTTTTTTTTATTTTTTTGCATTGATATTCATAAGTGCAATTTGTCTGAAGTTCTCTCTCTCTCTCTCTCTCTCTCTCTCTCTCTCTCTCTCTCTCTCTTGGTTGGGTCCTTTGATTACTTACTCGGTTTAACTTTAGTAGTTAGTGTCTGTGTAGAAAATCATCTATTTCATCTAGATTTTCCTGTTTTGTTGAGTATAGGCTTTTGTAGTAGGATCTGATTTTTATTTTTTTATTGCCTTGGTTTCTGTTATGTCTTCCCTTTTACTTGTGATTTTGTTAATTTGACTACTATTTCTTGGCTCCTTAGTTATTTTGGCTAGGGTTGTATCTAGCTTGTTGATATTCTCAAAGAACCAGTTGTGGTTTTGTTGATTCTTTGCATTGTTCTCTTTGTTTCTATTTGGTTAATTTTGGCCCTAAGTTTTACTATTTCCACTATCTTGTTCAATTTTCCTGAATGCAGTGGAACTCTTGACAGGCTTTCAGTCTATGACATCTTCAGAGAAATAGACAAGCTGGTGATTTCAACTATTGGGTTATTGAAAGCTCCAATACTCAGATGAACTCTATGGAATTTGTTGTGTAAATTTTTCCAGTCACTCCTCCTTTAAAAAAACAACAACTTTCTGTCTGTCTATCTATCTATCTATCTATCTATCTATCTATCTATCTATCTATGCATCTATCCTTTATTTTCTGTACTGTCTATTCATTTAAAGAAGTCTGTTTGCTATGTAGGATAACTAATTCCCATGATCACTTATCCATATGGATCTCATAAATGAAAGTAACTGCCTAGTCATCAAAACCCAAATTACAAGTACTAAAATATCCTCAATAACACCGATGTGAGGATGTTTTTAAAAAATTTCCAAGGTAGAGTTGCTAAGTTATCCTGACTTAATATGTTTAAAAAATGCAAAAGGCCACATAATATGCAAGCCCTGTTATGTTCACTTTGGAAAAGTTTGTTCCTGGTACAAAGCAGAGTCAGTCAATAAACATTCTAATATGATGGAATATTAGAGCATACATTTAGACAGAGTCTTTGAGGCAAAACATACTAAATGAATCTATGAAATGTTCTTAAACACTTGGAAAAAAAGATCTATTTTGATATAGTAAGACCATACACAGCCATTTCAAAATTACTAACTAATGAGATTACCTAGGAAATATGGTTGAGAATTGGCAGATTATTTAGAAAATTAAAAAAAAATTGAAATCTCTTTGTAAAATTCTAAAATACACAGTTAAATCCCTTCATCTGTATATTTCATGCTAAGGGATAAAGAAAAAGTTATAAACATTTATTTTTAATACTCCTACACTGTATATTATCTAAGCTTAATTCTTCACTCTAAGACTTTTTCTAAGCTCTTTATAAATGAAAATAAATCTAAGCTAAAACATCAACCTTGATGTTGTTTGTACAGACTATCATTATTCAAATTTTTCTTTATTGTAAGTTTGATTTTATTTTATTCATTTTTATTTCATTTAATCTGTATTTTATACTCCACATTTTATCCCCTTCGTGGTCCAACTTCTGACTGTTCCATAGGAATACCTTCTTCTCCCTGCCCTCATCTCCATAAGGATGACCCCACCCTCCCTACTCCCCACCAGACCTCTCCACTCATTGGGGTTTCCATTCTCTTGAGGGTTAGGTGCATCTTCTCTTACTGAACCCAAACCTGGCAGTTCTCTGCAGTGTAAGAGTTGGGGGCCTCATATCAGCTTGTGTATGCTGCTTGTTTGGTGGTCCTGTGTATAAGAGATCTCAGGGGTCCAGTTTAATTGAGATTGCTGGTTATTCAAGTGTATTAATAGTTCAAGTTACAAAAGAAGGGGTTTTTTTCGCCCTGCTTAGTAGCTATTGAATAGGTTTTCAAATACTTCAACTAGCATTTATTTTCCATTTTTTAAAAGATGAAAAAGAACATTAGCTGAAAATAATCTATATGACTAGAGCAAGATGATTTTCTTGATTTCTCAAGTAAAGTGATCAAATACAGGGAAAGGCAGTCTCACTCTACACACCATACCCAGAAGCCCAGCAATGAATGTTGTATTGCTAGAAAAATGTTTTTGAATACATCTCACTCAGTAAAATGATGGTTTGAGGACTTGTTATTTATGTTTCTGTCTACAACATAACTATTGAACTAATATTATAGTGTATTTTGTTATGTTTGGTAAGATAGGATAATTTATTGATTATTTAGAAAGCTAAGATGAAATTTGAATACTAGTAATCTGTCAGAAACAAGTAATAGAAAAAAAACAACCATAATTATATATTTGATATCTAGTAATTCCAGAGGCCATAACTTCTTAAAGAATATAATAGTTTTTATGCCTGTGTATAGTTTTGCAATGATATTATGAATTAAAAGTAGATGCTCACTGTACTTCTTGAAAAAGTGCTATTTTCATCTCCCCGGTTTGGCAAATTCATTAATCATTGATCCTTATTTATGTCTATATTCTGACTCCCCATTTACTGAATTACTCAGCTTATTTTTCCAAACTCTAATAAAGAAATAAATAAGAGTTCCTAAATCCAGTAAAAGAATGAGGAGTAGATCTGGAGAAGAGGGGAGACACAGGTCTCCTAGAAGTAGAGGGAGGAAAAACTGTGGTTGAGATGTATTACATGAGAGAAGAATCCATGTTCAATAAAACATAAAATATATACAGTAAAATAATAAATATTATAGCTAGATACTCCTAACGATTGCATATCTAGAAAATAGATATGTAAGTTTTATTTATCCCTGTATAATTCTTGTCATGCTTTCACATAGAACTAGGTTATTGAATAACTTATCAGGAGGTGGATTATTGGATTGCCTATTATGCATCTTCATAGTTCTTTTAGTAGATCACTTGTGACGTGCAAAAATTTAATAAATATATTTTAGAGGCAAAACATGACAACTTGAAGAATAAAGGCTGCCCTTTTACCTCTTCTTTAAAGTTCTGGAATTACCTTCCTACAACCTGTATCTCAGTTATATACAAGTGGCTTTATTCTTTCCCATGGGAAACACAGGCCCTCAGCTTCCAATAAATATTACACAATATTTTTCCTCCTACTTAATGTGGGACGCATTCTTGAATTTTGATTTACTTATCTCAGTTTATTAGTTCAATTTATTGTGTCAATACTTTATTCCAGTATGTTTATAGCAGCCTTGTCTATAATAGCCAGAAATTGGAAGGAGCCCAAATATCCCTCAAAGGGAAAAGCCTTTGGAATGTAAACATAGAATATAGAAAATAAAATTTAAAAAAAAAAGAAAAAAAATGAAAAGTTGGTATAACTCTGAATATTTAAAGTTTTTGTAAAAATAGAAGTTGTGGTTTCTTCATTTTCCTTTCCAATTGTTCACTTTTTCTTTTATCTATGTCCAAATTCATCAATTTGCTAATTTTCTAATAAAAAGCATACACTTTTTTCATCTATAATTTTAACTTATCGATTTCTTTATTGGCTGAAGTTGGGCATATAAGAGTTTTGGGGTTGTGGAATTACTCCATGCTACTTCATGTATGTTATGTTCTTTATTTCTCAATCACAGGCATGTGGGAGAAAAAGAAAAAAAAGATAGAGTTTGTAGCTCCTATACATAGACACAGGTATGTCTTGTTGGTGAATATTAATGGTTAAGAAGTGCAACGTTTGGTTTAGGGACATGCTGGGAGCATAAGGGGGTTTTGTAATCTATCAGGAAGCTCTTGAGTATGGAAGTAAAAAAGTGTCCAAGGTCATAGCTCATTCTTTCCCCTCTGCTCACTTTCCAGTACTTCTTGTATACATTCTCCTATGACATCTTAAATTAATAGTGAAATATGGTCACAAGTAACATTGAATTTTATTCTCCAATTTGGAAGTAAAGCCTTGATAATTTGCACGAATTTCAGTAGGTTTTCTAAAACCACATTAGGGAAAAGTTTTCTATAATTATCCGTTTGCTAGAAAAACCATTTGAATTCAGTTCAACTTAGAATTTCCTTAGTCACCCTGACTTTCACAACAATTTTATGATAACTTTGCTACTGTGTAAACCACAAAAGTTGTCTTTGTATCTTTAAGCATACAACCAATGTATCGTTCTTTAAGGAACAAAAACAAAATGTAGCATAGTATCCTTTCAGATTGTAGGGAATTGCAAAGCTAAATCCACTAAGACACTATATTATTGTGTGAAACATCAGTGTATACAATTGAAAAAGAATAGAGCTTAGAAAACAAACTAAACATAAGCTGTCAAATACCATTGCATGAAGGGTATGAGGAAAAAAGAGTGTCCACATGCAATACATATAATTAGATTATTATTTTGTAAATACATATCTTGGTTAAGGTTTCTATTTCTCTGAAGTGACGCAATGACCATGGCAACACTTATAAAGCAAAATACTTATTTGGGGCTTGCTTATAAGCTTAGAATATACATGCCATGCTTTAGTCTATTGTCATTGTGGTGTCTACTGGATGATTTTGTGTGTCAACTTGACACAAACTGGAGTTAGCACAGAGAAAGAAGCCTTCCTTGAGGAAATGCCTCTCTGGGATCCAGCTATAAGGCATTTTCTTAATTACTGTTCAAGGGGGAAGGGCCCATTATTTGTGGTGGCATCCCTGGGCTGGTAGCCCTGGTTCTATAAGAAAGCAAGCTGAGCAAGTCAGGGAATGCAAACAGTATGAAGTACCCCTCCATGGCCTCTACATCATCACCTGCCTCCAAGTTTCTGTCCTATGTGAGTTCATGTTCTGACTTCCTTTGGTGATGAACAGCAATGTGGAAGTGTAATCTGAATAAACCCTCTTCTCCACAGCTTGCTTCTTAGTTGTGATATTTTGTGCAGGAATACAATCCCTGAATAAGACATGGTGCAACACAGGCAGACATGGTTCTCCAGAGGTACCTGAGAGTTCTTCATCTAGATCCACAGACATCAAAAACAGAGAAGGACACTGGTCATTGCTTGAGTTTCTGAATCCCCCCAAAAGCCAACTCCAGGTGACACACTTCCTCCAACGAGGAAACACATTAAATAGTTCACTAGGAGTCTATGGGAAAAATTTTTCTGAACCACCACTGTACAGGTGTAGTTAATTTTGGTTTCTTAAATTTTATAGTAAAATAAAACATGACTGTATTTTTTAATATACATGCCATCTTTATCTTATCAAATGCGAATTTCTTAATCAATATTTGATTTATAGGATTCTGGCTTATGACTGTTAAGGTTAAATATTCTTGACAGCATATTAATTAAAATGTCTACACATAAGAGAAACGTAAAAACTAGAAAACAATCAGGGATGTTTGTTGGTTATGAAGTAAAGAAGTTGTTTCTATAAATTTTTTATCCTTTTATTGATTTATTTCATGTTCATATTTTTTCTGTCTATAAGTATGCATATACATACACTACATAAATACCTAGTAGCTAAGGAGGTCAGTGGAGGGCATCAAATTCTCTAGAAGTATTCTAGGAGTATATGATGATTATGAGCTACCTTCTGGGTATTCAGAACTGAACTGCTGTCATGTTCAAGAGCAACTACTACTATTAACTGCTGAATCATCTCTGTAGCCCAAGAAAGAGTGTTTTATGTTAAGGAAAAGTTGTCTTGAAGGTTGGCAAAAAGGGGTTTGATTAACTTGAAAATTATTTACATATATTGCTTTGATAAAGTAGTACAAGAAGTGTTGTGAATTAAAACAAACAGTAATAAAATAAAGAATTAGGAAAGGAAGTAGTATAAAAGGAAACAGTATATGGGCAAACTAAAATTGAATTGCCTTGTGTGAGTCTTAATATGTAAACTATGTTGATAAATATATGGACGCTACTATTCTCTTTCAGATAGGTCTATTTGCGTGTGTCAGTGTAGAGTATAGGTGAAATATAATACATAACATAAGGAGAAATTAGTGAAAGTTGAATTTTGTGTAACATTTCTTTCTTAGCTGAAATATATGGCTTTGCACTCCACTGAAGATTCTAGTTTTTCCTTTATTGTTAGTCAAGTATATTTTAATGTTATTTTTATTTGATATATTTTATATTTCCATTTCATTTCCCCTTTCCTCCTTTCCCGACCCCCAAAGGTCCCACATGCCCTCTTCCCTCCCCCTGTTCCCCATCCACCCCTTCCCACTTCCCTGTTCAGGTATTCCCCTACACTGATGCACTGAGCATTTCCAGAACCAGGGTCCACTCCTTCCTTCTTATCAGACATCATTTGGTATGTAGATTGTGTCTGTGGTGATCCAAGATTATAGACTAATATCCACTTATCAGTGAGTGCATACCATGGGTATAATTTTGAGACTGGGTTACCTCACTTAGTATGATGTTGTCCAGATCCATCGATTTGTCTAAAAATTTCATCAATTCATTGTTTCTAATGGATGAATAGTACTCCATTGTGTGTGTGTGTGTGTGTGTGTGTATATATATATATATATATATATATATATATATATATACCACATATTTTGTATCCATTCCTCCGTTGAGGGACATCTGGGTTCTTTCCAGCTTCTGGCTATTATAAATAAGGCTGCTATGAACATAGTGGAGCAGTGTCCTTATTGCATGCTGGGAAATCTTCTGGGTATATGCCCAGGAGTAATATGGCAGGGTCCTCTAGAAGAATCATGTCACGTTTTCTGAGGATCTGTCAGACTGATTTACAGAGTAGTTGTACCAGTTTGTAGTCCCACCAGCAGTGTAGGAGTGTTCCTCTTTCTCCACATCCTTGCCACCACCTGCTGTTTCCTGAGTTTTTAATCTTAGTCATTCTAACTGGTGTGATGTGAAATCTCAGGGTTGTTTTGATTTGCATTTCTCTAATGACTAATGATGTTGAACATATTTTAAGGTGTTTCTCAGCCATCTGAATTTGTTCAGGTGAAAAGACTTTGTTTAGCACTGTATCCCATTTTTTGATAGGGTTATTAGGTTTTCTGGGGTCTAACGTCTTGAGTTCTTTGGTATACATTGGATATCAGTCCTCTGTCAGATACAGGGTTGGTAAAGATCTTTTTTCAATTTGTTGGATGCTGATTTGTCCTTTTGACAGTGTGTTTAACCTTACAGAATCTTTGTAATAATAATAATAGTTCATAATTAGTTCTTAAGTTCTAAATGCCAAACATTTTCTGAAATATTATGATTTCATGCATCATGACGAAAGAATTCTTTAATTGTAGTACATTTTGGCTTCCTTCTGAAGAAGATAGTAGCCACAATATGTATAGAACTATTTATAAACTGCTTAAACGAAGAAAGAGAACTACAGGCCAATTTCTCTTATGAATATAGATGCAAAAATACTAAATAAAATTCTTGCTAACCGAATCCAAGAGCACATCAAAACGATCATCCACCATGATCAAGTAGGCTTCATCCCAGGGATGCAGGGATGGTTCAATATACGGAAATCCATCAATGTAATCCACTACATAAACAAACTGAAAGAAAAAAAGCACATGGTCATCTCATTAGATGCTGAAAAAGCATTCAACAAAATTCAGCATCCTTTCATGCTAAAAGTCTTGGAAAGAGCAGGAATTCAAGGCCCATACCTAAACATAGTAAAAGCAATCTACAGCAAACCAGTAGCCAACATCAAAATAAATGGAGAGAAACTTGAAGCATTCCCACTAAAATCAGGGACTAGACAAGGCTGCCCTCTCTCTCCATATCTTTTCAATATAGTACTTGAAGTTCCAGCAAGAGCAATTAGACAACATAAGGAAGTCAAAGGGATACAAATTGGAAAGGAAGAAGTGAAACTATCATTATTTGCAGACGATATGATAGTTTACCTAAGCGACCCAAAAAACTCCACCAGAGAACTTCTACAGCTGATAAACAACTTCAGCAAAGTGGCAGGTTATAAAATTAACTCAAGCAAGTCAGTGGCCTTCTTGTACTCAAAGGACAAGCAGGCAGAGAAAGAAATTAGGGAAATAACACCCTTCACAATAGCCACAAACAACATAAAATATCTTGGCGTAACTCTAACCAAACAAGCGAAAGATCTGTACAACAGGAACTTCAAGTCCTTGAAGAAAGAAATCGAAGAAGACCTCAGAAGATGGAAAAATATTTCTTGCTCCTGGATTGGCAGGATCAATATAGTAAAAATGGCCATCTTGCCAAAAGCAATATACAGATTCAATGCGATCCCCATCAAAATCCCAACTCAATTCTTCATAGATCTAGAAAGAGCAATTCTCAAATTCATCTGGAGCAACAAAAAACCCAGGATAGCTAAAACTATTCTCAACAATAAAAGGACTTCTGGGGGAATCAATATCCCTGACCTCAAACAGTACTACAGAGCAATTGTGTTAAAAACTGCATGGTATTGGTATAGCAACAGGCAAGCAGACCAATGGAACAGGATTGAAGACCCAGAGGGTAACCCACAGACTTATGGTCACTTGATCTTTGATAAAGGAGCCACAACCATCCAGTGGAATAAAGATAGCCTTTTCAACAAATGGTGCTGGTTCAACTGGAAGTCAACATGCAGAAGAATGCGAATTGATCCAATCTTATCTCTTTGCACTAAGATCAACTCCAAGTGGATCAAGGACCTCCACATAAAACCAGACACACTGAAACTATTAGAAAAGAAACTTGGGAAGACCCTGGAAGACTTGGGCATAGGGGAAAAGTTCCTGAACAGAACACCAATAGCTTATGCTCTAAGATCAAGAATCGACAAATGGGACCTCATAAAATTACAAAGTTTCTGCAAAGCAAAGGACACTGTCAGAAGGACAAAACGGCAACCAACAAAGTGGGAAAAGATCTTCACCAACTCCACATCCGACAGAGGGCTAATATCCAATATATACAAAGAACTCAAGAAGTTAGACCCCAAAGAACCAAATAACCCTATCAAAAAATGGGGCACAGAGCTAAACAAAGAATTTTCACCAGAAGAAATTCGGATGGCCGAGAAACACCTTAAAAGATGTTCAACATCATTAGTCATCAGGGAAATGCAAATCAAAACAACCCTGAGATTCCACCTCACACCAGTCAGAATGGCTAAGATTAAAAACTCAAGAGACAACAAGTGCTTGCGAGGATGTGGAGAAAGAGGAACACTCCTCCACTGTTGGTGGGATTGCAAAATGGTAAAACCGCTCTGGAAATCAGTTTGGCGGTTCCTCAGAAAATTGGGCATGTCACTTCCAGAGGACCCTGGCATACCACTCCTGGGCATATACCCAGAGGATTCCCCTGCATGCAATAAGGACGCATGCTCCACTATGTTTATAGCAGCCTTGTTTATAATAGCCAGAAATTGGAAGGAGCCCAAATATCCCTCAAAGGAGGAATGGATACAGAAAATGTGGTATATTTATACAATGGAATCCTACTCAGCAATTAAAAATAATGAATTCATGCAATTTGTAGGTAAATGGTTAGACCTGGAAAATATCATCCTGAGTGAATTAACCCAATCACAACAGAATGCACGTGAAATGCAATCACTGATAAGTGGATATTAATGAGTCCAGAAGCCCTAAATACTCAAGACACAAATAGCAAGTCAAATGATTCCCAAGAAGAAGAAAGGAGAGGACCCTGGGCCTGTAAAGATTGCATCCAGTTTAGTAAAGAAACCGAGGGGGGAGGGGGAATTATTGGGGAACAGTTGGGGTGGGAGAGGAACTATGGGAACTATGGTGGGTGGGAACTGGGAAAGGGGAAAGCCTTTGGAATGTAAACATAGAATATAGAAAATAAAATAAAATAAATTTCTTAATTATATACTTTTCGTATTTCGTATTTTATGATAGAATTGAAGATTTACATGGAAAATATTTCTGATAAAATTGTAGAAAAATGTAGAGAAACAATTTTGAATTGAAGATTATCATGGAAAATTTTATGTAGATATAATAATGGTAGGCATAAAAGTATTCCTACGTAGATTGAAACTGGAATTATAAAAAAAATTCTGATGAACTTGAAGATTTACATGGAAAATATTTCTGAAAAATTGAAGAAATATATAGAAAAAGATGTTAAAATTAAAGATCATCATGTAATTTATATAGATAAAATGGTAGGCATAAAGATAATTCTAAGTTGATTGAAGGTGGAATTATAAACATTTTCAGATAACACTGATGATTTACATGGAAAATATTTCTGGTTGAATTCAAGAAGTAAATGGGCAAACACATTAAAATTGACTATTTCATGGAAAATTTTACATAAAAGGTGGTACATATAAAAACTCTTTCTAAATTAATTGAAGGTGAAATTAGAATCATTTGTGATAAAATCAAAGATTTACAATTACAACATTACTGATAAAATAGAGGAAACATATAGAAAGACATTAAAATTGAAGATTATCATGTCAAATAATGCAGATAAAATGGTAGATTTACAAAACATTCCTAAATTAATTAAAAGGGGCATTACAAACATTTTCTGGTAAAATTGAATATTTACATGAGAAATATTTCTGTTAGTCTATGTCTTTTTATTGGAGAGTTTAGTCCATTGTTCTTAAGAGATATTGGAAATAGTGATCATTGCTTCCTGTTATTTTTGGTGTTCTTTTTATGTTTGGGTATCTTCATGCTCTTTTTAGTAATGTCTATACCTATTTTTGATCTTCATTAGCAGACTTTAATGACTCCAAGGCTGGGATGCACAGAAGCAGAGCGCAGCCCCCTCCTAGAGCAGTGCCTTCTTCAGCAGCCACTCCTGGAACTTTGGGAGCATCTGTAACTCATCTTTCTTCTCATTCACTTCAACCTCCCTTGTCCCTCCAAACTTCAACACGGCTACTCCATCTGAAAGTTCAGCAAGTCGATCTTTCTGATTTTCCTCATATTTACTAGTGACGCCTAACTGCTAGTGATTTCTTGAATGTGTTTGTAAATATGAGTTCTGTCACCTTTTCCTTTCCAAAGCATGACATCATCTTTAGTACCAGTGACCTCTCCAAATTTTCCAAAGTCATGACCTTGAACATCTCCGACATTTAGATTCAACCCCTCTTCTCCAAACACTGCACCACTAGTAGCAATAGCCATATCTTTAAGCTGGTTCTTCCTATTGTCTCCAAACCCTGGAGCTTTGACTGCTACAACCTGAAGACCAACTTAAAAGTTGGCTAAAGCCTGTTCAAAACCAGTGTGCATAGAGCTTCTCCATGGCATCTTCAGCGATTATAACTAGGGGCCTCCAATGAGCATTCGCAATTTCAAGACCAGGTACATTGGACTGAACCCTAGAAATGTTCTTTTATCTCCACACAACAAGCATTTGGGAGTTCACATTTTTGAGGTTTTGATGTGTTAATAAAATATGGGGAAATATAACCTCTATCAAACTTCATTCCTTTAAAAGTGAACGTTATTTCCATCCTTCACTGTGATGACACTCTTTCTTCCAACCCCTTCCATTGCATCCCGATGCCGTTTATTCATTTGCAGAAATTGTAGCAACCTGAGCAATTTCTGCAGGGGTTCTCACAGGTTTAGATTGTGTCTTAGGTTCAGCAATTACAGCATCAAAAGCAAACATCACACCTCTTCAGATCTCCACTGGATTAGTTCTTTTGCTGATCTTCTCAAAGTCTTCCTTGGCAATAGACTGCCAGAACAGTGGCAGTGGTGGTGCCATCCACAACCTCTTCATTTGTGTTATTGGCAACATCCCTGACATGTTTAGCTCTGATATATTTGTATTTATCCTTTAACTCATTTGACTTTGCAACAGTGACTGCATCATTTTTACATTCAGACTTCCCCAACTCTGTTCAATAATCACTGTATTTCCCTTTGGCCCCACTTTAACAGCTACAGCATAGGCTAAAAGGTCCATACCATGAAGCATTAAGGCTCAAGTGTCCTCAAAAAAATTTACTTCTTTGGCATAGGCCTGAGTACATGGAGCCAGTGCTCGATATTGGTTTCATGTGGCATAGGACTGTGGGTAGTCACAGCATTTCTCTAGAGTGGCGGCAGGAGAGCAAAAGGCAAGGCAGACCATGTACAATTTAAACAAAAGGTCATTTGAAAATATTTGGGCAGTTAGTATAATGCTTTTGCATAAGCACATATCTATTGGTATGTCAAATGTCTTAGAATGGATATTCTGGTGTATTGTTTTGTTTTGTTTTGTTTTGTTTTAGTTATTCACAGATCATACATTAGGTGCTAGAAACTATCATGTGAAATATAGGGTCAGAATCAATTTAATTACATATTTTTCCTCTCTCCAAATAATTTGTGAGCAATTAAAAGTTCTCCCCTGATATGTTTTGTTATGTCTTGTTTTGTTTTGTTTTAAGGCAAACTACGGAGTTCCTGTTCTGACTGGGAAACATAGGAGTGTGATTTTTTTTTCTTTTCTGTTTATTACTTCTGTTACTCATATTGAAAATGGATTAGTATTTTCATTAAATGCATTTTAATTTCCTCCTCTTCTCTCAGTATTTACCCATATGACCTCTGATATGGATCCACCCTTTTCTGCTTCTCATTAGGGAACAAATAGGAGATAATGATAAAGTAAAATAATTTAAAAGAGAAAAAAACTAATGAAACAAACAGAAGGAAAGGAGCCCAAAAAGTAGCACAGAAACAGTCCTATGTGTTTGCACACTCAGGAACACCGTAAAAACACTACTCTGCAAGCCATGATGTATATGCAAAAGACCACTGGTGTAACAAGAGAGAAACACAAGGAAAGAGAGGTAAACATCTGTAGTTAGCCTACTGGTTTCTCTGAGCCTAGTGTCTGACCTGTTCCAAGAAATGCTGCTTGTATTTGAGGCTGTGATGATGGATGATTTGGCACAGGGGTGATGAAGGTTGGAGATATCCTACCTGATCCATTGGAGTTGTAGGTCAAAACAGAAGTGAAGCTCACAGCAGGTGTTCTTTTGCAGAACTGGTGATGAGACTGAGGGACTGGTGATGGAGCAACAGAGGGAGAGAGGAAGCTCTCACACTAGCCTACCTGCTTACCTGGCTAGGGTAGCCTGAGGGTTCCCAGGGAATGCCTGATGGAATTGGGGGCTAAGATGAAGGAATTTGGGGGGAGAGGAAGACCTGTGTGATGGAGGCAGAGGGCAAAGAGAGTCTGTAACCGCTGATCTGCTATGGAGCTGGGAAGGAGAGGGATTGGATTTGGAGTTTGGAGGGAGAGGGAAAGATCTGTACTTAGCCTCTCACTCCACTGACTGACGTCCCATATGGTTTTAAGTATAAGTGTTTTCCCAGACCAATGCTGGCGGGCCTAAAAATGTAGAGTAAAAGCCATATGGTTCCCCTGCTTATCTACTTCAACTTAGGAAAAAGCAGGTTTTTTTTTTTTTGAAATTGCCTATTCTTTGAATTGTTGCCAAGTAATGTTTCACGATATAAAATGACCCTAAATTCTTTTTGATAAATTCATGATGACACACATGATCTAGCATTTGTTGTGTTTTATTTTTCATTTATTTTGGAGGGAAGGTATTGCTTTAATTAAATATTGTCAATGAAAAACATCTACTTACATATAATGTAAACCTATTATTATACAAAGTGAACCCTTGGCTTAATTTTTTATATATTGAAATTTTAATGTTATTTCTTTTATTTCGTGAGATACTCACAGGCCTTTATAATTTCCCTCTTCCCTTTTCCTCTCTCCAAACCTAGTCCTATATACCCCTCATTTCTAGTTTTAAAATTTCTCATATCTTAAATGAACTAAATCTCATGCAGCTGGTCATGCCTCTGAAGGAATTGTAGTTAATGGTCTTCTCAAGTGGGAAGTCCCATCTTAAATCTAAATCATTTGAGATCCCCGTTACATCTGGGCCACAACTTCTTCTGGTGCAGAGGAGAGAAGCTTACATTTCTTGCTTGTTTGCCCTCACTCTAAGCTCAAGATTATATATCCTGTTGAGTCATTACTTGACTGGAATTAGAACCTACTTCTTTGAGAGTCTGACATATACTAAAGACCAACTGAGCCATCCAGCCCCAATGACTGAACAACTACTGAACTCTGCTTCTTTCTTTTTGAAGATAGCCATTGTTAGACTAGTTGGACCACAGCCTATAAGCCACTGTAAGAATCCCTAATATATATTTTATATAAAAATAGTTTCCATATATATGGAAATATGCATTTCAGTCAGTTCTGTGTCTCTAGAGAACACTAACAAATCCACATGATTTTTTGCACTAATTATGTGTGTAAGTATATCTCCCACATATCTTAATTACAAACATGCATAACACATGTGTGTAATTATATGACATTCCTAATTTTGGTTGATCATTTGATTACATCTGGAATTAACTAAAACCAAGCAGCTGGGCACACTTGTGAAAGGTTTTTATTGCTTGAGTTTATTTGATGAGGAAAGATTCACTTGAAATTCACATCGTTTGAGAAGACCCGCTTTACATCTGGGACCAAACCTACTGGTAGTAGTCTATAAAAAAGAACATAGAAGTAGGATATTTTTACTACTTTGTAATGCTTGCCCTCTGTTTAATTGACAAGGTACTCTGTCCTGCTACTGGGCATTCCCCCACTGATACAAGAACCTGCTTCTTTGGGACCCATTGTATCCTGAAGCTGAGACGAGCTATACAGCTTCATGACCTGAACATAACTATTGGATTCTTTGAATTTCTATTGGGATATAGTCATTGTTGGTTTAGCTTTAACACAGCCTATATGTCATTCTAATAAATACATGGTCTATCTATCTATCTTTCTATCTCTCTATCTATCTATCTATCTATCTATCAAATTATCTATCTATCTATCAAATTATCTATCTATCTATCTATCTATCTATCTATCTATCTATCTATGCCAGCAGAGCTGGGAATTTTCTGTTCTCCTTGCAAATGATTCCTTGCTCATAAGTTATTCTTCCTGATAAGTAATGGACTTATTCAGTACTTAAAATTTATGGCTTGCTTGCTCTGTTTAAGAATATTGTATTTTGGTGCTCATTAGATAGCATTTTAGGTTTGTCTTATCAAATGAATACATACATGCATTTTTCTTGTTATGCTATATTATTGGAAGTCAACATTACCCACACATGTGGTAAATATCATGTTTTAAATTTAATAAAACTAAAAATCAAATTAACAGCCAGGACCAGTAGATAAGTCTGTCAACTTTGCACTGAGGAGTTGAAGAAAGGTGATTGCTCTGAGTTTTAGGCTACTTTAAGCCACAGAGTGAGGTTCATGTCAGCCTTAGGTGCAGAAGTGACATTGAAGAAAGAAAGAAAGAAAGAAAGAAAGAAAGAAAGAAAGAAAGAAAGAAAGGAAGGAAGAAAGAAAGAGAGAAAGAAAGAAAAGGAGAAGAAGGAAGGAAGGAAGGAAGGAAGGAAGGAAGGAAGGAAGGAAGAAAAGAAAGAAGGAAGGAAGGAAGGAAGAGGGAAGACGACATTAATAATACTTTTAGGATTTCAGGTATAAATTTGGAATGTCCATGAATAATTTTCTTATAGTACATTAACAGGCAAGTGAACTAAACATACAGTTAAGAAATGGACATTTCTTGAAAATCATAATACAGCATGGAAAGTGAATGAGTTTTGTATTGAATGTGGATTTTAAGTGTTGGGTTGTCTGCACATAGTAGTATTTGCAGTCAAGATCCATAGCCATACATTGAATAGATCCTAGGGGTTCTTGTGGAAGTCTTTGGGCAAGGAATGAGGGACCAGAAGAGAACAGGGACTTCACAGGAAGACCAACAGACTCAAGTACCCTGAACACTTGCGGGGCGCTCCCAGACACTGAACCACCAACCAAATGCATATGTGGGCTTTACCTAGTGCTCCTGGACATATATAGCAGATGAGCAGCTTGGTCATTATGCAAACCCCCCAATAAATGGAGCAGTGTGCTGTCCCAGACTCTGATGACACCCTGTGAAACCTTTTACCCCTAACCCCTAACAGGGCTTTCTTGTCTGACTTCAGTGGGAGAGGATGCCTCCACTCCTGCAATGTCTTGATGTGTGTTGTGTGTGTGTGTGTGTGTGTGTGTGTGTGTGTGTGTGTGTGTGTGATATCTAGGGGGTCTCTATATTCTAAATATACCAAACATACACAGTTATTTTATATGCACAACAGAGACAGCATATATGTATGAATATATAGGCTAATATTTCTGTTCATATCTTGTGTAAACTTCAAAATAATGAGTGAAAACTGTCAAATTAATCACGAATTTTCTTCTGTATTAGAATATTATAACCATCATACAGTTTTGTTCATTGGAAAACCTGAGTCATAAAGGAAATTTTCAAAGAGCCATAAGATTCCAGTGGATACCTCCAAACTTACTGTCACATACCCAATAAGCATAGTGGAACACAAACCAAAGGGGAGTGAGAGAGTGAGAGAGAGAGAGACAGAGAGACAGAGTGAGGAGAGAGGGATGGAGAGAGCGAGGAAGGAAGGCAGGGAGGGAGGGGTGAAGCAAGAAGGTCATGGGTGACATTAGTCAATATAAGGACAAATCCAGTTGACATGTACAACTAAACAATAGCAATAACAATACAATCCGAACAACTCACCAGGTTCATTGCCTAATTCCAGGCGCTCTTCTGTCTCCTATTTAAAAATTCCATTCCTCCTAGAGTAACAATTCCCATGAAACATCAAAACAATCCTCAAAATTGTTGTTAATCCCCTATTTTCCTCTGTTTTTCCATGTTGGGCTTTTTTTTTCTTACAAAACAACAGAATTAATAGAAGTGAAATGTAAGCAAAGCTAGCCTAAGGCATTTCCAGAAAATTATGACACTAACATCTTGTGGAATTGGCTATAAAAGAGTTTTAGTAAGTCTGCATCCTCTGTGTAAGCCAAATCCCCTTTTATACTTCTTCGCCCTCCCTGTCTTCCTTCCTCCCTTCCCTTATTTTGGGTCTGTGGATTGTAGCAGGTACTTCAGGGCTAATATCTATTTATAAATGATCACACTACACAGAATGTATGTACTGGTGAGTCTGGGTTATTTCACTCAGGATGATATTTCCTACTTTCATCCATTTGCCTGCATATTTAAATATTTTACTGTTTTTAGTAGATGAGTAGTACTCCTTGGTGTAAATGAACCACATTTTCTCTATTCATTCTTCAGTTGAGGGATATCTGGCTTGTTTCCAGTTTCTGGCTTTTATAAATAAAACTGCTAAGAACGTAGTTGAACAAGTGTCCTTTTGATATGGTGAAACAACTTTTGTGTATATAGCCAAAGTGCTATAGCTGAGTCTTAAGGTAGAACTTTCCCATTTTTGGGGAACCTACCAAATTGATTTTTGGACTAGTTGTACATTTTGCACTCCCATCAGCAATGGAAAAGTGTTCCCCTTCTCCACATCCTTGTCAGGATGTGCTGTCACTTGAGTTTTTGAACTTAGCTATTCTGTGTGTCTAAAATAGAATATAAGAGTTTCCTTTTATTTACACTTCCCTGAAGACTAAGGATGTTTAACTTTTCTTTGAGTACTTCTCCACCATTAGAAATTCTTTTCTTGAGAATTGTTATCTTTTTGTAACATATATTTTATTTACATCACCTTACCAAAGCAGCTCTCTTTGTCCTCTTCTCTGAGTACCACCCTTACAAATCCTTCCCACCCACTACCCTTCCCCTTCTCAGAGAATGGGATAGCTTCCTTGTGTTCCAATCCAGGCTGCAACATCTTGTCCTACTTAAAGTAAGTACTTCCTCTCCAACTAAGTTCTAACAAGGCAGTCCAGGTAGAGAAAGGAGATCCAATGTTAGGGAACAGAGTCAGAGATAGTCTGCTCTCCAAATGTAGGGAATTCACATGATGATCAAGCTGCACATTTGCTACAAATATGGTGGATGCCTTGGTCTAGCTCCTCCTTGTTCTTTTGTTGGTTGTTCAAGAAGTGGGCATTTCTGGTTTCATTGGAGAGCAGAGGGGGAAGGTTTTAGGTGTATTTGTCTGGAAACCATCTTAGGAGAGGAAGTTTTGCTGAACCAACCAAGGGAGAGAATGATTTGCTGAATTTTTAGTATCCCTTAGGTATTATATACTTTCATCTGGGAATAGCTATACTTTTTCTTTTCCAACCTGAATCCCCATAATCTCCTTTAGCAATCTTATTGCTCTTGGGAGAACTTCACATACTATATTGATATATGGAGGGTTTAGACAGTCTTGTCCCTGATTTTAGTCAAATTGCTCTGTTTCTCTCCATTTGATTTGATGTTGGCTACTGGCTTGCTGTACACTGCCCTTTTTGTGTTTAGGTATGTGCCTTGAATCCCTGATCTCTCCAAGACTTTTAACATGAAGGGATGTTGAATTATGTCAAAGACGTTTTAAGCATCTATTAAGATAGTCATCTGTTTTGTCTTTTACTTTGTTAACATGATGGATTGCATTGATGGGTTTTTGTTTGTTGAACCATCCCTGTATCCATGGAATGAAGCCTACTTGATCATGGTGGATGATGTTGTCTGTGTTTTCTTACATTGTTTTAGAGTGTTTTATTGAGTATTTTATGACAATGTTCATAAAGGAAATTGTTCTGACTTCTCTTGTTTTGCTGATTCTTTGTGTGGGTTAGACATCAGGGTGACTCTAGGCCTCATAGAATGAGATTACCAACGATCCTTTTGTTTCATTCTTGTGGAATAGTTATAGGAGAATTAGTATTAGCTCTTCTTGAAGAGTCTAGTGGGATTCTGTACTAAAACCATCTAGCCCTGGGTTTTTGTGGTTGAGAGAATTTTAATGACTGCCTCTATGGCTTTAGGGGGTATAGGACTATTTAGATAATTTACCTGATTGAGATTTAATTTTAGTCAGTATTATCTATTGATTTATCTATTTTATTTAGAGTTTCCAGTTTTGTGGAGTACAAAATTTTGAAGTAAGACATAATGATTTCCAAACTGTCTATTTTTATGTCTCCCTTTTCATTTCTGATTTTCTTAATTTGGATAATATCTTTCTGTTTTTTAGTTAGTTTGGCTAAGTATTTGATTATCTTGCTGATTTTCTCAAAGTACCAGCTCTTGGTTTCCTTGATTCTTTGTATGGTTCTTTTCGTTTCTACTTAGTTGATCTCAGTCTTGAGTTTGATAATTTCCTGCCATCTATTCCTCCTGGGCATATTAGGTTCTTTCTGTTCTAGAACTTTCAGGTATGCTGTTAAGCTGCTATTTTATCTTCTCTCCAGTTTCATTTTGGTAGCATTCAGAGCTATGAGTTTTCCACTTAGCACTGTTTTCATTGTGTCCCATAAGTTTGAGCATGTTGTGACTTCATTCCCGTTAAATTCTAAAAAGTCTTTAATTTTTTTATTTCTTCCTTAGCCAAGTTATGATTGAGTATGGTGTTGGACTGCTTCCATGTGCATGTTGGCTTTGCCTTGTTTGTTGTTTCTATTGAAGAGCAGCCATAGTCTGTAGTGATCTGATAGAAAGCATGGGATTATTTCAATCTTCTTGTATTTCTTAAGGTCTGTTTTGTGAACTATTATATGGTCAATTTTGGAGGAGGTACCATGAGGTGCTGAGAAGATGGTTTATTCATTTGATTTAGGATGAAATATTGTATAGATATCTGTTAAATCCATTTGGTCCATAATTTCTGTTTTCACTGTGTCTCTGTTTAGTTTGTTTCCCTGATCTGTCCATTGATGAGAAGGGGTGTTGACGTCACCCACAATTATTGTGTGAGGTGCAATGTGTGCTTTTGGCTTTAATAAAGTTTCTTTTACAGATGTGGAAGCCCTTGCATTTGGAGCACAGATGTTGAGAATCGAGAGTTCAACTTGGTAGATTTTTCTTTTGATGAGTATGAAGAGTCCTTTTGTGTCTCTTTTGATGACTTTTGGTTGAACGTCAATTTTATCTGATATTCGAGTGATTACTTCAGATTGTTTCCTGGGACTATTTGTTTTGAAAATTGTTTTCCAGACTTTTACTCTGAGGTAGTGTTTGTCTTTGATACTTAGGTGCATTTCCTGTATGCAGCAAAATGCTGGGTCCTGTTTACATATCTAGTCTGTTTTTCTATGTCTTCTTATTGGGGAATTGAGTCCATTTATGGTAAGAGATATTAAGAAATAGTGATTGATGCTTCCTGTTATTTTTGACATTATGTTTTTATCATTATCTTCTTTTGGGTTTGTTGAAAGAAGATTACTTTCTGGATTTATCAAGGGTGTAGTTTCCCTTCTTGTATTGGCATTTTCCATCTATTATCCTTTGTAGCGCTGGAATTCTGGAAATATATTATATAAATTTTGGTTTGTCATGGAATATCTTAGTTTCTCCATCTATGATGATTGAGAGTTTTGCTGGGTATAGTAGACTTGGATGGCATTTGTGTTCTCTTAGTGTCTGTAAGAGATCTATCTGCCCAGGCTATCCTTCATGGTCTCTGGTAAGAAGTGTGGTGTAATTCTGATAGGTCTGCCTTTATATGTTACTTGACATTTTTCCCTTTCTACTTTTACTATTCTTTCATTGTTTACTGCATTTGGTGTTTTGATTATTATGTGACAGGGGGAATTTCTGTTCTGGTCCAGTCTTTTCAGAATTCTGTAGGCTTCCCATATGTCCCTGGACATTTCTTTCTTTAGGTTAAGGAAGTTTTCTTCTATAATAATTTTGAAGCTATTTACTGTCCCTTTAGGTTTAAATCTTGGCTCTTTTCTATACCTATGATCCTTAGGTTTAGCGGTGTCCTGGATTTCCTGGATGTTTTGTGTTACAAGCATTTTGCACTTTGCATTTTCTTTGACTGATGTGTAAACAATTTCTATGGTATCTGCAGCACCCGAGATTCTTTCTTCTGTCTCTTGTATTCTGTTGATGATGCTTGCATCTATGACTTCTGATTTCTTTCCAAGTTTTCCTATATCCAGAGTTGTCTCCCTTTGTGATTTATTTATTGTTTCCACTTCCAATTTTAGATCCTGGATTGTTTCCTTCAGTTATTTCCCTTGTGTGTGTGTGTGTGTGTGTGTGTGTGTGTGTGTGCGCGCGCTCGCACGCTCGTCTGTGTGTGTGTGTTTTCATATAATTCCTTAAGGGAAGTTTGTTTTCTTCTTGAGGGATTCTACCTGTTGACTCATCTATTCCTGTATTTCTTTAAGGAAGATATTTACGTACTTCTTGAAGTCCTCTATCAGCATCATGAGATTTTACATCCAGATCTTGCTTTTCTGGTGTGTTGGGATGTCTAAGACTTGCTGTTCTGGGAGAATTGGGTTTAGATGGTGCCATGTTGCCTTCTTTTAGGTAACATGGTAATGTTCTTGCATTTGCCTTTTGCCATCTGCTTATCTCTGGTGTTAACTAGTCTTGCTAACTCTGACTGTAGCTTATCTGTTCTACAAGCCTGTGTATTTGTTCTTGTTGGAGACCCATTCTCTCTGGGAGGAATCTAGGTATTGAGAGCTGTGATACAGGGTCAGTTCTGGTGTGCAGACAGAAACCAGAAGAATCCTGTCCCAAGATGATCCTTGGTTCCAGTCCTGATGGCTCTGGGCAGATCCCTCTTGGGCCAGGGTCAGTTCAGGTATGCAGACAGAAACCAGAAGAGTCCTGTCCCCAGCTAATCCTTGGTTCCTGTGTCCTGATGGCTCTCTGCAGATCCCTCTTGGCCCAGGAATTTGAAGATTGGTGGTGGTCTTACCCGTGCACACAGGAATGTAGGTAGGTATGTAGGCACTCCTGGAAGACCAGCTCTCTTGTGGTGGTATTTGTGTATGTAGATCTGTGGTTTAGGATCATCTCTGGGTGCAGATGGAAATCAGAAGACTCATGTCCCAGACTGATCCTTGGCTCTTGTGTCCTCATGTTTTCAGGCTGATTCCTCTGAGCAGAAGGGGTTATCCTTCCTGTGCTCCCAGGCCTCCTGCACTCCTAGGTAGTCAGCTATCTCCCTGAGTCACATGAATATGGTGCTCTATGCAAAGGATGGGCCAGGTCAATTCCTGTTATTTTGATGTTAATGGTGGTAGTTTGAGTATGTGTGTGTGTGTGTGTGTGTGTGTGTGTGTGTGTGTGTATGATGCTCTTATTTTGATTTTACTTGTGTGAAAATATTTATTTCTTATGTGTTTTTTTTTTTAGGTATAAATATCCTCATTGGGTTGTAATTTTCCTCCTAGTATACTCTGTACGGCTGTATTAGAGGAAAAATATTGTTTAAATTTAGTTTTGTCATAGACTATCTTGATTTTTCCATGAATGGTGATTGTGGCCTCTTAGGCTCAGGCCCTTCTCCTTTTAAGATTCTGTGGAGAAGTCTCATGTAATTGCAACTTTTCCCTTGCACCTTTTAATATTCAATTTTTTTGTTCTATACATTTAGTGTTTGGATTGTTATGTGGCACTAGAATTTCTTTTCTCGTCTAATCTTGGTGTTCTGTATTCTTCTTGTACATTTATAGGAATATATTTCTTTAATTTAGGGAAATTTTCTTCTATGATTTTGTTGAAGATACTTTTGGTTCTTCTACTTCTTCTTTTCCTATTATTTTTAGGTATGTTATTTTCAGATACTCAAAGAAGCCAGAAACATATCACATTGAAGGAGAATATAGGCTGCTCATATTGAGAAGGGATTACATTTCAAGAGACTTTACCACCTCTGCCCAATGTAACCTTCAAAGCTCAGGTTGATCCACTCCACTGCTATTGTACTTCTTGGTGATCATCCCATGGTGCTGGCATCTCCAATATTCTGGGATCTTTTATTGCAACTAGGCTTCACCAATGGTCTCTCAGAGGCTTCTCTCTTCATGGTATTAATCATCATCTGCTTTGCACAACCCCTTCATTCCGGGGCCTTCAACTATAACTGAGGCTGCACATGCACCAGAAGCCTTCCATGGCCTCTCACATTGACAAGCATCAGCTTTTGTTTATGATACCTTCATACCTTTAAAACCAGTACCATCCGAGTCATTCTTACACATTACTAAGTACAGCTTCAGTGTGTTGTACAACCTTGTCTATCTCTGGAACACTGCTTCATTTTGCTGCCAGAAAACACTTACCAGAAGATTTCACCTCAGTGAGGCTGGTCTTTCTTAATCACTACTAATTTCTTAGCTCCATCTAACCATCTCCATTTGTCCCAGTAGTCCCTTCTATTCTGGACTCTAGCTTTAGCTTTAAGCCTTCTGGGATTAAAGGCTTGTACTATGCCATACCTAGAGCTTAAATAAGCTGTGTGGGATCTTGCCAGAGCTTTCTACTTCCTTGATCCAATTTAATGTACTTGAACACAGGATTAAGCTATATTTCACATCCTGGTGCCCTTTTAATGCCATATATTATATATTTTTCCTTTGTCACCTTGCTATGCTTGTTCAAATACTGTTCACGACACTTAAAAAGGGAACAAAGTCTGCTGGGATTTGTTGAGATTTCCTTTTTCAAAGTAATTAACATAAATCTCTTTACCTTAGCCTCAGCTAGACTCTTCATACAAAGGCAAAAGGCAGCCACATTCTTCACAAAAATCCCACAAAAACAGTCTTTAGGCCACATATTGAAAGTTTTCATCTTAACCTTTTGGGTGGAGTCAGCACCATACAAATTACTCTCAGCACAAATCTTCCACAAGGATGGCACCTTTAGCCCCATTTACAGTATTCAACTGCTTTCTAAATCAAATCAAAAGTCCCAAAGTCTACACTCTTCCAAACAAAAGCATGGTCTGGCCTATCAGAGCAATATCTTACTCCCAGTACCAACTTCTGATTTAGGGTTTTACTGCTGTGAACAAACATTGTGACCAAGGCAAGTCTTAAGAAGGAAATTGTATCCACTTGTTCTCATTTTGTTGTCTAATGCTCTAATTGTTATTATGCCTCTCATCTTCATGTGTGTATTTTCTTTAAACTTAACAATTTTCAATTATTGATATCTGTTTAAGAAATTTCACATTCACTGTCTTTCACTCTTTATCCTTGTAACATAACTTTAAATACTTTTAAACTTTTAACAAGTTCTTCTTGGCTTCTCTCAGTCAGACTGGATCCTGCTTCACATACTGTCATTCTCTCCTGTATTTTCTTTAGAAGGAGACATGTTACTGCCTCCCACACTGTAAGTTGGAGGTGCCTCATAGGATCCCAACTCCTTCCACATTCTTGGAACATGTTGGTGGGTTCACACATGTTCCCTTCTCTGGCCAACTCTATTTGAGCCATAATGAGTCCCATCCATGTTCTCAAATGGATTTTCTTCCTGCCTACTTAGGAAATTATGTCAGGCTTTAGAAAGTGTGTCTGTAGAATTTGATTATGTTGAAAAGACTTTCTGTTTTTGTTTTTTGTTGTTGTTTGTTTTGTTTTTTTAACTTCGAAAGAGATTCTTTAAAGAATTGCTTCTGTGTTCTCTCTCTCTCTCTCTCTCTCTCTCTCTCTCTCCCTCCCTCCCTCTCCCTCTCCCTCTCCCTCTGCCTCTCCCTTTCCATCTATCTCCCTCTCCTTCTCCCTATCCCTCCCCTCACTCCCTATCCCCCTCCCTCTCCCTCTCTCTCTCTTTCTCTCTTCCTCTTTGTTGTTTTTCCTTTTGCTCAGCCAGCTATAGGACTTGCTGTCCGGTAGAAAGCAACAGAAATAAGAAAGTACTCTCTTCAATGGGAATACTTGTTCTTTTTACATTTGAATTTTGTGTAAGTTCTTGCCCCCTGTTAGTATGCCAAATAGTAGTGTTGTTTAAAATGAGTTGCAGGTTTTTTTCTAACCTGGGTAGTTCCTAAATAATTAATACTGAGATTAGTTTTCTTTCACAAGCTTTTAGGGGACAGTACCTATGCAGTTGCAGTTATTAATCTATTTTAATCATCTAAACTACTCTGGAGACTTCCTAGCCAAAATCATTGTGATACTTAGTGCATTCAAATATAGGATTGCCTCTCAATTCACCTTGTGAATTTTCAAGGTGACTTTGGGACCTGCTCCTCTTCATTGAATCCTATCTCCTCCTCTCTCTATACCAATGCCCTCACCAGAACTGGAAGTCCAGGCCAATTTTCTCCTATGGACAGTTATTGACCAGTTTTTACTGGCCAATAAGAGAACCATGGGGAACATTATTTACACAAATTATAGAATGGAGAGTCTTAGAATAGGCAGTATTCTATGTAATGCCATGTCTGGACTGCAGTCAGGTATCATGGCAGAGAAATCATCATTTGACTGATAAAAACATAATCTTTACACACTTCACAAGAACACTATGCATACGCAAAGCTTGGGATGTATATTTTTAATCTATTAATTGCGATCTATTGTTTATAATGGTGGCAATTGAATCATGAATCTACTTCACCAGCAATTCTTGAGAAGATCTGGCACTAGTATTGAGGGTGCCAGTGCTACCCTCCTTTGAGTGACTGGAAGGCATCTTAGGACTTTCATTCACATAACTCATAGATGTGATGTACATGATGACCATGAAGGCAACACACAATAAACCTCCACAAAGCATGAAGTCTTTAGAAGACAAGGTTCTTGGACCTCTGTCTCTCTGAGGACCACTCTTCCTGGTTTTGTTAACTCATAGGCTGCATACCATGAGTTCCCAAGCTGTTCCTCTTGTATGGTTTCCAACATTTTGTCTACCTTGGCGATAATGAATAATAGCATTTATTTTGAAGAATTATCTGTGTCTTAGTTTGGGTGTCACTGCTGTGAACAGACACCATGACCAATGCAAGTTTTATAAAAGACAACATTTAATTGGGGCTGGCTAACAGGCTTAGAGTTTCAGCCCATTGTCATCAAGGCAGAAACATGGCAGCATCCAGGCAGATATGGTGCAGGAGGAGCTGAGAGTTCTATCTCTTCATCTGAAGGTGGCTAGTGGAAGACGGACTTCCAGTCAACTAGGGTGAGGGTTTTAAGCCCACAATAACACACCTACTCCAACAAGGCCACACCTCCTAATAGGTTCACTTCCTGGGCCAATCTTATACCAACCATCACAATCTGTGTGATGTTTCCTGGCTTGCCCACGGTGGGGGTGGGGGAGGGTTACTCAAAGATATATTTATGGTTCAAAAAACAATATGCAAAGGTAGGTTACTTTTTTTGGTATACTTAAACTTAAACTGAAATTTCAAACAGATAGATTGAATGTATGGAGATGGCTATTCTGATTCCATCTATATTATCTCGCAAGAATATTTCAGACAAAAAGAACCTCATCAAAAGCAAACAAATCAAGGAGCAGCAAGGATATCAAACCAAAATGAATGCTTTCTCAAAGCAGTCCCAAAACTCAAGCATCAGGAAGAGTCCAGACACAGAAGCAGCATCTATTTCCCAGGCACAGAAAAGGCCACACCACTGATAACAGTAGGAATCCACCACTGGTGCTTTTGAAGTATGCTTAAAAGATACTGGAGACTCTAATTCTTTTTTTTAGTTGGATATATTCTTTATTTCCATTTCATTTCCATTTCCTGGATCCCCATCCCCCAAAGTCCCATATACCCTTTTCCTTCCTCCTGTTCCCACATCTTCCCCTTCCCAATTCCCTGTTCTCTTATTCCCCTACACTGATCCATTAGCATTTTCAGATTCAGGGTCCACTCCTTCCTTCTTCTCAAACATCATTTGGTATGTGGATTGTGTCTTTGGTGTTCCTAGATTCTAGGCTAATATCCACGCATCAGTGAGTGCATACCATAGGTATTCTTTTGAGACTGGGTTACCTCACTTAGAATGATGTTTTCCAGCTCCATTCAAATGTCTAAGAATTTCATGAATTCATAGCTTCTAATGACTGAATAGTACTCCATTGTGTATATATAGCACATTTTTGTATCCATTCCTCCTTTGAGGGACATCTGGGTTCTTTCCAGCTTCTGTCTATTATAAAAAAGGCTGCTATGAACATAGTGGAGCATGTATCCTTATTACATGCTGGGGAATCTTCTGGGTACATGCCCAGGAGAGGTATGGCTGGGTCCTCCAGAATTATCATGTCCAGTTTTCTGAGGAACAGCCAGACTAATTTCCAGAGTGGTTGTACCAGCTTACTGTCCCACAAGCAGTGTAGGAGTGTTCTTCTTTCTCCACATCCTCACCAACAACTGATGTCTCCTGATTTTTTAATCTTATCCATTCTAACAGGTGTGAGGTGAAATATCAGGGTTGTTTTGATTTTCATTTCTCTAATGACTAATGATGTTGAACATTTTTAAGGTGTTTTTCAACCATCCAGATTTCTTCAGGTGAAAAGTCTGTGTTTAGCTCTGTACCCCATTTTTTGATAGGGTTATTTGGTTTTCTGGGGGCTAACTTCTTTTGTTCTTTGTATATATTGGATATTAGTCCTCTGTCAGATGTAGGGTTGGTGAAGATCTTTTCCCATTTTGCTGGCTGCCAATTTGTCCTTTTGAGAGTGTCTTTTGCCTTACAGAAACTTTGTAATTTTATGAGGTCCCATTTGTGTATTCTTGATCTTATAGCATAAGCTATTGGTGTTCTGTTCAGGAACTTTCCCCCTGATCCAATGTCTTCAAGGGCCTTCCCCAGTTTCTTTTCTATTAGTTTCAGTGTTTCTGGTTTTATGTGAATGTCCATGATCCACTTGGAGTTGAGCTTAGTACAAGGAGATAAGAATGCATCAATTCGCATTCTTCTGCATTCTGGCTTCCATTTGAGCCAGCACCATTTGTTGAAAAGGCTCTCTTTTATCCACTGGATATTTTCAGCTCCGTTGTCGAAGATCAAGTGGCCATTGATGTGTGGGTTCAATTCTGGGTCTTCATTCCTATTTCATTGATCAACTTCCATGTCACTGTAAAAATACTATGCAGTTTTTAACACTACTCCTCTGTAGTATTGCTTGAGGTCCGGGATACTGATTCCCCCAGAAGTTCTTTAATGTTTATAATAGTTTTAGCAGCCTGGGTTTTTTGTTAGTCCAGATGAAATTCAGAATTGCTCTTTCTAACTCTGAAGAATTGAGTTGGGTTTTTGATGGGGATTGCATTGAATTTGTATATTGCTTTTGGCAAGATTGCCATTTTAACTATATTAATCCTGGCAACTCAGGAACATGGAACATTTTTCCAGTTTCTGAGATCTTCTTCCATTTCCTTAATCAGAGACCTGAAGTTCTTCTCATACAAATCTTTCACTTGTTAGGTTAGAGTCACACCAAGATACTTTATATTATTTATGGCTATTGTGAAAGCTTTCATATCTCTAATGTCTTTCTCAGCCTGCTTATCCCATTGGAATAGAACTGAGGGCAGAGCCCTAGATTAGAATGCATCTAGGCTAAACTTGAAGCTGCAAGGAGCTGAGTCCCATTGCTGTCACACCCTTGTATACTTGCCTTCATTGAGATTGTGACTCCATTTCAACAAAACAAAACAAAACAAAACTGTCTTTTAATTCACATATCTGCTGATGCATAAAAATTAATGGATTTTCTATGACTCAATACACCCAATGCCTGCATTCTGGAGTGCTGGTCACTTTACTGAATTAATTGCTTTCCCTAACACACTTCTTATTTAGCCCTCTCCTGGATTTGCTCAAGGTTTCTCTCCATAAGTTATCACACCTTAGCATTTTTGGGATAAAACCTATTTAAGTATATATATATGTAAGTAAGTATATATATATATTTAAGTATATATATATACACACACATATATATATATACATGCATATATTTACTTATTCATATACATGTATATGAATAAGTAAATATATGCAGGTGTGTTTGTATGTATGTTTATATTATACATGTCTTTACAAAGTTGGAGACAAATATCCATAATTGCTTGACTATTGTCCAAATAGATGAAAAGTTGATAGATATTTGTACATACATAATTATAGATTAACATTAGACTAGTAGATACTTAAACATACAAAAAATATGTATTGAAGCTGAGCATGTAGACATTCATCCATGCCAACAAAATGGTAAAAATTAAACAGGTAAGTCTAAAAGGGAGTAGAAACAAAAGGAAATGGACAACACCAAAATAAGTTGGTGTTGTGCCAGAGAGCATTTCTGAACCCCAAAAGACCACCAATGCACTGTTTCTCATGCAATCACATTAGGGTCTCTTTATTAGAAGGTCAATTTTGGGCTCACTTCCAACCCAACCCCGACAGAACAGTAGGGGAAGGCTGAACTACCTCCAACCCTCAGGAGAACAAAGTTTGATAGGAAATGGGGTCAAGTGCGGGGGGTATCTAGCCTCACAAACACCTAATAGAATAACTATTGTAAGCCTACAGGTGTGTGTTCTGAAGCAAAACCATGAACAATTACAAACAGTCTGAAAGTACATCTAAAACAACCAGACTTATCTTTGGTTAACTGTTGCTAGAAAGTAGCTAGGGAGTAACTCTGGGCAAGGACAAGCTCTGGGGTCCTTCCTGATACTTGAATGCAATTTGACCTCAAGTTCTCAGCACTCCCCTCCCCTATCTTTAAGATGGGTGCTGGTAGCAAGATAGAGTAAGTTTGGCTTCTCAATAGGAATGTGTGTGTGTGTGTGTGTGTGTGTATATGTCTCTGTGTGTGTGTGTGTGTGTGTGAGAGAGAGAGAGAGAGAGAGAGAGAGAGAGAGAGAGAGAAAGAGAGAGAAAGAGGGAGGGAGGGAGAGAGGGAGAGAGAAAATTAACTCTACAGAATGCACCAGAGACCTGAGAGGTGAGAGATTCTCAGGACTCAAAGGGAGAGATCCATAATGAAATGCCCAACAGTAAAGAGAGGGAACTTATAGAGTTCAACTCCAGCAGGAACATAGGGCATCAATTGAGGGAAAGGGGGGCCATCCCACAGTCACAACCCATGATTATTCCTGTCTGAAAGAATTATAGGGATCAAATGGAGAGGAGCCTGAGTAAAAGAAGGTCCAGCAACAGTCCCAAAGTAGGATCCAGCTCAAGGGGAGGTCCCAAGGCCTGACACTCTTACTGAGGCTACTGAGCACTCACAAAAAGAGGTGTAGACTTACTGCACTCCTGAAGATCTATCAAGCCACTGGATCAGATGCAGATATTTCTACCCAACAAATGGACAGAAGCAACTGACCTCTGTTGTAGAATTAGGGAACACTGAAAGAAGGTGAGAAGGAGCAATCCCTCACAATCCCGTAGGAGGAATAGCAGTCTCAATTAATATGAACCCCCAAGATCTCTCACACATTGGAAAACCAAACTGGCAGCATACACCAGCTGACATGGGGACCCAAGACACACGGGCTATGGATCTGGGTTCATTCAGTGATGATTTACCTGTCCCTCAAGTGTCTGGAGGCCCAGGGAGATTAGAGGTCAGGTGGGGTGGCTGCTGGGGACATCCACATGGAGACTGGGGGTGGGAAGAAGGTATGGGATGTGGAACAGTCAGAGGGTGGACTGGAGTGGGGGAAATAAGGGACAGAGTATAAAATATAATCGATTAAATAAAATTGAAAAGGGGAGAGTGACATAAAATATAGACCCATGCAATGGCCAACAGCCTACCTTACTAAGAAACTCGACACAGTTGCACAGGATGTGTAAACTGCTGGAGAAATACCCCAGCTAACCGAACAGACATTGGGCTTGGCTTACAAAACTTTCAGTTTAGAAAGGCAGCCTTAGAATAAGCCACTTTGATGGTTAGTTGGGGAGTTTGGAGGCAGAGGCATACTCCAGCCATCAATTGACAGCAACTGTATACAGCAAGGAATCAAAAGAGGCAGGATCTGATAGTTGGTGGATACAACATTAGTGTCTTCTGCCACAGACCCTACTCCAGTTCCTCATGTGCCGGAGGCAAGCTGAATCAAGCAAGCTGCTCCCAGAATGCATGTTCCTGTCCATTGGAGTGAACATGAGGGCAGGCAGGTATCCAAGAGAAATTTGGGGAGACAACTGCAAAGATAAGGATACAGGAAAGCTCTACAAAACACTGTAGAAATTGTCTGTTTTGACCATTTTATCCAACACACTGGCAGAGATTACCTTCATTCAGACCATCAAGTGCTAATGGAAACAACTATTCCTAGTACCCTTTGCCATGAACCTAGGCACCAGAAATAGAATAGGTCCCTGCTGGGGCCCTAGCCTGAGCTAACACACAGTAATTTGCCTTGAAGAAGACCCTGATGGCAGAACTCCAAAATACCTACCCAGGGAAGAAGCCCCAAGAACCCATACCCTGAAAACTCAAGGAATTGGCAGAAAGGTCTTCATTCAGAGCTGCTTCTTCATATTGGGACCATCTCTTGCCTTATCATGAGCCAAAATACACACAAGAAGAGCTCCATGTGTACCTTGAAGTTCAAGCCTGGATCTAGGAGAAAATAGGAACCAAAAACGGCAGCTCCCTGGAGAGAACCAGGTGCAAGTCACATAGCCTAGGGGAGGGGCAGGCTTGACAAGCCTTGGCAGCACCAGGGAGAGTAGACACTCTGGAGAAAGCCTGATGCTGGGCCAAAGGAAAAGGAAATCACTTCCAGGACACAGAAAGAGCAAGCAACCTCAGCCCTGGGAGCAGGAGGAACTCCATAGTAGGACTTAGGAGGCTTGCCTCAATACCAAAAGCAGCTCTTCTTTATCTCCGGACTGCTTCCCTCCAAGAAGAAAGCTCAGGACAAGCTGAGATACACATGGCTCATGCAAAGCTACATCAGAGCAAGTCAAAGGATCAGACATCACTTTCTGCCAATAACCTAGCAGAACACCACTGCAGTGGACAAGCTGGCTGCTCACTCTTTGTACAAAGGTAGGTTTCCTTGCACCCAGAAATAGAAGATAAGCCTTTGGCATGAGGAAACACAAAGGAAATCAAAATGCCAGATGGTTCCACTTGCAAGTCTAGAGGACAGCTAGATCAGAATTTAAACTATGGGATCTTTGAGGTTCCTACAAGCAATGGAGATTGTGGTAAATAACGTGCCAGCTGAAATTAAAAAAAAATGCTACCATCAAAAATTGAGAATGGGGAGACCTGCACAAATATCCACAAATAGAAGCAATACTGAACATTCAGCATTGATCACACAAATGGTGAAGGAAAATAAAATGAATTCTACTCTACAAAAAGTATCTGCACAGTGCAAAAGGGCTACCCAGCCATATAACTTTATCACCTGTCAATCCTTAGGGCAAAAACATTACATGGGTTGACAATTGATGATGAACTTACTGTAAGCATCTATTCCCTCTTTAACACTATCTTCCACTCAAAGCTTGTAGATGATGGAGCTGCACACAGGTGCAAGGAACAAAAGTTCAGCTACACATAATTGCAGTATGTTCTCAGTAAAATATGCAGTTTTTCATTCCTTCTTATCTGACTCTATTTCATCTCTATCTCTCTCTGTCTCTGTCTCTGTCTGTCTCTGTCTCTGTCTCTGTCTCTCTCTCTCTACATATATATGTGTGTGTGTGTGTGTGTGTGTGTGTGTGTGTGTGTGTGCATAGTTGACATGTGTTTTCTCCTTTTCCAACTAGCTGGTGTGCCAAGATCCTCTCTTTCACCTCTTGGAGCTTCGTAGGATGTGCGTTTCTGTGACTTCTCTTCAGGAGAGGTGCTCAGGCCCCCTCATATATAGAGGCTCATCTCCAAGCCAAAGTCGTTCTTGGTTCGCTTAGGAAGAGCTTCCAGCAAGGACCTAGTAGACTACTTGCCTACTAAAACCTTTGAAAAGCAGACTAGGAGCTGCTGTTTCTTCAAGCACTTGATGGTCTTTCTGAAGCCATTCTCTGCCAGCATGTTGCACAGAATCAGAACAGAAGATATTTCCTTCAGGATCTTGTAAATCTTTGCTTGGTCAGTCTCCTGGCAAAAGCCATCCAGAAGCATCTGCAGGACAGTTGCCTGAGAGCCTGACTCCATGTCTTCTCTCAAGGACAGGATGCCACACTCTGTGATCAGTAGATCTGTACAAACCACTCTATTCTAGCCCTGTTTCTAGTAAGGTCTGGGATTTCCTGAACTTTGACACCTACAGTGAGAGGTTGAAAGACTGGTGGCTTTCGCCTCTCATGAGTCCTCATTTATACATGCCCCTGGCAGGTGGCAGTTCAGCCACACCTCTGCCTCATTATGACCGCTACTGGCAGGTCTCAAAACCATGCCCAGGGGCAAACTCTCATGCCTTCCTGACTACCTCCAAACCCTACCCTGGCAGAAAAACGGGCTTCTGACTCGTGGGCTCCTCAAAAGTGAGCCTCTGGCAGTCCCTCATTTGACATCTTCAGAAAGGCAAATCTCAAGGAAAGACAAAAAACCTCAATGGCATGGCAAGGATTTGTGCTTACAACCACCCAGTAAATAAAATAAAGTAAAGTAAAGTAAAGTAAATAAAGTAAAGTAAAATAAAATAAAATAGAAAAAATAAAATAAGTTAAACCAACCAACCAAACAAACAAATAAACAAAACAAAAACAAAAACCAAATAAACAAGGAAAGAAGTCGGATGGAATCTACTCTACTCCCACTTCTCTGAACAGTGCAAAATGGCGCCCAGCCATTAGACTACCACCAATGAGCCTCCTTATGGCAAGAACACTTCCTATATCATCTAATTTGCTGCTCCTTTCCACAAGCTTGTTGACCATGGCTGGTTACACAGGTGCATAGAACAACAGCACAGTCACTTCTTTGCATGTACAGCCTAAAGGGCATGTCAAGGACTTTTGCCTATACATTCCCAGTAAACAAAATTAAATGAAATAAAATAAAATGAAAGAACCCAAGCAAACAAAACCAAAACCAAACCAACAAGAAAAAAGTCGGATGGAATCTACTCTCCTCACACTTCTCTGCACAGTGCAAAATGGCACCCCACCCATTGGAGTTCCACCAGTTGAGCCTCCTCATGGCAAGAACACTTCCTGTATCAGCCATCTTGTTGCTCCTTTGCACAAGGTTGGGATTTTGTTGTTGTTGTTGTTGTTGTTGTTGTTGTTGTTGTCTTTCTGCATTAGTTTCTTTCAAGACAGGGTTTCTTTCTTAGCCCTGGCTGTCCTAGAACTCACTCTGTAGACCAGGATGGCCTCAAAATCAGAAATCTGCCTGCTTTTACCTGCCAGAGTGCTAGGATTACAGGTGTGTGCCCTCATGGCCTGGCTGTGACCTTTGCTGCTCCCCCAGGTGCATAGAACAACAGCCAAGCCACTTCTTTGCATTTAAAACCTCAAGGGCATGTCAAGGATTTGTGCCTACACCTGACCAGAAAACCAAACAAAACAAAATAAAAGAAATGAAATAAAATCAAATGAAATACTATGAAAAAAGTTAAATAAATCAACAAAACAAACAAAAACAAACGAACAAAGAAACAAACGAACAAACAAACATTGGAATGGAACCTCCTCTCCTCATAATTCTCTATTCAGGTCAAAATGGTGACCCAGGCATTTGACTTCAAACCCATTGACCCTAATTGGGGCAAGAACACTTCCAGTATCAGCCAACTTGTTGCTCTTTCCACAAGCTTGTTGACCATGGCTGTTCACACGGGTGCATAGAACAAGAACCCAAAGACACCTTTGCCTTTCCAGTCTCAAGGGCATGCAAGGATTTGTGCCTACAACTGCCAGGTGAATAAAATAAGATAAAACAAAACAAAAACAAAACAAAACAAAACAAAATAAAATACAGTCAAATAAAATAAAATAAAATAAAATAAAATAAAATACAGTGAAATAAAATAAAATAAAATGAATGAGTCAAACAAACAAAAACAAAATCAATCAAACAAAAGAGAATGAAGTCTGCTTATATCACACTTCTCTGCACAGTGCAAAATGGCAACCCAGCCATGTGACCTCCACCAATTGAGCCTCCTTAAGGCTAGAACCTTTCCCGTGTAGGTTGTCTTCTTGAAAGCACCAACTACTGGAGCCTCTTCTTGCTTTTTCCCACAAACTTGATGCTCATGGCTCTTCACACAGATACACAGAACAGGAACCCAGCCACGGCTTTGCATTTCCAGGTGGATATTGGGCTTCTCTGTCTCTACTTCTTGGGTTATGTGCAGGTTGCCTTCATTTGGATGAAATCTCTACCTGCCTGATCTCGGCCTCTTTATGGCTGTCTCTCTGTCTAACCATCAATGTCTCCCTTTTCTTTCTCTCCTTATTAAACTAGGTGTGATTACTCAATGCATCCTTTATAAAATAGTGGAAATACCACAGGATTTCTCCAGGGCTTTTTCTGACCCAATGATTTGACCTTGGATCCCAGGACCTCTCATAAGGATGGTTGAGATGTATGTGCCAGTGTAAGTGTGTTCTAGCCCTAATGAGACACATTATTGTAGTATATTCTCAGTAAAATAGATACAGTTTTTCTTTTTTTATTTTATTTTACTTTTTATTGGATATATTCTATATTTACAATTTATTTCCCTTTTTCTGGTTCCCCACCCCCAAGGGTCCCACATGCCCTTTTTCCTCCCCCTACTTCCTCATCCACCCCCTCCCACCTCACTGTTCTTGTACTCCCCCACAATGATGCTTTGGTCCATTCTAGCTCCAGTGTCCACTCCTTTCTTCTTGTCAGACCTCACTTGGTATGTGATTTATGTCTTTGGTGTTCCAAGATTCTAGGCTAATATCCACTTATCAGTGACTGCATACCATGGGTATTCTTTTGAGACTTGGTCACCTCACTTAGTATGACGTTCTCCAGCTCCATCCATTTCTTTATGAATTTCATGAATTCATGGTTTCTAAAGGCTGAATTGTACTCCATTGTGTATATAGATACAGTTTTTCATTCCCTCTTTTCATCTGACTTTATTTCTTCTGAGGTTCACATCCTCTTTCCGGCAGAGAGTCTCCTGCTGTATTCCTTGAGGGCCTTGGCCATGAGAGGAGCAGATTTTTTAGCAGGGGCCTTCTTGCTGCCTCTTTTTCCAGAGGGAAGGTCGGAAGCCATCTGGGCTCCAGGTTGGGCAGGAGCCTCAAGAAGACTGTTGGAGTTTTGGGCAGAGGCAGCCCCTGTGTGTCCAGGCTCTCCTTGTTGGCAAGGTCTCTGGAGCTGGGTGTGGAAGGAGATCATCCTTTTCTGTCTGGCTTGCTGCATTTTGGCTCTTCTGCTCTGGATGTGGGCTCTGAGTGCTTGCAGTCTCTCCTCTTGGGACTTCTGAAGATGCAGGGGTGTGGGGGCCTCGGGCTGCCTTTGGGTTTGCTTGGAGCTCTGGGTCTTGGGACTGGACTTATCTTCTGGCTTCCCAGACCCAGCTTTGTCCTTGCCAGCCTGGCACTGAGCAGCATCCCTGGTTCCAGCCGACTTGTCTTCAAGGAGCCCTAAGTGAGAGTTCTTCTGGAGATGGTTTGTAGGTGTGACCTCTGAATAGACTTGGCTTTGGTGGTTCTTCCTGATCACCGACTCCCAAGCTGAGGCTTCTTGATCCAGCTGAGAGGAAAGGGGCTCCAAGTTATCACCTCTTGAAAAGCAGGCTTGGCCACTGGGGTGAGACTCTGGAATGGCCCAGGCAGCAATGGAACTCAGCACTTCGGAGGTTGGAGAATCACCTTGAGGTATCTTTGCAGGAGGCCTCTGCACCTGCGCCACAGAGGGGAGTTCCCTCTTCCTCTTGCAGGGTGGCTGGACAGAAGAGCAAGGAGGGCAGCAGTCAGCATTGAGGCAAGCCCACAATGAACCAGCCCCAGGGCTTTCCCCCTGCTCACCCAGGAGTAGAAGACAAGAAATCATCAAACTCAGGGCTGAAATTAATCAAGTAGAAACAAAGAGAACCATACAAAGAATCAACAAGACCAGGAGCTGGTTCTTTGAGAAAATCAAAAAGATAGATAAACCCTTAGCCAGACTAACCAAAGGACACAGAGACAGTATACAAATTAACAAAATTAGAAATGAAAAGGGAGACATGACAACAGAAACTGAGGAAATTCAAAAGATCATGAGATCCTACTACAAAGGTCTATACTCAAAACAACTGGAGAATCTGGAGGAAATGGACAATTTCCTAGACAGACACCAAATACCAAAATTAAATCAGCATCAAGTAGATCTGCTAAATAGTTCCATAACCCCTAAAGAAATAGAAGGGGTTATAGAAAGCCTCCCAACCAAAAAAAGTACGGGACCAGATGGTTTTAGTGCAGAATTCTACCAGACCTTCAAAGAAGACTTAACACCAATACTTTTCAAACTATTCCACAAAATAGAGACAGAAGGGACACTGCCCAAGTCATTCTTCGAAGCCACAATTACGCTAATACCTAAACCACAAAAAGATCCAACAAAGAAAGAGAACTACAGGCCAAGTTCTCTTATGAATATCGATGCAAAAATACTAAATAAAATTCTTGCCAACCAAATCCAAGAGCACATCAAAACGATCATTCACCATAATCAAGTAGGCTTAATCCCAGGGATGCAGTTATGGTTCAATATATAGAAATCAATCAATGTAATCCACTACATAAACAAACTAAAAGAAAAAAACACATGGTCATCTCATTAGATGCTGAAAAAGCATTCAACAAAATTCAGCATCCTGTCATGCTAAAAGTCTTGGAAAGAGCAGGAATTCAAGGCCCATACCTAAACATAGTAAAAGCAATCTACAGCAAACGCTTCACAATAGCCACAAACAACATAAAGTACCTTGGCATAACTCTAACCAAACAAGCAAAAGTTCTGTACCACAGGAACTTCAAGTCCTTGAAGAAAGAAATCGAAGAAGACCTCAGAAGATGGAAAAATATTTCTTGCTCCTGAATTGGCAGGATCAATATAGTAAAAATGGCCATCTTGCCAAAAGCAATATACAGATTCAATGTGATCCCCATCAAAATCCCAACTCAATTCTTCATAGACCTAGAAAGAGCAATTCTCAAATTCATCTGGAGCAACAAAATTCCCAGGATAGCTAAAACTATTCTCAACAATAAAAGGACTTCTGGGGGAATCAATATCCCTGACCTTAAGCTGTACTACAGAGCAATTGTGTTTAAAAAAAACTGCATGGTATTGGTACAGCAACAGGCAAGTAGATCAATGGAATTGGATTGAAGACCCAGAAATTAACCCACAGACGTATGGTCACTTGATCTTTGATAAAGGAGCCACAACCATCCAGTGGAATAAAGATAGCCTGTTCAACAAATGGTGCTGGTTCAACTGGAGGTCAACATGCAGAAGAATGTGAATTGACCCACACTTATCTCTTTGCACTAAGATCAACTCCAAGTGGATCAAGGACCTCCACATAAAACCAGACACACTGAAACTATTAGAAAAGAAACTTGGGAAGACCCTGGAGGACATGGGCACAGGGGGAAAGTTCCTGAACAGAACACCAATAGCTTATGCACTAAGATCAATAATTGACAAATGGGACCTCATAAAATTACAAAGTTTCTGCAAGGCAAATGACACTGTCAGAAGAACAAAACGGCAACCAACAAAGTGGGAAAAGATCTTCACCAACCCTACATCCGACAGAGGACTAATATCCAATATATACAAAGAACTCATGAAGTTAGACCCCAAAGAACCAAATAACCCTATCAAAAAATGGGGTACAGAGCTAAACAAAGAATTTTCACCAGAAGAAATTTGGATGGCCGGGAAACACCTTAAGAGATGCTCAACATCATTAGTCATCAAAGAAATGCAAATCAAAACAACCCTGAGATTCCACCTCACACCAGTCAGAATGGCTAAGATTAAAAACTCAAGAGACAACAAGTGCTGGCGAGGATGTGGAGAAAGAGGAACACTCCTCCACTGTTGGTGGGATTGCAAAATGGTAAAACCGCTCTGGAGATCAGTTTGGCGGCTCCTCAGAAAATTGGGCATGTCACTTCCAGAGGACCCTGGCATACCACTCCTGGGCATATACCCAGAGGATTCCCCTGCATACAATAAAGACACATGCTCCACTATGCTTATAGCAGCCTTGTTTATAATAGCCAGAAATTGGAAGGAGCCCAAATATCCCTCAAAGGAGGAACGGATACAGAAAATGTGGTATATTTATACAATGGAATACTACTCAGCAATTAAAAATAATGAATTCATGCAATTTGTAGGTAAATGGTTAGTCCTGGAAAATATCATCCTGAGTGAGTTAACCCAATCACAAAAGAATACACATAAAATGCAATCACTGATAAGTGGATATTAATGAGCCCAGAAGCCCTAAATATTCAAGGCACAATTAGCAAGTGAAATGATTCCCAAGAAGAAGAAAGGAGAGGACCCTGGGCCTGTAAAGATTGGAATCAGGTTTGTAGAGAAACCGTGGGGGTAGGGGGAATGATTGGGGAATAGTTGGGGGGTGAGAGGAATTATGGGACATATGGTGGGGGGAACTGGTAAAGGGGAAATCTTTGGAATGTAAACATAGAATATAGAAAATAAAAATTAAAAAAAAGAAAAAAAACATACATGACATAGCATAGCACAAGACAAAATATTCAAGGATTTTTGTTCCCCTCTCTCCCTCTGCTTACTAACACTTCCTATGATTTTATCTAAGCAGAAGAGAAGCCTTGGAGCATCTAGCTCCTCACACTCATTTGGCCCAGCCAGGAAGTCAAATAGAGAATAATGACCTACCAAATACACAACAGTGATCTTTCCCGCTGGGCTAATGTGGCTTAGATTGATGGCATTGCTGTTTCTAACCATTGAACTAGTGCACAATGTGGTAACAGGATTAAATATAAGGATTAGTGCTTTCCTAATTGCCATAGAGACTGAATTCTTAAAAAATGAGATCTGGACTTGCCTTAATATATTTAGTTTTCTGTTCAATGTGAAATGCAAAGTATTCTGCATCAAATTAAATCTTCTAGATAAAAATTATACATGTAGCTGGGTAGAGAGGGTGATAACCAATGGAAGAAGGAAAGATAAATAATACTAATGACATTTGAGAAAGCCATAAAATAACATTATTTTATGCACCTGCTGAAAAATTATATGTTTATATATACATACAATACACATATACATGTTTACACACACATATCCATGCACATGCACACACACATACACACAGGAACACACGTGTGCTCACACTTGGAGTGGAGAGTTAAATTGCACTGGAAGAAAATATTCTCCTCAAGAATCATTGACTGTCCAACAACAACAACAACACAGAAGAGCATAATAGCACTGCTCAAGGAAACCTTCCTCTGAGTTGTTAGGAGGATCTGACACTTCCTACAGTATAGGAAACTACCATTTCTCTTGGTTTCCTAGCAGAAGCTGGAAGTAAGTTTGCAGGAGAGTTTCCTCTAAGATATTAATATCATTATCCAACTACTGTTTGCTAGTTGTTCTTTGAAGCACACTGTATTGCTCACATTTCTATCTTTTGTGTATGGAATTAAGTAGTCATGATGGCTCTTCCTGAGTGCCAAATTGACTAGATATGGAATGAAGAGCACACCTGTGGGAGATTTTCTCCTTGGTTTGAAATGGGAGGATCTCCTTCTAATCTGGATCTTTGAGATAGACACACATTTACCCTGAATCTTGACTTGGGAAGACACGCCTTTGATCCCATTCTTGAGATGGGAACACATGCCTTTAATCTAGATCTTGAGATTGGAAGACACACTTTTAATTTGGGCCACAACTTCTGCTGGAAGTCTACAAAAGGACATGGAAGAAGGGATCTTTTTTCCTTTGCCTGCTTGTTCTTACCTTGCTAGTGCATCCATTCCTTCATTGGCCTAAATTTTCAGGATTCCCGCATTAACAGAAGACAGGCTGAGACAGCCTGCATGTGGGATTGAGCAACTAGTGGATTCTTAGTCTCTCTGTTCTGATGGTTATTGTTGGATTAGGTGGACTGAAGCTTGTAGGTCATCACAATAAATTCCATATATTTAATGTATATGTGATACACACACACACACACACACAAACACACACACATATATATGTATATATGTGTATATGTATGTATGTATATATGTATATATACATATATATATATTCATTCATAAGTTCTATGAATCTAGAGAGCCCTGACTAATAGAGTAATATAGGTGTTTCTTGGGGAGTTTACAGTCTCATGGATTGTAACCTTGCAAGCAGTTTTTAATATATCAAATGACATTGGAGAGTCAGTGACACTGCTCAGTCCTCTACTGTATTGTTCCTCTCCCCTCCCTGCTTCCTTGATCTACAGAAACTGAAGTCTCCAAGCACCACAGGGCCCAGACCCCATACTGAACCATGCAGGCTAGCCGAGTTATGTGAGCCAGGGCTATCTTCTGGTCAAAGACAATGGACTTTGGTTAACTGCAGAGGCCAGAAAAATGTTGGACATTCAGTTTCTGATTGACAGAAGCCTGGAATGTCAAGAAGTCTAGGCAAGAACTGTAGGAAATTTGGATTCAATAGGATAACAAGGGAGTTTGAATAGTTTATGCATGTTGACTGCTTGAGTCTTGGCTGAATTGAACAGGGTTTAGAAACCAGGGTCTTTCCCCACTGCACTACAATCAGAGAGACATTCTTTGGAAATATTCCCAGATTAATTCCTAGCACTGCCTAAGAGGTAGTGTTATGCAACATTAGTCAAAACAATATACTTGTTTCATTGCCTGAAATGGAGAGAATATCTGCAATGTCTACTGTTTGAAGGAAAAACATATAATTGTGATTAAATAGTCTCTTCCAGATAGCAATCTTTTCAAGAAGACTACATAATGCCTTGATTGCATTCACCATCTTCAGTAAATATTTTCTGAATTCTCCTCTTTTGTTTAACACTTTCTGAAAGAAAAGGGGTTTAATCAAGTATCTAAGTAATGCTTCTACACGGAGACATCTTCTAAATTCAAGATGAGAAATACACAAAGTCACAGATAAACTAAAAGTCTACTTACATGTTTAATTATTTTGGATGTATCTTAACAGGCTCATATCTCCTTTAAGACAGAATGTCACAATCATTTTCTGTTTAAAATGCAAGGGACATGGTAAATATGTCTATGATCTGAGTCATGGAGCTGGAAGAGAAACTGGCTGTCCAAGTTAGTTCTCAGTTGGTGTGATAATGATCCTGACCTACAACAAACTGTCTGACTCAGCATGTTTTATTATATAACACAGGACCACCATCCAAGAGCATCTGATGTCCACATTGATATGGGCATTCTAAATATAATGATTAATTTAGAAAATGCCTCACAGTCTTGCTTATAGTGCATCCTGTGTGGATTGTATCAAATTGACAAGAAATCCAACCAAAACAATTGTACTGAATATTACATGCATTTGTACTAAATATTATTAGAAACAAAATACACTTTTCTAGTTATATTTTAATTTTTTATTTAGGTAGTAGATTCTGAGTTAGAAAGAATGTTAAAGGAAAAATTCAATGCTATTTTAATTAGCTTCAAATTAGACAGTATGTTATTAAGGAAATATAACCATTGTATTATGTTTATGCATTTATTGTTTTTTTTTAGTTTTTTTTTATTTTCTATATTCTTTGTTTACATTCCTAAGGCTTTCCCCTTTCCCAGTTACCCCCCACCATATGTCCCATAATTCCTCTCCCCCCCCCCATGCTATTCCTCACTCTCCCCCCCCCCCCACGATTTCTCTGTTCTGGGTCTACAATACTGGATCCAATCTTTACAGGCCCAGGGTCCTCTCCTTTTTTTTCTTCTTGAGAGTCATTTGACTTGCTAATTGTGCCTTGAGTATTTAGGGCGGAAACAGCATTTATTGTTTTATAATATATTTTATGTGTTAATATAGGAAAGCTTCAAATTTTTTGAACTCAGAATTGTAGAAAATGGAAGGTGGCTCTTAGCCACAAGATGTCACTGTTTGACTTTAGTGAAACAACTGTGAATGACTTGAGGCGTCTCACTGCTTACAGAAAATGAAAGCAGTCTATTCTGCTCAACTCAACAACAGTGACTTAGTCTACTGGCTTAACCCCTGTCTACATATATAATATAACTTTCTATTCATTTGAAGATTCATTTGAATTCGTGAGAACAGGGTTCTAATAATATGTTTAATCTAAAAGCCCCACTTGGTTCTCAAGCTTTTCTTCCATGCAATCCCTTTCCTACTAATTAATGTACAAATGACTGTCATTTTTTAGAATAGGAATTATGCATTGAAAACTCAAATTAGTTCTATAATGTCAGGAAAATAAAATACAAAGGCTGCAGAAAATCAAGGAGAGTAAATATATCTATTTTCTCTGATATTAAGTCACCTTAATTTTTCTTTACATGGATGAGAAACAGAAATAATTCCTATATTTAACAGTGGAAAAGTAACTGATGAGGGAGATAGGTGGCTGGCATTTTCTCTTTTCATTATGTCCTTGATTTGAACTCAAATCTGGTGATGTTTCATGTGGACACAAGGATGAAGACACAGCAGAGAATGTGAACAGCTCACAGCTCTTGGATTTTATGGCATTTTTATCATGAAATTACAACTCCTGCTCACAACCGGATTATATTTCATGTTTATGTAAGTAGTATTAGCTGAATGTAAATAATTCATCTCAAATAGATATGTCATACCATTTTCTCTATTATTTTGTCTCGTATTTTATAGTATTTGAGTAGTAGAAATCCATTTTCAGTCTTAGGAAGTTATTGACCCTTACATTTCACACTATTGGCAAACTTTTTATTATTTATATATGTATAGATTTAGCAACTGAAACACAATGAAATAGAAATCAATTGCCTATGGATTCGGGACACTGTAATTCCCAGTCAGATTATAAGCAAATAGTTATATCTAAGCTAACCATTCTCTAGTGGTATAAATGTTAAGCATTTTAATATATTTCCCTTTTCCTTTCAATGTCACTTTGACTCTGTAATGTTTGAATTGTGTATTAAAATATGCTTTAAGATAAACATGCTCTGTACACTTAAGTATTAAATGTGATATTTATATATTGAAGAAAGGTCATTACATAGGGATTTAAGGAAAATAAATTATATTTTGATGGTAACCACATAACATTTTATCATTGTTTTCATAACTTTATAGAGTATATTATATATAAACCTTTTTTCTACAACAAAGTTTAACACAATTTCCTAGACAGATATCAAATACCAAAATTAAATCAGCATCAAGTAGACCAGCTAAATAGTCCCATAACCCCTAAAGAAATAGAAGGGGTTATAGAAAGCCTCCCAACCAAAAAAAGTACGGGACCAGATGGTTTTAGTGCAGAATTCTACCAGACCTTCAAAGAAGACTTAACACCAATACTCTTCAAACTATTCCACAAAATAGAGACAGAAGGGACACTGCCCAACTCATTCTTCGAGGCCACAATTACGCTAATACCTAAACCACAAAAAGATCCAACAAAGAAAGAGAACTTCAGGCCAATTTCTCTTATGAATATAGATGCAAAAATACTAAATAAAATTCTTGCTAACCGAATCCAAGAGCACATCAAAACGATCATCCACCATGATCAAGTAGGCTTCATCCCAGGGATGCAGGGATGGTTCAATATATGGAAATCCATCAATGTAATCCACTACATAAACAAACTGAAAGAAAAAAACCACATGGTCATCTCATTAGATGCTGAAAAAGCATTCGACAAAATTCAGCATCCTTTCATGCTAAAAGTCTTGGAAAAGGCAGGAATTCAAGGCCCATACCTAAACATAGTAAAAGCAATCTACAGCAAACCAGTAACCAACATCAAAATAAATGGAGAGAAACTTGAAGCATTCCCACTAAAATCAGGGACTAGACAAGGCTGCCCTCTCTCTCCATATCTTTTCAATATAGTACTTGAAGTTCTAGCAAGAGCAATTAGACAACATAAGGAAGTCAAAGGGATACAAATTGGAAAGGAAGAAGTGAAACTATCATTATTTGCAGACGATATGATAGTTTACCTAAGCGACCCAAAAAACTCCACCAGAGAACTTCTACAGCTGATAAACAACTTCAGCAAAGTGGCAGGTTATAAAATCATTTGCTTTAATATCATTTTCATATTATAGAATCCCAGTTCTCCTCAAAGTCCAAGGTCATTTTACTATTTGGAGAACAATAAAGCCTTAACTGCTTATAAAGGAATCGACAGCACAGTTGATGATTATGTAGATTTTTCTAAGTAGACATTATTGTACAGCATTTTTAAATTCACAGCCATATTGAGTGGACTTTGTAGAGGTTTTCCATTGGCCCCCTCTTCACAGATACAGGTGGTCTCACTCTTCATCATCTGCATGAGAGGGGCAAGCTAATTACAACTGGTCAATTAATATGGCACTTCATTATCATGCAAAGTCTATGGGATAACTATTTTATCTAAGTTTTATATCCTGTTTTTGCTCATCTGTAAAAGTACATACATTCACATTTTGGTATGATATAGAATTCTAAAAATGCTCTGAAAACCTCCATTTCTAGCCTATTCATACCCTCCCTCAAAGGCTAAAACCACTGATCTTTTACTATCTCTGTGGGTTTGCCTGCTTCCTTAAATGTCATATATTTGAAATCTTAGACTTTGTATATATTGGATATTAGCCCTCTGTCAGATGTGGGGTTGGTGAAGATCTTTTCCCAATTTGTTGGTTGCTGTTTTGTCCTTCTGAAGGTGTCCTTTGCCTTACAGAAACTTTGTAAGATTAGGAGATCCCATTTGTCAATTCTTGATCTTGGAGCATAAGCAATTGGTATTCTGCTCAGGGACTCTCCCCCTGTGCCCATGTCCTCCAGGGTCTTCGCCGGTTTGTTTTCCATTAGTTTCAGTGTGTCTGGTTTTATGTGGAGGTCCTCGATCCACTTGGAGTTGATCTTAGTACAAGGAGATAAGAGTGGGTCAATTCACATTCTTCTGCATGTTGACTTCCAGTTGAACCAGCACCATTTGTTGAAAAGGCTATCTTTTTTCCACTGGATTCTTGTAGCTCCTTTATCAAAGATCAAGTCACCATTACTCCCAACGAACCAAATAACCCTATTAAAAATGGGTTACAGAGCTAAACAAAGAATTTTCACCTGAAGAAATTTGGATGTCTGAGAAGCACCTTAAGAGATGTTCAACAACATTAGTCATCAGGGAAATGCAAATCAAAACAACCCTGAGATTCCATCTCCCACCAGTTAGAATGGCTAGGGCTAATATCCAATATATACAAAGAACTCAAAAAGTTAGACCGCAAAGAACCAAATAACCCTATTAAAAAATGGGGCACAGAGCTAAACAAAGAATTTTCACCAGAAGAAATTCGGATGGCAGAGAAACACCTTAAGAGATGTTCAACATCATTAGTCATCAGGGAAATGCAAATCAAAACAACCCTGAGATTCCACCTCACACCAGTCAGAATGGCTAAGATTAAAAACTCAAGAGACAACAAGTGCTGGCGAGGATGTGGAGAAAGAGGAACACTCCTCCACTGTTGGTGGGAATGCAAAATGGTAAAACCGCTCTGGAAATCAGTTTGGCAGTTCCTCAGAAAATTGGGCATGTCACTTCCAGAGGACCCTGGCATACCACTCCTGGGCATATACCCAGAGGATTCCCCTGCATGCAATAAGGACACATGCTCCACTATGTTTATAGCAGCCTTGTCTATAATAGCCAGAAATTGGAAGGAGCCCAAATATCCCTCAAAGGAGGAATGGATACAGAAAATGTGGTATATTTATACAATGGAATACTACTCAGCAATTAAAAATAATGAATTCATGCAATTTGTAGGTAAATGGTTAGACCTGGAAAATATCATCCTGAGTGAACTAACCCAATCACAAAAGAATGCACATGAAATGCAATCACTGATAGGTGGATATTAATGAGCCCAGAAGCCTAAATACTCAAGACACAAATAGCAAGTCAAATGATTCCCAAGAAGAAGAAAGGAGAGGACCCTGGGCCTGTAAATATTGCATCCAGTTTAGTAAAGAAACCGAGGGGGGAGGGGGAATGATTGGGGAACAGTTGAGGGGGGAGAGGAACTATGGGGACTATGGTGGGTGGGAACTGGGAAAGGGGAAAGCCTCTGGAATGTAAACATAGAATATAGAAAATAAAAATTAAAAAAAAAAAAAACTCAAGACACAACAGGTGCTGGTGAGGATGTGGAGAAAGAGAAACACTCCTCCACTGTTGGTGGGATTGCAAGATTGTACAACCTCTCTGAAAATCAGTCTGGCAGTTCCTCTGAAAATTGGGCATGACATTTCCAGAGGACCCTGTCATACCAATCCTGAGCATATACTCAGAGGATTCCCCTGCATACAATGAAGACACATGCTCTACTATGTTCATAGCAGCCTTATTTATAATAGCCAGAAGTTGGAAGGAGCCCAGATGTCCCTCAAAGGAGGAATGGATACAGAAAATGTGGTATATTTATACAATGGAATACTACTCAACAATTAAAAATAATAAATTCATGCAACTTGTAGGCAAATGGTTGGATCTGGAAAATATCATCCTAAGTGAGTTAACCCAATCACAAAGAATACACATAAAATGCAATCACTGATAAGTGGATCTTAATGAACCCAGAAGCTCTGAATACTCAAGGCACAATTAGCAAATCGAAAGATTCCCAAGAAGAAGATAGGAGTGGACCCTGTTCCTGAAAAGACTGGATCCAGATGTGTAGAAGAGTAACAGAACAGAGAAACTGGGGAATGGGGGTGGGGGAGAAGCAGACATATGGCAAGTGGGAAACTGGGAAAGAGAACGCCTTTGGAATATAAACAAAGAATATAGAAAATTAAAAAAAGAAAAAAATGATGTTAAAAAAGAAAATAAAAGAAACCTTTGTGGGTTTTTTTCTTTTCATTTAATAATACAACCTAAGTATTTCCCCATAGTTTGATAACTCATTTGTTTTAGAGTTACCTAGTATTTTATTGTCTGTCTCACTATAGTATATTTATCCATTCACCTAGAGAAAAGCATTTGGATGCAAAATTTTATGTAGACTGTTTTCAACTCATTTGTTTTATTTTCATTAGTAAAATTGTGGAGTAATATGCCAAGAGTATATTTATTATAATTTGTCATTTGCTATCACATCAACAGTAAATGAAAGCTTCAGTTTCTTACAACTGTCTTAAATTTAGAAATGTCAAATTATAAAGAATTTTGGTCATTTTAGCAGTTATAAACATTTTCTGTTTTGTTTTGATTTTACCTGTTAATCATTTTTTGTGAGAGTCTGGGGTTTGAGATTCAAAATAAGCACTCTACTAAAGAGCTGTATGATGTTCTCTTCTTACCTGTGATCTTCTAATAGAAAATCTTGAACAATTCTTATTTCTTATTTCTTTTAACTAAAGTGGTGGAACTATTTCTTAATTTTTTGTTTATGATTGTTTAGCTTTGGGACATATTTCAAAAATATACAGAGAATTTTTATCTTGGTATGCAAATTTCTTTGTCGCGTTTCTGGCATGTTTTCATGTATTCACATATTCATGTATTTTGTATATTCATAGTGAATATAGTTGGCTCGAAACCTCATGAAGAAAAAGAAAACTTTTCATGAGTCCAGTGTGTTTCCTTATATGCAATGCTGTGTATTATCCTGGAGATCACTGTGAGAGTTTTCATACAAGTAAGACATTATTGCTTGAGCTAGAGATGGAGCTCAATGAAGGGGTTGTTGGCTATCATATCCAAAGAACTCTGTTGTTTTGCTTGTGAGTAGGAAAAATGCATTATCAGTTAATGCAATTTGGACCAGAATTTGTATAGAGGAAAACAATATTTGTTTATATAAACCACACTCGGTTCTTGTCTTTGTTTTTGGATTTTTTTTGTTCCTTTGTTTTTGTTTTGCTGGAGATAAACATGTTTATCTAAATGAGTAGATCAATGTTTTCTTCTTCTTTCAAATATAATGTTTCAGAGCAGTTTAGTAGTTTTTATAACTCTTTAACTTTTTCTGATTATTCCATCACCTTGCACTTTCCAAAGTTTAATTTTATATCTATATTTCAGTATTCTTTCTTTAGATGTCACCAACTAGTTTAATATGAAAATATTTTCTTCAGAATTTTGTAAATTAACTTATGCGGGTACTGTTATGTTTGGTTAAGATATTTTTTTCTGAGTTATGCCTCTATACCAACAATATTAAATGATGATAACAATAGTTTGGATCTGGAAATGACCAAAATATACAAGAAATCATGCATGAACCCCCGCCCATATGAGTGAAATTCAACCCTAAAATGTAGAAATAAGGGATTCTTGCCATTTACAATACAAGTGACACTGGCATACATTATTTTAAGTCAAAGTAGACAACAAATAGACAAATCCTGTATAATCTCATTGATATTCAGTAAAGTCAGGTTTAGGATAATTGAGTGTATGCCATGGCTAGCAGAGATTGGATGTAAGGGAAACAGAGATATATTAGAAAAAAGAAACACAAACTTTTGAGTTTTAAGTTGAATAAACTTTAACGGCCTAATTTAAAATGTAAAGACCACAACTCAAAATAACATGTCTCTAATTAGGAATGTATTGAAGATCTTCAATAGCCTCACCACCAAAGCAGTATCCTGTGAAATCAAATGTAAGCTAACTTTAGTCATTTCACAGTGACAGATATGAAAACATTGTCTATACCCTGAAGACATGGTACTATTGTTACCTTTACTTCAATAAAGCTGGAAATGCTAATTAATCTAAAAATATTTAGAATTGAAATGCTGTCACTGGAATCTCAGAGAAAATGAATATTTTTCAAAAGTTGAAGTGGCATTCCTATGAGGAGAACATCTGGTAGAAACTATCTTCATGTGGGCAACATCAAACAGAAGCGAGAGCAAAGCATCTAAAGCCAATGAGAGCATTCTTTTACTATCAATTCCTGATTCATAGTGCTCCTCTTTTAGCCATGATAGAGAAGCCATGCAAATATTGGTTCTATGGCTTTAGATAATAGATAAAAACAAGGAAGCCAATCCTTGGAGCTATGACAACACAGTGGAAACATGTTTGAATTTATAAATCCCAACATGGGATTTTAATTTCTTTCACTGCTCCATCGAATTTGACAACATTGTTTCAGGGATTCTTAGGAGCCTGACTAGAGGAAGCTGGTCTCTCAGAGGAGATGCTTTCCAGTATAGTAGCTATGGATACCTCTTGTCCTGTACTTTATATCTTACTCTACCTTGAAGAGAATAGTGGTGTTTTTCCACACTCTTCCACTACTAGGATATTTTTCCCGAGCTTGTGAAGACAAACAACCATGGACTAGTTCTAGGCCTGGGGACATGTGTTGATTGGTAACGTGCTTGCTGTTCACTTATGAAGATCCAAGTCTCTAGCATCCACATGCAATGCATAGTATAGCTGTATACACCTACAACCTCAGTGTTTTCACAAAATAGACAGGCTAAGCAGTCCAGTTGAACTGACAATGTCCAGGTTCACTGAGGGGCCCTTTCTCAAAAATAAAACAATGTAAATCACAAATAAATATATTGGAGTTAGTGATAAAGAAACCTGACATCAAATTCCAGCCTCCACACACTTACACATATATGTACATGTACCCTTGAGCACAAACATATATAAATAAACATGTATACATACATATCCAGGATAAGCAATTTCTCTTTTCAAGTTGTTCAGAGCTATTTTGGGTAAGGAAATATAAAAGTAACATGTATACTCAACTATGTCACTTTGCCTGTTTTGCCTTTGGTTGTAAGACATAATGACTAGCTCTTACGTATTTTTTTCTCTGTAAAAATATGGATTTAATTTATTACAATTTTCAGATTAGAGAAAATATAATAATAATTGTAACAAATTGATTAATGTGAGCTTAGAAGCCATTTGTTAAACGAAAGCAAACCAAAGCAAACCAATCTAAACCAGAAAACCCGATGTGCTTATATTCTGATGCTTAGGTTAGAAGTTTTCTGCTGACATTTGGATGATACCCTGAAAGCCACTGGCCAAATGAAACACAATTTGAAATCCTGTCTTAAGGTGTGAAGGATTGAACAAGGGGATTTCTAAGATTTTGAATTGAAATGTTAGCTCAGTTTACAAGACTCTGAGAAATTAATAGCAATGCCATGGTTAAAAGGCATGGTTAATAGACTGAAAGTCAGTTAAAAAGATTAAGTATAGAATTGAAAATATATAAAAAAACAAAGAGCAAGGCATGGTGCAGGCAGGAGATTTAGAACTTTAAGAACCTCCTTGGCTGCCAATGCAGTTCAAGGGCAACTTGGGCTGCATGATATCTAGTCTACATGACATCAGACCAAAGAACAACATGAAAAAGTAAAAATTAAAACACTGCTGACTTTATAAATGTCAATGTTATATTTTCTATTGTGACTACCTTATTAAATGCAATGAAAATAAAAGCCTGGAGTGAACACAGAATAAATTTGGGAAAATATAGAAGCACACTGATTTGAAAAATAAAAAAAAATATATATCAGAATGAAAGATGAGGCTGAGCAACTGTAATGTCATGTCTCTATGATAAAATTTCTTTTTCTTTATTTTATTAATTCTGTGAGAATCACATACAAATGTATTTTAATAATATTTACCCATCCCCTAAACCCTCTTATATCTGCTTTCCATTCCTTACCAACTGATATTTGTGTGCTCCTTTTTTTTTCTGTAAACCTGTCAAGGACAGTTTGTGCTATCCATATACTTTAGATGTGGCCTTCCACTGGATAGTGGAAAGCAAATTCTCTCTATCCTAGCATCTTTCAATTGCCAATAGCTCCTCGGCTAGTATTGTGATATCATACCTACCTTTCCTCTCTATGCTGGGATTTTGGTTGGCTTGAACCTCCACAGTTCTTATACATTCAGTAACAACCAGCTTTTATATCTACAACTACTCTTCTGTGTCTGGAAAACGTGATTTCCTTATACCCACCTGCTACCTGTGGCTCTTACAATTATTTAATTTCCTCTTCTTCAATAATCCCTGAGACTTCGGAGGAGGGCATGTGATAAAATTTTCACTTTAGGGCACAGCATTCTACAGTCTTACATTTTTAGCACCTTGACCAGTCTTGGCTCTCTGGGTTAAGTAGGGCCAAAGACACAGAGAAGTTTCTCTCATGAGGACTGACTAATGTACTAATTTATTGTTATAAGCCATCAGAAGTGTTTTACTACTATGTCTATTTAGCTGTGTAATAGTAATGGGCTATCTATTAGGGCCTATGACTTGGGTAGCCATAGGTCCTGGTCACTATAAAAGTGGCAGGCTTGGTCACAATTTGTGGAGGAGACCTTAAATGTAATGACAAAGTGGGTGGTTTTCTCCTTTGATAGCTGTACCATTAGTACAGTGCCAGTGGGAGAGTCTTGCCAGAGCTGTTCTTATTGTAGCTCACAGGGCTCTCAGCTGGACAACACTGATGATGACATTTCCCGTCGGATAGATTGGATGCTGACCAATTTCTAGCACTATGAAAGCTGTCCCACAGGGATGCTAGGTGGATACGGGTTTGATTTCTGCAAAGACAGGAACTCAAAAGTATCAGCTAACTGAATTTATCTGTGCAACTTGTAATTCTGGAAAGTTCACAAACCTGTGTGACTCAGTTCTTTGGCTTCCTATAGCAGAAGGCTGAGGCCACTTAGGAGTTCTGACATCTAGACCTCAAAGACAAGTACACCTTCCCAGTAGTATAAGAATTATTCTCTTGTATGTACTACAGTGTTTTAGAGGTCCTATTCGGAGTGGCAGCATGTGAGCAAACAGATAATCAATACTACAAAAGGTGTTACAGGATTACATTTGGTAGAAAGCTCTTTTAGGTCAGATGTATAAGTAGATGAATCTGTATCATTCTGGATTTCAGAAATTTAAGAAATTTTAGAACTTGAAGAAAGTTTGATAGAAGATGATGATGTCAGTGGTTTTCATTTTATAACATAATTAAGTATATGAAGGGAAAATATTTGTTTTTGCTGAAAATAATCTGTTATATTAAAAAAATCCACATTTATTTGGAGTTTGGTATAATTTCCTAAGAAACATGGATTGTATTTTTTTCATCGAAATTCCATCCTACCTTTATTTTTTCCAGATACTTCATAATATAAAAAAGTATACATTTCTTTTCTTTTATTTTTTTTTTTTTTTTTGGTTTTTCGAGACAGGGTTTCTCTATGTAGCCCTGGCTGTCCTGGAACTCACTCTGTAGACCAGGCTGGCCTAGAACTCAGAAATCCGCCTGCCTCTGCCTCCCAAGTGCTGGGATTAAAGGCGTGTGCCACCACCGCCCAGCTACATTTCTTTATAGTCACATCCTTTTGCAGATTTTTCAAAAGTTTCAACAGTCAATGAAATGTTGCCATAACACTGCCTAAACTGTCACTCATTATGTATCCCTAAGTATAGCAACCAGCCCCTTCTCTTCCATGTTTTATCCTAGTTAAACCTCGTGTTTTAGAGTATGCTTACTGTTTTCTCATAAAAATTGAGGAATTTAATCTGGATAGTATTTTCCCCTTCCAAATTTTACTCTAGCAGAGAGCAACATGGACTCAATGTTTATCCACCACAGAGTGTCTGAATATTGATTGGAAAAACAAGCTCAAAATACAAGTCTTTTTAGAGTCTTCTAAGGTTCACTTAACGTCCATCAACTTGAAGCAACTTCCCATGTGCTCCATCACTCATGGAAAAGTGTGTGTGGGCAGAGAACTGGCTGATTGACACAGTTATGAGTCAACTATCTATCTGGTCTGAGCATGTAAGTATATACGTAAGGGCATGTGCTTACTCGCAAAAGAGAAGAGACATGAACCAACCAAACAATCAAACCAAGTACTTTTGGGTTCTAGGATTTTCGGTATACCTACATAAAAATAATACTTTTTTAATTTAATTTTTTATTGGATATATTCTTTATTTACATTTCATTTCCCTTTTCCTGGTTCCCCACCCTACAAAGGTCCCATATGCCCTTTTCCCTCCCCCTGTTCCCCCATCCTCCCCTTCCCATTTCCCTGTTCTGGTATTCCCCTACACTGATGCTTTGATCCTTTCCAGAACCAGGGTCCACTCCTTCCTTCTTCTCAGACATCATTTGGTATGTGGATTGTGTCTTTGGTGTTCCTCGATTCTAGGCTAACATCCACTTATCAGTGATGCATACCATGGGTATTATTTTGAGACTGGGTTACCTCACTTATTATGATGTTCTCCAGTTCCATCCATTTGTCTAAGAATTTCATGAATTCATTGCTTCTAATATCTGAATAGTACACCATTGTGTATATATACCACATTTTTTATCCATCCTCCATTGAGGGACATCTGGGTTCTTTCCAGCTTCTGGCTATTACAAAGAAGACTGCTATGAACATAGTGGAGCATGTATCCTTTTTTTTTTTTTTTTTTTTTTTTTTTTTTTTTTTTTTGGTATTCAGGGCAGAGGATGGGAGTTAATGGGGTAGTAGAGGCAGAGAAAGGCAGAGAGAGGGAGAGAGGAGAGAAGTGGAGGCTGGCCATGACCAAGTGGAGAGAGGGGGTGGGAGGAGAGAGGGGGGATGGGAGGAGAGAGGGGGGATGGGAGGAGAGCCCAAGAGGGGCCAGAGGAGTAAGAGGTAAGAGTGCCAAGAAGTAAGCTGGAGCATGTATCCTTATTACATGCTGGGGAATCTTCTGGGTACATGCCCAGGAGTGGTAAGGCAGGGTCCTCTGGAAGTATCATGTGCAGTTTTCAAAGGAACCACCAGACTGATTTCCAGAGTGGTTGTACCAGCTTGCAGTCCCACCAGCAGTGGAGGAGTATTCCTCTTTCTCCACATCCTTGCCTGAACTGAAATTTAGTTCATTCAAAACAGTCACCCAACACAGATAGGTACATTTCTTTCTTTGTTTGTTTTAATCCTTTGTTTACATTCCAAATGATTTTCCCTTTCCTGGTTCCCCCTCCTCCTAAGTCCCATAAGTCCTCTTCCCTCTGACAGTTCCCCAATCAACCACCTCCCACTTCTCTGTCCTGGAAATCCCCACAACACTGCATCAAGCCTTTCCAGGACCAGGGCCCTCTCCTTCCTTCTTCTTGGGAATGATTTGATATGTGGGTCGTGTTTTGGGTATTCTGAGCTTCTGGGCTAATATCCACTTATCAGTGACTGCATTCCATGTGTGTTCTTTTGTGAATGAGTTACCTCACTTTGTATGATATTTTCCAGTTCCAACCACTTGCCTAAAAATTTCATGAATTCATTGATTTTAATTGCGGAGTAGTATTCCATTGTATAAACATACCAAAATTTCTGTATCCATTCTTCCATTGAGGGACATCTGTGTTCTTTCCCAGCTTTTGGCTATTATAAATGAGGCTGCTATGAACATAGTGGACCATGTATCCTCACTGTATGCCAGGGAAATCCTCTGGGTATATGCCCAGGAGTGGTATAGCTGGGTCCTCCAGAAGTGTGGTGTCCAGTTTACTGAGGAACCGCCCGACTGATTTACAGAGTGGTTGTACCAGCTTGCAATCCACTGCTGGTGAGATAGGTACATTTTGTTTGCTGAATACATGCACTCTATTACCCATCACCCAAGCAGCCATAACTTCTAACTACTCTATGGCTGTTCTTCCTTCCCTCCCAGGGAAGCTCCTTCAAATATCAAGCCACTAAGGATTTTTCTGACTTTGAGAACAAGTCTCCACAAGGATGTGTCTTCAGTTTCTATACCAAATTACACTTTATAATCAATAGATAATAATTCTTTCCATATCGCAAAAGTCAGTTTCCTTTTTCTTTTCTTTTCTTTTCTTTTCTTTTCTTTTCTTTTCTTTTCTTTTCTTTTCCTTTTTTTCTTTTCTTTACTTTTTTTGCCTTTAACAATGAATTTAAGATTATAATATTATAATCTGATTTCTATTTTCTCCTTCCTGACTTCAAGAACTACCAGTTTCATGTATAAAGGAACATATTCAGTTTTTCTCTTAACCCTGGGAATCTTCCCACCTTTTTTCTTGAGCTCCATCTCTCTGTTCTTCATGCAAATATTCCTGATGTCTCAGAATACATGTGTAGCTTCCAAATATCTACCTACTGTTAAACCAAGATAGTCTTATCTGAACCTGCACATTATGCCAATTATATTCAAAATATTTTTTGCAATACTAATCACTCAAAGTCACTATCTATAAATAACAGCATAATTGGAGTACCTTGGAGAACCTTAAAGCAATTATACAAACTAATTTTTGATACTCCACTATGACTCTATACAACAAAGCAGCCTAATGTCCATGTCCTATGCTGCCAAGTGTCAGCAGTTGCCAATCTAGTTTCTCCATATGAAAACTAGTGATCAGCATTGAATCATATCTTTTTCACTCTTCCTCATCTTTCCTAATAATTTACTACTCCTTCTATTAAGTTTTGGTTTTTTTATTGTAATATATTCATATCACTTTCCCTTCTCTTTCCTTTCTCCTCCAAACCCTCTCTTAACCCCTCCTTGCTCTTCAATTCAGGGATTCTTTCTCCATTAATTGGTGTTTTATATTCCAGTCCTCTCTGCAAAAACTTTCAATTCAGTTTCTTTTTAATTTTTCTTCCTTGGAATTGTCACAATCACTTTGACCCAAGCTGTTCATTTCAGTATTGTTATTCATCAGAGCAAAATGCTGCCATCTCTGTCATCAGAGTCGACACTGCTAAAATAATCCTTTTAAAAGGTAACACAGCTCAACTATTTTCCTATTTATATATTTGTTTAATGAATGAAGGGATTATTTTCATTTCTAGTTCCTGAGGAATAGAATCCACCATGGTCCAGAAGATACAGCAACAGGCTGGGAAAGCATGGCACCAGGGAAAGAAAAAAAAGGGGGGACAAATCATATTGGATCTGTACAAAGTAAAGAGATTAACAGCAAATTCATACATGCTAAACAAGGTTAAGGCTGACCCCACTGACACACCTCCCATACCAAAAGACCAAAAGAGCAGGGAAAACTTTAGTGACACCTAAAGTTCAACTGAGGCCAGGGATTACATCAAGCTTAGAATAAAACTTAGATGTTGATAAACTTAAAAAGAATCTAGTGATCAATTTATGGGTAAGAATTCTAGAGGCAAAAGCAGAATGGAGGTTTATCATATGGGTAAGAAGAGAAAATGTAACTGAGACATAATATTCTTAAGAATTTATCCTTTAGACTCTGTACATTTATACATCTGTGTTTAGGGATGCATTATAAATAATACCTAGGAAATAAAGCCAGCCTAGACAGGTGTAGACTGGAGAATGATTAATGAAAATGTATATATATGCTCAATAGAATGTTATTCAACAGTTAAAAATATAATTATGAACCTTTTAAGAATATGAATCGGTTTAAAAATTATTGTATCAAGTGAAATAATCCAGATTTTGGGAGAAAATACAACATGTTCTGTCTCATATCTGGATCATACATATATACCTATTGGTATGCGCATTTATACGCATATCTAGAGCATATGTGTATATATATATATATATATATATATATATATATATATATATATGATACATTTATTTCAAGGACAGCTCAGAGCAAATCATAACAGACCTCATATGCCACAAAAGAAAAAAGGGGATGGAGAGGATTCACAGGGGTGAAGAGAGAAGGGGAGATGAACAGAACAGAAACACAGTTTGTATGTAAATGCCTTGATGAAACCTGTTTCAGCTAGAAGACTCAGCCATAAAAATGGTGGCTGCCTGTTCTTCAAGAAGACCCGAGTTTAATTTCCAGTTCCTGCATGTGGCTGCTCACAAATGCCTGTAACTCCATCTGCAGGAGATTTAACACAGATTCTGGCTTCCCAAGATACCTCCATACACTTGTACAACCCCCCCACACATACATATGTAATTAAGATACCTTCTAAAAGAGCAAGCACATGTTATCAAAAGAAAAAAAAAAGAAGTAAAGAATCCAGGAGTAGGGAGAGATCATGTGCACTGCTAAAACTCATTTAATAATTGGCAGATGAATTTTAGGTCACCATCTTCACTTCCAACACTAGCACTTTCCTACTGCCCATCCCTTCTTTTCCTCATCCATTCCCTCACTCATCTTTTGTTTTCCAGAACCACAATGTTGACCTTTCATAGCTTACTTTTTGCAGGAAGATTCCTGAGGTATTTCTACTTCAGGAAAAGGCCAAGGACAACTCATTCATTTTTGTATATAAGCAAACAGTCATTGATTTTATCAAACTCTCTTCGGACTATATGCAGGATTTTCACACTGGAAATTCATACAGGTCTCAACTATAACCATACAACGTTTGGATTTTGAATTTGAATATTCTAATATGTATTCTAAGTAACCATTGACTTTATATCCAACTTTTTCAAGGTAAATAAATATAAAAGAAAGCAAAATGTTGGAGAAAACAATTGTGGACTGGAAGTACTTTAAAATGAAGAAAGATTTGGGCCAGTGTTCGTTGCTAGGAAACCACACTTAGTTACCTAGTTTCAAAGTTGCCTAGTATCTCCCTCCTTGCTTTAGCTTTACAGAATAAAAGACAAAACATATTCAACAGTATGGTTTTCGTTTTTATCATTTTAGATGGCACTTAGAGTTCCTGATACTGGAAGACATTACAGCACAGACAGGATAAGGGCAGAAAATTTAATATCCATATTTTATGCAAATGAAGATGGGTGTGGTGGCCAGCTTGTCATTGAAGCACTGAAAAAGCAGAGGCAGGGTATCTTCAGCAAACAGTGACTGGTCAAACTGTCATCATCAGGTCCTAGGTTCAACTGGGTGGCCCTGGCTGTATAAATACAGTAGATTACATTCAAAAAAGGCTCTGCATCAGTTCTGACTTCCTCTTATACTTCCATTTCTGTACACACGCACCCACCCACATGTAAACACACACACACACATATACAAAGAGGCACACCTACACACATGCACTCACAAATGCACACATACACTTGAGAAAAAATAAAAGCTGTCTGCCCACCTAATCAAGATGCTTCAAGCTTATAATTCTAGTACATGGAACCTAAGACAGGAAGACTGCTACTAGTTTGAAGCCCATGTGGATTCCAAAGGAATGTCAGTCAAGCTTTAGTATAGAAAAAATAACCAAACCAAACACAACAAAGAAACAAACAAAACATCAACTAACAAGAATCTCTTAAAAATAAAGCAAAACAAAAAAAATCCCAATGAGTCCAAAGAAAAAGCGTATGAAAACATTTAATTGATAAGAATCCATTTCCATTACTAAGTTTAAAACAAAGTAACATATTTTTGTGAATGTGGGCTGAAGCAGCTATAAAATTTATGGAATAATATGGATATGTATTAACTCTCTAGACATTGAAGAACTAAGGTTGTCAATTTAAAATTGGTGAGCTCATTAACTTCTTCATAGGAGTTTTGTACAAAATCAATAATAGTTTTATGTTACTACCTTGTATGGTGTGGCTGATATTTAGTATTTACTATACAGATCATAAAGGCATTTATTTTTCCCATATTTAACCTCCTTGGACCTGCCTGAAGCTCCTTTATCATTACTTACTTGATTATTCCTTAACTGGCCTATGGAAATAATCATTTCATTTTCTACCTGGTCAACAGTTTCTTGAATTTAGCTATTTTACTTCAGCCTGACCCTTACCCTTGAGGCAAATATATTTTCAAAAGGAGAATCTATAATTTTTTCCAACATAATAAGCCTGAGAAAAATAGAGTTAATGAATACCCATGAAATAGCAGACACAGATTTATTCCGTATACTTCTGAAAACTATCAGTCGCAAGGTCAATTTTTAATGAATTATTAATCAGATCACCTTTATTGTTTTCCCACAAGATATACAGAGGGGGAAATGAATATACATATTTCGTCAAATTCTTAGATATAAGAGAAACCCAAACCAGACACCCAGAAAACAGTGTAGGGTGGTAGTGCTTCCAGAGACTAGAGACAAGTACCAATGGCAGCTAGAATCTACCAGGGTAGGTGACTTCCATGTAATATAGGACAAAGATATTTACGGTTTATAAAGTCTGTCTCTGAAAGTGGGTAGAATAAATAAGGATATTGGGAGGTGCCTAATGAAATTCTGAGCGTTTGTGTCTTATGTGGATTCTGAGAAGTCAATGCTACAGGGAATAAGAAGATTGAGAACTCTCAGGGGAAAACATTCCCACCAATGAGATTGGAGTAATAATCTTAGTTTAATAATTTTACTTAACAGGTATAGATAAACAAGTATATACCAGAAGTTATTCTCATTTTAAAAGATATTATTTTGCCCTAAAGTTCAGAAAACCTAGGACACAATCCGCAGAATTCAAGAAGGTTAAAAAGCAGAAAGCCCAAATGAGGATGCTTTAATCCCACTTGGGAGGGAGAAGAAAATAATCACTAATCATGCAAGACAGAGAGAGGAAGGATCTGGGTGGGAGAGAAGTGAGGGAGGGGAGCATGATCAGTTAAGGGGCCTGGTAGATAAGAGAGAAGTTCTGAGGGTCAGCATAATGAATGGAAAATGCAACCTTGAGGGGTGGGAAGTGGGGATACCCTCTAGAAAGTACCAGAGACCTGGAAGGACTCTCAGGACTCAAAGGGAGGGACCGTAGATGAAATGTCCAGCAGTTGGAAAGAGGGAACTTGTAGAGTCAACCTCCAGTAGAAAGACAGGGGGCATCAAGTAGAGGGATGTGGTTGCCATTCCCCAGTCAGAAATTCTGACCCAGAATTATTCCTGTTTAAAAGAACTGCAGATATAAAAATGGAGAAGAGACTGAGAGAAAGGCAGTCCAGTAACCTGCATTACTTGGGATCCATTTCAAGGGAAAGCTTCAGGGCCTGGCAGTATTACTGATGCTATGGTATGCTTACAGACAGGAGCCTAGCATGGCTGTCCTCTGAGAGGCCCAACAAGCAGCTGACTGAGACAGAGGCAGATACTTATACCCAGCCATTGAACTAAAGTTGGGGACCCCTATAGTTGAATTAGAAAAATGATGGAAGAAGCTGAGGAGGTCAACCCCATAGGAAGACCAGAAGTATCAACTAACTTGGACACCTGAGATCTCTTAGACACTAAGCATACAGGAGTTGGTCCAAGGTCTCCTACATATATATAGCAGAGGACTACCTGGTCTGGCCTCAGTGACAGAAGACATTCCTAAGCCTCAAGAGAATTGAGACCACAGGGAGTGGGGAGGCCTGGCAGTGGGGTTGGGGGAGTGGGAATGGTGGGGGCCGGTAGGCATCCTCTTGGAAACAGGGGAGAGGAGAAATGGCATGAGAAACTGTGGGAGGGGGACAGGGAGGTAGGCAATGGCTGGACTGTAAAGAAATAAATATAATAAAAAATACTATTCTTCAAATATTAAATCAGAGAGTAAAAGTGGATATATAAGTAATGGAAGCCAAGAAGAAAAGATGACTATCATTATGTTTTATAAGAGAACACTAAGATTTACCATGAATTGTCTACAAAGTGAAAAATCACAGAAATAGTTAATTTAGAATGTTCTATAATTAATTCCCATAAACATAAACATTGTATTAGTAATATAGACTTGATAGTAGATCTAGAGATGAAACTTGGTTTTTACACTATGTAATTAGTATTACTAAATGCAATCCCCAACACCCAAAAAATGGAAAAAGGTAGTATGAAAAGAAAAGAAACTACATATTATATTGCTGACTATGGCACAAAATATGTATACAAGCTATTCATATAAAACATTTGAAGTAAGCTGAGGTACTTCAGTAAGAGAGGAGTTAATAAATAGAAGGTTCTATCTTATTCTTAACGGTCGTATCATTTAAAACTACAATTTTTCCTTGAATAGGTATGCAATTGGTTTGTACACCAATTAAAATAGGATTTGTGTGTGTGTGTGTGTGTGTGTGTGTGTGTGTGTGTTTCAGAGTGGGAATGAAATGTCACAATAATTCAAATGCAGAATATAAGCATAAGAAAATGATCTTGGATGGTGGGAAGGAACATGTTAACTCAATATGGAGCAACAAATACTCTGTAAGTAACGGTACGTTCAGATGCCATAGAAATATAAAGGGAAGCTGAGTTCACACTTTATAACACATGAGGCAAATGAACCATGTTCTTTTACTGGGAACATACATATTTTTATGCTGTTATTCTGTTCATTTTTGAAGTAAACTACTTTAAGCTATTGTATAAAACAACTAAGTTCAAAATGAAGCATTTTATTGATGTATAAAAACTAACATGGCCAAAATATTAAAGTAACAAAGTAAGAGTAAACAACAAAGAAGCTACTTTTGTGAAATATTAATTATAGGTATGAAGGCGAAATTTTCTTTAATTTATATCACATGTTGGTAGAATAAAACAGCATGGTAAAAGAATTATGTTTTAATTATTTACTAATGTATTTTTCAAAATTTGATCAAGTGAAAATGTACCAGTCACTTTACTTTTCAACAATAGTTTAAATTAATAATATAATTAAACTAAAAATAAAATGTATAAATTCTCATCTTAGAGATTAATAGGCAGTTGAAAGCCCCAACTTGCTTTGATAATACCTGCAATAAATGTAATATTAGAAATAATAGTGTAGGTGATCAGCAACTCCAGGTTCTGTCATAGAAGGCCTGAACAATTCCAGATCTACTCAACAAGAATGATTATAAACGTACCCATACGCAGCTGCAATACTGCACACTAAAGGCTGGCTTTCAGTAGTAGATGCATACTTTAGCCTGTAAGTTGTTTATAAGCAAGGTTCATGAACTCATTTTCTACATTTCGATTTAATATTGCAAATCCCTTCTTGGCGTCAGTTTAGAGATAGTTTCCCCTTCAACAGTGTTTTCCTTTGATTTTAAGCCACTTTTGTGGGAAGTCTCAAAATGAATCAGTATCAATTCTCAGGGACACAGGCTGGGATGGTTATTCTCACAATAGAATTCAAGGATTTAAATGCATTTTGCCCATGAGCCTATGCAATGTTTTGCTACCTTTAAAGGAACATTCATAGCTGTTATTTTTAATTGTGTCTGTGTATAGGTATGTGCATATGTGTGTATGTGTATATACATATATGACTATTGCATGTGTGTATACACATGAGTATGGTGTGTGTGTGTGTGGTATATATGTGTATGTTTTTATGTCTGTGTATGTGAGTGTTATGTGTGTATGTTGTATGTGGTGTGTGTGTGTGTGTGTGTGTGTGAGAGAGAGAGAGAGAGAGAGAGAGAGAGAGAGAGAGAGAGAGAGAGAGTGTGGTGTGTACATGAGTGTAGTATAGTCTGGCCAGAGGAAAGTCAGATACCTGGATCTGAAAATATATTCAGCTATGATGTAATATAATTTGGGTACTGGAAACTGAACTCTACAAGAAGAGCATGTGTCCAGGGCATCTTTACAACCCCAGCTGCTTTTTAAATTACATTTATTTGTTATTGTGGGATGAGAACGTGAATATGGAGGTCAAAGAACAATTTTTAGAAGACAACAAACTTACATACTATGGATGCCAAGAAATTCTTGCTGAAAAGAGCCTGATATGGCTGTCTCCTGAGAGGCTCTGTCAGAACCTTGCAAAGACAGAGGCAGATGCTTGCATCCAACTATTGGACTGAGTGCAAGGTACCCAATTGAGGAGTTAGAGAAAGGACTAAAGGATCCAAGGGAGTTTGCAAACCTCATAGGAAGAACAAAAATATCAACCAACCAGACCCTCCAGAGCTCACAGGGACTAAGCCATCAGCCAAGGGGTACATATGGCTCTAGCTGCATTTGTAACAGAGGATTGCCTTGTTGGGCAACAGTGGGAGGAGTGGTCCTTGGTCCTAGGAAGGCTTGATAGATGCCCCAGCAGCATAGGGGAATCAAGTGCTGGACGGTTGGAGTGGTGTGGATAGAGGAACTCCCTCATAGAATCAGGGGGAGGGAGGATGGGGTAGGTGTTTTCTGAGGCAAGGGGCAGGAAGTCAGGAAAGGGGATAACATTTGAAATGTAAACAAAGAAAATATCCAATAACAAAATAAAAAAAATACATAGTTAGAACCTTAAACCACTGAGATGTCTCTCTGGGCCCATTGCTACTTTTAATTTGCAGTCTAATATCTTTTCTAATCTGTGTTTGTGAGAGTAAAGACTTTAAATTATGTAGCTCAAAACTATCTGGATCTTTAAATACCTTCCTCCATTGGGCTTTAATAGCTCTGCGTTTAGAGATAGTTTCAGTCTAATCTCTCCTTCAGTCTCATTTAAACCCTTTACTACTTATTACTAATTACTGCCTTTTATTACTATCACTATTATTACTATCGTATTACTATTATTGTTCCCTGCTTTAATTATAGTAGCAATATTCCTCTCTTAATGCCAGCGATCTCTGTATTTTCTCAGTCCCTTCAGAGCTGACCCTTGAGTTTTGAAGTTCTATGTGGATTTATGTTTGCTAGTTGTTTTTTGATGAAAAAATTCTCGCCTGGTTTAAAATGATGTGGTAGAATAGTCAAATTTTGAGACAAGAAAAATAAACAGTCTAATGGTGATAAAAATATAAGCATAAAATGTTATCATAGATGGGTTGATACAAAAAATGTGTTGTTGATCATGGAGAACTAAACATTTAGTCATGGTGACAAGTTAATTAAGTGATGTAAGAAACTATAGGATTAAACATTTAGGATTAATTGAATGAGTAAAACATCAGACGTAGGCAAAAAAAAAAAATCCAAAGGCTATTTTTGTAGTTTAGAAAAAAGTACAATGCTGTGACTTAAAAGAAAAAGAATAATTTTGAGAGATATTTCGGCACTATTTTCTGAAAACACAAAATGAGCTTCTGTAACAAGCATGGGAAACACAGAAACAAATTATAGCTCTCCTTTTGGATCTCATCCTCTTGAAGACCATCGAACTAAGCAACTTGGGGAAGAAAAACTAGACAAAGCATTAGTTTTGAAAGCACCAGGGACTGAAGTTAGAGTGGAAATTTTGCCTGTGTCTTTCAAAAATCAGATTCCAGTATCAGGAGCATAATACAATAATCAACATGCTTGAAACAAAAATGTTATTTTTATGAAATTCTAACTTTTAAAACTCCAAATAGCTACTTGAAATAAAAACTATTTAGATAGTTTTTATTTTTCCTAGTCTAAATTGAGACATCTTAAAATTGCTGTGTATGAGCTGATCAAGTGCAAAGAAGTTAAAATTTATTCCATGCAAAACTTCATCCACCTGTGTTCATGAATTCACAGTTGTAACACATTTCACTGTCCTCAGTCTGTATCAGAGATGGTTTTCGGTTTAATTCTGCTTTTAGAACATACATCATCTGGCCTCTTTGTGATACTTCTTTTTATGTTTCAACTATTTTTGAGACTAATATTTGTTCCCTTTAGTCTCCCTAGTTTGAGCCCTGAAATAGTCTAATAATGCATTTAAGAATTCTTAGTAATATCAGCTATGTGCTTTCTATTTTCTTTTATTGAAAATAGCTTTTTTTCAGAGTATATTCTGATCATGGTTTTCCTCCATCCACTCTTCCCAGTGCCTTCCCACCCCAATTCTACACCATTTCTTTTTTCTCTTTTTAGAACACAGACATCTACAAATAATAATAAAATAAAATAGAAGCAAGCAAACTGGAATGAGACAAAGAAACAGAAGAACAAGAACCAAAGGAAAAGCACAGGAAACACAGACACAGAGATAAACATTTTTATACTCAGATATGCCATAAATCCAGAAAGCATAATATATTTGCAAAAGACCTGTAAGGTTAAAAACAAGACCAGGCAATGTACAGTAAGACAAAGAACCTTCAAAAATGCCACTGAAATTGTTTTGTGTTGGCCATCTACTTCTGTGAGTGGAATCTGGAATTAAGTGAGGTTTGTATACTCAGTAACACTATATAGATGAGATGAAGACTAATTTCTCCTTTTTAAGCAGTGATGATTTAGAAATAGTTTCTGAGTAAATTTATTTTTTATTTTTTAATTTAATTTAATTTTTCTATTTTTCAGTTTTATTAGATATTTTCTTTATTTACATTTCATCTGTCATCCCCTGAAAACCCCCTATCCCAAACCCCTTCCCCCTGCTCACTAAGCAACCCACTCCTGATTCCTTGTCTTGGCATTCTCCTACATTGGGGCAACTAACTTTCACAGGACCAAGGCCTCTCCTCCCATTGATGTCTGACAAGGCCATCCTCTGCTACATATGTGGCTGAGCCATGGGTCCCTCCATGTGTAATCTTTCGTTGGTGGTTTAGTCCCTGCACGCTCTTGGGGCACTGATTGGTTCATATTGTTGTTACTCCTATGGGGCTACAAACCCCATCAACTCCTTGGATCCTTTCTCTAGCTCCTCTATTGCAGACCCTGTTCTTAGTACAATGTCTGGCTGAGAGCATACCCCTCTGTATTTGTCAGACGCTGGCAGAGCCTCCCAGGTGACAGCTATATCAGGCTCCTGTCAGCAAGCCCTTGTTGGCATCCACAGTAGTGTCTGGGTTTGTTAACTGTATATGGGATGGATCTCCAGGTGGAGCAGTCTCTCAATGGCCTTTCCTTCAGTCTCTGCTTCACACTTTGCCTCTGCATCTCCTTCCATGGGTATTTTGTTCCTCCATTTAAGAAGGACTGAAGAATCCACACTTTGGTCTTCCTTCTTCTTGAGCTTCCTGTAGTCTGTCGTACACTGAAAGTAACAGATGTTATAGAACAAATGGATTTAACAGATATCTATAGAACATTCCATCCCAAAACAAAAGAGTATACCTTCTCAGCATCTCAGGGTACCTTCTTCAAAATTGACCACATAATCAGTCACAAAACAGGCCTCAACAGATGCAAGAAGTTTGAAATAATCTCAGGCATCTTATTAGTTCACCATAGACTAAGGCTGGTCTTCGATAGCAACAAAAACAACAGAAAGCCCACACACACATGGAAGCTGAACAATGCCCTACTCAATAATAAGGAGAAATAAAGAAATAATTTAAAGACTTCCTAGAATTTAATGAAAATGTTGACACAACATATCCAAACTTATGGTACATGATGAAAGCAGTGCTAAGAGGAAAACTCATATTTCTGAGTGCCTCCAGAAAGAAACTGGAGGGAGAATACCTGAAAGCTGTAGAACAAAAAGATGTAAATATACCCAAGAGGAGTAGAGTCAGGAAATAATCAAACTCAGGGCTGAAAGCAAGCAAGTAGAAACAAAAAGAACTCTATAAAGAATCAACAAAATCAGGAGCTGGTTCTTTGAGAAAATCAACAAGATAGATGAACCCTTATCCAGACTAACCAGGAGGCACAGAGACAGTATCCAAATTAACAAAATCAGAAATGAAAGGGAGATATAACAACAGAAACTGAGGAAATTCAAAAAATCATCAGATCCTACTACAAAAGACTATATGAAACAAAACGGAAAAAGCTGAATGAAACAGGCAATTTTCTAGACAAATAGAAAATTTGGTATACTAAATACCAAAGTTAAATCAGGATTAGATAGACCTTCTAAACAGTTCCATAACCCCTAAAGAAATAGAAGCAGTGACTAAAATCTCCCAAACAAAAAAAGCCCAGAACAAAATAGATTTAGTGCAGAATTAAATTAAACCTTCAAAGAAGACCTAAACTCTTCAAACTATTCCACAAAATAGAAACAGAAGGAACACTACCAAATTCATTCTATAAAGCCACAGTTAAACACTGCATATTCCCCCTTGGAGATAGAACAGATTCTGTCTAATCAGGAACTTGTGTCAATTCCCTTTCGTAGATATCATCATAACATGTTTTTTCTACTTCTATCATGTTTAATGTTCCAAATAGATTTTAAAAACTGAAAATAAAAACAGAAAAAAAGAAAATAAATAGAAAAGCAAAGTATTCATGATTAATACCAAGAATGCTTTTGTCTAAATATACAGATGTGTACAAGGAATTTTGATGCCATGGCAATTTAACTAAACAACAATAATAAATTATGCCCTACTGCTTATGCCCAGCTCTTCCTCCAACCAAGCTTATAGTATGTGGCATGACTTTCCTCCTGGGGAGTAAGTTTAAAAATCCCAAAACACAGCATGTTTTGTTTGTCACATAACAGTTGTGTTACTAGTGCAGTAGTGGTTTTATCTTTCCTTGTGGATTGGAACTTTCATTTGTATAAAGGTAATGAAAGTATTAGCTAAGATAGGATGTGTCTATTACTGAATCCACAGAGTCATGAGTTCTAGGATTTATTTGTGTTCAATATCACTTGGTAATGCAACACTATTTTCCCAAAACATGAACTAAGATATATTTTTATCAGTAGTGGATAAGGCTATCTACTACTTCATAGCTCATTGATATTTAGTTCATATGCATTTGAAAAAGAAGGCTATTTTTCCTATTTCCTTGGTAATGAGCAAACATTTTTTCTATAGCTACCCTATCTCTTCACTTTTAAGTATGATAACTCATCACTAGTGGATTATTCCTCCATTAGAATTTCTTAGCATTTACATAGTATGCTGTTTTCCAGCATTTTTCACTAATATTATGAAGAACATATAGTAATTAATAAATAGCAAATTGTCTTTTTTCATTAATTTCTACTAACTACAACCTAGTATTTTGAGACAATGCAATTAGAAATAATTGAAGTTGATACCTTTAATATGGTGATATTTTTCCTCTCACAGAAAATCTAATATCATACCAACACCCAGTAATGACAGACTTGTTTGTTCAGTGTATCAATTGTGACACATCATTTTCTACAACATGAATTCATTTTCCTATGTATCATTATTCCAATTTGAACTAATAAAGATGAATATTATCTTTAATGATTTCAGAGTAATTTCAGCATTTTTTGTCTTCAAGTAAATATTGCTCATTTTTGGGTTTCATATATGTTAGGCAATTTCCTTACCACCTTTATAATTTGTATAAATTAACTCACCAAGCTATTTTATTTATTGTCTTCTCATTAGAACTATGCTGAATCCATTTCACTAGAAATTTGTTAAATATAATTAGGAAGAATCACACATTTCAATATGAAGAATCTTATAGGCTCTCTTTAATGTTTTATGAGATTTTCTAATTTTTAAAAAGATAAAATGCACAAAATACATCACAGAGGGAACACATGAATAAATGGTTTGAACGTCCTTGAACGTTTATACTCCTTTCTGAAAGTATGAGTTGATATTTCCTTAAAATAGAATGAAAGAAATACCCTCTCTGTCCACATTCACCAGGTTTATATCACCAGAAACCTGCAAGTTAGATGCCCCTCCCCATTCCCTACCCTCCAAGTACCCTGGTACCCTGGGCAGTTTATTGTCTTCCCAGAACAGTGAAAGTCTGCTCACTGGAGGCCTGCTGTACCAAGAACTTATAGGGATAACCAGATGACTAAAGGCCAACATAAAAACACAATCAACAAGAGCCATAACTTATGGCAATTTCAGAGCAGAGCTATTCTACTACAAAAAGATATACTAACACAACTGAAGTATAAGAGAGGACCTTCAATTCAATTTTATAAAGATGATAAAGGATAGTTAAGAAGAAACAAATAGATCCCTTTAAAATATAGGAAGATAGAATTAAACAGGTGAAGACTTGAAAATGGAAATGGAAGCAATAGAAATTAGAAAAATTCTACAGCTGGTAAACACCTTCGCCAAAGTGGCTGGATACAAAATTAACTAAAAAATAAAATCAGTAGTCCTCATTTATACAATAGATAAACAGGCTGAGAAAGTAATTATAGAAACAATGTCCTTCACAGTAGCCACAGTTAATATAAAATATCCTGGTGTAACTCTATCCAAAAAACTTAAAGACCCATATGACAAGAAACTCACATCTCTGTAGAAAGAAAGTAAGGAAGATACCAGAGGATGGAAAGATATCCCATGATCATAGATCCATAATATTAGCATAGTAAAAATGACCTTCTTACAAAAGCAATCTGCAGATTCCTACAACACAATTCTTTACTGAGCTTGACATAGAAATTGTCAACTTCATAAGCCAGGCAGTGGTGGCACAGGCCTGTAATCCCAGCACTCTGGGAGGCAGAGGCAGGTGGATTTCTGAGTTCGAGGCCAGCCTGGTCTACAGAGTGAGTTCCAGGACATCCAGGGCTATACAGAAAAGAAAAAAAAATCTAAAAAAAAAAAAAAAAAGGAAAGTGGAATTAGTGTTAACTTCATATGGAAATACAAAACACTCAGGATAGCTATGCAAGCCTGTACCATTAAAGAACTTCTGGGGTCTCTCCATCTCTGATATCAAACTCTGGTAATAAATCTCTGACTTATTGGCAGAAAACAGACAGCTTGATCAGTAGAATTGAATAAAAGACCCAGAAGTAGACCACATACCTATAAATTCTTGATATTTGACAATGAAGCCAAAACTACAATGGGCAAATGAAAATAACTTCAACAAACGATTCTGGTCTAACTGGATGTTTGGATGTAGAAGAATGCAAACAGACCCCTATATTCATCCTGAACAAAACTCATGTCCAAGTGGATCAGTGACCTCCAAATAAAATCCAACACACTTAACCTAATAGAAGAGAAAGTGAGGAAGTGCCTTCAATACATTGGCACACGAGACACTTTCCTGAACAGAACACCAATATCTCAGGCACTAAGATAAAAAAAAACTACAGGAAAATAATATACTCATGGAAATGTGGAACACGATGAACTCTCCTTGATTTCTTGCAGCAGTACATCTGTAGAGAGAATATCTTGTGTCTGTATGAATGTGGGAAATGTTAGTAAATTTGATGGCTCAGGCAGGAAATGGACAGGGAGACATTTGAAAAGATAAATCATTGTGGGACAGAGCCAGAGGCAAGATTAACCAAAAAAGATGGAAACATGGTATCTGAACACAAGTAACTTGCCATTTTGAAGAATGTGATTAAAATAACTGGGTTAATTTAATCAATGATCTCATCAAAGAAGAGCCTAGTTACACAACCAAGGTATTTGTAAATATATTTTGAGTCTGAGTATTGTTTCTTGGAGGAAGAACCTGGGAGGAAGAACCTAGACCTGCTTTCTACAAATTGCACCCAATGTGGAGCAAGAACTTTCCTAGAACACAAGTTTAAATTACAAGACCACACAAGAGGCCTGGGAAGAAGGAGGAGAAGTAGTAAAAAAAGAAGAAGAAGAAGGAGGAGGAGGAGGAGGAGGAGGAGGAGGAGGAGGAGGAGGAGGAGGAGGAGGAGGAAGAAGAGGAAGAAAGAAGAGGAAGAAGAGGAAGATAAAGAGGAAGAAGAGGAAGAAGAAAAAGAAGAAAGAAGAAAAAGAAGAAAGAAGAAAAGCAGACCAAATCCAAAGTTTATATCAGAACTACACAAGACAAGAAGATGGAAAGGAAGTTTCCTAGACCAGTAGCAGTAACATGTGGAGAGATAGTGCGGAAGCTGGCTGTTTTGAGAGCCCCCTATTGAATTTCAAAGCAAACCACAGAAGGTGGGGCTTCTCTCAAGGGCAGAATACAGCTGTGGCTGAGCTGGTACCAGCTCTGGGTTACACATGGGCCTAATGTAGCTATGGCAGCTCCTGTGGAAACTTCCCAGAGATTACAGCTGTGAGATAAGCCACTTCAGATTCTTCCAAGCTTGACAAGGCAGGTTGGGCCAGACCTGTCCTATGGGAATTAACTCTCTATAGTCATAGAGTGCAGAAATACAGCCCTAAGTTGGCTGCTGCAGTCAGAATCAGTCAGAAAGCAAAAATGCCTCTCCACATAACTACAGAGGTAGGGGTATGACCAGGTGCAACATAATATATGAGTTAAAACACAGCAGACACAAGAGACAGAGACAAGCAGATCTCTGTGAATCTAGATGAGCTTGGTCTACACAATAAAGTCAAGGCAGACGCTGCTGATAGATTGCAAATGACAGTCTAAAACTCAAAATTAGACATTTTCCCGTTAAAGATACTATGTACATTTTTAACAATAATGATTAGGATGGTGTTGTACATTCTCTTTGAGAAAGGCCTAACTGGAGGAAACCAAGGTAGAAAACAGGCTGCTAAATTGGATCAGTCTATACCTTTAAGACTTCAAACTGCTGGACAAAGGCTATGTTTTGTTGGAATAGAGGATGTGTACTTATATTAACAGGAAAGGAGAAAAGGTTTTGCAACCCATCGAAAGTTATAAAAATCTTATTTGACAGAGAATGAGAGGGGGGGGAAGGAGGGAGGGAGGAAGGAAGAGAAGAGAAGAGAAGAGAAGAGAAGAGAAGAGAAGAGAAGAGAAGAGAAGAGAAGAGAAGAGAAGAGAAGAGAAGAGAAGAGAAGAGGCTGGCCATGAGCTCATGGAGAGAGTGGGGGAAGAGGAATAGGGAGAGAGGGGGAAGAGAGTAAGGGAGCAGGAACAAGAGGAGAAGCTAAGAACAAGAGCAAGAGAGTGAGGAGAAAAAGGAGGAGCTGGCAACCAGCTCTTTTCATAGTGAGCCAGGAATACCTGCCTGTTGCAGTAACTGTGGGACAAAGCCTAGAGTAAATGCCAAGAGCTTGAAGATCCTGGCTACAGATAAGAAGAAACTAATCAAGACCAAAACAGATAACTCATATTTGATGATCCTGTACTAGAGAACAGCTCTGGGACTGGCTAAGACATACAAATGCCTCTAGCCAAAATTTCAACTTCCATGGCCAATAAATCTTATTGGCCACGGAATTCTCATAACTTATATTGCATATCATCCTTTCAGATGGCAGGAATGGAGATTTGTGGGAGTTTGATTATATGATCAAACTAAATTTCTAAAGAAAGACAATTGTCTTTCACTTGCTCAAACAAAGAAGAGAAAGTCATCCCCAATTGATCTGGGCATCCTACACATTCCAAATAAATGTCTCTACAAAACTGTATACTGCTTGTAAGGTTTGTATATTGCAGAATGGAAGGTCAATGAAGCAATCCTGGCAAGATCCACTCTTGAAGATGCTCAACACCTGATTCAGATTTAAACAGCTATTTTCTTGGGGGGCCGCTTCTGGGAAAACGTCAGAACAGCTAGCTCATGTGGTCCAGCCTTTCAGGCTGTTCCCATTGGGACTTCATTATACCTGTACTTTTTTCTGCTTACAGAGACTGGACAACAAATGATTATAGCTAGGTTTCTTAAGACTAACCATTTTTGTAATTTTCTTGGCCCCCTAAAAAGTAACCCTTCATCACAATTCAGCTGGAAGCAATTATCAGAAGATCATTGTCCCAGTATCTTAAGATGGTGTGGATGGTTTTGGTCATTTTATGTTTTCATTTTAGGGGATGGTTACAAATAGTTATGGTCTTGGACAGGAAGGAAAAGAAATAAGGAAGTTGGATCAAGGGATTTCTTTTTCCTCTCCTTTCCCTTCTTCTGTCTTTTTTTTTCCTTTCTAAGATAAAGGAAAGGGGATTGAAAAGAAAAAGGGGGTATAGAAATATTATAATAATATCACACAAAATAGGTAGATTATTAAATCTACTCTTAAACCAAAAACATTTTACAGCCATAATCTTACCTTTGTAGATATCTTTGTATTTTGATGCAAAGTTGAGATTATATTTTGTTGCATTGGTACACAATTTTGTATATTGATACAAAAATAACTTTAGTTTTGATATATTGGTATGGGTTACAGTGTATCAATACAAATTTAAGGTTATTTGGGGTATATATAATACATATATGTTCTTTAATGTTTATTTGAGGTATTGTACTTATATCATTCTTAAAAGAAACAATATAGAGTTCTAGTTCATTTGAAAGCAGCTTTTACAATCTATTTAAATAATGAAAATTAATAGTCACTCAATCCAACTAATAGCCATGTTACATACTAATCTGGATTATCACAGAAATGCATATCCTGAGTTGAACAGATGATAGATAGCTGGAGACAGGTAATGTTTCTTCATAAATGCTATAAATGGATAGTATCCAAAAAACTCAGAGACTCACTGAATATGTTAGTTAAACATAATTTCATTAATTTAATTTTTTTTTGTTTTTTTCGAGACAGGGTTTCTCTGTGTAGTCCTGGCTGTCCTGGAACTCACTCTGTAGACCAAGCTGGCCTCAAACTCAGAAATCCGCCTGCCTCTGCCTCCCAAGTGCTGGGATTACAGGCGTGCACCACCAAGACTGGCTAACTTAATATTTTTTGACATTAAGACAGTACCCCCATTCTACTTGGAAAAGGATGATGAGGTTTTTAAACTTCAAAATGGAATTGCTTTGATTGTGGCAATCTAGCCACTGGGCAAAGAAAATGCCCTAACTTCATCTGAAGACAAAAATGTATCTAAAAAAGACAAATTGATGCAGGAAAGTTGACTGGTGTCATCTGCTAATACACAGTAAGCAAGTCCTTCATATTTCCTGCTTAAGAACAGACTGCTACTGGGAAAACTTCAGGTCTGACAGGTATTCGGGTGAAAAAGTTGAAGATAAATGCACAAACATTATAGAGAATTTCTGAGACTGTGAAGGAGGCTCACTGTCTGTCATTTCTATAATTCTTCAAGCTGTATTCCTGTGCTTCCTATATACTCAAGTGACATTTACTTCTTTGCGGGTCTCTGATGAAGTTGAAGACTAGAAGGTGATTGTCTTACTTAAGATATTTAGGTCCAGAAAATAATTTTAGAATGATAATACAAGTTAGGATTGAAAATGATTTAGATACAAAACTCTGAACTCAACAACAGGATAGATAATAAAATACTTACTCCTGAGCTACTAAATATAAGCAAACTGGACTTCTAAATGTAACTCTTACATAATAATTTTCATAATTGTTATATAATTGTTCCTACTGAATATTGCTTATTATTATATGAGAAAGAGCCTTTTTACTTAGAAAAAAGAGGGAATTGTTGAGGTTTTTGCCTGTTGCTATGTTTTGTAAGCATGGAAGTACTGTCTCTGGTTACCTCAGGGATGGGGAGGGAGATCCTTACATACACCAAGGGATGTTGTTTAACTTGTTCACCAAATATACTGGCTGGTTTTGTGTGTCAACTTGACACAAGCTGGAGTTATCACAGAGAAAGGAGTATCAGTTGAAGAAATGCTTCCATGAGATCCAGCTGTAAGGCATTTTCTCAATTAGTGATAAAGGATGGTAGGGCCCATTTTGTGTGGTGGCATCCCTGGGCTGGTAGTCTTGGGTTCTATAAGAAAGCAAGCTAAACAAGCCAGGGGAAGCAAGCCAGTAAGAAACATCCCTCCATGGCCACTGCATCAGCTCCCACTTCCTGATTTGCTTGACCTGCAGACCTGACTTCCTTTGGTGATCAACAGCTATGTGGAAAGTATAAGCTGAATAAACCCTTTCCTCCCCAACTTGCCTCTTGGTCATGATTTTTGTGAGGAATAGAAACCATGACTAGGACATCAAGTTACCCCTGGTTGGAGAATAAAGATGCCTGCAGCATATAGTTGGGCAGAAGTGACTTGTGCAAAGCTTCTGTTGCTGGGCTTGGTTTCTGAGCAGTGACCATAAGGGAGAACAGGGAGATGAATAGACAGGAAAGACCCGATGGGGTAGGTGAATTGTGAGAGCATGGCCATGAGAGCTGGACAATTGGAGTAAGGGTGGCGCAGGCAGAACACAGCAAGTCATACCTGAGGGTTATTGACAGGGAAGTAGTTACAATAGCTTAGAAGGTTGATATCTGTACAGTTCCAGTGCTAGTAAAGCTTCTATAAATATAAAGGTTTTGTATTTTTTATCTGGGAACTGAATGATCCAAGATGGGCTAGATACCCCTAATTAATTTCTACTACAACAGGAGGGCCCGTAGGTCAGACCTTGCACACCTGCACCACCACCTTGATGGTAGTCCCACCCTTCCTCCCTCCGTCCTCCCTATTCCATTCTTTTTCCCACAAGCTAGTTACATATACCTGTCCAAACAGATGCACTTACCAAATGTGCCCAGCCTTGTTCAAGCCTTTCATTTCAGATTTGCTATTAGTCCACTACATCTTTACAACCCAGGTTATCCAGGGATTCCTTTTGTTTTGAATTAATCTCTGACTGCCTGTCTGCTATCTGTTTATCCCTATAATTCTTTTTCTCCTTAACATTCACCCAATCACTCTCTCTCTGAGACCTCAAAATCTCACTTATAAATTACTCCACATAACCCTAGATTTCTCACTGGTTTTTTTTTTTCTCCTGATTACTGTGACCTTAGATTCTAGGGACTCTCAAGAGTGTAAGTATAAGGGTGGGTGTGAATATGTCTAATCTATTGCCCAATTGAGGTATAATTTCTGTGATCACTGACCCTGTTTTTTCCTCCTTTCTTCACACACTTAATCCCTCCCTCATACTCCTTCTCTCTACATCTCATACACACTTATTTTATTTTGGTTTTTATGATGTTGCAGTGGTTCATTTCCTTCTTATTTTTACAATCTTTTTGATTCATTTGTTTAATTTTTACCCTTTTGTTGGCATGGAAGGCATGCCCAACTTCATCATGTATTTATATATCTACCTATCTATGACTCTACACATCAATTCTACATATTAATCTATATATACATATGTAAAACTGTCTATTGACTCATTAGTCTATTTGTACAACTGTCAAGCAACTATCTATGTATTCTAAAGATATGTATTTGTAAACACACAAAGATAGATATTTATTTATATTTAAAGATGTTTTATACTTTAAACATCTTTAAAGTATAAAAGATGGGAAAAAACACTAAGGTGTGAAAAATTCTGGACAGAACCTAAGTGCAATGCCCAGAAGAGGCAAAAACAGAAGTGTGTCGGGAAAAGGATTAGTTCAGCAAAGAGACCAACACTCCAAAAAGCAGGTGCAATGGTGCTGGAATCATGGAAAATCCACATTTTTGTGTGATTTCACACAGTATGAATACAGAAGTTCACTGGTTTGTCTGCAACCCAGTCACAATCAGAGATGAAGGCAAAGGCATAAGGTCTCCCCCTGCTGTGTTTGGGCCTGTAGCCAAGGTTTTCAGTCTTCAAGAGTCCTCCTCGGGTTGCTATTGGAAGATTGAGTGGTGGAGTATTTCCTCTGGAGAGCACATCGTTTTCTGGTCATGGAGTCTAGGCATTCATATGAGGGTGGAAACTGCAGGTGAATATACAGAGTAGGCAGAGAAGCCTCAAACAGTGTCATCCATGAGTTATAGTTGGGAATCTCAGGAGCAGGAGCTGGAAGCCAGGATGTCCCTGTGGCCGGCTTTGTGAGGGGAGAGTAGGTGTATCTGGTCCAGTAGAAAGACAAGCAATCCCACTACAGAGAGTAACCAAGGTTCACTTGCTAAAGAAATCCCCGAGGGCCTTGGCCATGTGCAGGGCATATCTCTTAGCGGGGGTTGTTTTACTTGTTGCACCCTACCACAGAGGACAGATAGGAAGCCCTCTGGACTAGAAGATGGATAAAAGCAGCAGGAATCCTGTGCTCATTTTCCATAGAGGCTGCCTTCCAAGTCCAGTCTCTTGCTGATGGCCTGGGCTCCTGACCTGGGTGGAGAAGGAGATCATGATTGTCTATTACCCTTGAAGCCTCCTGACTCTTCGGCTTTGGATGTGGGCTCTCATGGCTTGTGACTTCACCTCTTGGGACTCCTGCAGCTGCAGGTGTCTAAGGGTCTCATCCTGGACTCCTTTTGATGCCCTGGCTCAGTCTTCTCCATTGAAGCCCAGGGTCCAATGGGCTCTTTAGCCAGATGGGATTGTGGGAGACCTGCTGCAGGCCTGTAATCAGAATCTATTAGCATTTTGAAGTCCATCCAGTGTGCCCACACCCATGGCAAGGTTTCTTGATCAGGGTTCAAGGAAGACTCCTCTGGGACATCCCCTGTGATGACAGGCTTGGCCACTTGAGTGGGACACTGGAATTGTAGCAGTCCGAATGGGACTCAGATCTCAGCTTTGAGACTTGCCTTGAGTACCTTCGCTACAGGCTTCTTGTTCCTCTGCTTTCCAGGTGCTTTCCCTTCTCTTGCAGGGCAGCAGCTCCAAAGAATAAGGAGAGCTGCCATCTTAGATGAGGCAAAACTCAAAGGACCCAGCAGGAGCTTGCTTCTGGTTCCAGCAGAACAGTGCTTGGCTCTTTCTGTGCCAGGCACTGCCTGCCTGCCTGCCTGCCTGTCTGTCTGTTTCTTACTGTATTTGTATTTCTCTCCTAGCCTTCACCCCATTGACTTGGGAAAATGCAAGTTTGAGTATTTGCTCTGGGAGAGCACAGTTTTCTGTTAGTGGTCTAGCATTTCTTGTGTGGGTGGAAATCAAATGTGTGTATACAGAATCACAGAGAGGTCTCAATCTTGGTCTTTAGAGAAGGCATCATGAGCTAGAGCTGTAATCCCAGGAGCAAGAGGAAAAGTCCTCTCCTCCCTGTGCATTTTCTCTGTAGGAAGAGTAGGTTTGACTAGTCCAGTGGAATCACTAGCCATCCCAGTGTGGAGAGCATCCTAGGTTCCCTTACTATAAGCTAATTTGTTTATGATTTAAGAAGATGTTCTGTGCCTAAGATGTTTTTAGGATGGCAAACAAGTCAGGATAGAAAATGATTTAGATATAGAACTGTGAATACACTAAGATAGGATCAATAATAGCAATTTTTGGCTAATTACTAGATGCTATGGGCTGTATATTGTAAATGTATATCATACCTTATAGTTTTGATAATTGTTTCCTAATTGTTATATTGTATTCATTTTATATTTCAAAGAAGAGAATCTTTCATTAGACTGAGAAGGGGAATTATAGAGAGAATATATTATTCTGTATGGGTGAGCTAACTCTCAATAATAAATCTGATGGCCTATGGCTTAGGCAGGAAATAGAAAATGGGACCTCTGAGAGAAGAGAGAATTCTGGAATAGGGCCAAGCAGAAACTTTGCCAGGAAAGCTGTGATGAGATAGACTCATGGTACCTGAGCACAGGTAATCAGTCACATGCATTACTAGTAAACATAAGTTTATACTTATGACATTTTATGACATTTGATGAATCTCAATAAGAAAACATGAGAATTCATCTCTTATAAGTACTAAATTTCTTTTTTGTAAAGGTCAAAACATTTAAAATCCACTTAAGAACTTACATAATATTTTACCATTGTCTAGTCGAGTTCTGCTTTGGCATCATTTTGATCATGTAATTAAAATATCAATTTGAGAAGTGATAATTATGTCAATATTATTCTCTACTATTTTCTGTAAAGAAAATCTATTGTTAGTCTAATTTTGAAAACAAAAAACAAAAAAACAAAAAGCAATCTGTTCTTCCAAAACAGAGTTCATATACCATATCAAGTTAAGGTAGTTTTCAAATCTATTTACAAATATGCCTCATTCATATACATTTATAAACATATATTTACAATCTAGTACAACTTACTGAAGGATATGATTATGCTAGGATTGTTTTTTCTGCATATACTGCATTATGTATAAATATGTGTACACTTTGTTACTTGGATACTTGCTTCCTAATCCATTTTGCTGGGCTAGCACAATATTGTAGACCATTTCAGCCATCTGTCATGATCAGATTTGTCAGGAACAAATGTGTCATATTTGATAAAGCAAAATCCAATACAGTGTGAATGAAACATGATTATTCACCTGCAGAGATACTTCTCTGTTACTGCTTTATGTTTTTGTATTCCAAATATAGAAATCATGATAAAAATTCTAGTTCATGTGATTGTCATAGAAACAGAGCATTTAAAATTCCATGTACTATATTATTAAATATAATTCTCTTTAATTCAGTTGTATGCTTTAAATATTCTTTAATTACTGGCTTCTTTATTGCCATATATAAGAAAATTGTTTAAACTTTCTGTGCAATATATACAGGTGAATTTTAAAAATTTCATATGCAACACAATTATACAATCTACTTCCCAAAGATACTTTAAATAAAAGTGTATACAAGTAACATTATATGGACAGAACAGGAGATATATATGTGTGTAGATATATATATATATATATATATATACACACACACACATATATATATACGTATATATATACATATATATTTTTCACTAATATATATATACTAATATATATATATATATTAGTATATATATATTAGTGAAAAAGGAGGCCATGAATTTGAAGGAGAGAGGGCATATGGGAGATTATGGAGGGAGGAAATGGAAGGAAAAATATAATTGCATTAAATACCATAAAATTAAAATAATAAAAGTGCTGATATTTCCTTTCATTTATTTTACTCTGTTACTTTATTTAGTTTCCTCAAAACTCTATTTGTTATTTATTTTTAAGCTTGGTAACAAACTCAAATTTACCCTAGCCTCTAAACATGTTTTATTTATTGTTATCATAGCTATAATGCTATTTATTTATGTATTTAGTGAAATGCTTATTAATCTGTAGGCTGGAGTCCTTTTGTTCTACTCACAAGGAATTTATGGGGATTCTAAGAGAAAATTTCCTGTGTTTAAATTCTTAAGTTTTAGTGGTGAGACTTGCAAAAGATTATAGCTCCAAACCTGTGCTAAACCTGAAATTTAAGGCTGTAGACAATCTGATTGGAGGGTACTTGTTCTGGAATTTAACTACTGTGCCCAGTTGGTGGTTTTTTATGTAGTCTCAGCTCTGGCAGCAATGGGGAACAGCAGGTACCACCAGGCTCAGCAGGGAGTACTTTCTAGTGTTAGAAGAGCTTTCTCTATTAAGTTTGTGCTTTAGCTCAGCTTTCTATTTCCTATTTAAACATGCAGTTGGTGCTATTTTGTGCAATGTCTGCTTGCCTAATATTTAAACGACTAGGGAATATTTATGTTTTTGAGATTCTGTACACTCTATATTCATAGTGCTCCCAAATAATGTGGAGATGTATATTTTAGAGTTGGGCAATGATTGGTCCTGGGCAACATGAAGATAAACATATCTTCATATGATTTGAGACAATTCTCTTTATATGAAATAGTTTTGTGATCACAAAAGACCTGATTGAAAAATTATTGCTTTATTCAGAACTCTATCTGAGGATGTATTCAATCTGGGTGAGTCATAATATCCCTGCATAAATAATAGATGGAGCAATGAGAACAAGATGGATGATAGTTAATAGAAGTCATCATTCATGTGCTTAGAATCCTTGAGAGGGGATAACAATGATGTAAGACTAAGTGAGAATAGATGTTAAAGATCATTTTATAAGATGCCTTATATTTGGAAAACAGAAACTAAAGATATAAAATATCCCCTTTAAACAAAATTCTCTTCATAAAACATGGTACGCAGAACATACATGGTGATTTTTTATGTAAGATATATTTGCAAATTCTTACAAAAACTATATCTATCAATATTATTTTAATTACCAAAGCATTCATAAGTTGATTTTTGTTGTACAATCAAAGAATAACCTAGTGCTTCCATAAAATATAATAATCCTATCTCTAATCATTTTTAAAAATTGTAGACGGTTATAATTTGAACTTCAACATTCGGATTAGACTTCAATGAACACGCAGTTAAAAGCATTTTTTCCATTCTTTGCTAACTGAAAGGAATACTATATTGTCTTTGAAACTAATTTGGACACAGTGAAAAGGAAGAAAAATCCTAAATTATCTTTTGAAATCTTTGATATCTTCTCCAATAAAACACTGATGTGGATATATGGTTTATATATTACTGCTCAAAATTTTCTTATGTAAAACTATCATTGAACATCTGCATACAAATGAGATGTGCTTTGCTCCTACCTACTATGTTTTAGGGAATGCAGTCCACTATATGCCCAGCAATATAATATGGTCCCACTAAAGTCTTAAAGTACAAAATCAAAAACAATCTTCAGAAGAAATTTGAAGGGAAAGAATTTCTTGGAGAAGGGAGATTACTGAATTTTAAATTTGTGGTTGAATAGTAGTGTGGAAATCAAGACTAGATGTAAGAAAGCATGTCCCAGATCCCAGAGAGGGAACTTTAAATCCACAGCTTCTTAAACAGTCAGACTGTAAGACCCAGAAGAACCTTAGCTACTGGGGACCCTCCGAGTGAACCATACTGGCCGGGGATCAATGCAAAAGCAAGAGGAATTTATTGTTCTGGTGCACGAGGGTCATACAACTGAAGGAGAGGCAGCAACCATGTATAGCCTATTCAGTGAGTTTTTATATGGTTTCTAGGGTCACAATAGAGCATCAGCAACTAGGTACAATGTGATTGGCAAAACAGTGAGACGTTTAAATTGATTGGTCCTTAGAGAATGAGGAAGCAAGGGTTCCCTTATCTGTGGGTCTGCACTAAGGAATGTGTCTGTGTACTCTGGGATTCCCTCATCTGCAGGTGGCTGATAGTTGGACCCCCTGTGGTCTTTCTGAGAAATATAATTAGCCTCTTCCTTCCAGAGGGGAGGGGTACCTATGTGCTCTATGACCTTTCTCTTCCAGGAGGGGAGGGTTCTAGTAGAATTTTCTAAAGTTCTGACCTGACCTCTTCAGGTCATGGGCGACAGAAAAAGTAGCAACATAGCATGTTAACTGCATGGCTTTAGAAGGGAAGGCATGACAGTTTCCTGCCCCTGGAACAGGGCCAGCAAGAAGTGGGTGTTCAACAGTGCTGAAGGTTAGTATGTGTGTGTGGGATTGTTTGTATAATAATGCATATAATTTACTTTATGTTTCTCCTTTGGGAGATATTCTTGCTGCCAAGGTTGTAAGGGAATGTTAAATGCCAAAATTAATGACAATTAGAATTCTAATGATAATTAGAAGCAGCACGAATTCAGGAGGTGAGGGTGTGTCAAATGTTCCCTAGCAAAATGTAAAATGCTGTGACCCTCAGGACAACCATTAAAGATATGGAAAAGAATTCTTAAAACATGAGTTCAAGAATACATAATTTCTCTACTATGCAAAATATAAGGATGTAATATAAAATGTTTGAGGGGCTTTTCACACCTAAAAGAACAAGGGCATGTGCCTTAAATGATCTCGCTTGTCAGAAAGATTCAATGGCAGGCAGATTTCTGAGTTCAAGTTCATCCTGGGACAGAGAGAATTTAGGTCCAGTAGTGGTGATCTCAGAGTCAGATCCCACATAGCTAGCTTATTGTCTGTGTTTATAGAGAAACAGATCTCTGGATTAATTTTCTATGTTTAAAAAAGGAGGTGAGAGACTTTCAGGACTCAAAGGGAGGGACCTTAGATTGAAATGCTCTACAGAGGGGAGAGGGAACTTGTAGAACCCACCTCTAGCAGAAAGACAGGGCATCAAGTGAGGGATGAGGTAGCCATCCCACAGTCAAAACTCTGATCCATAATTGTTCCTGTCTGAAAGAACTGCAGGGACAGAAATGGATAGGAGTCTAAGAAAAAGGAGGTCCAATGACAGGCCCAAAGTGGGATCCAGCTCAAGGAAAGGCCCTGAGGCCTGACACAATGACTGAGCCTACAGAATACTCACAAAAAGCAGCCTATCATGACTGTCCTTCAAAAGACCCAACAAGCAGCTGAAAGAGTCAGATGCAGATATTTGCACCCAACCAATGGACAGAAGCTGCTGACCTTGTGGTTGAATTAGGGGAAAGCTGGAAGAAGCTGAGGAGGAGAGCAACCCTGTAGGAGGACCAGCAGTCTCAATTAACCTGGACCCTCGACATCTCTCAGACACTCGACCAGCAACCAGGCAGCATACACCAGCTGATATGAGGCCCTCAACACATATACAGCAGAGGACTGCTGGGTCTAGGTTCAGTCAGAGAGGATGCACCTAACCTTCAAGAGCCTGGAGGACCCCAGGAGTTTAGAGGTCTGGTGGGGTGGGGGGGCATACTCATGGAGATGGGGGTTGGGGGTGGAGAGGAGGTATGGGATGGGGAATAGTCAGAATTGACCAGGAAGGGAGTAAAATCTGGAGTGTTAAAAAAAAAAAAACAAAAGAAATGTACTTAACTGTTTTTTTTGTTGTTGTTGTTCTAGTTTTGGGGGTTTTTGTTTGTTTGTTTGTTTGTTTTTGTTTTTGATTTTCCAAATCAAAACTAGATTTTTGTTTTTGTTTTTGATTTTCCAAATCAGGGGCATAATATCATAAAATTCTGATTTGTGGGATAATCAAAGGGAACCTAAGGTAATGATTGCATTGATATGTAAATAAAATACTGTGCTTTGGTTTGTAAGAGCTGAGCTATCTTGATAGCTGTCGCGACAGCCATCTTGAGCAGAACACAGAGCTGTCAGGTTGTACCCATAATTGACTTTGAGTCATTTCTGCTGTCCCCAAACACCCCTTCCTCAGGACCCCCTCTCCAAGCTGAGGCTGGTCCTTGGCAGTTAGCTGTATGGTGTTGCTTCAAACAACTCAATTATATAGAGACTTTTTCATGAATCCCTGTAGTGATATGGAACTTAAGATCTGGTTAAACAAAACTCTGAGTTTATTATGAAATATTTAGAACATATTATGATTTTAGCAAGAGATTCTTCAGAGCTATAAACTCTTGCATATTAGAATACAATTATTCTGTGCAAGAATTGTCAACATAGTTGTTAAAATTTGGTCAGTTGTCAGTTGTTACTGACAAATATCAGATTTTATATATATATATATATATATATATATATATACTGTCAACAAAATTAAAGGACAACCATTCAGCTGTATGCATTAAATTATAAAACTAGTACTAGTAAATTATTGGTTAAAGTTTCATAAAAATGCTTCAAAAATTTTTTAAAAGAAGAATTAATGTAATGCTGTTATAATTAAAATTAAAAAGTGTCCTTCCTTTCTGCCCCTATCATCTATTATCACAACCTTCTTTCACTCCCACACATCTCTTTATCCAAGACCCCAATTCCAGTGGCATTCCCTGTGAATGCAGGCCAGGCTGACCAGGTTAGCAGATAGTCTAAATGCAGATCTTTATCAATAGTCCTTTTCCAAATCCAATCCTCCAGTTTCATTCCCATCTGTGTAGGAGACCACATGCTACAGCCTCCACTCCAACTCTGCATATCCTCCATTTCCAGCATATCACACAGATCTTCTCCATACCTCTTCCCCACTCATTCTGTTATCCTACTTGCCAGCTCTTTCTCTGGAAACCTCTTAGCCAAGACACACCTACAGCACACCTTCTTAGCACTTTGAGATGCTAAGCAGACATAAGCAAGTCTCCACACATACAACAAAATTAAAATTAACAACCTCCATCTTGCCAGACCACCATGGGGAAGGAGGGAGAGTGAGAATGAGAGAAATGTCTCATGCTAGTAATTTAATATCACATCTGAAAACTCTGGAACCAAAACAAGAAATCACGATTAAAATTAGATAACAATAAAATAATGGTGAAATAGAGGGCTAAAATAAACAATATAGAAACAACAACAAAAACATAAAAAGCAAGAAGAACCAATGAAGCAAAGAATTGGAAAATATTTTGAGAAATTTCAAAGATTGGCAAGCTCTTGTCCAAATTATCTAAAAGTTTGAAACAGAGTAGCTAAAGTAACAAAATTAGGGATAAAACAGGAAGTTTAACCTCAAACATCAAAAAGTTAGATAATTATATGGACATAATTTAAAAACCTTTATCCCATCAAATTGGAAAATAAAGAAATGGTTAGTTTTCTCCATACATATCACCTACCAAACTTAGATTACAACTAGAGAAGAAATGTATACAGAATTATAAGCCGTATTTAAAATTAAGCAGCAATTAAAAGTTTCCAAATCAAAAACTCTTCAGGGCCGTGTTGTTTCATTGCAGAATTCTACTGGACTTTCAAAGAGGAGCTAATCCCATATTATCTCAAATTTTTCTACAAAACAGAAACAGCAGACACGTTTCTCAGATCTTTTTATGAGGCCACAGTTAACCTGACACCTAGATTGCATAAAAACTAACAGAAAGTGACTTATAGACCAATTTCCCTTATGAGCATAGATGTATATTGTTTTCAATAAAACACCCCAAAAATCTAATCCAAATACACATAAAAACATTGTAAACAATGATCAAGTTGGTTTCATCCCACAGATATGGAGATGGTTCAACATTGTAATATGATAAACACAATCTGTCATATGAACAAACTGAAAGACAAAAACAAAACAAAACAAAACAAAACACATGATCATCTCCTTAGATTCATTACAGACCTTTAACAACATAAAACATGATAAAATTATTGGAGAGATTAGACATATATTGTACACCCCTCAACATAATAGAGGCAGTTTACAAAGAACTCATCACCATCATTAATTCAAATGGTGAGAATCTCAAAGCAATTTTGGAAAGAAGTAAATATATTTTCATTCATAGACAACATAGTAATATACATAGATAACCTTGAAAATTCCACTATGAAAGTCCTACAATTGAAATAAACTTTCAGCAGGATATAAATTAACACAAAATAGTACCCCTCACATATACAAATAAGAAATGGACTGAGAAAGAAACCAAGAAAACAACACTTTTCACAATTGCTTCAAAATATCTTGTGATAACTCTAAACGAGCAAATGAAAGATTTATATTAAAAATTTTAGGATATTTTAGAAAGAAAGTGAAAAAGATATCAGAAGTTAGAAAGATTTCTCTTGTTCAGGGATTTTGGATTAATATAGTAAAAATGACTACCCTAAGAACAGCAATCTCCATATTCAATGCAATACCCAAAATATATCAACAAACTTCTCTACAGATCAAGACAGAATAATTTTCAGCTTCATAGGAGGACACAAAGACATACCTACGTGTACACACACACACACACACACACACACACACCATATAAAAATAAAAAAAAGAAACAAAATTTAAAAAAAAAACTAAAACTGAAACTAACCAACCAGCCAAACTAACAAACAAAAACAAAAACAAAACCAAGAAACAGGAAGCCTAAAACAACACTGAATAATAAAAGAACTCTTGGGATTATCACCATACTTTGTTTCAAACTGTATCACTAGATACATTGATCAAAGAGATCAATTTGAAAAGCCAGATGTAAATTCACATATATATGGATACCTAAGTTTTGATAAAGAAATCTGAAATACTCCCTAGGAGAAAAGACATTCTTAAGTGAATGGTAGCTACATGTAATGAATCCAAAATATCTATACTGACCATCCTGCACAAATCTCAAGTCCAGCTGGTTCAAAAACTGCAACGTAAAAGCAGATATACTGAACCTGATAAAGGAGAAAGAAGGAACTAGCCTTGGATTCAATGACATGGGAAAGTCTTCCTGAACCAAACACTGTTAGCACAGACACTAAGACCAGTAACTAATAAATGGGGTCTCAAGAACCTGTAAAGATTCTGTGCAACAAAGGACTCTGTCATTTGGACAAAGCAGTTCCTTATGGAATAGGAAAAAAAATTACCAACTCCACATCTTAGGGAGGGCTAATATCCAAATTATATGAAAGACTCATAAAAGATATTAGACAAACAAGCCATCCAATAAACAATGGGCTACAGATCTAAACAGAGAATTCTCAAAAGAGGAAACTCAAATGGCTGAGAAACACTTGAAATGTTCTTAGTCATCAGGGAAATGCAAATCTAAACTATTTTGAGATTTAATCTTGCACCCATAAGAATAGCTAAGATAAATAAAACAAGTGGCAGCTTATACTGGGAAGGATGTGGAGTAAGGAGAGTATGTACTTGTACAGTCAATATGGAGCTCAGTGTGACAGTCCCCCAGGAAGCTGCAAATAAATCTACCTCAAGATTTTCAGTGCTTTATCACACCACGGATATACTTGCTTAATCATGTTCATTGCCTTTCTATTCATAGTAGGCAGAACTTGCAAACTACCCATATGCCTATCAGCAGATGGATAAAAAGTACATTTACACAATGCAATATTACTCAGCCTTTTAAGAAAAATGAAATCATGTATTCTCATCTAATTGGATATAGCTTGCAAACATCACAGGATCAGAAATGCAAATATGGTATGCATTCATTTATGCGTGGACATGAGCTAATAAGTCAATGATAACCAAGCCACCATCAGTAGAGCCACAGAGGTTATGTAATGTGTAAGGCAGTAGTAGTAGACTGGTAAATATCTCTAGGAAAAATAAATAAAATAGATATGGATGGATGGCAATAGGCCTGGAATGGGAGGATCAGGTCTAGAGGAGGGTGGGAAAGGGAATACAGAGAGACACAACCAAAATCCAGGGCAATTTGAAGGTAGTTTGGAAATTTATTATAATAGAAATTTTCTAATATCTCTATCTCTATCTATCTATCTATCTATCTATCTATCTATCTATCTCTATCTATCTCTATCTGTATACATATGTATACAGATGAATAGTAGTTAAATTCAGGTGGCATGTACTGGAGGAATTAGTTCTAACTGGCCATCCCTTGTCCCCAAAGGAAGTTTTCAGTATCAGGATTGGGTTACATCTAATCAAGTTGTCCAAAGTGGTCCCATAGGATCTGCAAACAAACCAAGCTGTTGCTAAGGAAACAGATGTGCTGCACAAACTGACATTCAGGCTCCTTTGCTGAAAGAAGACATCTATGCAATTATTTATACATGAAGAAGTTAAACTGGTGATTAAATAGAGTCTTCACCTCTACATTGTAGAGTCTTGAGTACAGGAAGATTCTAGAAATGATACCAAAGTACAAATGTAAATTCCAACCCAGCCACAAACCCTTATATCTACCTTAGTGTCCTAATGGCAAGATACATCAGTACAATGGTGGCACAAAGTTTGTAGGAGTCACCAATACCCAACTGAAGGACCACTCTAAAAGGTCGTTGCATTCCAACACAGCCTGAGTGACCAAGAACTTAAGACTAGATAGCTCAGGATCCTAGGATGAAACCAAAAAGTAGTATTCTGAACAAAAGCAATACAACATAGCAATAAAATGACACCTAATGACATTTTTCTATACTCATAGAAAACATCATACTAAGTTACAGGATCAGAAAGACAAATATGCTTAGCTATTATCAGGAAAATTTCCACCGGAAGCATATGGGGATAGATACAGAGACCCACAGTCAGACATTGTACAGTGAATTTGTAACCCAGTAACACTCAGCCCTGAAAGGGATGTACTTATCAAATCCCTAGCCTTAGGACTCAGGGAACCCTATGGAAGAGGTGGTAGAAATGATATAGTGGCCAGGGTGGATGAAGGTCACCAAACAAGCATGGCCCTTTAAATCAATATGATAGACAAACATATGAACTCCCAGAGACAGGCTAGCATACCCAGAGCCTTCAAGGTTCTGCACCAGATGGATCCAGAACTGAAAAGAGAAGTGAACATATGCCTCCATTCCTAGCCCAGAAGCAATCTCCAATTGGTATCCATTTGCAAATGAAAATTTAGTTCCCTTCAAGAGAGTCTCAGTGTAAAAACAAGCCACTTTTAAGGGTAGGTTGCATGGCTACCATAGACGGCCAACTGAAAAGGACAGCTATGTTTTGGGAGGTGCCTCCAAAAACTCACCATGTTGTGTCAAGGCATTTTCTCTTTTATTTAAAAAATATACTTATTTTATTCTTACATATTTTTCTTCTTTGCTTTTAACTTATAGATCTTTTGCATATGTATTATGGCTACTGGTTTATTATTTGTGTGGGTTTCCTGAGTGTAAAATGAGCAGGTACTTTTTCTTTTTTCTTTTTTTTTTTTTTTTTTTTTTGGTTTTTCGAGACAGGGTTTCTCTGTGTAGTCCTGGCTGTCCTGGAACTCACTCTGTAGACCAGGCTGGCCTCGAACTCAGAAATCCACCTGCCTCTGCCTCCCAAGTGCTGGGATTACAGGCGTGTGCCACCACGCCCGGCTAGCAGGTACTTTTTCATGTGCCTTCCCTTGGTCTCTTTTCCTTCCAATGCTTTATCCAATTCCTGTGTGTTCATTTTTGTTTTATCTTATCGTGTTATATTATACTATGTTTTATTATATTAGATTAATCATTACTATCCCTTAGATGCATGTTTGTTTTCTAATGAGAGATAGAAAGAGGGAAATTTGGACTTTAGCACAGATTGGGAGGAAGTGAAATTAGGAGCGGAAACTGTAGTCAGAATGGATAGCATGTGTGGGGAACAGGGAAGTCAATGTTGGAAAGGAAAAAGTGGGATGGAGAGAAAGGAGCCACAAGCTTCTAACATTCCTGAGTCCGGAATGCAGCACACAGCATTAGATCTAAAATGGCTCCCAGAACACCAATGAGACAGCAATAGGCTACCAGAGAGATGCCTGCTTCCCTTGTCTTCACTGAAGTTCTAATGGGTAATGATGATCCCACCACTCCTTCTGAGTTACCTCACCAGGCATGGGGTGTGGTGAGATACAATTGGCCTAGGATTTAGGGGCTTAGGTTTGGCTCAAACAAGGTATAAAAGCTTATGTAATGGGCAATAAACTCACCCTGATTTGCACCCTGATTCTGGTCTCTGGAAGTATGACTTTCAGGGATACATCATGTGACTACATCATCACCCCACCCCCAACTTTAGTCCTGTTCCTGCATCTGCCTGAACAGGGACCCCCAAAAATCCCTCATGACAAAAAGCAGGTTAAGTAGACCTCACCAAATGGGCAGTATCAGTTCTCAGAGAAAGTGTAGTCAATAGAAGGTTTTGAAAAGGATCTTGGAGAATAGGCAGCTGACACGTTCTGAAAAGATGCTCAATACCTTGTATGAGAAAATTCTGGACCTTTGTTGTTGGATGTAAGCAGACATCATTTTGTGCTGCTGCCTTAGTGGTTCTGTGCTAGATCCACAGCCAATGTCAGTTTTGTTTTGCAAATTCTGGGGCTGACTCCCCAACAGTCCCCCCAGAAAGCTCAGAGGGCATAGGTGCCTCTAGATAAGGAGACAACAGAGCCAGCAAATATTGATGTCTCCATTTTACCCTAATCAGACAGATCATGAAAATGAATGTGGAGGGAATCATCTGTACCAGTGTTTTCAGTCATCTTACATCCTCCTGTGGTAAATGATTCCTCAGAGAGAACCTGGGACCCTTCCTCTATGGAGGACCTGCAAAAATTTAAAAGACAGTAGCTGGGCATAGCTATATCCTCCCTTTGTGAAGCCAATGGTTGAATCCAAGGCCACTCCTATGAATACCCCACAGGACTGGAAAGCTACTGTGACATGGCTGAGATTCTCAGACAGGGTAACTTAGCTAGTTACAAGTGGCCAACCCTCCCTGAAGCTTTTCAGGGAGAGGGTAATTATGGCTCTCCTGCTGCTCCATTGCAGGGACCTTCAAATTACTTTGCTCAGGTCTGCCTTTGCGCTATGATCACCCTCAGGAAAGTAACTGAAATTGCTTCAGTAACCCTCAGTGGCCTAAAGCCGAAGAACATTTTTCTTACCCAATTCCTGGTGTTGATTGCTAGTCTCCTATGTGCTGGTGCAGCTTGGCCAGTCTTAGTGACTGCCTCCCTTCACTGTGGGCAGCAGTTGAGCAGCATCGGCAAAGGAACTTGAGGATTTCCTAGTTTCAAGGTATCTCAGTCACCTACCACCTAACCCTGCCCAGCCACCTGATCCTGAGGTCGCTCCTGTCCTTATCTCCAAGGCTCAGTGGCTTAGGGAAGAAGAGCCTGGCTAGGTGCTGCCTGGAGGAGTGGAAGAGTGGGACATTCTCACTGGTCATACTACAAAGCAGGGATTTATAGTGACACCACATAAAAATAACTCAAGTACTCAGAAGTGTGGGGCTCCATGTTGAAGCTGAAAAGGTAAAAGAAGAGGAGCCATACTTGTTCATGGGTCACATCATAATATCTGATACTATTTGGTTCCTAAAGCTGCAATTCACCTTCCATATACCTCCTATGTTAGCCTCCATACAGAACATTTAAGGTAATTTAGCATGGATCTATCCCTACATGCCTGTCACCTGTGGACAACTGACTCCTTTCGGGCATCAATGGGAGGAGAGGCCTTTGGTCCTGTGAAGGCTTGATGCCCAGATGCCCCAATGTAGGGTAATGCCAGGCAGGAAGGCAGGAGTGGATGGATGGGTGGGAGAACATCCTCATAGAAGCAGGGGGAGGGGGAACTGGGTAGGGGTTTTCTGGAGGGGAAAAGAGGAAAAGGGATAACATTTGAAATGCAAATAAAGAAAATATCCAATGGAAAAAAAAAGGAAAAATAAATAAAAGAACCTAAACAGCTCAAGAAATTGGTATCACCTCTGAAGCCAAGGAAGCCTTGGCCAAAGTTAACGAAGGCCTTCATGATGTTTTCCTTCATTGTTTTAACACATATTTAGAAGTATGGGACCTTGTCCTCCCAACACAGGACTTGTTGGAGTTCTCCCCAACCCCCCTGAGAAAATACTATATTGAATTCACCTGGCTTACTCTTCAGCACCCTCTGTTAACCTTTTTGTTGATAGTAAATTGCTAACAGCTTTCATGGTGCTGAAAACCTCTTTAACACTTCTGAATCATTGCTCAGACCTAACTATGATACCCTTTACTAAGGGTCTGCTTTTCTGGGCATTTAACTTTCTCCCCATAGAGTTCAGACATCCCTTGTTCGCTATCATGGGAAGTTAGATAATCATGTCCCTAACCATGAAATTTCTTTCTAACCTGCCTATGATGAGCATATCCAATAGGCACGTTATTTCTGAAAGGCCCATCCCACAGGCAGCCTCTGACTTCATGGATGCCTCTATGAATGGTTTTGGTTCTGTCATATATACCTCTAATAACTCTACCCCAAAACAATTTAAACAATACTTTAGTTCAGTTCAATTAGCTGAATTGCTGGCCATTTTAATGTTATTGAGTGATTGTCTAGGGCACATCAACATCTTCAGTGATAGCCAATATGGGATCAATGTAATCAGATCTATACTATTAGCTTTTGTCAAGCCCTCAGATGGACCCTTACACCTTGCTGTGATCCAACTACAATCATTGAGCAAAGGTTCTCATATTCTATCAAATATGTTTATTTTCATCTTAATCTCCTGGATATTCTTAATTGTGTAAGGCTGCTGAGCAGTAGACTAGCTGTTTTCTCACTTTTCCCCACCCCTTTAGAACTAGTGAAATCCCTGCATGCATAGTTCCATAATTCTGTGCACTTGTTACATAGACGTTTCTCAAATCTTAACCCAGCCTCATGCAAACATTTAGTGTGTTCCTGCTCAGCCTACAGCCTTCTCTTCCCTTTGGAACCACAACATCCTGGGAGTGTTAAACCCCTAAGGCCTTTATCCTTACTCATTGAGGCAAATTGATGACACTCACATCCCTGAGTTTGAGAGTTTAGAATATATTCATGTCTGCATATATTTCTTCTCTTATATTTTTGCTGCAGCACAACCCAAAGTAAATGCCAAGATGGTGATTACCACTGTGAGAATGACTATGCTGGTAATGGGTGTTCCTTATGTTGTAAAGATAGACAATCGGCCAGCATACATTAGTGCATTCTTTCCCTCCTTTTGTTAGAACTAATATCTCCCACTCAGCTGTAATTACCCATAACCCTCAAGGCCAAGATATTATTAAACTGGCTCCACTCCTCCCTTAAAAAAACAAAAAACAAAAAACAAAAACAGAACAATTAGTGGGAATATGAGAGACTTGACCTCAGGATAAATTAATAGAAAAAAATGTTAAATTTTCACAAGCAAGCTCTCTCCCCAACATATGACTGTGGTCTATTGGAGAGACCCTATAGACCCAGCAAGGGTCCAGCCCTTCTGCCAATCATGGGACCAGGGTTTGTTTGTGTTTTTCCAAGAAGGGCCACTTAAGCCCATTTGTGATGGTGGCATCTCAAGCACATGCCCAGCCACTTTTTTAGGATGCTGTTAGGAATCGGTCATTTTTGCCCCTTTTAGTTGGGATTCCCCATTGTCTATCATGTACAGTGACAATATAGCAATGGGAGAGAACCAGTTGCCCATCCACTCGATCTTAGCCTTTTCATTTAACAAATCTTTCAACCTGGTCTCATGGATGGGTAGGCCTTTGTGTAACATAGATGTATGCCCAGAGTATTTCATCCTACTGGCTCAGATAATTACTGAGGACTTCTCCAAGTGGGTCAAGACTCATCAAGTCAGTGGTGGCCAATATGCTTTTCCTCTACCACACTCCAATGGGGAACCCCAATAGATAGGTATTAACAGGTCTATGACAGGGATAAATAAGATATTCCTCATCCCTCAAAATGTCAAGACTCAACAGTTACACACCATGTTGCTCCTCTTGGACAATCTTAACTTTGAAATAGAAACAGGAGGACTTTGCTGGATGTGTAAGTTAACCTTGTTAAGGAAAAAGTGAAATGGAGAGCAAGGTATCACAGGCTCCTGAGATGTCTCAAATTGTCTTCATCTTCTATACATGGTATTTGCATTTGAACTAAGATGGTTCCAAGGAACACTGGTGAGACAGCAGAAAGGAACTGAGGCCAGGGCAGTGACTGTTTCCCCCATCTTTACAGAAGTGCTAACAGATAATAATGCTCCTCCACTCCTGTGTTACCTATGTTGTGTGTGGACTTTTTGCTACCAAACCTTTGTTACAGGAATGGGCCTCCCTACTATGTGCTTCTGCCCAGATTCCCTTGAATCCACAGATAAAACACACACACACACACACACACACACACACACACACACACAGTTGTTCATTTCTAACGTGCCTTCTTAGCAAAATTGCTGGGCGCTATTATCTCCCACCTGGAAAGCATGACTTTATCATTATTCTTAGCTTTGCACCTCCCACCTGCCCTAACTTTAGTTGGTCAATTGAATCTAGTCCCTACTAAACATCTCTGACCAACCACCTTTAGTAGTGGCCACAGCCCACCTTACCTCCAGAGATCTCACACTGCTGCCTAGTTCTTCTTCTTCCAAAGCATGATTCCATTCTCTTCCCTTGCATCTGTCTCCTTTTTCTGCAGGAACTTGGAAGTCCTGCCTTTACCTTCCACTCAGCAATTAGCCCATAACTTTCTTTACTGACAGATAAAAAACCAGTGGAGGAACAGGACTGCCTCTACAGAACTAAACTATCTTTTAGTTTCATCTTCCAATTTACTGATTGCCATAGAATTATTTTAAGCATAGAATTGTCTGATACTTTTCCATGCCATGCAAATAATTCATCTGTAGTATTTGAAATACATTGTAAGGACCCTGGATGATCAGGGATGCTATTTGTGGTATATAATTTGTATTACAGCTTTAGTAAGACATATTATCTTAAGCACTATCATTCACTTTTGTTTTGGTAGTAGTATTAGATCCAAGGACATGTCTATCCTAGACAAAAAACTTTACCAATTAATACATACTCAGCCAACATGTATTTTTTAATATTAATATTTTGTTGTTTATTTATTTGGGCTATTTTGCTTCTATTTTAATTATTTTTGTGAAGATTTCATACACAAGCACTGTATTTACATCATTTCTTACTATTCATCCCCTTCCTCCATGATTCTTCTCATCCCTTCTATTACTATTACTATTATTTAGACAGAGTTCCATTATACAGCCCTGGTTATCCTGGAATTTGATATGTAGATTAGGTTGTCTTTGAATTGATAGAGATCCATCTTCCTCTGCCTCCTTAATATTGTATATCTACAATATTAGTAGTTATATTAAATAAGTATTTTCTTAGCTAGGCATGATAAAAATTTGATTTTAGTACATCACATTGTCAAGCAGCATAATGAATTTTTACTTTTGATATCCCTTTAAATCACTAAACAAGAATAATTACAAACATTTATTGATTTACTATTCTCTATAGATATAAAAATCTGAAGTTTCTAATGGGTATTCATTCATTTTAAGTAATTTTAATCATCCTGATTCAATTTATACCATTTATCCTTACGGAGACTGAACTAAATCATACCCACTTCATGAAAACAAAAGACATGATTAAATTCATCAGTGGAGCACTATATGATAGTCCTTGGCATTAAGGTAAAAGGCACCGTGTTCTTTATGTTTGTTTATGAATTTCACATCAGGCAATTAAATCAAGCAGGGCCAAAAAAAAGTATGTTCAAACTGACTCAAGGTAGGGTGCAGTGCCAGCAAATATAAAGCCCTGGGATCTCTCTCTGTCTCTCTGTCTCTCTGTCTCTCTGTCTCTCTCTCTGTCTCTCTCTCTCTCTCTCTCTCTCTCTCTCTCTCTCTCTCTCTGTATCTCTCTGTTTGTGTGTTTGTGTATGTTATTTATGTAAAATTTTCATTTTGTTAAATAACTTCAGCCTTACTCTACTTTTTTCTACTGTACTTCCCCCAAGTTCTTATTTTGTTTTCTTAAATTTAATGTTTTTTTTTTCCGTAGTCCTGACTTGGACAGATGAATTGGCACATTTCTCAACAACATGCACTTACTTTATACCATATTTTAGTAACTCTTCTAATATTTTAAAATATTGCAAAATTTCAGTATCATAATATTTTAAAGTGGTCCATAACTATATTTGATATTACTGTTGTATTTGTGTTAGTATCCTACAAGCTGTACTCATATAAAACAGGTAATCCAAAAATAAATGTAGTCTGAATTGCCAACTCCCATGCTGCATTATCGCATCTGTACCTTTCTTTACTCAGACTCCATGAACAATGCCTAAGTTAGATATATTAATAAACCCACAATAGCCAAAGAGTGGAATTGGAAGGGAGAGTCACATATCTCTCACTGTAAATCAAAATCTAGAAAACAATTAAGGTTGGAAAAGAAGAGAAATTGAAAGTAACAGTAGGTCAAAAACTAGTCCTCATGCACTAAACAGCAAAGATGTAAAGATGTGACCACAAATGTTTACACAGATGTAATATTAAAAAAACAAAACCAAAGCCCTAAACCAAATCTTGAACAAAGCAAAGCTTCTGCATTTGGAAGAACACAAGTGAGATAAGAAAGAGATACTACCCAATAGCTGATAGAGAAGGTACTAACTAATAGACTGGAGAAAGAAAGAAACCAGCCACAACATTGCTTTAGGGTGAAGCAAAACTTGTACCAGAGCCCCACATCTTCAAGGAAGGGCACTAGAGGTTTAGGGAGGAAGCAGAGGAAGAGAACAGTGAAACTGTCAGGGGTTTGTTGTTGAGGTTTAACCTTCTCTCCAACAAAAAATGCAAGCACTGATGTAGGATATGCATTGTGCCATCTAAATCTGTGAGTTAAGTTTTGAATAGGGTGCATATCTATAATCCTGTCATTAAGTAAGATAGAGTAGGAGAGTCATAAATTTGAGGAGAGGCTTATAGTGAGCCTTTCTCAAACAACAATGCCATCATAAATAAATAGTATTACACTGCATATATTTATCACTTTTTCTTTTTCCAATTATCCATTAGTGAAAATAGGTTAATTTCCCATCTTGGATATTGTGAATAGTGAATCTATAAGTGCTGGTTTGCAGTTATCTATATTGTATGAAGGATTTGACTCATTTTTGAATGTACCTAAATGTGGTGTGTCTGAACTACAATTCAATGATATTTCTTAGAATTGTAAGGAACTTCCATTAGGGATTCCCACATTGGAAGGACTAATTGACACCCTCTTAGGCAGTGTTTTAGGATTTCCTTTTCCCTGAGGCTTTGTCAACATTTGCTGCAGGGTTATAAATTTTTTAAAATTTATTTTTATTTATTTATTTTTTAAATCTGAGGTGCAAACAGGTCAGATCAGAAAGGATCTTTTTTTTTTTTTTTTTTTTTTGGCTTAGCCCTCTCTGACGATTGTTTGCAGGCTTCCATGAGCTGCTATAAACAGAGGCTGAGTTCTTTCCAGTGTTTTCTGCTCACAAATGTGTTAAGTGAAGAAATGTCCTCAGGATGCCCCTACCACAGGAGAATATGGAATGCTCACTTCTTCACCATTGTATACCCAAGATATTCATCTGGAACATGTTCGGGTTTGAGAAATGTATGAAACAGAGTTTGAATTATAGCAAAATATCGCTGTTGTCCTGACAATGTCCAAATTAGTCCAACAAAAGCAATCTACATTGTGTTGGGGGATGAGGCATAAGCACTGAGAAATCATGGTTGCCATGGACACAGCCATCTCTGTTGAGCCTTCAGGTCATATTCACATAGCTCATCTTGTTCCTGCTCCCACAAGTCAGACTTACATTCCCCAATGAAAACACTCCCGGCTTTTCTCTATAGCACAGCCCATTTCTCTTCAGATAGAATTGTGTCTCTGGACCTGTGTCTTCACAACTCATCTCAGGTCCCACACTGATTCTTTGCATGGCCCCTCAGCTTGACAATGAAGAAGAGAAGGGTTCAAAATGTTTACATGAAAAATTCTTTCCAATTGTCTTGCCAAAATGATTATCTGTAACACTTCTCAAGATTATTCTGTTCCCATAACAATAGTGGGTAAAACGGGAATTCTCCAATATCTATGTGCTGCGGAATTATGGATCTTTAATATATTACATAACATACTGAATTATAACTATGTAATTTATTGAGCCTTTACTTTTTGGTTTTGTTTAAACTTTCATTGAGGTACGTCTTTTTCTTTTCTTATCATGCATCCTACTGTCTAAGGTTTGGATAGTTTCTTTTCTTTTTCCAGGCTTAAATCTGATCACATGGGATATTACCTGTATATTTCTACTATAGTATATATACTACACTGTATATTTCTACTACTGCCGCTCTCCTATGTTGTTTCAGGCCACCTACTCCTCTTTGAAATTCCAAACATGTTTTGTTTTAAAATTATGAAACTTCAGCAAAGTGTTGGGTATTTCTGAACTGACATATAAGAGGTCTTATATTTAGTGTTAAACATTCACATATTGGGTATAATTAAGCTTCAAACATATTCCATTATTTTCAACTATATTTGCTATTTCTGACATATCTAATGTACATACTTGTGAGATTCTATGAGAAACTAAAACAAAACTTAGAAAATGTAGCTCATCATATGCTGTTGGAAAATAAATGGGGCAGATGCTAAATCATAAAAATGACTAATTAAACAGATCTGATTTAGAAGCCAAATTTGCTGTGCCTCAAAAAGAAAAAGTTTAACAAGTACCATAATGGATATATCTTGATTAAAAGGGTTATTTTTAAAACAAAACACAAAAATACTAATTAATCGAAGAGATGAAGAACATGATCATGAAAAGGCTCTATATTCTTCAAAAGTCAAACAGCTTTCAATGTTGTAGAGAATACATTGCTTGTTTCAAGAGAACTACACACCACATGAGACATCCACTCAGCCTAGGTGTGCTGTTAGTGGAGGACATTGCCAACAAAACAAAGATATTGGCAAGAGGAAGCCTGTGAGATATGGTTTATTAAAGCTCGTTAATAGAGAAGGAAAGAGCTTGGGACAACAGACTGGACAGGAAATGCACAGGGGTCAGTGGCACCATGCTAGACCTGGTGACCTGAGATGGTCTCCCAGATCCCACAAGGTTTCAGAAGAGAACTGACAAAAATTGCTTGCCACATGCATGACTGCACACACACACACACACACACACACACACACACACACAATTTAGTTTGAGTGTTCCTTCATCTCTCAGCAGTGCTGCTAAGATCCAGTGTCCTCCAGCATTTGTATTGTTCACATAGTTCTGTCTCCTTAGTGTTTATGACAAGGAGAGTGTCTTGTTAGTAACACTATTTCATTATCTTTCTTCTTATAAGAAGATAATTCAGGAGAAAGGCTGACTTACACGTCCAGGAAGCAGGAAATTTCTGCTAATTCTATTAATGTGTTTAGCTCCCAATACTTGTGATTTTATTTGAGCACTCAATTATTATTAATATTAACTTTTGATCTTTGTGCTTGTGCTAATGGTGTTCTGTTAAAAAAAATCTTTTCTTGTTCCAATGAGTTCAAGATTATCCCCCACTTTTTCTTCTATTAGGTTCAGTGTTCCTAGTTTTATGTTGAGGACTTTATGCCCTTTGACTTAATCTTTGTGAACGATATGTATGGATCTATTTGAATTCTTCTGTATTCAGACATCCAATTTGAACAGCACAATTTATTGAAGATTTTGTTTTTATTTTCCAATATGGATTTCTTGCTTCATTATCAAAATCAGGTGTCCATACATTTGTGGATTTATATCTAGGTCTTCAATTCAATTTCGTTTGTCAACAGGTCTGTCTTTGTGCCAGTACAATGTTGTTTTTATTGCTATAGCTCTATAGTACAATGTGAAATCAGAGATGGTGGTACCTCAATCAGTTATTTTATTATTCAGGAGCATTGTAGCTACTTTGGATTGTGTGTGCACATTCATGCACATGTGTGTGTGTGTATTTGTGTGTGTGTGTGTGTGTGTGTGTGTGTGTGTACGCGCGCATGCGCATGCATATGTGTATATTTCCATGTGAACTGAAATTGTCTTTTCAAGATCTGTGAATAATTGTGTTAGAATTCTAATGGGGATTGCATGGAATCTATAAATAGCTTTTAGTCAGATGACTGATGTTACTATATAAACCCTACTGATTCATTAGCAGGAAAGATCTTTCTATCTTCTGATAATATCTTCAAATTCTTCAATGAATTATAGTTTTTACCATACAAGTCTTTTACTTTCTTGGTTAGTGCTATCTGAAGATATTTTATATTTTGAGGCTATTTTGAAAGGTGTTGTGTCCTTGATTTCTTTTTCAGTCTATTTATCATTTATTTATAAGAGAGCACTCATTTTTTTATATACCCTGCTACTTTCCTAAAATTGTTTAAGGCATTTTTCAGAAGAATTTTTAGGATCATTTATATATACTATCATATTGTCAGCAAATAAGGATACTTTGACTTGATCGTTTTCATTTTTTATCTGCCTGATCTTCTTCAGTTGTTTTAATTACGCTAGCTAAGACTTTAAATACTATATCAATAGGCATGGAGAAAGTGTTATGGAAAAATGATTTTTTTCTTGTTCCTGATTTTACTGGAAGTGTTTTGAACGTCTCTTCATTTGGCTTTATGTTGGCTATGAGCTTGTTATAAATAATTTTGTTATATTGAGAGATGTTTCTTATGTATTGTAAGATTTTATTTTATTTAACAATTTCTATTACAGAGGTATTTAGTTCTTTTATCTTGTCTTTGGTACCTGAGAATCTCTTAGTAAAGCTTGCCTATGAAGTTTCTGTCCTAAATTTTTCACTTCCAGATTTCCCTTTGTTTGGGTTTTTAATTAATTTTATTTCCAGTTTCAAGCCTTGAACTACTTTATTTCCTTCCACTGTTAGTTTCTAGGGTTTTTTTGTTTGTTTATTTTTTTATAGATTTCTTTAAGGGAATTATTAATTTCTTCTTCAAGGATCACATTCATAAAGGCTATTTTAAGGACTTTATCATGTGCTTATCCTATGTTGCAGTACCTTCTGTCATAGAGTTGCAGAGTTCTACGGGAACATTTTATCTTTGCTGTTCTTGTATGTGTTAAGCTGGTGTCTAGGCATCTGGGATTGAAGTGTTTGTAATTCTATGTGATAATATCTGTTCCTGTGTTTGTTGGATGCTGTTTTCTTCCTTGGTTTCTGTTGCCTTTATTGGATCTTAAAAGAGTGTGCTTGCTGTTTGAAGCTTTGTAGGAAATTCTTCTAGCATCCTCACAGGTGTGACTATTGAGGATTGTAGGGAAAACATTATCCTGGGTTTAGGGAGCTGACATTATTAATAGGGGTGTGCTTGGAAGTTAGACTTGAAGGATCCAGAGGAGGTAGGAAGGTGAGATGTTCCACCAGGATGTGCTTAATCCCTTGCAAATGGACATATGAATGAAGAGAGGCCATATCTTGTAGTTTGTTAAAGACCCAGGGCTAAAACTGTAGAATTGAATATGGAGGAAAAGATTCAAGCATATGCCCTGCCTTGAGTAAGCTAAACAAACCCAGGATGGTTTTTACAAAATAGCTGGATTCACCTGGTCTTGCTGCATTTGAAAGGGAAGGAGGGAGGGAGGGAGGGAGGGAAGGAGAGATAGGATTTGAATCTGGTCTATTTGCTTCTCTGCCAGTTCTTGGCTGGTGATTTCCAGGAAATACCTGCTGGAGTTTGTGGATGGGATAACTAGAAAAGTGGGGAGGAAGACTGTAGGACAACATCTGAATGTTCCACTGGATATGGAAACAGCAAGGAAAGCAAAGCTGAAGCTTGCTTTGTTACAGAGTGGGGGATGGGGTAAGACCAGGTAATTTGAATTAGAGGAAAGGAGGTACAGGTGAAGATCTGCAATGAGAATACCTCCCTCTCTGGCCAGTGTGGCTGCTGGCTCAGGGAGTGCCTGCTGGTTCTGACTGCTGGAATAACTGGATGAGTCAGGAGAATGGTTCCTGGAGATAGGGTCAGGGAGGGAAGGAGAGGCTTCATCACATGGTCTACTACAGTACTGAGAGTAAGACCCAGGGATTTGATTTGAAAGAGACTAAGGAGAGGTGTGGGTCTGAAGTTAGCTTACTCATTTTCCTTGCTGGTCTGCTCTCAGGGTTAGGTCTCTTTTCATATGAAAATTCAAGTAAAAACTTTTGTCCACTAAATAAGCATTATAAATAATTCATTAATAGGGATGAAACCAGAAAGAGTGTGGAATCTAACAATTCAAGCCTTTGTGTATAATTGAAGTGGTGAACTCTATAGTCACTTGTATTAGTAGTTATGGAAATGTACATACACAATATATTTCCTGATCTTTAGAAGAGCATGCACACCTTAATTTGTTCTGTATTATATTCTTTTTCTTTGGTTTAGAGGCTTTAGATTATTTTGGTTTTATATTAGCATGCATAAATTTAAAAAAAAATAGAGTATAAATCATAGGGAGGACAAAAGGTGATAACCAGAGGGTAAAGAGTAACACTTCTGGTAGAACTGTCAAAGAAAACAAGTAGCATTTTTCACAGACAAATGTCAGTCATCTACTCTGATTTCCCAATACTGTTACAGGATAAATAATGTACATTTAAAAATGTTATATTCTCCCAATAAGTGTGGTCTTGAGGTTAAAGAGATGGCTCAGTAGGTAAGAACCATTGGTCCTTTGGAAAGGACCTGAGTTTTGTTAACCTCCATATCCTATAGCTCACAAGACTATGTAACTATAGCAGCAGTCGATGCAATGCTGTCTCCTGGCCTCTGTGTGTACTTGCACATATACACATACACAAAAAGAGAGAAAGGAGGAGGAAGGGATAGAGAAGATTGAGGGAGAGGAGGAAGATGTGGAGAAGGAGAAAGAGAGAGAAAAGGAGAGAGAAAAAGCAAGAGAGAGAGAGAGAGAGAGAGAGAGAGAGAGAGAGAGAGAGAAAACAGTTATTCTACCTGCTTCCCTGGCTGGTAAGCCCTTTGAGTTCCTGGGCTTAGTTCTCTTTCAATATGACAACTCAAACAAAATATTTGTTCATGTAGATGAGCAACGGAAATGGACTATTTATTAATAAATGGACTATTCATAATTAAGTAATATAAATCTCCCAAAAGTACGTGGTAAGGAAGCTTACATGAAAAAGTATTTGAGCCAGACTGTTTTTGTAGACATGTCATTATGGCTTCAAAACATCTCTTTCCATATTAATTATCTTTTAAATAAAGCTTTTCCTTGTTATCCTACTTTCTATTGTGGGCTCTGAATATTGTGATATGAATGTCTCCTTTGACTTTATTTCATTATTTACCCAAAGAACAAGGTGGTCTCTTTACTTTAGCTATATAAGTTTTATTTCAGTCTGAAATAACTTTTTTATTATCAACTGAAAAGACAAAGAACTATAAGATATATAGATGTATACATCTATATATCTTATAGTTCTTTGTCATTGGAATAATATATATATAATTGTTTGGGGCTGGAGAATTGGTTCTTGGTTAAGAACTCCAACAACTGCACCCGGGCCTTACCTTAGCTTGTTTGCTTGCCTGTGGATCTTGTTCCCCTAACTAGGCTGCCTTGTCTGGCCTTAATAGGAAAGAATGTGCCTAGTTGTGCAGTGACCTGAAGTGCCAGATTGCATTGATTCCCAGAAGGGAAACTCCCCTTCTCAAAGGTAAAAGTAGGAGGGTATCTGAAGAGAGGTCTCAGTCAAAGGGGCCTGTAATAAGTGAGTAAAGTGAATAAATAAGTAAATTAGTGGAAAAAAAGCGAGACATGTATTACACCCATCCATTTCTGTTGTTCCAAGGAATCCATCAAACGTTATCATCTAAACTCTGTACCTTCCATTACACACATGGTACACATACATACATACTTATATACATACATACACACATGCAAAATACTGATACACAGGCATAAAATATATCTTAAAATTAAATAAACAATATTTTTTCTTTTAGACTCAAACTGTCTTTATTAAGGTTTATTAAAGTAACCCACCAAGTTAAAAATAATGTTGTCAGCTAAGAGTTTTATATTCTAGGAAAATTTAGAAAGTAGGAAAGCAAGCATCAATATTGATAACAAAGCTCATATTATTAAAACCCCTGCAGTAATCCAGAAAAAAATCTGTTCAATATATCATCCTTTGAGCTGAAGTGTAAGGTTGTTACATCCTAACTGTCTGTTTCTTCCTGTTGAGTTGTCCCTAAGTAGACTATGATTTGTTTTCCTAGTAACATTAAAACTGTGCTTTAGGAGAGAAAAACATTCATCTAGACAGTGCTAAGGATTTAAGACAATGGTTTCCTAACTGATACAGTTTTAATCTGGCTACTGAGATAACAGGTATAATATAGAAACTTGAAAGTGATAAAACCTTGGAAAATATTGAGACTTTTATAAACTGTGAGTGGGCTTCAACTAAGAAAAATGTCATTTTTAATTTTATTTCCCAGCTATCATGGAATGGATTGAGTTACTTTTACTATTTATTTATACTTAGTTTTCATTTCTCCACAATCCTGCTTTTTCTTACCCTCTTTCTCCCTGTTCCTCTACTGTTTATATTCTTCAAATCCCCAACCCTATTCATACTCTCTCTTTCATATGATACATGTTCTATTCCCCACAGCATTCCCTCTCTTAAAATCTCCTTTTCCTCTCTCAAGGATCTCTTTCTAATTTCATGGCTTTTCCTCACTAACATATAAATACACTCCATGTATAAATTATAAACTAGAATCAGCATATGAAAAAGAACATGCAGTTCTTATCTTTTTTAATCTGGTCTCTCTCTCTCTCTCTCTCTCTCTCTCTCTCTCTCTCTCTCTCTCTCTCCCATAAATACATAAAATTTACCTGTCTTCTATCATCCTTGTGTGTGTTCCATTTATTTTTCTGAAAATTTCATTTGCCTTTAGAGATGAATAAAATTCTATTGTATAAGCATATCATGTTTTCATTATCCAATTATGTGTTGATGCGCACATAGCCTGATTAAATTTATTTGCTATGATGAATAAAGTAACAATAAACATGAATATGGACATATCTCTGTGGTGGGATATATAGACTTTAGAATACATGTCCAAGATTACTACAGTTAGTTCATAACTTAGTTATGGGACTGTGAACGGCAGCCTGTTTTCTGGTTGAGCTAGGTTTAAACCCTGGAGACCCAAGGTGCACCAAAACCAGCTAATGCATACGGCCACCTGGAGCCCAAGCATAGATACCCACATAGGAATTCCAGATTGTCCAAGACTGTGAGTAATCTGACCTAGTTCAAAAACCTAGGGCTTCCTCTGATCTCTCTCTCTTTCTCTCTCCACGTGTTCCTGGCTCTCTCTCTCCCAGCTTCTGCCCTCCTCCTCCTTTTGACTCTTAGATTTAACTAGCTCTACTTTGGTGGTTACTTGCCTCTTCTTTCTGCCCCTCCCCCAAATGCACAGCTGGGGCTCCTATGGAGCTGTCTGAGCTCTCTGCCTCCTCTGTCTGCCAGCCAGCATGTGGTTCCCTGAGGTCCCTGACTGCTCTATGAACCCTCCATGCTTATTCCTTTCAGCTTTTCTTCAAGGTTGGCCTATGATCTCTTTCTGCTTTACATTTAGGATATACCAGCCAAGAAAAAAAAAAAAAACAGGGAAAAGAAGGTGACCTATCTGCTAGGGCACACAGTGACTTTGTGGCAGAGCAGACCCCCCCATCCCAGCACCCTAAGCCCACCAAAGACAAAGAAAAGTCACATCTGAAGCCCTTAACCCAAAGGTTTTCAGGCTTTGTTTAAAATCCTTGCTCTCCCTAACAGAAACGCCTGAAATAATGTTCGTGTTTCTCAATGCAAAATTTTCTTGCTTCTATATTTAAACGTTTATTTTTCTCCCTAGCATTTGTGATGTATGTCCAAACATCATCAACTTGTTTAAGATTTCTTTTAAGGTTCAAAAAATCACCTAATCTACTTCCATAGGTCAAATCAACTCTGCTGATCACCATTCTTCAATCGAAAATTAACAATGTTTCCTTTTACAGACAGTTATTGCCTATCTCGACTGCATAATTAAAGTGCTATTTTCTTCCTCAGCCATCCAAAGCAGACCTAAAGGATGTCTTCCATGATTAAATTGCTCAAACACCTTTGCTTTTCTAGGATTGTAACAAAGGACCATGATGTGCTCCCAAGCAAACCACTGCAGGCTGAACATTCTCTATCCACCCCATGTAGACATCACCCTGCTGGAGTTCTGCTCCTCTCTTCTGAGTACCATACAGGCTTATCCCTACAAAAGAAAAGGACAGTGCCTGCTGTTACAGATCCAGCTAAGATGGTGCCATCTCCTGGGACCTGCCCAGGACAGCAAAACTGCCTTCCCCCAGACACTGAAGATTCCCAAGACACACGCTGAGATCCAGAGACATATACTGAGTCACAGAGGATTTGGGACCTTCCAGCTACCAATGAACACTCTTGACAAAGTCAAGTGGTTACTGAACTTGGAGGAAGTTACATGATAGTATGGAAAACATGAGGTCTACCTAGATTAATCAAATGCTGTTTAAAACTGATGTTCATACCCTCAAACTGTGCTTCCCATGGAACAATTAACTGATTCAATAATCTCTTCCCTTCCCAACCCCCACCCTTAACCCTCCTGACCACTCTGGCTTAGTTGTGTTACCCTTCCAGCCTGTATAGTGTTTTCTTTTGATACTGCCTCCCCACCCAAAATTTTCACTACAAATGACAGTCACTCAAGTGACCCCTCTCGTTTTAACAAAAGTAAAAGGGTAGTTGTGGGACCTTGAAAGGCAGCCTGTTTTCTGGTTGAGCTAGGTGTAAACCCAGGTGACTCAGAAGGATATAATCCTGCAAGGCACAGTAGGTATTTGCCATGCTCCTAGATACCAGGCTCCTGACACAAGGCCTTACTCTCCACTCCATAGGTCTATGGCCATTAGTCATGTGGTCACAAGACAGATCTCCATTTTAATGAGGTACCGAAAGCCTTCATGGGCTTAGCCAATTAAGCTGTCCTTCCCAGAAACTCCTCCCTGCAAAAGGTATTTAACTTCAGGCCTACCCTGAGAAAGTGGGGTATGGTTTCACTCTCCACAATAAATGCTTTAAAACCATGTACTGTCTCTTCTCATTGGGATCCGCCATGCTGGAGCAATGGAATAGGTCTTCCTCTAAAGAACCACATCTATTCTAATGCAGAAGGCCTTCTTGCACTTTGAGACATGGTCTTTACCAAGCCAAGCTGCCCTCCAAGCAAGCCAAGGACACTCTTGTCTCCATGGGACTCAGCTGGAGCTCTCCTCCTCACCCATTTACCCCTTGGTCCCAGGATAGAGCCAGCCTGAGGGCCCCCACTCCATTTTCAGCTTTTCTGTGGCATCCAGCAGTCTAGGGTGTCTAGACTTCAGTGCTGCCAGGACCCATGAGCTTGACTCTGCCAGTCCCTCAGGGACCTCAGCCTGTGCTTCCCCACCCCCAGAGCAGGGTTCTGGCAAAGTGCAGTCTAAATTTCCCAAGTCCCACCTTGCCTAGTGGTCAAGGACCTGGGCCAGACAAGGGCCACCATTTTAACCCACAGTTCTATTCATAGTTTTTTTTGAGAAATCTTCTAACAAACTTTCATAATTTACCTTTACACCATTAGTGAATAATAGCCTCTGTTTTCCCACATCCATGCAACCATCTGTTGCTGTTTGCTTTCTTTTTATTTAATATATTGAAGGTAAAATATAATTATATCATGTCCCTCCTTCTATGTATCATTAAAAAGACCCACAACTGGACAAAACCAGAGATCAATGGATTTCATGCTGTCCAGGCCCAATAGATATATATTAAACATAAATCCTGCACCAAAGGGTCAGGGAGCATAGGAGAAGGAACAGGTAGACTGCAAGACCTGGAAGTCAAGAAGTTGGTTATGAGCATGTCCCCCAGGAATATCTGCCTAAGCAATATCTGAACCTTGACCATATTAATAGACATTCCCGTGTGAAAGTGAGAGCTCTCATGGTGTAACTTTGTTTCTTCATGATAACCATTATGACTGGGAAGAACTTGAATCTTAACAATTTGCATTTGTGTGGTAGCTAGGACATTAGATGTTTTAAAAATTATTGGTCTTTTCATATTCAGAGAATCTTCCTTTTTCAACTGAAGGGAACAAACACAGGGACCCAGAGCCAATCATTATACAGAGTGAGAGATACTGGGAAGTCTCCATGAAATTCTTCCCCATAGGGGTCAAGCTTACATAAAAGAGGCAAAAAGAGTGCAAGTACCAGAGGGAAAGAAGGACATTAAGGAAACAAAACCCTCTAAATCAACTAATCAAAGCTCTTGTGAACTCACCCAGACTGAAGCGGCACACACAGGGTATGCACAGGTCCATATCTATCAGGCCCCTCTGCATGGTGTATTATGGCTTCGAGTTTAGTGTTTATATGGGATTTCTGAGTGTGCAAGTGAATGCATCTCTGATACTTGTGCCTTCTCCTAGGCTCTTCTCCTCTGGCTTATCTTGTCCAACTCAGTGTGTTTTCTTTATCTTTTATAATATATTGATTATATTATCTTTACTATATTATATTATCTCATACAAGCTTGTTTGTTTTCTAAGGAGAGACAGAAAAGTTGTGAATCAGGATGGAAAGGGAGGTAGAGAAGGACTAGGAGGAGAAGAAGATGGAGAAAACTATAGCCAGGATATATTATGTAAAAAAAATTCTATTTTTCAATAAAAAGAAAAATATTGGCATTTTGCATTTCTTCTTTTAAGAACTGTCTGTTCTATTCATCAACTAATTTGTTCTTTGGCAGTTTGGTTTTTCTTATGTTAAATATTTGTAGTCCATGATATATTCTATGTATTAAACCCCTGTGAGTAGTGTAACTATCAAAAGTTTTCTTCTATTCTATAGGCTGTGTATTCATTTGGAAGACCATTTCTTGTGGAAAATCTTTAAAATTTTATGTAATACCTATGTGAATGCTTAGGACTATATCTTTTGAAATTTGGAGTCCATTTAAAAACTTTTTGTCCATACTTATATCCTGAAGTGCTTATTTTCTCCATCAATGTCAGTGTTTCAGGTTTTTAATCAAAGCCTTTGATCTACTGTAAATTGATTTTGTGCAAATTGAGAGATATGCTTTGAATATCATTATTTGGTAGGTGGATGTCTAGTTTGTAAGCAGCATTTATTGAAAATATGTTTTCTATTTTAACACACATGTGAAAAATTATATGTTAGACTCAGTTTATATCCTCTCTTGTGATCCATTTTTCCATGTTTGTTTTGGTGCTGATGTCTGGGGATATATGTCTGACCCCGAGGTTCTGTAGTAATACTTAGGTTCAGGTGATATGATATCTGTAATTGCACTTAACTGTTTTGGTCATCCATAATATTTTTATCCCATGTAAATTATGAAATTCTCCCCCCCCCCCAGTTCTGTAGGTTAAAGCACTGGAATGTTGGTGGAGAAACTCACTGTAACTGTAAATCACTTTTGATAATATAACAAGTTCACAATAATAATTCTGCCAATTTTAGAAAACAAAAGTCCTTGCAGGGGTAACAACTGGAATGTTAAAAGTAAAATAAAAGTAATAATAATGATAAAGAAAACAGTTCTGCCATCTTGGCTCCCAGACAGACCAGAGGAGCAGAGCCAGGTACACAGAGATATCCAAAGTCTAACATCACTTGGGACGCAGCCCGCCAGGCTTCTTCCTACACCCACGGCCTGGGCAGCTCTGCAGTCCATCTGTGTGCCAGCCCTGTCCTGGGCTGTTTGTTCTGCAGAGTGATCAGCACTTGGAAAAGGTCTCCACAGCATCTGCCATCTTCTCTCCTGGACGGCGCAGACAGACAGAACCAGGTTCACAGAGATATCCCAAGTTTGACATCACTCAGGACTTCTGCCAGGCTTCTGCCTGCGCCCAGGGTCTGGGCAGCTCTGCTGGCCACCTGTGTGCCAGCACTGTTGGGGGTCATTTGCCCTGCAGAGCAAGTGGCATTTGGAGGGGGTCCCCTTGGCATCTGCCATCTTTGCTCCCAGGCAGACCAGACAGGCAACACCAGGTACAACCCGAGTATAACATTGCTTGGGGCAAGGCACACCAGGGCTCCAGTGGCACCCAAGAGTAGGGCAGCACATCAGCAATCTGTGCCAGGGGAATCCCGGTCATCCAATGGTGTTGAAATAGCAGGAGGTTCAAGCACCACCAAGTGACAACAGGACCAACCAATGCCAGAGATAACCAGATGGCAAAAGGCAAATGTAGGAATGTTACTAACAGAAATCAAGGCAATATGGCAGCATTTGAACCCACTTCTCCAACAATAGCAAGTCCTGGATACCCCAACACATCAGAAAAACATGATTTGGATTTAAAATCACTTATCATGATGCTATTAGAAGATTAAAAGAAGAACATAAATAAACCTCTTAAAGAAATACAGGAGAAAATGAATAAGGTAGAAACCCTCACAAAGTAAACACAAAAATCACTTAAAGAAATGCAGGAGAAATTGGGTCAACAGGCAGAAGTCATGAAAGAGGAAACAAAAATCTCTGAAAGAAATACAGGAAAACACAAACAAGTGAAGGAACTGAGCAAAACCATCCAGGATCTAAAAACAGAAGTAGAAACAACTAAGAAATCACAAAGGGAGACAATTTTGGAGATAGAAAACCTTGGGAAGAAATCAGGGGACATAGATGCAAATATCAACAACAAAATACAAGAGATAGAAGTAAGAATCATAGATGCCAAAGATACCATAGAAACCATTTACTCAACATTCAAAGAAAATGCAAAATGCAAAAATCTTGTAACCCAAAACATCCAGGAAATCCAGGACACAATGAGACCACCTAAGGATTATAGGTATAGATGAGAGTGAAGATTTACAACTTAAAGGGCCAGCAAATATCTTCAACAAAATTATGGTAGAAAACTTCCCTAACCTAAAGAGAGAGATGTTTATGAATATATAAGAAGTCTACGGAACTCCAAACAGACTGGACCAGAACAGAAATACCTCCCATCACATAATAATCAAAACCGCAAATGTACTAAACAAAGAAAGAATATTAAAAGCAGTAAGAGAAAAAGGCCAAGTAAAATATGAAGGAAGACCTATCAGAATTACACCAAACTTCTCATCAGAGACCATGAAAGCTAGCAGATCCTGGGAAGATCCCATATAGACTCTAAGAGAACACAAATGCCAGCCAAGATTCTCAATAACCATAGATGGAGAAACAAAGATATTTCATGATAAAACCAGACTTACACAATATCTTTCTACAAACCCTGCCCTACAAAGGATAATAAGTAGAAAACACCAATACAAGTAGGGAAACTACACCCTGGAAAAAGCAAGATAGAAACCTTGTTCCATCAAACCCAAAAGAAGATAACCACTCAAATACAAAAATAACATAAAAAATATCAGGAAGAAATAATCACTATTCCTTAATATCTCTTAACATCAATGGACTCAATTCCCCAATATAAAGTCATATACTAACAGACTGGATACAGAAACAGGACACTACATTTTGCTGCATACAGGAAACACACCTCAGTGTCAAAGACAAACACTACCTCAGAGTAGAAGGCTGGAAATCAATTTGACAAGCAAATGATCTCAAGAAAAAAGCAGGAGTAGCCATTCTAATATCAGATAAAATTGGCTTTCAACCTAAAGTCATCAAAAGGGACATGGAAGGACACTTCTAACTGGTCAAAGGAAAAATCCACGAAGAAGAGCTCTCAATTCTGAACATCTATGCTCCACATGCAAGGACACCCTCATTCATAAAAGAAACACACATTGCACCTAACACAATAATTGTGGGTGACTTCAGCACTCTCCTTTCCTCAATGTACTGATCAGAAACAAAAACTAAACAGGGATACATTAAAACTAATTGAAGCTTTGGAGCAATTGGATTTAACAAATATATATATATATATATATATATATATATATATATATATATATATAATTTCATCCTAAAGCAAAAGAATATACCTTTTTCTCAGCACTTCATGATACCTTCTCCAAAATCAAAAATATAATTGGTCACAAGACAGACCTCAACAAGATCTCAACAAGATCTACCTAATCACATGACTTCTATCAGGTCACTATGGAGTAAGAGTGGTCTTCAATGGCAACAAAAACAATGGAAAGCCCACATACACATGGAAGCTGAATAATACTCTACTCACAGAGACAGTATTCAAATGAACAAAATTAGAAAGTAAAAGGGAGATATAACAACAGAAACTGTGGAAATTCAAAAAAATCATCAGATCTCACTACAAAAGCCTATACTCAACAAAACTGGAGAATCTGGAGGAAATGGACAATTTCCTAGACAGATACTAAATACCAAAATTAAACCACTATCAAAAAGATCATCTAAACAGTCCCATAACCCCTAAAGAAATAGAAGGAGTCATAGAAAATCTTCCAACCCAAAAAACCACAGGACCAGACAGTTTTAGGGCAGAATTCTATCAGACCTTCAAAGAAGACCTAACACCAATACTCTTCACACTATTCCACAAAATAGAAACAGAAGAAATACTACCCAACTCGTTCTACTAAGCCACAATTGTGCTGACACCAAAACCACACAAAGATCCAACAAAGAAAGAGAACTTTAGGCAAATTTCCCTTATGAATATTGATGCAAAAATACTCAATAATTTCCTGCCAACCAAATCCAAAAACACATCAAAATGATCATCCACCATGATCAAGTACATTTCATCCCAGGGATGTAGGAATGGTTCAATATTCGTAAATCCATCAATGCAATCCACTACATTAGCAAACTAAAAGAAAAAAACCACATGGTCATCTCATTCGATGCTGAAAAAGCATTTGACAAAATTCAGCATCCTTTCATGCTAAAAGTCTTGGAAAGAACAGGAACTCAAGGCCCATACCCAAACATAGTAAATGCAATATACAGCAAACTGGTAGCCAACATCAAACTAAATTGAAGGAAACTTAAAGCAATCCCAATAAAATCAGAGAGGCTGCCCCCTCTCTCTGATTATATCTTTTCAATATAGTACTTGAAGTTATAGCTAGAGCAATTAGAACACATAAGGAGGTCAAAGGGATACAAATTGGAAAGGGAAAAGTCAAAATATCACTATTTGCAGATGATATGATAGTATACTTAAGTGACCCAAAAAAACTCCATCAGAGAAGTCCTATAGCTGATAAACAACTTCAGCAAAGTTGCTGGTTATAAAATCAACTCAAGCAAATCAGTAGCCTTCCTATACTCAAAGGATAAGCAGGCTGAGAAAGAAATTAGGAAAATGACATCCTTCACAATAGTCACAAACAATATAAAGTATCTTGGTGTGACTCTAACCAAACAAGTGAAAGATCTGTATGACAAGAACTTCAGTTCTCTGAAGAAGGAAATTGAAGAACACCTCAGAAAATGGAAAAATCTTCCATGCTCGTGGATTGGCAGGGTTAATATAGTAAAAATGGCCATCTTACCTAAAGCAATATACAGATTCAATGCAGTCACCATCAAAATCCCAGCACAGTTCTTCATAGAGTTAGAAAGAGCAATTCTTAACTTCATCTAGAATAACAAAAATCCCAGGATAGCTAAAACTATTCTCAACAGTAAAAGAACTTCTGGGGGAATCAGTATCCAGGACCTCAAGCAGTACTACAGAGCAATAGTGTTAAAAACTGCATGGTATTGGTACAGTGACGGGTAGTGGATCAATGAAATAGAATTGAAGACCCAGAAATGAACCCATATACCTATGGCCACTTGATCTTCGACAAAGGAGCTGAAAACATCCAGTGGAAAAAATATATAGTTTTCAACAAATGGTGCTGGTTCAACTGGAGGTCAGGATGCAGAAGAATGAGAATTGATCCATTCTTATCTCCTTGTACTAAGCTCAACTCCAAGTGGGTCAAGGACCTCTACATAAAACCAGATACACTGAAAGTAATAGAAAGTAAACTGGGGAAGACCTGTGAGGACATGGGCACAAGGGAAAAGTTCCTGAACAGAACACCAATAGCATAAGCTCTAAGATCAAGATCAATTGACCAATGGGACCCCATAAAATTGCAACGTTTCTGTAAGGCAAAGGACACTGTCAAAAGGACAAAACGGCAACCAACAAATTGGGAAAAGATCTTCACCAATCCTACATCCGACAGAGGGCTCAAATCTAATATAAACAAAGAACTCAAGAAGGTAGACTCCTGAGAGCCAAATAACCTTATTAAAAAATGGGGTACAGAGCTAAACAAAGAATTTTCCCCTGAAGAACTTTGGATGGCTGAGAAGCACCTTAAGAAATGTTCAACATCATTAGTCATAAAGGAAATGCAAATTAAAACAACTGAGATTCCACCTGAGATTCCACGTTATACCAGTCAAAATGGCTAAGATTAAAAACTCAAGAGATAGCAGGTGTTGGTGAGGATGTGGAGAAAGAGGAATACTCCTCCACTGCTGGTGAGAATGCAAGTTGGTACAACTACTCTAGAAATCAGTCTTGTGCTTCCTCAGAAAACTGGGCATGACACTTCTGGAGGACTCTGCTTTATCACACCTGCGCATATACCCAGAGAATTTCCTGGCATGCAATAAGGACACATGCTCCACTATGTTCATAGCAGCCTTATTTATATTAGCCAGAAGCTGGAAAGAACCCAGATGTCCCTCAGTGGATGAATGAATATAGAAAATGTGATATATTAACACAATGGAATACTACTCACCAATTAAAAGCAATGAATTCATGAAGTTCTTAGGCAAATGTTTGGAACTGGAAAATATCATCCTACGTGAGGTAATCCATTCACAAAAGAACACACATGGAATGCAGTCACTGATATATGGATATTAGCCCAGAAGCTCTGAATACCCAAGACACAACTCACATATCAAATCATTCCCAAGAAGAAGGAAAGAGAGGGCCCTGGTCCTGGAAAGGCTTGATGCAGCATCTTAGGGAATTACCAGGACAAAGGAGTGGGAGGGGGTTGATTGGGGAACTGGCAGAGGGAAGAGTGTTTATGGGATTTACTTGGAGGGGGGAACTGGGAAAGGGAAAGTCATTTGGAATGTAAACAAAAATATAGAAAAAATTAAGAAAACAAAAGCTTTCTCATCATCCTCTGGAGTCTTTTTCAATTTTCTTTTTATATTCTCAAACATGTCTTTGACCTCCTAGATTTGATCCCAGATTTCTTGAAGTTATTGGGAATGGGTGTATTTGTTCTAATTTCTTTCACATTGAGTTTCTTATTGATTTATAAAATTTAAAATATTTTATGATGTTAATGAAATTATTGGTGAAAGCATATGCCAGAGTTTGTATGTACGGGAAATCAGAGGAGGTCAGTAGGAGTCTTTCTTCTGTGGGTTTCAGCTATTTAACTCAAATCTTCAAGCTTTGGTTTAGGACTTTAACCCTTTAGTCACCTTGCCATCCCAAGTAATTGATTTTGGTGGAGAACCTCATTATAGCTGTAAATAACTTGTAAATCACAAGTACTTTTTCATCTCAAGTAACTGATTTTTGTTGTTGTTGTTTTTTTTTTGTTTTTGTTTTTGTTTTGTTTTTTGGTTTTTTGTTGTTGTTGTTGTTGTTGTTCACCAATTTATTCAGTCTTTTGTTAGGCACTTGGGGTTGGGAGGTTATAGGATAGAAAGATCAATAGATCTGGGTGGTCCTTAAATAGTTATCTATTTTAATTGTGAATAATTAATTAGGTTATTATCTTCTTGGACTCCCTTATTTTTGCCACGAGGCCCCCCTTAAGGCTTGTACCAGCACCTCACGCACATACAGATGTGCTCAGAGAGAGGAAGAAGATTGGGCCTGAGGCCCTGTTTCAAGGCTGCTTAGAGGACACTATGGGCTGTACCATCAAAGGGAGCAAGGAATTCCTTGCAACTGAGATTCAGGGGAACCTCTTTTCTGCCCTCTATTTTCTTTTCCACTTTAGAAGGGGGAAGTTTGAAAGAAATAAATTCACTCTCAGGAAGGTAAAGCCAGAGCTCTACAAGAGAAAGAAATTTGAAATGCCAAGTCTAAACAGACTATTTCCTTATTTCATAAGTTTTAAAGTTGACAAACAAAATTACATGCATTTTTCCTGTACGTCATGAGGCTTTGAAATACACATGCGTTGTTAAGTGCATTATTTTAAGTAACTGATTTTTACATGTTGACTTTTTTTTATAAACAAACAATAGGATGTCTACAGTAAAATGGCAGTAACTAATGTATTTGTCTTAGAGCCAAATTTTACCTTCATAGCCTGTCTTCTCTTCAACCCAAGTTCTTTGTTCAACTTCCCATTTCTGAAGACACTGTTTTGTCTGAACGTTTATCTTAAATTCACCCATTATTTTCTACATAAAATTATTTCCTTTTTAATCTAGATAGGGACTTTGAAAAAGGGATTAAAATATAAACCCCATAGGAAGAATAACAATATCAACCTACCAAAATCCCCCAGAGCTCCCAGGGACTAAACCATCAACCAAAGAGTACACATGACTCCAACCGCATATGTAGCAGATGATGGACTTGTAATGCATCAGTGGTAGTAGAGGCCCTTGGTGCTGTGAAGGCTCGATGCAGCAGTGTAGCAGAATGCCAGGGTGGGGAGGCAGGAGTGGGTGGGTGGGTTGGTGGGTGGGGGAGCACCCACCAAGCAGGGACAGGGGGATGGGATAGAGGATTTCTACTGGGGAAACTAGGAAAGGGGATAACATTTGAAATATAAATAAATAAAATATCCAACAAAAATATATAATTTTCTTTGAATATCCCTGTCTCTAATACTGTTGTAAGATTTTTTATATGAAATTCTCAAGTCAAATACATTATACTATATGTAACAGATGTGATAGTTGATGCTTTCTGGTTTGATAGGAGTAAGTGAAAACAATGCATGGAAAAATGTACTGCATGTAAAGACACATAGAAGAATAAGCAGAAAATAAGTGCTATCTTTGTGTATTTTTACTGATTATTAAAACATTAAAATTATTCTTGAAATAGAAGAAATATGAGATTTTTAAGATATTTTATGTAAATCCATACTTCCTTTTTCAAGATAATATATACTTACATTTCTACAGAGATATTTCAATATATACTATGGATATCTTGTCATAATTACATATCTTTAAGCAAGTATCTTATATATCCACATGTGGTCCACTGAAGTCAACTCATGGCCTCTTGACCATTACTTTTATTACCAGAGTTAAATGCTTCCTAACAAGTACTTAAAATAAGATTCAATTCACTCTTTTGAATCATGCTTTGAACCAATTTTGCACCATTCTTGGGCTTCTATGGTTTCCTTTTCATTTCTGGAGAAATATTGAGCTTTCTCTTAAGCAATTTCCTCTTTTCCTTTCTAAACTAGGTTGAATTCCATTCTGTTTTAATCTATACAATAGATTTAAAAATACTGAATTAATGAGTAAAACCTAATATAAATGACTTTGAGTATCATCTATCAACCTAAAGTACTGCCATTCCAATTCTAGTCTTGTATTGTTTTATTGAAATAAGAGAAGCTAGGCTGTATATATGGCAGTAGATATTAAAACTTTTGAAGTAAAAAGAAAATTTAAAAAACTTGGAGTTTGAAATGCTTAGAGAAATGTACGGCTAGTAGCATGGAACTATATCTGAAGAACCATGAGAAATATGTCAAATTATCTTTTGTTGCAGATACTATGATATTATATATAGCAGGTCCCCAAATGCCACTAGAAATCTGTTATACATGATCTCCACTTTCAGAAAAGGATACAAAATTAACTCGTTAAACCTAATACCCTTTCTACACAGCAATAACAAAGGCACTGAGAAAGAAATGATGGAAACATTTCTATTCACCATAGTCTCACAGTAATGATAAATACAACATGTACATATTATCCAGGAAGATGAAAGACATCCATGCTGCAATTTTCAAATCTATGAAGCAAGATCTTTAAAAGATACTACAAGAAAGAAAGATATCCTAGGGCTGGTAGAATTAATATTGCGAAAATGACCATCCTATCAAAAGCAATTTACAAATTCAATGCAATCCTAGCCTAAATCCCCATATTTTTCACAGAAAAAGAAAAAATAGTCATCCTAAAAGTCATAAAGAATCATGAATTATTAAGACTCCAGACAGGTAAAGAAATCCTGAAAAAAATTAATGCTAAAAGATTTGATTTATCATTTCAAAGGATATTACAGAGCTATAGTAATAAAAACAGGATTGTACTAGCCCAAAACCAAACATGAGGATAAATGAAACAAAATAGAAAACCAGAGCCTGAGTGTGTTTAACTACATCAATCTGATATTTGATAAGAAGGCTAAAAGTGTGCAATAGAGTTAAGAGAGTATATATATAAAAAAAGCAGTACTGGGAAAACTACACGTCTACACTGGAAAAATATAGTTGTGTGTGTGTGTGTGTGTGTGTGTGTGTGTGTGTATGTGTGTGTGTGTGTGTGTGTGTGTGTGTGTGTTTGTGTTCACAAAAATGAACTCCAAAAGAATCCAAAGATTTCAATGTAAAACCTGAAATTCTGAAATTGCTAGAAGGAAACATAGGCTGTGCTCTATAAGATATAGGTCTATGATAGGATTGTCCAAATAGGACTGTATTTGCTCAGGAATTAGAGATAGCAATTGAAAATAAGACTTTCTAAAATGCAAAAGCTTTCTGACAAACACATGTGCATTGTTAACAATTAATGAAAAGAGGTCACGAATTTGAAAGAGAGCAAGGAGGGCTATGTGGGAGGGTTTGGTGTGAAGACAGGGAAGGGAGATATCATTGTATTATAATCTGGAAAAAAAACAAAAGCAAAACTAAAATGCTATATATATCAAAGGAAGCTCACAGATTCTTAGGAAATCTTTGCAGTTCCATATCCAACAGAGGATTAATACTCAGAATATACAAATAAGTCAAATCCAAATAATTAAAAAAATGAATAATGCAATTTACAGTGAGCTATGATCACAGAAGACAGGGAGAGGAGACGATAGAAGCCAAAGGACCAGGAAAGCTGCTGTGAGATTGTGATCTTTAGACATAGCAGGAAGCTTCCCCAATGGTATCCTAATAATAGAACTCCCTGAGAGTGGGTGCTGTTCCTGATGCTTTTGCCTGCTTTTGTCCTTCTACTGGGTTGTACATCCTTAATGTAAGTGGAGATACCTAGTCTTACTGCTATTTTACATGCCACCTTTTGTTGATATCCCTGGAAGTCTTTCCTTCTCTGAAGGTAGATGGAGAAGGTGAGGGAAAGGCATGGGCGGAGAGGAGAAAGGCGAAAGAGCATTAGAAATGATAGGAGAAAATAAATTAATTTTAAAAATTAAAAGATATATATAATATATGTTCTGGTTTTAAATTTTAAAAGAAAATAAAGCTCCCTTAATAAGGACTGAATGGATAGAGACACCAATAGACATACTAGCATGGAAGAATATATTCCTACAGGAACTCCACCTTTAGACAAAATTACAGGCAACTAAGGAATATTTATTGCCACTCTAGTCACAATTAGTAGCAAGTACAGACAAGTTAAATATCCTTCTGAAGGTGATTGATACAAAATATACATAATGGAAATATTTTAAGCATTTAAAAAATGAAATCATATATTTTGTAGGGCAATGGATAGAACTAGAAAAAAAAATGTACTGAGCTAGATAACTCAGATCTTGAAAAGAAAAACACCACATGTTATTTCCCATTTGAAGTGAGGAAAAAAAGGGAACACGTGATATGATTATATTATGATATAAAAAAACAAAATATTATTATAAAATACATATTACATACATGTATGTACATACACTTTAATGAAGTTGCTCCATTTGTGGTGATAATATTCCCACCCCTTCAAGAGGTAAAGACTATTTTACAAAATCCCCATTTCCAGGCATTTCAAACCTTCCTTAAAGTTGGTGGTCAATGAAATCCAAGAGGTCCCCAAACAATATATGACATAGCCATTGCCTTTGGTTGCCTCCCAAGATGTTAATATAAAACACTATACATTTCAAACATAGGAATTAAAGGTAAGAATCTCAAAGAGACCTCAAACCTCCTTGCCTGGGAAACTAACTCTCAAGTATACAAAGGTGTTGTGCAAACTGCCAAGGTAGAAAGGCAATCAGTAAGCCTACTCAGCTGTAAAACCAATGAACACCAACAATGATCAGTTAGGAAATATATCTCTAAGGGTGAAATAGTGGCACCTATATCTTGAAAGTAGCCAAGCGCTGCCTCATTGGATGTAAGACCCACTCAATAGGAGGGAATTTATTTCTGGTAGTTTAAATCCAGACTGCTACCCATGATTGGTAAGGTCAAGGACCCATGGAGAAGTACCTAATGTTTACCAGTCTAGAGGCAATGAGACTCAGGAAAATGGAGCTGTGAAATGAGGTAGTCTGGTGGCTCATGCAATTATCAACCTTATTCAGAACATCAGATTATACTCTGAGGGTTAGGAAGAATCATATGAGCAAAGTGTACAATCACAGGGACAAGCTGCCTGGGGCATAATGGGTTGTTTAAACCAGTTTTTCTCAGCTTTTCTAATGCTGTGCTCCATTAACATAGCTGTTTATTTATTTGTTCTAGTAACCCCCAACCATAAAATTATTTTTGTTTCTATGTCATAACTGTGAATATGCTACTGTTATAAATCATAATATAAATATCTGAAAGGCATGATATCTGATACGTGACCAACTACTGTGGACGTAACCCACAGGTTGAGAAGCACTGTTATAAATTTTTGATTCAATAACTTTAGCACACAATAATGACTAATCTGACAGTGTCAATCCGTATAGATAGGGAAGAAAAACTGCAAATTGATTACACTTTTATATTTGTTGACTTCTTAAAGAATTTCACTATTTCCTTTTCATGGATGTCAAATGTGATAGAAAAAGTTTTGAGGTATGACAGCATTGTCAAATATTATACAAGGCAGAGAAGGCATTTCTGCCTCTGAATGTTAAGATAAACCTTGAAAGAAACATAATCGAATTGACCATTAACACCAGAAGAGATGTGACAGATAAAAAGTCTGTTGTTTTGTTTTTATGCATGGGAGGAGACCAGTTCTGAGGAGAATTGTATTAATAATGACACTATTTCTCAGAAGCTAAAATAATGGAAAATGAGCTTATACAAAACTCTGACATCAAAATCCATCTGGTATATAGAAAAGTAAAATGATGATAAGTGAGGATCGCCTCTCATGTCAACACCTGGGAACAAATCAACAGATTCCTAAAGTCCTTCATTTATTAAAAAAAAAATTCACTCAGTGAACTAGAGAATGTCATTAGACATTAAATACATTTTTCTTGCTGTTTGTAGCCTAGAAACATCTCATTAGAACAGAGTCAATTCGAACTGAAGAGATGTCTCAGCAGTCAAAAACACACTCTGCTTGTTACGAAAATCCCAAATATAGTTTCCTGTGTGCACACTTGGAAGCTCACAGCCAATGGTAATTTCAGGAAGAAACTGAAGCCTCTAGCCTCTATTAATAAACACACACACACACACACACACACACACACACACACACACACATACACACACATACATACATGCATACATGCATGCATGAATATATACATGCATACATACATAATACCTACATACATACATACACACACATAGTGCAATAATTTTTAAAGTGAAAATAAATGTTGAAAGAAAAATTTAAAGTCAAATCCAAGTAAAATAGAAGCAACAGTTAATAAAAACAATATAACATTTACAGGAAACAGATGTATTGCTCAAAATGTAACAGATGTATTGTTCTCAAAATGTTTACTGCGGTTTTGCTTAAATATTTCACAACAGATTATAAATTGATATGATGGCACTGCATTTACAAGTTCAAAAGGCTAGGTGATTTTCTATTATTAGTTTGATTATTGATGAGTTAAATTAACCCTATGGCCACATAACCAGGTGATATCTTAAAAGGAAGAATCACTGGCATTTGAGAGTATTCAGTGCGTTGAACTCATCCAATTTTGGGGAAGTACATCACTAGTGTTTTTAAGTTGCCAGATTAGTGTAGTTATGCTCTCTTGTCTATCTCACAGTAAGCACTATGGGGCATGGGTTGCAAATTTCTCCTGGATAATGGTGTTAACCATGTTAATTTTTCCAATTCCACGCTGCATGTGTAAAATAGATACGCATAAACCCAAGAGCTGCCATATTAGAAAAGGATAAATGAAAAAAATCATTTTTCCTGCTTATCAAATTACAAAATGAATAACAATACTATGTGTCCCTGGAGGCAGTGCACAGGTTAGCACCAATGTCAAAATGAAACTTGACATTTCTTGCATACAGTTTGCCTTTGTGGATGGAAGAAAATACAAGGACTCTTAAGAAAAGAAAACACATTGCTATAAATTCTGCTCAGGTGGTGTTCCTGAATAAACTGTATTTTCAATTTGACTGAATTACTTAAGAGTCTCTTGGTGTACAGAATGCCAGCAAGGGACTTGTTAAGTACTTCATGACTACTGGCAATTTCCTACTGTAGGATGACATCAGTCCTCCCATCTAAATCATCTAATCTAGGGAAATGAACATCTCTTCACTTTACAGAACACCAAACTGTTCTATTTCGTTTCTGGAATTGTGATGATTAGAGAATATCTTAGTCACTCTTCTATTGCTCTAAGGAGACATTTTGCGCAAGGCAATTATTTTAAAAGAAAGCATTTAATTTGGCTTTACTTAAAGTTTTAGAAGTTTAGCACATTATCATCATAGCAGGGAGCATGGCAGCACGCAGGCAGTCACTAGATCAATAGCTGAGAGTTACATTCTGACCCCTAGAAGAACAAGATGTACTTGACTAGATGTGGGCTTTCATATTTCAATGATATATTTTTCTCCAACAAGGCCACACCTACTCCAACAAAGCAATACCTACTCTAACATGGCCATACCTTCCAACCTTTCAAATTCTTCTCAAATAGAAGAATTCTTAATCATCTTCTGGATGATTAAGAATATATGAACCAATGGAGGTCATTCTTGTTCAAACCACCACAGAGGAAATCAGAATTGACCGATGAATATCAGGATTTATAGGGTATTTCTGAAGGAACTCTCTGCTATTTTGATTACAAGAAGGGTACTGAAAAGAAACATACAGTTTCAGAAGAAGAAGTCACAGTTTAGTAAGAAAGGAAAGAGTCCCAGATTTGAGCTGGAGCTCAGTTGGAGGACTGCTTACAGGAGCCAGAAGCTATGGGTAAATATAAGAAAATAAAATTTTCTGGATACAGCAGGGTGGCTGAACATGTGAATGCACAAGAGATATGACAGCTTTCACAAGACCTTTGAAACCTAAAGGCAGACAAAAATCCCAGAATGGAGACAAGTCTAGGCATGACATCCAGCCTACTGAGAAGATGTAGACAAGTGACAGTTGCTGGGAAAAAAAGTCAGTTTTGTTTAAGGATATGGCTCCAAGTAGACTGATCATAATCCAATACTGGAAGTATTGGAAGTATTGGAAGACCACATATCCAATACTATCTATCTATCTATCTATCTATCTATCTATCTATCTAGCACAAATTAGGCTTAATGGGTTTAAAGCAGAAAAGAGAACACAAAGTTTTGTGAGTATTAAAGCAGAGTAGATCTCGGCAGAGCTGGGAAAGGAGATAAATATGATTAAGGTACATTGCATGCATGAAATTCTCAAATAATAAAACAAGAAAAATGAGGAAAAATCTCTGAAAAGACCATATCCAGTGGATAGAGCCCCCAATTGAGGGATGGGTCCACCTATCCAACCACCTCTAAACTATTAATCCAGAATTCCTCCTGTGAAAGGAAATGCAGGGAGAAAGAGTGGAGTAGAGACTGAAGGAAAAGCCATCCAGAGACAGCCCTACCTAGGGATTCATCCCATCTGCTGGCACCAAACCCAGACTCTAATACTTATGCCAAAAGTGCTTACTAACAGGAGTCCAGTTGTTACTTATGCCAGGAGTGCTTAATAACAGGAGTTTCTTGAGAGGCTCTGCCAGACCTGGACCAAAACATATGAGGATGCACACAGCCAAACACTGGACTGAGCACAGGGACCACAATGAGGAAGTTAGGGCAAGGATTGTAGGAGCCGAAGGGGTTTGCAACTTCATAGGAAGAACAAAAATATCAACCAACCAGATTCCCAAACCTCCCAGGGACTAAACCACCAACCAAAGAGTACACACAGGGTACTCATAGCTCCAGCTGGATATGTAGCAGAGGATTACATTATCTGGCATCACTGGGAGGGGAGACCCTTGGTCCCACGGAGGCTTGATGACCCAGGATAGGGGAACATTAGGCCATGAGGCAGGAGTGGGTGGGGGGAGCATCCTTGTAGAGGCAGGGGCAGGGAGGAGGGGATAGGGTGCTTGTGGAGGGGAAACTAGAAAAGGGGATAACATTTGAAATATAAATAAATAAAATAACAAATAAAAAGGAAAAAATGTGAAAAGATCAATAAGCCAAGAGATTATATAAAAAAATAAATTAAAATTTTCATCAATAAAAATCCAGTAAGTAATGGCTTTAGCACATAAATCTATCCATCATTTGAAGAATAAATACCAGACCTTCAGAACTGTTTGCAAAATAGGAAAACGGAATGTTTGCAAACTCTCTTTACAAGGGCAGCATTATCACAGTTAGAAAGAAAATGCTTGGTTTTTTTTTTAGTTTTTTTGCATGACATGATAATTATTATTAATTATTGAAAAGTGCACATTATGGTTTTGCTAAAATAAATCTCATATACTCTCATGAAAAAAATAATGTCAAGCACTTAAGATGATAGATAGGATAATTAATTTTATTTAATCATTATTCATTGTTTAAAAGTCAATACATCATTTTGTTCATCATAAAGAATAGCTGGTAACTGTGTATTTTTAGAACATTAATGAATTAATAAAAAGAAGCTTGAGGCTAAACCTGCACGCAAAATTTCCCTCGTGTCTTAGAATGATTGATTTTAACATTCATACCATCTACTTCAGCAGCTTGAGTTCATAAATACCAGTTCTTCACATTGAAACCCTATCTTATATTATAAATATGAGCCTTCAGCATGGGGTACGTGGGTATGTCTTAATCCAAAAATGACTGTGTAATACTGAAAAACTTGTATACTAAAAGGCAAAAGTTCACAAATCTCAGGTAAGTTGCACAAATAAAGAAGTCTGATAGTGGGGAGCCCATCAGTCATACCTACCAGGGAAATACACAGGCAATTCTCACTTTCCTTCTTCAGTAGACACTGCCTCTAGCCTATGCTCATTAAAGTTCATTATATCTAGAAATGCACTCTTTTTTTTGTCATTTTACTTATGTACATTTCAAATGTTATCCCCCTTCCCAGTTTTCCCCCCACAAGCCCCCTATTCTATTCAACCCCTCCCCTGACTCTATGAGCATGCCCCCCCCCGCCCACCAACTCCCACATCAGTGTCCCAGCATTTCCCTACTCTGGGTCATCCAGCTTCCATAGAACCAAGGAGCTCCCTTCCCATTGATGCCAGGTAAGGCCATCCTCTGCTACTTATGCAGCTGAAGTCATGGGTCTCTCCATGTGTACTCTTTGGTTGGTAGTTTAGTCCCTGGGAGCTTTTTTGGGGGTGTTCTGTTTGGTTGATAGTGTTGTTCTTCCTATGGGGTTGCAAACCCTTTCAATACTTTCAGTCCTTTCTCTAATGTCTCCATTGTTATGTCCCAGTGCTTAGCCTGATGTATCCACATCTATATTGGTCAGGCTCTGGCAGAGGCTCTCAAGAGACAGCTATACCAAGCTCCTGTCAGCAAGCACTTCTTGGCATCAACAATAGTGTCTGAGTTTGTTGTCTGCAGATGGGATAGATCCCTAGGTGGGGCAGTCTCAGGGTGTTGTTTCCTTCAGTCTCTGCTCCAGTTTTTGTCCCTTCATTCCCTTTTGATATGTGTAATTCTGAATTAATATTTTTGAGATGAGTGGGTGGCCCCATCCCTAAACTTGGGGCTGTGCTTATACACTGGATATGGTCTCTATATATTCTATCTCCCCGTTGTTTGGTATTTAACCTAATGTCTGTTGGGTCCTGGGAACCTCTTGGGTCCCTGGCATCTGGGACTTTCTAGTGGCTACCCCCATTTCCCCATCCACCACTGCTATACAAATCTGTTCAAATTCCTGACACTCTGTACTTCTTTCCTGGTCTCCTCTAGACTCTGATACTATCCTCCTTTCCCCACCCCTTTCTGCAGCCCAGATCCATCATTCCCTCTAAGTCCTGAGATTATGTTCTTCCCCTTTCTGAGTACAACTGAAGCATCTAACCAGGAATCTCAATGAACCTACCTGGCAAAATTTCAAAATAATTCCATACTAGGCAACATGTAGTGGCCACACTCTCCTAAGAATCAAAGAGGGTGACAGAATCCAATAAATGAACACCTACCCAACAAAGACAAGATCAAATTTTAACCCCAATCCCAGATGAGTAGACCCCAGAAAAAACAAAATGACAGTGAGGAAAATCTATCTTCAATAGAGTACAGCAAGCCTACTACTGTGGTAATATAGAAAGCAGTATATATGAAACACAAGACAAAGACTTCAAAATAGCCTTTCAATATATTAAAGCTACAGAAAGAGGATATGAACAAAACATTAATGAAATCTCTGAAAACACAAAAAACAATGGAATGGAATGAAGAAACTGTTCAAGACATAAGAGGGAAAATAGAATTGCAAAAACAAAACAAGAATGAAACTGAAGTAAAATAAGAAAAGAAAAATATCTAGGACAGGAACCTCAGTCCAATCTCATGAACAGAAAAGGAGAGATGGAAGAGAGTATTTCAGGCATTGAAGACACAATAGAACTCCTTGACTCCTCAGTCAAAGAAAATGCTGAATATAAAAAGCATTTGCAAGTACAAAACATTCAGCAAATGTGGAACCTGATGAATAGAACAGGTCAACAATTAATAGGGGTAGAGGAAGGAGGAAAAAACCCAGGTCAAAGACACAGAAATATTTTCAACAAAATATTAGATGAAAATTTTCCTACCTGAAGAAGGATATGCCTATCAAGATACAACCCTTTTTGTGAAACAGTCAAAACAAAATATACTGAACAAATAAAGAATATTAAAACCCCCAAATAAAAAAGACTAAATAACATATAAAAGCAGAGCTAACATACTAACAACTGCCTTCTTAAGGGGGTGTCTAAAAGCCACAAAGCTTGGAAAGAGGTTCTACAAACTTTAAGAGACCACATATGCCAGCACAGGCTATTATGGCCAACAAAACTTTTAATTACAATACACTGAGAAAATAAGACATTCCATGATAAATAAAATTTAAGCAATCTACATGTCTACAATCTATAAATCTACAAATAGCCCTATAGAAGGTGCTACAAGGGAAAGTCCAATCTAAAGAAGTTATTCATACCCAAGAAAACACACAAGTACACACCACCACCACCACCACCACCACCACCACCAACAACAACAACAACAACTAAACCTAAGTGATGAGAACCAACAAGTACCTCTTATTGATGGATCTCTGTCTCTCAAAATCAGTAGTCTCAAAGACACAGAGTAATAAAATGAATGTGAAGGAAAGATCAATTCTTCTCCTGCATCCAAAAAGCCACACCAAAACCCCATACCTTAACATCAAGTACAAATATCACCTCAGGGAAAAAGGATGCAAAATTCATTCTAAGTAAATGAATCTAAGAAGCTTGCTGATTTATTATTTTAATATAAGATAGGCTTCAAACTAAACTAATCAGAAGAGATAGAGAAAGGCACTACATACCACATGCTCATCAAAGGAAGTAAAGGGGAACTACCATTCTTAACATTTATATACAAAGTACTATGGCAACAAAGTTCATCAAAGAAGCACTAGTACAGCTTAAATCATATATTACTCTCACATACTAATAGCAGGAGACTTAATTTTTCCTCTTTCATCAATAAACAAGTCAGCCAGACAAAAATAAAACAGAAAAATGCTAGAACATTGTAAACAAAATGGACCAGAGCACTTCACTAAAACACAAACCTTGTGGAACTTCAAAATTGGACATACTTGGACACACAACAAGTATCAACAGAGACAATAAAAAATTGAAATAACATATTACTTCCTATCTCAACAACATGGACTAATGTTTGATAACAATAGAAACAACAAAAAGCTGACAAGCTCATGTAAACTGAAAAAACTCCGCACTGACTGAAAAATTGGTTAAGACAAAAATTAAGCAAAATGTCTAAGATTTTCTAGTATTAAGTGAAAATAAAAATGTAGCATACCCACACCTTTGGCAGCTTTAAGAAGCACGTTTCTACTACCAAGTTCCTATTTCATTGATGGTGGAAGTGCCAACTTGTACAACTAATTTGGAAATCAATTTGGCAGTTTCTCAGATCACTGGGAATAGTTTGACCTCAAGACCTAGCTATATCACTTCTGGGAACATACAAAAGAGATGCCCCAACATCCCACAAAGATATATGCTCAACTATGTTCATAGCAGCTCTATTTGTAATTATAAAAGTACCAATTAATGCTACTCAATTTGATCCTGGCCATGGATTTGGGTTCCTGCTACCAGCCCCAATGCTTTATATTCCTGAATGAAAAACACACAGACTTTATATTTTGATATGCCTGAAAAGCTCAATGGTTAGACCACTCCCTAATTTACACATGGCTAATCAGCCTTCCAATATTCCCAAATCATTGCTTACTAAAATTTATATTCCATCTTGGATGCCCTAGATCCAGATGTTCAGCCCTCTTGGGCTGAGATCCCCAAAACTCTTATGACAGCTATGCTCTCTGTCTTCTACACCTCTCAGTCACGTTGTCTTTTTTTCTTCCCTGGCATTGTAACCTCTCCTTCCTCTGTCCCTTGCCAAGGAATCAAAGTCCTGCTTCTGTCTCTCTGCTCAGCCATTTACTCTCAACATCTTTTTTTTTAATTTTTTCTTTTTTAATTTTTATTATCTATATTCTATGTTTACATTCCAAAGGCTTTCCCCTTTCCCAGTTTCCCCCAACCATACGTCCCATAATTCCTCTCCCCCCCCCAACCATTCCCCAATCATCCCCCTCCCCAAGATTTCTCGGTTCTGGGTCTACAAAACTGGATCCAATCTTTTCAGGCCCAGGGTCCTCTCCTTTCTTCTTCTTGGAAAGAATTTGACTTGCTAATTGTGCCTTAACATCTTTATTTACCAATAAAGGGACAGAGTCACTCAGTTTTATGTGCAGGACACAGCAGACTGCTTTGGGGGAACATAATTAGCATGACAATACCGGCAGCTACAATCCTTTTGTACATGAAAAAGAACTTTTCTCTCATTGAATATAGTTTTAACAGTTCTGTACACTGTAAGGTATAATATATACTAATAACATCCAGTGCATCGATTTTGTCAATTTTGATACATTTCTCTATTGCCTATCCTAACTTAAAGAGCTTACAGTTATATACCTAAATCTTGTTTTGATTTTTAAGTTGCAGAACCATCTGAAAAATCATCCTTTCAAATCTAGATCATCTGTAATTCTAAACAAAGTAAGTTTGATGATGAGACTACAAACAGTCTTTAACCCTGTCAGAGATCTGAGTATGAAAAACTTCACTTTTCTAGAGAGTCCCTTGATATTCCTCATAATGTTGGCACATTTATCGTCAATCTTCTGGCCCAGAATCCTCTGAGAGGCCTTAAGTGAAGCAGTAATTATGAAGGACTAGCTTACCCTGTCTTAGGAGAGTTAAGATATCGTCTATCCCACATCATGTGTCCTGTCTTGTACAGTATTTTTGTCTGCAGATGACTTAGGGTAATTCTTGCCCAGTGGCTACCTTGCCACAATTGGAGCAAGTCCTTACAGAGGTAATGATGTCCAATGTCTTCTTTGATGTGGGAAATGGGTACTGTGAGTAGACAAGTACCTTCATCAAAAGATACACTAATAATGAAATGATTTTTAACTCATATTCTTTGAGTCTGTGATGCCGTTGAAGATTATCTTCTGATCTGCAGTATATCTGAACTGTTAAACCTTGACTACTTTTAGCTCTTTCTACTTGAATCCTACTGACAACACTTTACTATAATTAAATCAGAATCAACAATAATCATAAGTTTATTTTCTGCCCCCTAACTTGCATTACATTATCATTATATACTGTTTTTAATAGCAGCTATTAGAAGCACTGGGTCTAGGCCTTATATTCTTAAATGAGTTGCATAGGCACAATGCCTATCTAGGGGTAACAATATTAATTTTAAATTTTGTATTAACATAAAAAATTTATAACAATGAAAACTTTAAACCTATATTAATATACAAATTCTATACTAATGTAAGAAAATATAACTTCCATTCAGAATCACAATATAAAGAATTCTACTAATGTATGATTATGACTATCAAATGTTTTGTTTAAGAATAAATTACTAACCCCTGCACATATATCCTTTTGTTCCTTTAATCCCTTACTTTTACCTAAGAAAGAAATTACATAGAAGAGGAAAGACAGAAATCCCTGTGCCTAAGCTTAGTTTCCTCCCTGCCCAACATTATGACCATTTCCAAATTATCCCTGAAAATGACAACCTATCTATAATTTATTAAATAACTATCACCAGACACCCCAAATCAAGAAATAGAGATGACAACTCTCCATGGCTTCTTCCTGCTGAATAGGGGTAATTACTTTTATAAAGGGTGGGGAAGGAAACTTGTAATACTTGGTTAGACATAAGAAAACTAGCTATAGCATTTGTTATCCAGTCTCTCTATGCTTAGAAAGTTCAGGGCTTGATTTAAATTCTTATTGGATCTGTCTGAAAGGCTGGATGAACCAAGTTCATTGGGAATCAGCAGCTATTCCTGATGCTATTCTGGAAGCAAGTCTCTGGAAACAGCATCAGGAGGCAGGGAGCTGGAACAGCAGGCCATAACATCATCCCAGAGGATGAATCTTGTCAGAGCTGCCTCTAGGAATTTAGTTCTGTAATATAAGAATCATATAACCAAATTTTTAGTAATATAAAGATATTTGCATGAATTGTGGAAAATACATAGATTAGTTAATTTTATGAGTTAATTGGATTGCTAACCAAAAGTAATAAATTTTCATTCATGCCATGAGAAGTAAGGCGTGATGAATCTTAAAGATTCCATAACCAACAATATTCATTGGCTAATTTTAGTTTAAGTTTTGTCTGGAAACATTTTTATGTCTAAGCCAGTTTCAGTGCTGTTGCCATGTGGAGGGATCAGCATATCATGTTACCTGTCCTGTTTGGTCTTCTTGAATTTTTCTTTCTTGTCTGTAGCCAAGATCCTTAGTAGATCTTCCCCTATCATATCTGATCCATATCATTTTGGAAGGAATCCAAAACCTTTTCTTCTTCCCTGTTAATACAAATACAGAACCTCTCTCCCAAAATAGCATGTCATTGGTTCAGCAAACTGAAATCAGCAAAAGTATAAACTGATTCAAAATTTAGCAGCCCCCCTTTCTTTATGCCCGTTCTATTTTGATCTCTTTCTTAGAGAATTTGTAATGCCATAACCATCAAATTTATAAATATCTGCATCTTGATAAGTAAAACAAATTGAAGCAATTAAAGCCAACTTAAATAACTATTACCAATTATTAAAAGGCTCCTTACCAATCTCCTGCCCATGTTACCTTTTCTTTTTTTTTTCTTTAGATCACGTACTACAATCATCTTTTTGAGACACAGCTCCTTCTCCATCTTCTGCTTTCATTCTTAAATGAAAACAAAGACCTAAGTTTCTATTATCTATTGAGATAAGAACCTTTTCCCTATCAACTGTTCTTGTCCCTACATTTTAAGATCAAAGTCTCAATTTCTTTCCTCATCCATGCATACTTCAAAACAATTAAGCAATTTTCATTCATTCTCCCTTCTATGCATTAGTATCTCTGTGGATGTCTATGTCTATGTCTATGCAGCTGGAGTCAGGGGCTTGGACTGAGAGCTAGCATAGTCCAGCACAGACAACGCTGCCAGAAGAGATTGGCAGAGCCGGGTACCAGCAGCTCAGCCAAGGTCACTCTGTGCTTTCAGCAGGGCAGCCATCTTGCCTTAGGATACTGCGCGAAAACAGCAGGCACACCGGGCACAGCGAGCAGCTGGAGTCAGGTGCATGGCCAGAGATATAGCTTAGCTTAGCTCTGCAGGAGATCCGGGCACAGACAGCTCAGCTACGGGTGCAGACCACCCCGGCTGGGGCCGGCTCTCTGAGCAGTGAGGGGCCATCTTGCCTCAGAACACAGCTCGGAATTCTAGCAGCTGGAGTCAGGGGCTTGGACTGAGAGCTAGCATAGTCCAGCACAGACAACGCTGCCAGAAGAGATCAGCAGAACCGGGTACCAACAGCTCAGCCAAGTCACTGTCTCCTGGGGACAGGCGTGCTGTGCTTTCAGCAGGGCTGCCATCTACAATAAGACCAACTAACTCCAGAGATAAAGAGATGGCAAAAGGCAAACATAGGAACGTTATTAACAGAAATCAAGGCAATATGGCACCATCTGAACCCAGTTCGCCAACCACAGCAAGTCTGGGATACCCCAGCACACCAGAAAAACAAGAGTTAGATATAAAAGCACAGGTCATGATGCTCCTAGAGAAACACAAAAAAGACATAAACAAATCTCTTAAAGAAATGCAGGGGAACTTCAAGGGTAGAAGTTCTTACAATCCAAACACAAAAAAACACTTAAAGAACTCCAGGAGAATATGGGCCATCAGACAGAAACCAATAAAGAGGAAATGAGAAAATCAGTTAAAGAAATGCAGGAGAACTTGAAACAACAGGCAAAAGTCATGAAAGATGAAACACAAAAATCTCTTAAAGAATTACAAGAAAACACAAACAAACAAATGATGGAACTCAGCAAAACCATCCAAGATCTGAACACAGAGGTAGAAACAACCAAGAAATCACAAAAGGAGGCAACTTTGGAGATAGAAAACCTTGGGAAGAAATCAGAGGTCATAGATGCAAACATCAACAACAGAATACAAGAGATAGAAATAAGAATCTCAGATGCTGAAGATAACATAGTAACCATTGACTCCACAGTCAAAGAAAACGCAAAATCCAAAAGGCTTGTAACCCAAAACATCCAGGAAATCCAGGACACAATGAGAAGACCAAAGCTAAGGATTATAGGGATAGATGAAAGTGAAGATCTACAACTTAAAGGGCCAGCAAATATCTTTAACAAAATGATGGAAGAAAACTTCCCTAACTTAAAGAGAGAGATGCCCATGAATATACAAGAAGCCTACAGAACTCCAAACAGACTGGACCAGAACAGAAACACCTCCCGTCACATAATAATCAAAACCCCAAATGTACTAAACAAAGAAAGAATATTAAAGGCAGTAAGAGAAAAGGGCCAAGTAACATATAAAGGAAGACTTATCAGAATCACACCAGACTTCTCTCCAGAAACCATGAAAGCTAGAAGATCCTGGGCAGACCTCATTCAGACCCTAAGAGAACACAAATGTCAGCAAAGACTAATATACCCAGCAAAACTCTCAATCAACATAGATGGAAAAATCAAAATATTCCATGACAGGACCAAATTTACACAATATCTTTCCACTAACCCAGCTCTACAAAGGATAATAGGAGGAAAACTCCAATACAAGGAAGGGAACGGCACCCAAGAAAAAGCAAGACAGTAACCTTCTTCCATCAAACTCAAAGGAAGATAACTACTCAAAAACAAAAATAACATCAAAAATGTCAGGAAGTAATAATCTCTATTCCTTAATATCTCTTAACGTCAATGGACTCAACTCCAAATAAAAAGACATAGACTATCAGACTGGATATGGAAACAGGACCCTACATTTTGCTGCTTACAGGAAACACACCTCAGAGACAAAGACAAACACTGCCTTAGAGTAAAAGGATGGAAGACAATTTTGCAAGCAAATGGTCACAGGAAGCAAGCTGGAGTAGCCATTTTAATATCAGATAAAATTGACTTTCAACCCAAAGTCATCAAAAAAGACACAGAAGGTCACTTCTTGTTAGTCAAAGGAAGAATCCACCAAGAAGAACTCACAATTCTAAACATCTACGCTCCAAATGTAAGGGTACCCTCATTTGTAAAAGAAACCTTACTAAAGCTCAAAGCACACATTGCACCTAACACAATGATTGTGGGGGACCTCAATTCTCCACTATCCACAGTGGACTGACCAGGAAAACAGAAACTAAACAGGGACATGGAGAAACTCATCGAAACTTTGGAGCAATTGGATTTAACATATATATATATATATATATATATATATATATAGAGAGAGAGAGAGAGAGAGAGAGAGAGAGAGAAAGAACATTTCACCCTAAAGCAAAAGACTATACCTTTTTCTCAGCCCCTCATGGTACCTTCTCCAAAATCGACCATATAATTGGACACAAGACAGATCTCAACAAATATAAAAAGATCGAACTAATCCCATGCCTCTTCTCAAAGGCGTAAGAGTGGAGTAAGAGTGTTCTTCAATAGCAATAAAAACAACAGAAAATCCCCATAGGCATGGAGGCTGAACAATATTCTACTCAATGATACCTTAGTCCAGGAAGAAATAAATAAATCAAAGAATTCTTAGAATTTAATGAAAATGAAGGCACAACATACCCAAATCTATGGGACACAATGAAAGCAGTGCTTAGAGGAAAACTCATAGCCCTGAGTGTCTCCAAAAAGAAACAGGAGAGAGCATATACTAACAACTTAATGGCGCACTTGAAAGCTCTGGAACAAAAAGAAGCAATTTCACCCAGGAGGAGTAGAAGACAGGAAATCATCAAACTCAGGGCTGAAATCAATCAAGTTGAAACAAAGAGAACCATACAAAGAATCAACAAAACCAGGAGCTGGTTCTTTGAGAAAATCAACAAGATAGATAAACCCCTAGCCAGACTTACTAAAGGGCACAGAGACAGTATTCAAATTAACAAAATTACAAATGAAAAGGAAGATATAACAACAAAAACTGAGGAAATTCAAAAAATCATCAGATCCTACTACAAAAACCTATACTCAACACAACTGGAGAATCTGGAGGAAATGGACAATTTCCTAGACAGTTACCAAATACCAAAATTAAACCAGGATCAAATAGATCGTCTAAACAGACCCATAAGCCCCAAAGAAATAGAAGGGGTCATAGACAGTCTTCCAACCAAAAAGAGCACAGGACCAGACGGTTTTAGTGCAGAATTCTATCATACCTTCAAAGAAGTCCTGATACTGATACTCTTCAAATTATTCCACAAAATAGAAACAGAAGGAACACTACCCAACTCATTCTATGAAGCCACAATTACCCTGATATCAAAACCACACAAAGATCCAACTAAGAAAGAGAATTACAGGCCAATTTCTCTTATGAATTTCGATGCAAAAATACTAAACAAAATACTTGCCAACCGAATCCAAGAACACATCAAAACGATCATTCACCATGATCAAGTTGGCTTCATCCCAGAGATGCAGGGATGGTTCAATATACAGAAATCCATCAACGTAATCCACTACATAAACAAAAAGAAAAAAACCACATGGTCATCTCATTGGATGCTGAAAAAGCATTAGATAAAATTCAGCATCCTTTCAAGCTAAAGGTCTTAGAAAGAACAGGAATTCAAGGCCCATATCTAAACATAATAAAAGCAATATACAGCAGACCAGTAGCCAACATCAAGGTAAACAGAGAAAAACTTGAAGCAATCCCTCTAAAATCAGGGACTAGACAAGGCTGCCCTCTCTCGCCATATCTCTTCAATATAGTACTTGAGGTACTAGCTAGAGCAATTCGACAACAGAGGGAAGTCAAAGCGATACAAATCGGAAAGGAAGAAGTCAAACTATCACTATTTGCAGATGATATGATAGTATACTTAAGTGACCCAAAAACCCCCACCAGAGAACTCCTGCAACTGATAAACAACTTCAGCGAAGTGGCTGGCTATAAAATCAACTCAAGTAAATCAGTAGCCTTCCTATACACGAAGGATAAGCAGGCCGAGAAAGAAATTAGGAAAATGACACCCTTCACAATAGCCACAAATGATATAAAGTATCTTGGAGTGACGCTAACCAAACATGTGAAAGGTTTATATGAAAAAAACTTCAGGTCTCTGAAGAGGGAAATGGAAGAAGACATCAGAAAATGGGAAAATCTTCCATGCTCGTGGGTTGGCAGGACTAATATACTCAAAATGGCAATCTTGCCCAAAGCAATATACAGATTCAATACAATTCCCATCAAAATCCCAACTCAGTTCTTCATAGAGTTAGAAAGAGCAATTCTCAAATTCATCTGGAATAACAAAAAACCCAGGATAACTAAAACTATCATCAACAGCAAAAGACCTTCTGTTGGAATCAATATCCCAGACCTCAAGCAATATTACAGAGCAGTAGTATTAAAAACTGCATGGTATTGGTTCAGGGAGGCAGATCAATGGAATAGGATCGAAGAACCAGAATTGAACCCACACATCTATGTCCAATTGATCTTCGACAAAGGAGCTGAAAACATCCAGTGGAGAAAAGATAGCCTTTTCAACAGATGGTGCTGGCTCAACTGGAGGTCAACATGCAAAAGAATGAGAATTGATCCACTCTTATCTCCTTGCACTAAGCTCAACTCCAAGTGGATCAAGGATCTCCACATAAAACCAGACACACTAAAACTAATAGAAGAGAAACTGGGGAAGACCCTTGAAGACATCGGCTCAGGGGAAAAATTCCTGAACAGAACACCAATTGCTTATGCTCTAAGAGCAAGAATAGACAAATGGGACCTCATAAAACCACAAAGTTTCTGTAAGGCAAAAGACACTGTCAAAAGGATAAATAGGCAACCAACAAATTGGGAAAAAATCTTCACCAACCCCACATCCGACAGAGGGCTAATTTCCAATGTATACAAAGAACTCAAGAGGTTAGACCCCAGAAAACCAAATAACCCTATCCAAAAATGGGGTACAGAGCTAAACAGAGACTTTTCACCTGAAGAAATTCGGATGGCTGAGAAACACCTTAAAAAATGTTCAACATCACTAGTCATTAGGGAAATGCAAATTAAAACAACCCTGAGATTTCACCTCATACCAGTCAGAATGGCTAAGATTAAAAACTCAGAAGACATCAGGTGTTGGCGAGGATGTGGAGAAAGAGGAACACTCCTCCACTGCTGGTGGGAATGCAAGCTGGTACAACCACTCTGGAAATCAGTATGGTGGTTCCTCAGAAAACTGGACGTGATACTTCCGGAGGACCCAGCCATACCACTCCTGGGAATATACCCAGAAGAATCCCCAGCATGCAGTAAGGATACATGCTCCACTATGTTCATAGCAGCCTTATATATAATAGCCAGAAGCTGGAAAGAACCCAGATGTCCCTCAACAGAGGAATGGATACAAAAAATGTGGTATATATACACAATGGAGTACTATTCAGCCATTAGAAACAATGAATTCATGAAATTCTTAGAGAAATGGATGGAGCTGGAGAACGTCATACTAAGTGAGGTGACCCAGTCTCAAAAGAATACCCATGGTATACAGTCACTGATAAGTGGACATTAGCCTAGAAGCTTGGAACACCAAAGACATAAATCACATATCAAGTGATATCTCACAAGAAGAAAGGAGTGGACACTGGTGCTAGAATGGACCAAAACATCATTGTGGGGGAGTATAAGAACAGTAAGGTGGGAGGGGGTGGATGAGAGAGCAGGGGGAGAGAAAAGGACATGTGGGACCTTTGGGGGATGGGGAACCAGAAAAAGGAAAATGAATTGTAAATATAGAATATATCCAATAAAAAATGCAAAAAAAAAATAGAAGAAGTCAGTTTGCTTTCTAATGACAGATAGAAAGAGGGCATATCCAGATTCTAGAGGGAGGTATAGATGAACTGGAGAAATAGGAGGAGGGGAAACCATAATCATAATATAGTATATGAACTCAATCTATTTTCAGTAGAATAATAGAAATATAACTTCTTCTATTGCACATTTTAAATTCAAAAATTGGCTGTGTAGCATCAAGTGTCTCCAATTTCCAAAGAAAAAGAGGCTATGTTTCTTAGTAATCAAAGATGCATGAGTTTTTACTCCTCGTGAATGAACTCAAGAAATATTTTGCTGTAACTCATTTTTGGTTTATTTTCCTGTTATATATATATATATACACACACTCTTCATACTATGCACATATATTTTTCTGTATTTTTCCTCATATGGTTACCATGGTTACAAATTATTTTCTTTATAGTTAGCCGTATTATAGATCATTTGTAATGACTCAAATCCAAAAAATGTTCAACTCAATTTACATTTTCTACAGCAATCAAGCATCTGCAATCATCTATATCTTTTCTTTTTAAGGTCACTAAATGACACAAATATAATTTGTATTTTAACATAAATATATGTTACCTATCCCAGCATATTTTATTTAGTACGAAAAGACAGGAATGGAAGCTAGAGAAGACACATATGATAAAGACAACAGATGTAAGCATAAGTTTTGCAGTTTAGGTATGCTACCTGGCCATTTACATACTGTGAAAACCTACGAATAAGGAATGAGAGTTAAGCAAGCTGGCTGTGGCAAACTATTGAAATAAGTTCACTCACTCACTGTCTTTGGGTGTTTCACCACCCTGGGTATGAATCAAACTCCGCAAATATTCAAATAAAAGCAAAACAAAAATGAACTTTTATTGGTGTGCAAATCAATGTACTAGCTGTTTAGACAACTGAATAGGTTTTTGTTGCTTTGTATTTACTATACTGTTTCCTTTATTTCTTTTTTTTTTAATTTTTATTTTCTATATTCTATGTTTACATTCCAAGGGCTTTCCCCTTTCCCAGTTCCCACCCACCATAGTTCCCATAGTTCCTCTCCCCCCCAACTATTCCCAAATCATTCCCCCTCCCCCCTCAGTTTCTTTACTAAACTGGATGCAATCTTTACATGCCCAGGGTCCTCTCCTTTCTTCTTCTTGGGAATCATTTGACTTGCTATTCGTGTCTTGAGTATTTAGTGCTTCTGGGCTCATTAATATCCACTTATCAGTGATTGCATTTCATGTGCATTCTTTTGTGATTGGGTTAGCTCACTCAGGATGATATTTTCCAGGTCTAACCATTTACCTACAAATTGCATGAATTCATTATTTTTAATTGCTGAGTAGTATTCCATTGTATAAATATACCACATTTTCTGTATCCATTCCTCCTTTGAGGGATATTTGGGCTCCTTCCAATTTCTGGCTATTATAAACAAGGCTGCTATAAACATAGTGGAGCATGTGTCTTTATTGCATGCAGGGGAATCCTCTGGGTATATGCCCAGGAGTTGTATGCCAGGGTCCTCTGGGAGTGACATGCCCAATTTTCTGAGGAACCTCCAAACTGATTTCCAGAGCGGTTTTACCATTTTGCAATCCCACCAACAATGGAGGAGTGTTCCTCTTTCTCCACATCCTCGCCAGCACTTGTTGTCTCTTGAGTTTTTAATCTTAGCCATTCTGACTGGTGTGAGGTGGAATCTCAGGGTTGTTTTGATTTGCATTTCCCTGATGACTAATGATGTTGAACATCTTTTAAGGTGTTTCTCGGCCATCCGAATTTCTTCTGGTGAAAATTCTTTGTTTAGCTCTGTACCCCATTTTTTGATAGGGTTATTTGGTTCTTTGCAGTCTAACTTCTTGAGTTCTTTGTATATATTGGATATTAGCCCTCTGTCGGATGTGGGGTTGGTGAAGATCTTTTCCCACTTTGTTGGTTGCCATTTTGTCCTTCTGACAGTGTCCTTTGCTTTGCAGAAACTTTGTAATTTTATGAGGTCCCATTTGTCGATCCTTGATCTTAGTGCGTACACTATTGGTGTTCTGTTCAGGAACTTTTCCCCTGTGCCCAAGTCCTCCAGGGTCTTCCCAAGTTTCTTTTCTAATAGTTTCCGTGTGTCTGGTTTTATGTGGAGGTCCTTGATCCACTTGGAGTTGATCTTAGTGCAAAGAGATAAGAGTGGGTCAATTCGCATTCTTCTGCATGTTGACCTCCAGTTGAACCAGCACCATTTGTTGAAAAGGCTATCTTTATTCCACCGGATGGTTGTGGCTCCTTTATCAAAGACCAAGTGACCATAAGTCTGTGGGTTAATTTCTGGGTCTTCAATCCTGTTCCATTGATCTGCTTGCCTGTTGCTATACCAATACCATGCAGTTTTTAACACAATTGCTCTGTAGTACTGCTTGAGGTCAGGGATATTGATTCCCCCAGAAGTCCTTTTATTGTTGAGAATAGTTTTAGCTATCCTGGGTTTTTTGTTGCTCCAGATGAATTTGAGAATTGCTCTTTCTAGATCTATGAAGAATTGAGTTGGGATTTTGATGGGGATTGCATTGAATCTGTATATTGCTTTTGGCAAGATGGCCATTTTTACTATATTGATCCTGCCAATCCAGGAGCAAGAAATATTTTTCCATCTTCTGAGGTCTTCTTCGATTTCTTTCTTCAAGGACTTGAAGTTCCTGTCCTACAGATCTTTCGCTTGTTTGGTGAGAGTTACGCCAAGATACTTTATGTTGTTTGTGGCTATTGTGAAGCGTGTTATTTCCCTAATTTCTTTCTCAGCCTGCTTGTCCTTTGAGTACAAGAAGGCCACTGACTTGCTTGAGTTAATTTTATAACCTGCCACTTTGCTGAAGTTGTTTATCAGCTGTAGAAGTTCTCTGGTGGAGTTTTTTGGGTCGCTTAGGTAAACTATCATATCGTCTGCAAATAATGATAGTTTCACTTCTTCCTTTCCAATTTGTATCCCTTTGACTTCCTTATGTTGTCTAATTGCTCTTGCTAGAACTTCAAGTACTATATTGAAAAGATATGGAGAGAGAGGGCAGCCTTGTCTTGTCCCTGATTTTAGTGGGAATGCTTCAAGTTTCTCTCCATTTATTTTGATGTTGGCTACTGGTTTGCTGTTGATTGCTTTTACTATGTTTAGGTATGGGCCTTGAATTCCTGCTCTTTCCAAGACTTTTAGCATGAAAGGATGCTGAATTTTGTCGAATGCTTTTTCAGCATCTAATGAGATGACCATGTGGTTTTTTTCTTTCAGTTTGTTTATGTAGTGGATTACATTGATGGATTTCTGTATATTGAACCATCCCTGCATCCCTGGGATGAAGCCTCCTATCAGATCACCATGGAGTAAGAGTGGTCTTCAATAGCAACAAAAACAACAGAAAGCCCACATACACATGGAAACTGAACAATACTCTACTCAATGACACCTTGGTCAAGGAAGAAATAAAAAAAGAAATAAAAGACTTTTTAGAATTCAATGAAAATGAAGGTACAACCTACCCAAATCTATGGGACACAATGAAAGCAGTGCTAAGAGGAAAACTCATAGCTCTAAGTGCATCCAAAAAGAAACTGGAGAGAGCATACACTAGCAGCTTAACAGCACACCTTAAAGCCCTGGAAGAAAAACAAGTTAGCTCACCCAGGAGGAGTAGAAAACAAGAAATCATCAAACTCAGGGCTGAAATCAATCAAATAGAAAATAAGAGAACCATACAAAGAATCAACAAGACCAGGAGCTGGTTCTTTGAGAAAATCAACAAGATAGATAAACCCTTAGCCAGACTAACCAAAGGACACAGAGACAGTATACAAATTAACAAAATTAGAAATGAAAAGGGAGACATAACAACAGAAACTGAGGAAATTCAAAACATCATCAGATCCTACTACAAAGGTCTATACTCAAAACAACTGGAGAATCTGGAGGAAATGGACGATTTCCTAGACAGATATCAAATACCAAAATTAAATCAGCATCAATTAGACCAGCTAAATAGTCCCATAACCCCTAAAGAAATAGAAGGGGTTATAGAAAGCCTCCCAACCAAAAAAAGTACGGGACCAGATGGTTTTAGTGCAGAATTCTACCAGACCTTCAAAGAAGACTTAACACCAATACTCTTCAAACTATTCCACAAAATAGAGACAGAAGGGACACTGCCCAACTCATTCTTCGAAGCCACAATTACGCTAATACCTAAACCACAAAAAGATCCAACAAAGAAAGAGAACTTCAGGCCAATTTCTCTTATGAATATAGATGCAAAAATACTAAATAAAATTCTTGCTAACCGAATCCAAGAGCACATCAAAACGATCATCCACCATGATCAAGTAGCCTTTATTTCTTTATATATTCCTTTTATTAATTAAATTTGTTCTTTCACTAGTTCCCATATGTGCATAATGTACACTGAGCACTTTTATTCTTTTCCTCTTCCATTTCCCAACTGCCCAAGCCTACCTACCCTCTCTTATTCCTCTTGTAGCTTCATTTAGGGCTCTTTTAATTTTCTGCTGTTGTCTGTCCAACTTTACCATGATGGTTTTTATTTTACCTTATATTTTATTTATACTTTTATGTTTTATTGGTCTGTTGTGGAAGCATATTCTTTTTTAATGAGAGAAAAAAGGTAGTAAATCTAGACAGGTGTAGAGATGGGAAGGAACCTGGCATAGTAGAGGGAGGGGGATATTATTCAGGTTATATTGTATGAGAAAAGAATCTTTGTTAATACATTGGAAACATCTCCTCACATTTTTGTCTATTAGTTTTGATTTCTGGACCCACTGTGTTTAATCCAGGCTGTCTACATATGTGATTGGGTCTGGAGATATGTATTGGGATCTGGTAGGATCAGCAGTGGGCACACAACGGAAAATAATGATTTTTTTCCATGGGTGAATGTTATGGTCTCAAAGTTCCTCATCTGTCCATGATGAATTACTCCCAGGTCAATTATTGCACATGCTCAGTGCAGGCAATTCCAGTGCTGAGTTGATGATTTCAGTAACTGAGTCAAATCTGCAGGGTGGAAAGTTTTAACCCTTTATTCTTTCTTCTAATATTGATTTGTTATTCATTTATTTTATCATTAATTTATTAAACATTTTGTTCTTTAGCTTGTGCTTAGCTTTCCCACTGAGCTATAAATAGATGTGACTTTTTTATTAATAAATTAATGCAATGTGGAGCTTCTAAGAGGCTCTAGAACATAAGGTGATTTGCTGATGTAGAATAGGTCATATTTAATATGTACTGGGAGCTTTAGATGTACTTTATAGAGCTGAAGCTAAAATTTTAAGTAACAAATGCAGCAAAATAATTTACCACAAAGAAAAAAATTCATAAAGAAGTGTGCTGCTTTTTCTTTTCTTAGGCATTTTCAAAAAACTAACTTTTCTTCAGTTAAATGAAACCTTCAGTCAGTACTCAGCTTTTAAAAATAAATGACATCATAAACTTGCAGGCAAATAGATAGAATCAGAAAAAAAATAATCTTCCTTAGTGAGGTAACCCAGATTCAGAAAGACAAACATGGTGTAAACTCACCTGTAAGTAGATATTAGCTGTAAAGGATTATTGTGATACAGTACACATACCTGGAGAGGCTAAGTAGCAGGAAGTCTCCAGTAGGGATTCAGGGACATCTGTGGGAAAGGAAAATAAAACAGGTATGTAAGCAAGGTAGATGGGAGGGCAGGGGATGGGAATAGGAGGAATCAAGTTGGAGAAGGATGGAGGAAGAGAGCATGAAACCCAACCCCCTCTACATTTTTGAAGAAACACCCTTCTGTGTGAGGACAGGTGCTAATCTCCAATTAGAGAAAGAAACTCACAAAGTCTACTTGAGCAAACATACCATAGCAACACCCTTCCACTGGCAGCAGCCAGTAAGCCTACAATAGCAGGGTCAAGGTACCTATAGATAACTTAAGTCATCCTACAGAGAATAGACAAACTACCATTCTGTTTGTCAGGTGACTTTGTCCCCATGTTCTGTGCCTGTAGATTACAGAAAAAAAGTGTAGTCTTAAAAATAATAGTTTGCTGACCTATATGAAAATTCCCCAAACTTCCTGTAACCACAATAGAGACACTACACCCCTATCCTGTTCTCACACCCTACAGTGTTCTCACTCTGACCTGCTGTGACTGTGAGAATCTTTCTTTGTGACCTCTTAATAAAGACACTTTTGTATTTGCATCAGGCATCAGGATTGGCACCTCAGTGGCCTTAGAGGTAGCTGTGACTTGGGCATAAGAAAAGAATTGGGAGAGAAACAGAATTGGGAGTATTTTGAGGACAAGCTAGAAAGAGACTCCCAGGAACCTAGGAGGGTGACCCTAGCTAAGACCACCTCTTATTACCAGGCAAGACTCCCAGTGGAGGGACTGGGAAGCTTCCCTAGCCACAAAACCTTAGACCTACAATTTTTTTTTTCCTGCCAGCAAGATTTGTTGGGGGTAAAGATGGTGCAAAAATTGTCAAAATGACCAACTGATAATGGGTTCAGCTTGAGACTCATGCCATGAGAAGGAGCCCACCCCTGACACGGCTCGAAGTGTCAGGAACCAGAGGTGAGATAGTTCAGACGCCTAGGATAAAACCAAACACGGCCAGCAAAAACAAAACAAAATTAAATTAAACGAAAGTCTGGCAAAATGATTCTGCTATATTTCTGTTCAGGAGCCTAACATAATCATCATCAGAGAGACTTTATCCAGCAAATGACTGAAACACCCACATTCAAACATTTGTTTTGAATCCTACAGAAGATGGGGAGGAAGGAGCCAGAGGGGTCAAAGACACCATAAGAAACCTATAGAATCAGCTAACCTGGGTTCATTGGGACTCACTGAGATTAAAACTACAACTAGGGAGCCTGCATGGTCCTGATCTAAAGCCTCTGCATATATGTTTTGGTTGGGTTAGTTGGTCTTCTTGTGGGACTTCTAGCAGTGGAAGCAGAGACCATTTCTGACATTCTTGCCTGCCTTTTTTGAAACTTTTTCTTCCTCCTGAGTTGCCTTGTCCAACCTTGATACAAGGGAAGGTACCTAGTCATTTTGCAACTTGATACGCCATGTTTAGTTGAACTCTTTGGGGGTGGTCTTGCCCTTTTTTGAAGTGGAAGAAGGAAGAGTGGAAGGGATTGGGTAGGGAGGAGGGAGAAGAAATTTCAGTCAGGATGTATTGTATGAAGGAATGATTAAAAAAATAGGATAAAATACGTATCTGATTCTCTGGATTAACCCTAGTGATTGATAAAAGCTTTTATCACACACATGCTGGTAGGACATTGAAACAGCTTTTATTTCTGTTTTGTCTTTGAGAATGTTTGCAGGACTAAGAACTGTTGTTGTTAGATCTCTTGTAACACAAAGTTTGAGAGTTTACAGACCTACATTTTTCATTTTTTACTATGATGTGAGCAAAGATAGAGAAGTTAGGTATCATACCTGTCTTTTGTTTGTTTTTGTTTTTGTCTTTTGCTCAAGCAAACAGCCTCAGACAAGTTAAGGAAACCCAAGCTGAGTTTTTTTTTTTTTCTAGCCACAGGTCAGTATGATTTCTGGAGATGTCTGTAAACTTGCTGATAGCAAGAATGACAGGTTTGCTTTTTATACCCACCTGATACTTGGCAGAAAATTAATAAGTGACTGTACTTTCTTTACTCCAATTTCAAACTAAGTGACATTTTGTCAGGGTGTATATCACTTTTTCTTCATGCAATAAACAAAGAACCGTTTGTTCAAGAGTTACCTTGAGGCTGTCTCTTTGCATTATATTTAATCCAGAAGAAACCTCTGCCTGCCTGTCACCTGCTCAGTGCTCCCATCAGTTATAACAGTAAGAATTCTATCTTGCTGTAGCTAATGAGGGAGCAGATATGACTGTGGCATTGGGACACTGTAGGCTGTCTAAGTTGGCAGTGGTACTCACTGTGAGCCACTGAAGATGCTAAAATATCTTAAACAGTGCTGTCCTGTACTGACAGTACTGTCCATGTCCAGATGGTATAAAGATGTTGGATTCTCTCCTTATTTTCATTCCTTCTTATAGTCTCTGAATAGGACACATTTTGTGTATGTGTGTGACTTATATCTATGTTTGTGTTTGCTTGTGTGTAGATGTGTGTGGAGGTCACAGATTGCTGTTTTGTATGATTTTTGCAATTGTTCAGCACATTACTTTTTGAAATGAATTTTCTCACTGCACCTAAAGATCAATAATTGGGTAGATTACCTGGCTAGTGGGCTCCAGTGATCAGATTGTCTATGTTCTATCTTCCTCCCTAGTGTTGAAATCATAGGCATATTCCTTCATGCTTGTTTAAAGTTTCATTTCATTTCATTTCATTCATTTAGTTTAGTTTAGTTTAGTTTAGTTTAGTTTAGTTTAGTTTAGTTTAGTTTAGTTTAGTTTACCTTAGCTTAGCTTAGCTTAGCTTAGCTTAGCTTAGCTTAGTTTATTGTTTCATTGAGATTGGGTTTCTGGGTAGACCTGGCTGTCCTGGAACTTGCTCTGTACACCAGGCAGGCCTCAAACTTAGAAATCTGCCTGCTTCTACCTCCCAAGTGCTAGGACTAAAGATGTGTGTCACCATCCCCTACCTTTCATGCTTGACTTTTTAAGTTGGTTCTAGGTATCTGAATCCTCACGCTTGAAGGACAGGAAACTACACAGAATGGAAAATTTTAGATGTTCTACCTCTCTAGTGGTCTTAGCAGAAACAATGAAGGAAATAGAATAGAATTGAGGAACAGGATATACGCAAAAGCTGTTACTTTGGTGTTAGTTACTTTGGTGGGATGCTGAAGCATAGACATCTTATAGAAAGGCAGACCAAAGCAAATGTTTTCACAGATTGGTCCCAACAGTCGGCTTCCTACTTGCCCTGCATCAGAGGTACATACCACTTCTTATTTTAAATGTAACCTTAATGCCAGGAAGGACGATCATATTTCAACCTCTGCAAGGAAGCAATGGAAAAGGTAATTAGCTTCAAAACTTTTTAGATTTGTGAGCCTTCAATTTACTCAAATAAATTGGCTGTGACTTTGAGACATAAAACATATGAGTGGGTGATGCATGAACTGAAGCACAGAGCAATAACCCGTGAACGAGTGCAGAAAACAAATGGATGAGTCCAGGGCTGGAATGGGGAAATGGCTGTGTTTTCAGAGAGCCGGAAAATATTTCTCCCTGACATGAATTTATTTTTAATGACCTCACATTCTATTCCTATGTAACAATGCTGATATCCCAACTAGGTCTGAGAAGATCTCTGGTCCTTTTCCTGAATGAGCACTACTTCATAACTCTTGTTTTAAGAAGGGGAACTATCTATCATTGGGTAATAGAGAAAAATGAAAAGTAAGAATAAAATCATGTAAAAATATAAATACAAGGGATAGTAGTTTGGGGCTTGCTGCACTTGAAGAGGACCAGAGTTTGGTTCCAGGAAACTCATTGCACATCTCACAACTTTCTATAACCCCAGCTCCAAGGGAATGAGCCCTTCTCTGGGCTCTGTGATACACACAAATACACACTTTTATGCATAACTAAAAAAAAAGTTAATCTTGCAAAAAATCAAAGTATTGTGTTCCATTGTAGAGGCAGTTGCCAACAATTGCTTCTAGAAGTACCACTTTATTTAAAAGCCCAATGATTGAAATTCATAATTTACTTAAAAGAGTTTTAAAATCTCAATGTCAATGTCACTGAGTATTCTGAGGATTTATTGCCTTGAGGATTATCTTGACTTATAGTACTTAAATATATTCTTTGATATTTGTCATGATTAATCTTGATTTTTAACCTGAGTGAGTTTGGAATCAACTGTAAACTATGCTTTTGAGAAGGTTCTGGGAGGATGTTTCTAAGAAAGATGAATTGAAGGATGAAGATCCTCTATTAGAATGGGCAGGCAGCCTAGATATAGTGATCTTCCTGTCTGCTTCTTGCTGATGAGTGTGTTCACCAGTAACTTTCCAGTAGTTGCCCAATCCTTCAGTGTCATGTTTGGAGTACTGAACCATTGAAATTCATAAACTGAGTATCTACCAGATCCTGCACCTCTCTAGCTTGCAGTTTTATTTTATTTTATTTTATTTTATTTTATTTTATTTTATTTTATTTTATTTTATTTTATTTTATTTTATTTTATTTTTATTGGACTATCCAGCCACTATTATGTAAGCCAAAGTAAAACATCTCCATATATTTCTCTATATATGAATATATATATGAATGTACATATGTATGTAAATATGTATGTATGTATATTCATTCTCTCACTTCTGTTCCTCTGGAGAATACAGAATTTGATGACTATTAGATTGATTTGCTCAATTTTACTTTTCCCTAGTGTTTCACGTCAGGATTGCAGAAGAGAAAGATATTTACATGTTTATTTGAAGAAACGTGTTATTTACAAGCATTTGCACTAGAATGGAAATGTGTTTGTATCTTGGTTACATCTGCATCACTATGACCACAATAACTGAACAAAAAGCAGCATAAAGGAAAAGGCATTTGTTTCAGCACCTGGTTTCAAAAGTTTCAGTCTATCACAGAGGGGAAAGCTTAAATGAGTTCAAGTTCCTTTATAGAGGGTGGGAATTTATACAGTATTCTCACCACTGTAGGTAAGGTGGTAGAGAACAATGAAATCAGGAGAATAGTACCACTTTTGACTATTAATGACCTTTCCAATTAGCTATGTTATAGGTGGCATGACATAAAAAATCCACAACCTTCCAAAACAGGGCTATAAGTTGAAGAGCATGCATCCAAACCAGGAGTCATTAGAGGATTTCAGAGTCAAACCATAAGAGGAAGTGACCATAGTGATTTCCAGGCTGTTACTTCTAGGTCTGAAACTCTTGGAGAGTCTACAAGGACACCCAATGTGGTAAGAATCAGAGTATGTAATTTCACTCTAGAACAATGATCAGTAAGGATTATTGTCTTTCTTGAAACATAAAGGAAATTCTAAATAGAGTACTTCAGGTATATTGATACTCTAAATGTCAATTTTGAAAACAGGACATAATGTGCATTGTAAAAGATGATTTTGAAGAACCTAAGAAACAACATGTAGTAAAACAACATGAACTTCAAAAGCATATTTTAGACTAATCACTTGTAAACCTCCATAATTTGGGAGCTGGAGGAAAGTAGTAATGTACTTCACAAAAGATGTTAATGTCTTATAAATTTATTAATTTGGGGGATGCATTCTCTAAACTTTGACACTAGGTCTTTTGGCAATAAAATCTTGCAGTTTAATTCTATGGGAATTTTGCAAAGAAAATAACTATGAAATACATTTTCTCCCTGCTGGCTACAAACTAAATGATGAAATATTCTGTACTCTTGAAAAATTCAGGGGAGAAACAGACAATAAGCACATCTGAAATCACCTAGTAACACATTTGAAATTACCAGTGTCTCTATTAGGTAAAAATATATAAAATAGTATCTAATTTGATGGTCACACTTCCAGTGTTGCTATCAGGAAAATGAGATCTTACTACAGTAATGAGAAGAGACTCCTGCCCGTGAAACACTTGTTCTTTTCAAATTTAATTTCATGACTTTGTATAATAGGATGGCTCATTTCATTTAACTGTGCTACTGCAGACAGTTCCTAGCCACATAAATAGAACTTTCTTTTCTAACACTCCAAGCTTTCAGAGATTCTAGAAATATTCTAGGGCATGTAAATGGATTTTAGTCTACCCTCTATAATTTCTTCAGTTTTTTCATGTTGGCCTAACTAAGCAGGCAAGCAAGCAAATTAAAAAAAATCAAAGCAAGAATCTAATTATATGTTGAAAAATGGCTGAGTATCTAAAAACACAATCTTGAAAATGGTGCTTTCTCCTTGAAAAATAGTTTCTTTATTCTTGGTAATTTCATATGTAAATACAATGAAATATGATGATAATCTACCACTCATTTTCCTCCTCCATCTTCTCTCTATTCTCTCAGCATATGTGTCTCCCAACATCATTTCTTCTTTCCTGTTAACTCTTGATGAACCACTAAGTCCTATAAATATCAAACCAGATAAAAGTCTAGCTTAAATAAGACAATCTCACTCTCACTGAAGAGATGTAGTCAGTTGATAGCTATTTCAAGAGAGAAAAAAATTCTTTCTTTTTTTCTGTCTATATAATCAATTTTAGATGCATTTTATATAAAATATCATGATATTTGTTAGCTTACTCTGACTGCAATCTCTACTCTGACACTGAGTTATGAAGATAGCATGCCATGCCAGGCTGGGAAGTAGAGGGTGAATAAAATTGTACTTGATTACAATCTTATCAATTTGCTCGACTCTCTTACTGGATGATCTTTTACTTCTTTCACAGTGGCTCTACACATTACACAGTGGTGTAATGATTACAGTGCTGCATTTCCTTGTCTGTTTATGTTTCACTTAAAGTGGGAAATATTAAAAACAAGGTCAGCACAAAACTTAAGGATAAAATAAAATCTACCACATCAAAGATCCTATACAATTCCAATCACTTTCATTCTATCATCTACAATTTTAGTAAATACATTTGTGAACACCCAAGGAAGAGGAGGAATGGCTCAAATAACATTTCAGCCCATATAGCTATTTCTTATCACTATGGCCAAAATACCAACAACTGACAGGATGAAATGCTTACTTTGGCCCATGATTCCAGAGGTATATCAGTCCATCATGGTGGGTATGGTAGCTGGCATAGCTCTAAGGCAGAAGGAAGATGTGGTAAGGTTGTTCACATGGCTTCTGTCCAGGAGCAGAGCATCAACTTGGAACCATAATGATTTCAAGCTTCAAAGGTCTGCCCTTCTGAGGTCTGCTTCAGTTAATCCTGCCTAACCTTTTCAAAGTACCTCAGATTGGATACCATGCTCTCATAATAAGAAGTGGCTGTTGTTGAAGATTTAAACAATGGTAACAAATTGAAAGAAGATAACAGCTCACAGTGGTGAGAGTTCAATTGTTTTGTTAGGCCAGTGTGATGGCTGTGAGGCATATGGCAGAAATTTGACTATGGAATAGAATGTAAGATTTCTAATGAAATTAACTAGAGTAACAAATGAGAGAGGAAGCCATACCATTTCTTCCCCAAATGTAATGGTTTGTATATGTTTGGCCCAGGAAGTGGTACTGTGAGAAGGTGTAACAAGGTTCTTTTGGAGTAGGTATGTTACTGTGGATGTGGGCTTTAAGACTCTCATCCTAGCTGTCTGGATCCAGGATTCTGCTAGAAGACTTCAGATGAAGATGTTGAATTCTTAGGTCCTCCTGCACCATGCCTGCCTGGATGTTGGCATGTTACTACCTTGATGACAATAGAATGAACCTCTGAACCTATAAGCCAGCCACATTTAAATGTCCTTATGAGAGCTGCCTTAGTCACAACAGTAAACCCCTAAGACACTAACCTCCTCTCAGTCCCCGCCACTTTACTCTAACCCTAGAACAGTTTGGGAGTTGTGGGTAGCTTATGACAACAACTAGGTTTTCCATAGAAAAAAGGCACTGAGGTTTCCAAGAATAAAGAGAAAAGTGAATTCCTGTGTCTATCTGCTTAGGTTAATGAGATTTTGGTGAAATTTAGGACACTCATATAATAAAACTGACACTCATAATAAACATATAATAAACTGATAGTTTTCTACCTAATGCCATTATAACTCTCCACCTTGAGAAGAATAGGGATTACCAAATGGATAAGACACAGTCTTTGAGTTATGTTGATTTACTTCACAACATTAGTCATTTGGTCATTGCAAATCAATTGCCAGCATCATTTAGATGGATTTGTGTTCAGAACCAAATGTAGATTGAATTCAGTATTATGTAAGTTGGCAAGTCCATGCCCCTTAGACATATGCCTTCTTTTGTAGTACTCAAAAAAACAGTTGAAGTAAACAATAAGGAAAGTTTTATGAAGCTCAATTTATCATGCTAGTCTCATTTCCTTATGAGTTTCCTGGGTTGTTTGCAAAAAGAAGTTCGAAATGTACCCTCTAGGAGTAGGGATTGTTCTTAAAACAATTTTTAAAGGCAAATTGCACAGATTTATCTCCTGCTTGGGGGTGAGGGATATTTTTGAATTGTGACATGATGAGAAGAAAGAAAAGAGTCATGGAGAGAGGGCAAAGAGACAGAGAAGAAAACTGTGGAGTGTGTTTTTCCCATATTCAATTTAAAAGGAATTACAGAATTGCCCTGTTTCGCCTAGTGATCTTCATTTTATCATCACAGAGAAGAACATCAGTAGGTATTTAAGACAATAAACAAAGCTAGGTCTGTTGTTACTATGACATAAGAACATGTTCATTTAAACCATTGCAACTTCAGATTGCTGAGGAATCTTAATTTGTACATTCTTTAAGGACGATCCCAAATATCCTTTCAATCCTGTGTGAATCACAGTATTATAAGCTACAGAAAATAATTACAAAGATAATTCTTCTATTCCTTTTAGTTTTCATTTATCTTTCAAACTGTCAGTTTTTCAGATCTCAATTAAGATAATAGGGTATTAGTCAGGGTTCTAGATTAATAGAATTTATGGCACAAATCTCTCTGTCTCTCTCTCTTTTTACACACACACACACACACACACACACACACACACACACACATACACGCTTATGAACCAAGGTACAAGAATCCATTTACTGAGGTTAGATATTTCAGGTGGTCTTCAATATACACTAAAATCTTGAAGAAGTAGGTTCTTAATGCCAGTGAAGAAATGAACTTGCTAGTTACAAGAACAAAGAGGAAGAGAGAGAGCAAGAGCAAATGTGTGTGTGTGTGTGTGTGTGTGTGTGTGTGTGTGTGTGTGAGAGAGAGAGAGAGAGAGAGAGAGAGAGAGAGAGAGAGAGAGAGAGAGATTACTTCATTTGTCTTTTATATATAGGTTTCTAGCCAAAGTTGTGGTCCAGATTATAGGTGGATCTTCCCACCTCCCAAAAGGTCTGGATTAAAGGTTTGTTTTCCCACATGAAAGATACACATTAGACTTGGGACTTTTCACTTAAAATTATTTAATTAAGAGAAAATGCTCCTCACTGTTGTGGCTAGTCATTTGGGTTTTGGCAAATTTCAGTGTGCTCCAGTAGACAATCAAGAATAACCATCAAATATAGTTAATATTTTGATAGCTTTTTAAGCCTTTTCCATTTCTCCTCCATCCCCAGTCTTTAACCACTTAGTTAAAAATAAGCAAAAAAACATCTTCAGTAGTTTTTTATTCCTGAATCAATATTTGACATAGCACCAATGATAGAAGATAACAGTAATCTGTACTTCAATCCTTAATAGCATTACATTCAAATGTTACTAGTTTTGACATGTTTGACATCCTAGAAGAGTTATCTTGAACATTCTACTAAGTTTTGCACTGTTTGAGATTCAATCTGTACTTAGTGCAGTTTGTACCTGTAGGTCTCTCATTTAATCTCCCTGGAACATTAAGGCTATTTAAAAGGAAGTGTAAGGACAGATATTCTTTATATTTACCCCTCCCCACTCACACACCCAGAACTGATATTTAAAAAATAGATTCTTTTTTTAAAGAATCTATTTTATCTCTGAGATCTGTAATTTAAGTCATTGTCAGTTTTACAGGGAGTACACATCACTTTTTCTACTTTTTTTTTTTATGGATTGTTCTGCTGGTTCAAATGGCTCTTTCTGTGGAATGGAAATGATTTACTCTTTGCCACACAGCAATCAGTTCATGCTAACCAAAGATTTCTCATAAGTCACAAGGTGCATGGAAGAAAACTAGTTAACAGTTAAGAGACGCTCAATGCATCATGTTCCTTACATTAGATTACTGTGTCGTGTGCCCTCGTTTCATTTACAAAACCTAACTTTCCCTCCCTATTATCTTCTCTTCTTTAGCTAGCATAAAAGACCCAGATATAAAAGTAACTTCCTGTATCATTCATTATTCTTGCCTTTTATACATAATTATCCTTTTGATCTTGATCGTTGAGGATCAAATATTCTTGATAACTCTATCATTCCTTAAAATTGGCATTAGTCATTCCTGTGTGGAATCTTGCGACAATTATATCATTTGCTTGTTGGCATTCTGCATTTGCTGTAGTCTAGAGTCACTAGTGTAGTTAGAGTCAGAAAGTGACGGCACCTAGGTTGAATTTTGAAATTCTACTGTGACTAGAACACAAATCTTGTAGTTTCCAAAGTCAATAGCTTTAACAAGTATTTAGAATATGTTTTCTGAGCTCTGAAGAAATGGATGCTCAAATGAAAAGGAAATATTGAAATATCAGGAGAATTTTTATTAGGCTCCATTTTACTTTGTATAAATGATGAAAACATGTATAATTACTTAAATCTTATAGTACTGAGTGCTAATAACTAAACTGTATTAGATGACACACTGTAAGAATAGTTTATAAACCATGAGCAGATACATAAATTCTTTCTGCAATGTTACTTGTAATTTAGGCTGTTACATACCCAGTAATGGATGGGTAAACCAGGGGACAAAATCATCATATCCCATCACTGATAATGTCATATCAAAATGCAAAGTTTAGATAAGTTGAACTTTCAATGGGGAAGATTAAAGGATTATTAGTATTTAATAGATAGGGTAAGTGATATTTGTGATAAAGAGATTTATTTAGAACACAATGAGTTCTATCTTGATAAATGTGGACTTTCCAAAGGCAGGGCTTATTAAGAAACACAGCATTTCCCATGTAATACATGTCTGTTATTTTTTTAAGAATTATTCATTTTATGTATATTCTGTCACTCTCTTAGACATGCCAGAAGAGGGCATCAGATCCTATTACAGATGGTTGTGAAATACCATATACTTGCTAGTAATTGATCTCAGGACCTCTGGAACAGCAGTCAGTGCTCTTAACTACTGAGCCATCTTTCTAGCCCCATATTACATATCCTAATCACCAAGCTCTGAGAATTTTTCTTTTTTTCTTTTTTCTTTTTTCTCTTTGTTTGGTAACTATTTTCTGTTAATCTTTCCCATCTCCATCCTATTCATAATCACCCTGTTTTTTTTTCACTTGGACACATCAACAATTAGTCACACTTTCTATATTTAGTCTTCTTCTTGAAAACCAATCTCTAGTGTGCAACCAGTCATTTTTAAAAAATATAGACAAATAATTTCATTTTTAAACTTCTGAGATTATAATTACAATATTCTTTTCTTCTCTTCTTTTCTCTCTCAAAACTCTTCCATTTACCTCTCTCCACTCTTCTTCAAATTTATGGCTTTATCTTTCATTATTTGTTATCACATGCATAAATATATATGTGCATACATGTGTATACAAGCATATTCCCAAGTATAAGCTTCTCAGTCCATATATTGTTATATGTCTGTATGTTTTCAGGGCTGATTAGTTGCATTGCCTATCATATATTCCACAGTGCCTTGAGTAGTACCTCTATTGTGGAGGATGTGGAATGGGAAGGCAGGCAGTACTTTTGGTGGGTCAACTTCCTCTCCAACAGGACAATGAGATAGTTAGAAGCCAGGATGCTGAAAGATGTGTCTCAGAGAGGTCAGAAGAAACAGAAAAAGGTCAAAGAAAAGCAACCTCATGAAACTTCCAAAGACTTCTCTCCTATCCTATGGTAGTCCATTGATAACAGTTATCTCTGTTGTGAATATCATCAACCCATGTTAGGTATCCTTGATCTGTGAGAACTTCAGAGCTGCTCTTAGAGAAAACAGTGGCCTTCTTTGGATGGTCCTAGATGGGTATAGCATCTTCCACTTTGGTCATTATCATCTCTAAAAGCCCCATATAGATGCTGATGAGATGTAGTCCTCCATGTTGTAAGTGGCCACCCAGTGGTTTGACTTCTCATAGAGAGACTAGAAGATGATTCACATTGCAGATGGTTTGGACTACATTACCAGCCTGGCAGGAGGAAAAGCACTCTAGTGCAATATTGTGATAATGTTTGATATATGTTGAAAATGCTGATGATGTTTAACAGTAAGGACACAATACTGGGAATGAGATGCTGTCCTCCTCCAGCATCTGTGGACCAACTTCTGCAGAAGGCCAGTCGCATCCTGACTCATGAAGTTGTCTTTGTCCTTAACTTTTATGTTTTTTGAGTTGTGGTTAAAGGACTCGGTTCTGGCTGGACTCTCCTCTATGTCTGGTGAACTGAGGAAAAAAATGAACAGTGATCCTGTTCTGGCAGCTCTACCCTGAACAGAAACTTGCTACAACATAGCTCCTGGAAATGGCCTAGACTTTGGAGCAGACCCTGAGGAAGCCTTTGCAGGGCTGGGAAGACACCTATACTCTGTCGGATATGCTGAAGACAGTGAAGATGGTGTGATCACTGGGGCAACATAGCGCTCGCTCTCACCTTTCTGCCCAAACTGACTTGAACTACTCAGCTGCTGGAGGCTGAATTATGATCCAATGTATTCCTGACCTTTTTTTTTTTTCTTGTTTGCATACTTAGCTACACATGCCTTCCTTCCTCGAGGATGGGAAGCAGCACCTGGGGTGGTTGATTTAATATTTTCAGAAGTCCAATTAGGAAAGAAGCATATAGTTGGCTATCTCTGTTTCTGGGGGGCTGATGGAAGATCAAGGGCAGAGGTTATAGTCAGGTCATGAGGTACTGAGGATCTTCGATGTCATCCCAAAGGCCATTTGTTGAAAGCAAGCTCTAACTCTTGGCTGGCCTCTGGAAATGGTGGAAAATTGAGAAGAGATTTTGTAAGAGAAAGTTAGATCACTGGTATACCTTTGAAGGGACTTTCTTTTTGCTTTATGGTTGCTGTGAAGTGAAAAATACATCTCATTATATCTTCTGCACAATGATGCCATGCATTGTGTTTGGGTTGTGCTTCTCCATTTATAGCAGTATGACTGGCCTGCAGTCACAACCAGTAGACTCTTAGTGGGCACTCACAGCAGAATGACCTTGGGATGGAGACCTCTGGTGGATAGTGAGTACAGACAAAAGACTCCCGGGGATTAGACTTCAGTGAGACAGCTTACTGTAATCTTGGAACAAAGATTATCTAAACCTTTTGGAGGGTGTGTAGAGTCTATTGGGGTAAGTGTACATCATCAGCTGGGGTCAGGGTGCTGGGATGCTTCATTTGCATAAGGAGGAATTGCAGATGCTGCTGGACATAACATTATAATGGGAGAGGAAGTTTAATTTGGGCTGAGTGACCTCCTCCGGTGGGCAAATGTGGGGGCATAGGGCTATGTGCATTGGGATATACAGTTCCAGGCCTAGAGGTTGGGCAGAAATCCTACTTCTGCAGATCTCAGGCAAGATTTCTGGGGTTTGGACATGCCTTTATCCCACACTTGCCCCGTGCCTACCTCCCATGGCTCCCACTCCTCTCAAACCACACAATGCTTCACCCCAGGGCTAATGACAATGGTCTGTCCATGCATATCCAGAACCTCTAGGGGAAGCCAAATAAACTCTTTATCTGCAGAAAGGCCTCTCTCTTTGTGTAAATAATATTCACATAATTATTTGTATCTATATATATATATATATATATGGTGTGTGTATTTATACAAATATGAGTAGTAATTATATGCTTGTGAAACTTTTTCTGAACCATTAATCTAAGTTATGCTTCATTATTTTATTGTAATTTAAGTTTCTTCTTTGATTAAATTCAAAATTTTAATTATAAATGAGTTTAAAAATTGATGATCAACAGAGCAACAGTTAAACAGTAGGTCTAGTATATGGTAGGCACTCTCTAACCACCAAATGAGTGAAGAAACAGACTATCTCAGAATGAGACAACCAATGGGAAGCATCAGCAATCATTCCTTACCTCGGTAGTTTCTTGTCATTTAATAAGGAAAAAAATCCTTTAGGGTAAAAAAATTTTTTTTCTACCAAAATTTTATTGCAAGCTGTGGCTTGTGGTTTCCTGAATATTTTTTTCAATATGCAATACTTCAGACTAACAGTATAAGAAAGTAAAGTCATCAGAAATAATATCAACTTTATTGTTGTTATGAAAGATGTAAAACTTTCCCAAGTAGCATGGAAGCTGCATAAGTTTCTGAATCACAAATTATATTAGAAAAGGTGCCAGAAATTCTAGAAAATCCTCTCTGAGTTATTCAAACTCTTATAAATATCTTTCATGCATCAAATTCTCTTCCTTTAGTCTTTTGGAGGCATTAGGACGGAGTTTAAGATTTAATCCAGACTGCTATTATCTAAGGCAAACATCACTGCGTATTGAAGTGACAAACAACCCAAAGTGGTAAACAGTCTGAAAATGGTTTCACTGAACAGCATTGTAGGAAACTTGGCTTGGAGAATTAACAGACTTACAAGGGTAAGAAGTTTGCTTAATCTTTTCTATTTTTCAAACATCAAAACTTTTTTTTACCATAGCTTATCTTAAATGTAATAACCTTAAGCTATCTGAAAAAGAAAAAAAGATTAAAGAAAATATTTAAATGTTGTATATGTTAGAATAGAAATTGCATAGAAACATTTTATGATTGATTGTTGTAAATAATTCACAAAACCTTCCCCTTAAGTCATTGTCAGTTTTTAAATTGCATTCTCTGACTGAGGTGGGATGCTTTTAAATCAAAGGTATAAGTAGCATGTAAAGAGAAATGCAGTTTCCAGATGCTACTTCATCTGAAAAGAATAGTCATTATCTAAATTGACTTTAAGTGAATGTAATATATTATTTTTCTGACTTTAGTTCCCAAACTATTAAAATGTAAATTTTCTGTATACTTACTTGATTTTAATTTGATACTGTCTTTCAATGCTTCTACTATTTAGTGAAATAGTATTATTTCTTTGCTTTAATATAGTATATAGAGGTTAGGGACTCTCATTATTAAAACATTTCACTATATGTTTTGATGTCAGACTACCATAGATGATGAAAGGTATGTAGTCTGAATGTTCATAAAATAACATCTATTATATTCAATAGAAAACTTCTAATGTCATTTAAAAATAATTATCCTACAAAGCTGGAACTAAGAAATCAAAGGAAAATAATCTACACTTATTGTTGGCGTTTTGATGTTGTAAACTAGCATTTTAAAATATCTTGATACAAGTCTAAATGCTATAAATATTTGTATATGAATTTCCAAAAAAAAAAAAAACAAAAAAACAAAAAACCTAGAAAAGAATGACTTGGGCAACTATCCTCCTGTTACTATGGCAACATATCTAAGATAAATATCATACAGCTGTAAGATTTACTTTGGCATCAGGTTTCTGGCCTTGGTAGCTTGCTCTTGTTCTTGGGCCTGTGGTGAAACAGAACATTATGGAAGAAGGCAGAGTGTTCACCCCATTTCCTCCAGGAAGTAAGGAGAGAGGGACATTTACATAACAAAGACCTCTGCAATCTTTGGATACTGTTGCAATGGAGTCTTTGCCTCTACAGGTGGAGCATTTTGTGGAGATTAAAGATCTAATTATAGCAAGCAGAAAATGTATTAAAATAATTTCCCACATTTTGTCTTTTAGATGAGATTGTTCTATTTACAGCCAAAGAAATAAAACCAACACATATATGTTATATTTTGACCTATTGTTATTGAATTGAAGTGAAAATATAAGGAAATACAGTTATAATGACTCAGAAGTATAACTTTGCTATATATTAATCAAAATTTTAAATAAAATTTAATAAAAAACATTAGACATATATGCATTTAAATGATCTTAAATTTTATTTTTGGCTTGGAAACATTTTCAGGATCATTGATGTAACATAAAATAATGTTTTCTTATTATAAGAAAAAAGTTATGAAATAGTTTATGAATGTATACATTACTATGCCGCAGGTAAAACCAGTGTTACTCAAAAATCTGGAAAAAATTCTTGCTTGTTTTTTAAAAGGACAAAAAATATTTGCATGGAAAGAGAATAATTTTAAACAATATCAAGAGATTACTCATAATAGAAAATAGGAAATCTAAGAAACAATATTTTCAATACCCATTACAGAAACACACATTATGCCTAAAATAAACATTATGGTTTAAGACAAATACCAAGAGCCAATATAAAAAGAAAATGGATATATGGAGAAATACAAAAGCAAAAGTATTTTGTGTTTGTTTAACAAACTTTTAGAAGCATAGCTCAGAAACTAATGTGATTGGTCATTGATGGAGTATGTCTGTTAGAATAACCTTTCAATGCAGAAATGTGACCTTCTAAGCAAATGATTTATTAGGAATGAGTAAAAATGCACAAGGGTATTAGGATGGTTTCACACATATACACACAGGTATAGATAGATTGATAGACAGAGACAAAGACACCTTGCTCTTACAGTTACTAGGGTAAACCTATCTGACCTGTATGTAATTCCTTCTCCCCTATATTCACAATTTTTGACAAAAAAAATTACAATTTGCATATTCACCCTTTCTTGTGGGCAATTGGTACAGAAAATAAAATTTTTGGAGGGTTGCAGTCAGAATATTTCTCAAAAAGATGGAATTATGCTATTTCATGTTAACTCCAAAATCAACTGAATAAGGAAGTATAGAGAACATTAAAGTCTGGAAGTTAATTTAAATCAAAACGGAAGAATGTAACTGCATTCCAAATGAGCAGCATTGAAACACTGAGGGAAACGCAATGCTGTATATTTGCCTTTAATTTGACTTCCCATAAATGAAGTCAAATGCAATGTGTTTCCCTAATTGCATTTTAAATCTGACTGAAGGTTAATGATTGCTTTAAAATTAAAGTAGTGTGATAGTATTGTAATGAGGTTATAGGAATTAGATTCCTACAGGATTTATCATGCTAGCAGTGAAAAACACCAAAATGAACAAAATAAATCAAAACAAAACTCACAACAACTCCCCCAGAACCTCCCCCCACCCCACAAGGTCTCTTTGTCCTAGAAACAGAAATCACAGCTAAATTTAAATATGCCAGAGTTATTTTCTTTTGTTTAATATTTTGTCTAAGTTATAAAATTGCACAGTGACACGGAGACACTAAACACTTCCCTGTTCCTAAGTTTACACAATAATTTTCTCATAAGGTAGATAACACTCTGGGCCCAGAGCTAGGTCTATGATCAGGGCCTTTGAAACCATGATATGATGTTAAATTAACATTTCAAATATCAAAGTAGAAAAGACAGAGAAATGCCAAGAAAACAATTTTTAATAATGTCCTCAGTACCATTTCCTTCTTTAAATGATGGGGAAAGTAAGAAGCAATTTCTTGCTGCTATGGGTACCATTTTCCTCACTTCCTGACAATCAAATAAAAGATAAAATTCTTTACTTTCCCACTAAGTACAGATACAGCTCACTTCACCACTTTCCATAAAGTTGATGGCTGCATTTGTTCTGCCAGGAAGAAACTTCCACCATATCCCATGTCGGTGGTAATTAAAAACTAGAATGCTGTTTGCTTACTCTAGCTGCAGTGGATTTTCTGTTAAAGGGAAATGGAGCATCTCTTACCTGAAACATTCTTCTAGGCTAGGATTACATAAGCCAATGGTTTGCCACAACTAAAACCAACTCATCTTAGAAAGGGTGAGAACTTATAGAAATAATCATATCCCAGCGATTATCTTAGTTAGCAGTCAGCATTTTAGGTTTTACAGAAGACTAGTTGAAATTCAAGTACTTTGATTTTAACACACAACAGAACTTAGCTCCTAAGTACAACAGCATTCAATAGTAGAACATTCTTAATATAATTTTTCCATTCTGTCTTGTCATAGGTAACAGATATGTTGACAAATCACAAATCCTTAATTTGGTAGAACTCAAGTGTTTAAATAAAAGCTTCAGTGGGTTATTGCTATTGATAGAGTATGTTATTATTATTTTAAAATGCAGAACTATAAATTTCTTAATAAGTGATTTATTTGGGACTAATGAAAATGCAAAGGAGATTTTATTTGGAATATACAAACACACACACACACATATAAACATACACACAGACACAGACACACTGACATCAGAATAATTTCTTTTACCCTACTGTTTCTAGATTAAACATAAAACTAGTCTACTGATAATTTCTGAGTATGTCTAATATATATACGTATATATATATATGTATATATATATATACAAGTTATATGTGATTACTATAAGCTTGAGAATTTTAATACTCAATATTTTTGTTAATGAAAGTATCTTAAACTTGTGTTGTTTCTAAATTATCTTTAATTTGTTTTTATTATATGTATTTACTTATATAATGCATTTCTATGTTTCAATAGATTTTTTTTAGTAATTTCTGATAATGAAAAAAAGCCTTAAAAAGAGTATTCACTCAAATTGGCTATAATATAGGAATTTGTATCCCCTGTATCTTGAGCAATAAAAAGAACCCCACAAATACTTCTCTTCACATAGAATAAATTAGAACTTGTATTGAGATATAAAAACCACCCACTTTGAAACATAAATAATTCTTATGTGGTTGCAACCAGTAGGAAAATAAAGCCATTTAGAGCCAAGGGGTATAACTGTAGGTATCAGGACCTAAAGAGATGACACAGTAGTCAGGAGTACTTAACTGTTCTTGTAAAAGACCTGAGTTCAGTTTCTAGTATCCACATCTGGTTGCTCACAGCTCCCTATAACTCCAGCTCCAAGGGGATTTGACACCTTTCACCTTGGAAGACACCTACACACATATGCACATACTCTCTATATAATTAAAAATAATGAAAATAAATTTAAAAAACTGAAGGCAACACACCATATGATTCCAAAGTATAATGTAAATATATAAAAGTATACTGTATGGTGTAGAGTATTAGCCATACATACCAGCTAGCCATAAATACCACCTAGATCAGTGCAACAAAAGGGATAACCCAGAAATTAAAGCATGTTCTTACAGCCAAATAATTTTTGGGAGAGAAAACAAGAACTTACATCTGGACAAAGATATTCTCTTTGCTAAATGTTCTAAAAAATTATATGTAGGGAGTATCAACTCTCTTTTATATACCAAAAGCATACAAAAGTGGGCTAAAATATTAAATACATAGCTTGCAAACTATTAAAAGAAATCAGCTGAAACACTCTACTGCATACCAAGTGGTTAAGACTAAACATATGCATTCATGACCAACAATGAATAAACTCAGTAGCTGTGCACTTATATAAAATAGGTGCATATATATGTAGCAATATTTATTAAAGAAGAGGTCATGAATCCAAAAGGCAGGGACATGAGAGAGTTGGTGGAGAAAGAGGAAGAGATGGAAATGATGGAAAAACTGTATTCACGTATAAAATTCTCAGAAAAGAAATTAACTTACATAACAGACACTTGGCATTGCATTGAACTTCATAGCAAAAGAAATAAAATGGCAAAGGGACAACATGAAGAATGAAGACAAAATCTGCAAACTACACATTTAAAAAATGCTAATATCCATAATATTCAAGAAATTTAACTCTAAGTAAGTGATAATTGGACTTAAATGAACTGACATAATTTCTGAATAGGAGCATCTGCAAAGAGTTTAGAATTTGCTCCCAGAAAAAATATGGAAGATATAACATATAGTCAGGGTATGAAGAGTGGGGCTCTTTAGATTGTTTGAGAGAAGGTAAATTATGAGGATACTAGGAAAAATTGTATGGAGGGTTGTTTATTTTTGTTTTGTTTTGTGCTTATAAGTGTACTATGTGATTCAGCAAATTCACTGCTGAAAATGGACCCAAAAGATTAGAAATCATGTTGAAAAGGGATCCTTATTTCCATATTCACTATAGCACTATTCTCAAGAGGAAAATACACAATCAGCCTAGCTGCCCACCAGCATATGAATGATAAAATATAGAACACATTTACAATGAACTGATATTCATCAATAGTGAAAACATTGAAATTGTGTTAGTCATTGCAACATACAGAGATCTGGAGAGTATAATGAACCTGAAACAAACCAGATACAGAGACATAGATTATGTGATTTGTTTCCTGTACATAGTGTAAACAAGTAAGAAGGTGAAACAAGTTTAATCCAGACTAGCTAAAGTAAAGGGGACCAAAACAAACAGGCAAATGGGTACAAATTTATGTTTTGATATAAGAAATAAGCTTTTGTATATTTTATATAGACTGATGATAAAAAGTAGGTGTTGATACAAGAAACACAACATCCCAAACATGTATCATTATTATTTATGAAATTTAAAATTAATAAATAGCTCTATTTTGGGATCAAACATTCTACCATATATTTTCAATGTAGGATTTCAGCAAAGATTATGTTTGTGATGGTGTATGAGCTGGTTTATCAATTGCTGAGACTATATGTAAGTAGTAGTTCCAGGCATGGAACTCATTTAGTAGGAGAGTTTTCAGTACATTTAATTAAAAAACAAATATGTTCAGGTCAGGGAAACTCGTAAACCAACTGCTGATCTTCACTTCTCCCCCAACCTCCAGTTCCAGTCCTCTAGTCTTATACCCAGATCTGTAATAGACCATCTTTTACAGCTTCCCTCTCCAATGGATCAATTTAGATCACAAAGTTTCCTTCCCCTACTCATTGGCATATTCCAACTAACAACTCCAGCAAATGTTCCTCGAGAACCCTTAGGACACTCTGGCCAGAGAAACAGGTAGCCTAAGTGCCACATTGCTGCCTCCTCTCTGTCCTCATCTTCAGAGGATCAAGCACATCTCCTCCAAATGTACTCCCTAATCATCCTGTTATACAAACCTCCAAATCTACTAGGTGTTCTTCAGAAACCTAGTAGCTAAGCCAGCCTGACAAGTAAGTAGGCCAGTGAGAAAGGTCTGCAAGCTTCAGCTCTTTACTTTCTATCTATGTCCAATCCCTCAGTCTCATGCTCTGCTCTGTGGCAGGCTACCTGATGTGACTTCTCACTTCCTGCCTCTATTTTTAGGAGACTAAGCCCATCTCATTTGAACACCCTGATTTGCTCCCTCTGTGGCCCCCTTTAAGACTGACTCCTAGCCCATCACAATCACTGTTTCAAAGTGTCAAATCATAATACCTAGGAAATATATATATATAATATATATATATATATAAACATACATACATATATATACATACATACATATATATACTTACATACATACTTTACATCATAATATCTGCACGCTCTGTCTAGAATCATAATGACCATATCTATCAAGATCTCAGAAGTACTTCCCAACAAGCAATGTATCACACTTGCCTAAGAAACCCAGAGGGCACCAAAGAACAAGGAACAAAATACCAACTCAACAAAGATATAGAAAATATCAGCATAGAGAATTACAATTTTCTCAAACCCAGGGGCCTAGATACTGAAATAAAAGAATTCAAGAACAGCAAGTACAAACTGTGTTCACACAAGCTCGGCAACCCTACACAAGAAAGCTGAAGCACACCACGGAAGGTTTTGAAATATGTTTGAGTATTTTAGAAATCCTTAAAGAGAATATCAATAAGTTTGCTGACATGATCTGTAAAAACATAAGCAAATAATGGAAAGGAATTAATTAAACAGTCTAAGACCTGAGAGTGGAAAAAGAATCAATAAAGAAAAGCCAACTGAGGGAAGCCTGGACATGAAATATTTAGGAACTTGAACAGGAAACGGAGAGGCAAGCTTCAAAAGCAGAAATAAAAGAGACAGAAGAGAGAACCTCAAGCATTGAAGAAAGATAGAAGAAATGGATTCCTTGGTCAGACAAACTGTTAAATCTAAAAGAATCCTGACACACAAAAACTCAGAAATTCTAGGATTCTACAAAAAAAAAAAAAAGCATATTTAAGAATAATAGGAATAGAAGAGGGAGAAACTGAGGTCAAAGCCATAGAAAATAAGACTGCTGAAGAAAAGGTCCCTAGCATGTTGAAGGGGATACCTGTGAAGGTATTAGAAGCATAAAGAGGACCAAACAGACTGAACCAGAAAAAAAAGTTCTATGGTTCCATTCTATTTAATGGGAACCAAGCCATTAAATGTGTGGTACAAAAAAAAGACTACTAAAAGCTGTAAGGGGAAAAGACCCAACTAGTGTATAAAAGCATACCCAATAGAATTCCTGACTTCTCAATGGAGACTCTAAAAACCAGAAGGGCTGGAACAGAGGTTCTTCTACAAATTCTACAAGACAATAATGCCAGCCCAAGTGCCATTCAATCACAATACATGAAGAAAGTAAGACATTCCAGGATCAAACAAAATTGACATATCTCTCCACAAATTCAGCACTTCTGAAGGCATTAGAAAGAAAACTTCAACATGAAAATGTTATCTACACACCCAGAAAACAGGGAGTAAATAATCCCAAACCAGAAAAATCAAAAGACACAGACACAGACACACACACACACACACACACACACACACACACAGGAAAATAACCATAGTTAACAAATATTTCTCACAGTGCCAGTTGCCTCAATTCCCAAGACAATGATACAGCCTGTAGATGTTGTGAAAAGATCTATCCTACTGATGTGTCTAAAATACATACCTCAACATCAAGGATAGATATCACCTCAGGGTAAAGAACTGAAAAAGATATTCTAAGCAAATTGACTCTACAAGCAATCAGGTGTATCTATTTTATTATTTAAATTAGACTTCAAACCAAATCAAATCAGAAGCTATTTGGACATGACATACCCCTCAAAGGAAAAGCCCGCCAAGAGGACACTGCCATATTTAGTGCCTATTCCCAAAAGACAAGGAACCCAAATTTATGGAAGAAATAACACTGTAGCTTAGGCCACATACTGACCCTCTCACACACTCATATTCTTCTCTCCCGAATAGACACGTTATCCACATAAAAGCTAAACTGAGAAATGCTGGCACTAACTGGTGCTATAAACTAAATTGAGCTAACATTTACAGAACATTTCACAAAAGCACAAAAGAATATAACTCTTTCTTAACAGCTCATGGATCTTTCTTTAAACTTAGCAATATACTCAGACAAAAAAATCTCAGCAGACACAAGAAAACTGAAATAACTCCCTGCATCTTATCCTATCTGACCACGACAGATTAAAGTTGAATATCATCAACAACAGAAATAGCAAAAAAACTTACAAATGCATGGAAACTGAACAACTCTCCACTAAATGATAAAGTGGTTAAAACAGAAATTAAGAAATAAATTAAAATGTGCTAGAATTGAATGAAAATGAATACACAACATAGTTAAACTTATGGGACACAATGAAAGTAGTTCTAAGAGGCAAGTTTAAAGAACTAAACCTATATAATTGGAGATATCTCATGCTATTAACTTTATAACACAACTGAAAACTCTACAACAAATAGTACTCACACTTAAAAGGAATAGGAATAGTCTCACCTACACACACACACACACACACACACACACACACCACAATACTAAGAATCAGTGAAACAAAGAATTGTTTTGTTTTGTTTTGAGAAAATCATTAAGATTGCCAAGCCCCTAGCCAAATTACTTAAAGGGCAGAGATAGCACGCAAATTAACAAAATTAGAAATGAAAAGGGGTATATAATAACATACACCCAGGAAACCCAGGGAATCATAAGAACATACTTTAAAATCCTACCAACAAATTGGAAAGTCTAAAAGAAATGGATCATTTTCTCAACACATACCATTTTCTAGAGTTAAATCAAGATCAGAGATGCGTTTTAAATAGACTTGTAACTTACAGTGAAATAGAAGCAGTAATTGAAAGTCTTCCAACCCAAACCAAATTGAAAAGCCTATGGCCAGAAGATTTTAGTGCCGAAATCTACCAGACTTTTAAAGAAGAGTTAATGCCAATACTTCTCAAATTATTCCATAAATCAGAAAGAGAAGGAATATTTTCCAATTATTTTTATGAGTTGCCAGTTACCAGAAGTATAAACAACTTAAAAAAACCCAAGAAAGAGAATACAGACCTATTTCTTTTAAAACATAGAAGCAAAATTTCTTAATAAAATATATGCAAACGGAAGCCAAGAACACATCAAAAAGACCATCTACTCAGGGATTTAGGGATGTTACAACAAACACATGTGAAAAACACATGGTCATCTTACTAGACACAGAAAAGGCCTTTGATAAAATTCAACAGCCTTTAATGATAAAAGTCCTTGAAAGATTAGTGATTCAAGAGACGTATCTCAACTTAATAAAGTCATTTTACCTGTAGGGTGTCAGATGTCTCTGCTCAGAGGGGGGAGGGAGGCAGTAAACTGAACCTGGGATGACAAGTTCCACAGGACTCTTTTCTGCCAGGAATGCTGTGTTACAGCTCTTAGAAAGGTAATTAAAAGAATCTGGCAGCCTTCTAGAAATGGGTAGCCAGTGTCCTGGGTCCCGACAGCTACAGTGCTTGTGCTGATTTGCATCTCTGCAGGCAGTGAGAACCTGACCCGACAGGTGGGGCCAATATCCAGTGATGAATCTTTCTGGAGAAAAATCTAGTCTCCAGGTGCTACAGCTCTGCAAAGACAGCTGCTCTCAGATGATCCCTAGATGAAATAACTTGTGAGCATTATTCTCTGTGGACAAGAACTATATAAACCTTGAGGTGTGGGATGCGGTTTGGGGCGGTAAATGTTTTTCTATTGGCTGAATCTGGGATATTCATGATGCTCTATTTGCATGGGGAAGGACTCCATGTGCTACATTGTTTGACTGAATGTCTCTGGTACCCTCAGTTGTGTCTTTTTATGCACTCCAGAGCAGGTACAGAAACAGGTGGGGAGCAGCTCCACTCCTGCCATTCTCAAATCCTTGAGAATCCCCAGGTTTGAGCACACTCAACCTCAGTAGTCCTTATGACTGACTGGTAGCAGAGAGTACTTCCTGATGGCAGAGAAAGGGAACACTCATCCATTGCTGATGAGAGTACAAACTTTAACAGACACTATGGAAATCAGTGTGTTAGATCCCCAGAAGATACAACCAGCCTTAACTGGCCATCTCCTGACACCAAATAAGCTTCCAGTACGTGGATTGCATTCCATGTGAGTTGTCCAAATGGGACCCCGAGGGTTCACTAAACACCCAAGGCTGTTGCCAAGAATATAGGTTGCTCTCCACAAACTGACATTAAGGCCTCTTTGCTGAGGACAACATCCACACAACTTATTGAATGCTATGTGATGACCTGGTGCTGACATAGAACCGGCACCTTATGTGCTAGCTTCTTTTTGAACAGGAAGAAGCTCTGCAGACTCCTACACGAGAAGTGTAAAGAGCAGCTCAGCCATAAGTCGCTTTGCACAGCAACCATTACAAAAGCTTCCTCCTACAGCAGGCGGGAACAAATACTATAACCCGCGACCAGACATTTATGCGGAGTGAGAGATCTTGGAACACTTAGTCCCAAAAGGGAAGTCCCCATTAAAAATCCCTTTCCTGAGGCTCAGGATACATAAGAATGATGGAGCAGAAAGTCTATAAAAGCCACTGAGGTTTGAGGACATCAAAACGAATAAAACGGAACAAGCCAAAAGCACAAATACAAAATACAAGACAAATCAAAATAAAAACAAACAAAACCCTCTAAATCAACATAGTAGATAAACTCACAGAGACTGAGGTAGCATGCACAGGGTCTACAAGGGTCTGGACGAGGAAGAGTGTAGAGCCTTAAAAAAGAAGTGGACACATGCCCCCATTCTTAATCTCAACGTCATCTCCAATCCATAACATCTTCCAAATGAAAGTTTATTTTCCTCCAAGGGAATGTCATGGAGTCAGAGACTTTTCTTTAAAAACAAACAAACAAACAAACAAACAAACAAAAATCTATCTTACCTTTTAATTTTAATTCAATTTTATTTTATTTATATGTTATTTTTTAAAATTTTATTCTAAAAGTCACTTGCATGTATAATGTGGCTTCCAGTACACTGTGTTCATGGGATTCTTGACTCCAAATGAGTGGGTCTTTGTCTCCTGTGCCTTCTATTGGACTCTGTCCTTCTATTTTTTGTTTATTTGTCTAATTCCAGGGGTTTGTTTTGTTTTATCTCACTACATTTTATTTTATTTTTCATTATGTCTTATTTGTTTTCTGAGAGACAGGAAATAGATAGTCCCACATTCTATTTTTCCTAGAAATAGATGGGATACAGATTTCTTGTGAAAGAATAGCTAATATAGCTAAAAAAGGAAGTAAGTGAAGAATTACAACACATTTTCTGAAGACACAATGGTTGCAGTAAAGCTAATTCATGAAGAAAAGTATAAATACTCAGTACAATCCAGGAACTTTTAAGGAAGATAAAGGCAATGTATTACTGGTCAGATCAGTTGTTGTTGTTGTTGTTGTTGTTGTTGTTTTGCTTGTTTGTTTATTTCATTGGTTAGTTTAAACTACCTTGAAGGAAAAAGAAGCAGATCACTTGGTTTTGAGGGGTTTTGTTCTGTGGTGTGTGTGCATGTGATTGAGTGTTTTGTGTTTCAGTTCTAGGATGTTTTGTAGTCTATGCTTTCAGTTAAAGAATAAAGTACCCTTTAGAGAATTTCCAAACTTGCTTAGGTAAAGAAAGGAGAAATTGGACTTCCATACACATACCTCATAAAATACAGCCCCATGACAGTAATAAACTGTAACCATTATGGAAAACAATATCTAAGTTTCTCAAAAATACAATAGATCAGCCAGATGATGCAGTTATGCTACTCTTGGGTACATTTCTGAAGGAGTTGAAGTTCTTATACAGAAAACAGACCTGGGAGCCCATGTGTTTTCATTTCTTTTTCTATTGCTATGATAAAATGATGTAGCAAATGCAACTAGAAGGACAAAGGATTTATTTTGGCTTACAGTCCTAGGTTAGAGTCAGCTGTGGCAGGGAGTCATAGTAGACAGAGTTTGAGATAACTGGCTATGCTGCATCTGCAGTTAAGAACTAAAGACAAGCATCAGAAACAGCCCTTGAAACACTCCTGTCAAGAGTCCCACAAAACCAGCAACCTTCACAACCATAACATGTATGCACAGGGGCTAGGTCAGACCCATACAAGCTCCCTGATTGTCAGTTCAGTCACTATGAGCCCCTATGAGACCAAGATTGTTGATTCTGTGGTTTTTCTTGTGGTGTTCTTAACCCCTCTGGCTCCTTCGATCCTTAGTCTCAGGATTTTCGGGATCCTGCCTCACATTTGGCTGTGGTTCTCTGCATCTGCTTCCAAAAGTTGCTGGATCAAGCCTCTCTGATGATTATATCAGGATCCTTCTCCTTGTCCGGTCTTAATATGAGGGGAGGTACTATATCTTATTGTAATTTGATATTCTATGTTTGGTTGATATCTTTGAGAGCCCTGCTCCTTTCTGAAGGCATAAAGAGGAGGAGTGGATGGGGGAGTGGAAGACTGAGAGGAGAGGAGAGAGGGAAAACTATGATTGGGGTCTAATATATGAAAATAAGTTGATAATGATAGTAAAAAAAGAAAGAAATACGGAAGCTGAATCCTAGTGCTCAGATCGCTTTCTGTTGTATCCATTCCAGGATGCTCGCTCACAGACTGGTATCCTGCCACCTTCTGTTAGGATGTTTAGTCTCATCTCAATTAACCGAATCAACAGAATCACTCACACACAGGTGTCAAAATTACTAAATTCCTCACAAGTGAGTCTGGGGATTTTCTTTTAAGTGACACTAAGCTTGGTTTTCCTCCCCTTGTTGACTTGAATATAATTTTATCATAACCTTCCACCCCTGGTCTCCATAAGCTTTGCAAAAATACAGTCAGATTTCAAAAGTCCTTATAGTCTTTGAGAACATCAACTCTATCTGTTTAAATGAACAAATCTCACCTGTGGGGAATGGAAACCTTTTGACTGTGAACTTGAAAGAATAAAAAAAAAAAAAAAAAAGAAGTTATATGTTTCCATCATACTGGCACAGAGTAAATATCCTCACTCCCAAATGGAAGAAATGACACATACCCAATAATGATCAGTGGCATGACCAAACTTCAGCAGGGAAAACATTAAATCCCACAGTACCATGCCTGGCATCTGGAGATCATGACACTGACACTTAGGTATCATGGAGCCAGAGAATTCCTACTGTTTTTAGTTCTGCCACCTGTAGCAAAAATTATCTCTTTCTTTGGTTAGCACCCATGTCAGAGTACAGAACATACCCTGTGGTCTTCATATCCACAAAATTCTGGAGTTTCCTTTCATTTTAGCCTTGTTAGCTTCAGAAAATGACCATTCAGGTCTTCCTTTCAGGGACTCCAAACTTGACACATGTCTCTTTGCCTGAGTTGTTCTCTGTAACCTTGGAGCACGACTTCACAAACACTGCATTCTTCTTATCTTTCATATTTCCAAAACCATTAACATGTGGATGGCACTGCCATGTTACACTGTTGGCTTGGAATAGAACCCAGTCTGTAGTTTTGTCTACATTACATCAGATTCAGTGCGAACTCTAGTGAGACACCTCTCCAAGCAACTGTTCTTGAGGGTCAGGGAACACTTTCAAAGTTGGCTTAGGTTGATGATTGGGATCTCTTGGAACATGCTCATATTCTAACAAGATGAAAATTCTGTTGGGTGGTTTTGCTCTCAGGACATCTCTCTATCACAGTGTAGTGCAGGTTTCCTCTGGATTATGATGATTGACCCAACAATTACTGTTTTTCTATCAGTGCCAGACTCAATGGTGATCTGTCTTGAAATTCTTTTTTCAATTCTATCGAATAAATCAGTCCATTTTTTTAAAAATAAGTTCATCTTCATCCAAGTTCTTAGACCACAGATATAATAAAGGCAATTCATATTCCAATATCTCACAAAGGAGCCCTAGCTCAGTCCTATATAGACTTTTCATTATTCCTTCTAAAACCTCATGATATACGTTCCCACTATCCATACTTAACTTAGCAGTCTATATTTTAGAGTTACTAGTAGAATGGCTTGTTATGTTCTATCATTAAGCAGTTTACTCAATCGAAGTACCAAATTCTTCAATATTCCAGACCCATAACAGTTCCTAAGAACCACATGGTTAAAAACAAGCAAGCAAACAAACAACAACAACAAAAAAAACCCACCACAAGGTTAGGCTTATCATACATTATATGATAATGTCATATGTATAACATTCACACTTCTTGGTACTAACTTTCTATTTTATTTTCCTTACTATTGTTGTGATAAAATGTCTTGGGACAATGTTGTATAAAAGACTCCCAAAATGGTGGGGGTGGGGTGGGGAGATGGGTTGGTGGTGGAGTTGGGTAAGAGACAGCTACGAAGCCTCAATCCGATACAAAAAACCTACAGTCCACTAAAGAATGCTGATGACAGAAAGGAGAAGAGGGATAGCCTTGCCCAAGGGAGAGCACACAAATTTGTATCCAATAATAAATGATTAGCCTTGAAAAAAAGTAAACATACCAGTAATATTATACAGAGTAAATGAGGTATAATTTATCTAGCAACACACACACACACACACACACACACACACACACACAAAATTCTCAAACACATAGCTACAACTCAAAAGAGGCCATGAATCTGAAAGAGAGCCAAGGGCAGCACCAAGCTCACAGAGATACAGAAAAGAGACGATCTGGGATTTTTCTGTGACAATGGGTCTGGTCTCCAAGTAACACCAGAAGAGAAGCTATACCTGGAAAGTCTAATCAACATGACCACCCAAATGTGAGCTAAGCAATGAAGATGTAAATGAACATGCCAAACTGAACTGGGACAAGCCCAGAGGGACTCAACATTACAAAAGAAAACTACAGGCAAGTGATAAAGCTGGAAGCAGGCATGGTAGTCATTCCCAGGGAAAAGCAGATGCTTGGTTGTACCATGGCAAATGGTGGGCCCTGAACATACACACAAAAGTTACAGCTTTTGAACTCAAAAGGTAATATTTAGAATATACATATGTATACACTTCATACACATTGATATATAAACATGTATATACAAATACATATATACATGCAATAAAAATTGAAACAAATGGAGGCCATGAATTTGAAGGAGACTGGAAAGGGATATATGGGAGAGTTTGGATGGAAATAAAGAGAAGGGAGAATTTTTGAAACTAAAATACAGTCTCAAAAATAAATGAGAGAGAGAGAGAGAGAGCACAAATTAGAGGGCTCTATAAAAGGTTTAGTTTCTTGAAAAATGTATAACAGTGACTGTTATAAATAATTCGTTTCCAGATTTGAATATATTTAAAGTTTAATGATTTGAGCAAGGGTTAACATAAACTTCCATTTTGATCAAAGTTAGCATTTATAATTTGCCACTAGTGCTAAGCGAGTTGTTGTTAATGCTATTTGTTTCCTTTTTTTGGTCACTGAGTCAGCAGATTCTGTTCTATGGAAAGGGATGATATAAGAATTGACTAAGTATGCCTCTATAATTCTCATATCTGTGTACTTCACTACTAACCTTTCTTTTGATTAATGCTTTTGATCTTTAGAGATGATAATACATAATAAATCATGTTGGCCTGGGAACCATTAAATAACTTTAAATTTAATTGTGCGTATATCCCCTTTACATGTTAGGATCACGTTATATTATTTTTTGTTTCAACACACTATCCAGCCATTTATCATGCTTTTAAGACTCTAATCTATGACCAAGTAATAAGCACTGATATGTATATGTTCCAGACTCACCTCTCTGTTGAAAACTTGTTAACAGCCACTGTGTTTGATAGTGGTGTCTTAATTAATTCTACCATTGACCTCAATTCCTCTAAAGTCATACATTCAAATATATTTATTTATATACTTATGAAATACATGCTGACACCCAAGTATGTATCAAAATTGGTTTATTTATTCTGAAAACTGAGGTATGTCCTACCTGGTGATATCACATTAAAAATAAGTATGTAGTTATTTAGTATTATAGATGGTACTGTGCATTTCAAAAAAATAGAAGAGGATGAGGAGACTATGAAGAAGTATTGGAGGGATGGTATCATTTTGCATGAATGAAATAAATGCTTTCATTGATAAGATTATATTTGAGAAGAGACAAGACAGTATAAAGAGAGACATATTCATGAAGTTTTATACAGCCACAGTTTTCTGCTCAGTGAATCTGATAGCCCTTATGAAGATTGCCTGGCTTAGCCACATTGTTTTAGACCAAAGCAGTATGGTTCTGATCTTTGTTGAAGAGAAACATTGAAAGCCATTAATATATACTCAAACCCGAGACCTGAGAAATAACAACTACATGAAGCACTGAGGAAAATAAAGAGGGTATTTTCTATGAACTCTACTTTATATTCAACATTACTTAAGACCAATAACAAATAAAAGTTTCCTAAGATGCTACTTAGTTTTGTGACATTATCCTTCATTTTACAGTTTACCCTATGAGCTAGTGTCCTACTTTCATACTGTGCTTTAAAGAACTGACATGTACCTATCCAATAGCCAGAGATTAGGAGCAGAATTAACTATTCTATTATCACTCCTAGTGACCTAGTGACCTGTGCTGTTGGTCCTATAGCTTTAAGTATAGCCACTTTAGAAGTCATGTTTTGAATTGGGTGAGGTGGTGCATTTTTAATTTAGGAGGCTGAGGCAGGAGAAGTATAAGTTGGATATCTGCCTGAGATGCACATCTAGATTACATAATAGTGTTGTATTTTCAGGGGTAGCACACTAATCGGGAAAGCTAATTCATATCACATTAAAGTAGAACCTGCTATTGCCTTATACTTAAATATCTTATTCCAGCAGGTTAACAGGAGACAAAGATAAACAGACAGACAGACAGACAGATACATAGAGACACAGAGACACAGAGACAGAGACACAGAAAGACAGAGAGACACAGAGAGAAAATGCTATACTTGAAGTAATTTTTGTTGCCATATATAGGTCTTTTTTGGAGCCTAAGGACTTTAACTGGGAGTATTAATTATAAGACAATTAAAACAAAAAGTACTATTAAGAAACTAATTAAAGTAAAAAGAAAAATCTAATTAAAAATAGTTATAGGGCTGGTGAGATCACTCAATAGTTAATGTCACTTGCTATTCTTGCAGAGGACCTGGATTATTTTTTGGTCTAAGCAACCATGTGGCAATTTATAATTATCCTAAACTCCAGTTTCAGGGAATCTGGAATCCTTTTCAGACCTTTGTGCACAGCAGGGATGCACACTATGTAAAAACATACACATAGGCATAACATCATACACATAAAAATAAGAGTAATAAATCTTAAAAGAACTATAAAAATGTTGCATAGTTTTAGAGGTAGAGTTCAAGAGTTTTAGGTACAAGAGTTCAAAGCAACTGTCTGCTTCTCAGTAAATGTATCTGTAGGAATTAGTATTATTGTTAAAAAAGGAGACTGGATTGACACAAATGAAGCTCAAACAATTTTACAGGTATTTCTGAGGCATTAATGTTCCATAAGAATATATCAGTAATTATAGTATTCCCATTCTGATAATGACTAGGGCTTGAACAGGTTTTGACTCTTAATCTTAGAAAATATTTTCAGGCATATAAACTAGACCATGTATGTGTCTGACTGATAAGGAATACATAATAAGAACTTGAGGAAGTTTGAAATGATTATGACTACAGTCATATTGTAATTCCCAGAGTTGTATTTTTAGGTCTTTGATTATTCAATCTGAGTTTTATTGACATGTACTTTCTCTTCCTAGGTTAAAAGAGTTAAGGATACCTTTGATTAGAGCATGAAAAGATCTCTGGTACAATGGGTGCACTGTACCAAACTCAACATAGGTACTAATCCAAATCATTAAGCTGTGTTTTTCTGTCCAGTGCTTCTGACAAACTCAGAAAATATACAGGAATGGAGTATCTGTAGTCTAAATACTAAGGAACAGGAAACAGAAAACAGCTAAAAATATCAAGCAATGGAAGAAAGGATTTTCTTACATTCCTCGAGCATCCAGAAGGGAAAACAGCAACTATCTTCAGGCAATCTGTCACTAGCTCAGTTACACAAACAGTTTGCCTTCTATCATTTCTTGACTTCTTTTTTCTTATTCTTTTGTTGCCCTTAGATGGTGAACAACCAATAAAAGATTTGTTTTTCATAGATTCTGTTTCCTAGGGAACCCCTAGCATGATTGTTCAAGCACTAGGAGTGCTCATGCAAAGACACTGCTGCAGGAAAATGTTTGAGTAACATCATCAGTCTGGGATGGCTGGTTTCTAATTAATAAGCAAAGGATGTGTATAGCTCAGTGGAGAGTTAACCAGAAATCTGATTATATGTGGCCTATTTGGTATGCATATAATCTTTGTGCTATTTTGTTTTGGTGCTAGGGATCAAACCTATATGGTGTACATGCTTTACTACTTAGAGGAGACCTTTTTTTTTTGTACCCAAGAAGGAATCATCAGGGTACTAGAGGATTTGGAGATGAAGTGAGATTTTATGTTCTAATCTTATGTTTAAAATCTCTCCACTCCTCTCCTCTCCTCTCCCGTTCTGTCTCTGTCTCTCTGTCTCTCTCCAGAAATTATATGTACAATTCTCAATATTGAAAATATATAATTAGAGTTTGTAATCTTTTATAATAACACTACTAAACAACAATTGTTAACCAAAATTGGCACGGATGAAGGTGAGGGGAATTCATTATATACTGCTGTGTGTGTGTGTGTGTGTGTGTGTGTGTGTGTGTGTAAATACAATCTGTTCAGTCTCTATTACTTGCATATATGTTTTCATGGAGACAATTTGGTATTAGATAATCAACAAGTAGGCTCTTCCTGGAGAAGACTATTTTCCCACCCGTCATTCCTTAATTGCTTTTAGTTCTTTGTCTAGGGTCGAAGGCTCATGAGATTTCCCCCTTCCATGTGAATCTGTCTATCGGTATTGTTCTTGTTCTACTCCTATTTAGGTGGCAATGATGGTGAAACTTCATGCTTATCGGATTTCTAGGAGACACAAGCTCACAATAAACTGCTTGACTCACAATCATTTATTCTGTTCTTCTGAAATGATCCCTGAGCCTTAGGAAAAGGAAGTTATTCTGAAGATTTATCATTTGGAGCTAAAGACTGGGTGCCTCACTGGGCCTTGAGCTCAGTTCTGTAGAGGTAAATAATTATAAATGAGTTCCGGCCTGCTAAGCCTCTGCCCCAAGTCCTAGTGGGTCTCACTCAGGGCAGCTCTCACTGTCACAGCTGAGCCAATCTTTCCCACCTAGCTCTCACAGCATGTGTTCCTCTGTGCCATAGACTCTGCAATCTGTGGAAGTCCCCGTGTTCCCGCTCTGCATCCAAATACTTGGTAAAGCATGACTCTTAAACTTGAATAGTTAACCAAATATATTTATGTATATGAAACTCCCAATTACATAATACAAAATTACAGTGACAAATCTTATCCCAATGGTTCTAACCTCTCCAAAACACCAGAAATATGTCCAAAGCCATCTGGATATCCATGTCTCCTTCTCTGCCCCAATAGTATGGTCCACCGAGCCTCTCTCTCTCCTCCCCTCCCTTTTCTTAGCTCCTCCTCCTCTCTCCCCTCCAATCACAGGCCTCTTACTGCTTCAATGTGAATGGACAGGAAATATCATGCAACACAGTTCAGTTATGCTGGCTAGCTAACACACTCCATGGATCTGCCTTTTTTTTTGTTCCTCATCCGACACTGGAGTTGTAGAGTGAATTGTCCTTGGGGGGGGGGGGCTGAGATTCTTAGACTAAGGTCTTCCTGATTGAGTAGAAAATGATTTACTAAGTCAGCATTCACAGTTCTAAATACCAAAATATTTTGAAAATGGAAATGACATAATGGTTTTCAGCTAATATATATATTAGCTGAAACTAAGGTATAATGATAGGAAGAATAAAATACTTTAACTGAGATATGAAGCTAGGATTAGTTTGAATAAGTGAGTTATTTAAAGTAAATTTGATTAGAATAAAATATATTGGTATAATGTACATTAGAAAAAGGAGTAAATACTCAGGTTCTCAATTAAAAAATTAAAGATTGATAATGACTACATTCCTAGGTTATTTAAACTCGTGGAAGCACATGAGTTCATTTGTGATGATAATAAAGAGAAAATACTTTGTGTGTTAAAATTAGTGACATTTAAATATTAGAAGGATAAAGGCACAAAGAAGACTGAGAAGGAATAGCCTGCAAAATAGTGTGAGAAACAACTGTGCCATGTCCTAGAACCCAAGCTGTGAAAGAGTTTCAAAAGGGGCCGATTGCTCAAAGATGTGCTCATGATCCTTTTGTCAAAATGGGTATGATTCTTTCAAGGACAGCCACTGCTCTAAGGAATAAAAAGTAGACATTCCTCTTTACTGTAAGTCCTCTGTTTCTCTGCCAATGCCTTGGTACAACATGATTACTCTCTACATTCTTAGTCTAATGCAACAGTGTAACAATGAGAAGATATTAAAGGCTCCAAAAGACCTCTAAAACCAAACTTTTAATTCCATATAACCATGACCTTCTTCAACATATTGTCATCAAAGGTATTCTGTGAAACTGTTCTCTAGAGGAGAGCACGCATACAGAGGAAAGGAGTGTGTCCTCCTTCTACTCCGACATAAGCGCTCAAAAGCTTCTAATAACAGCTTAAAAGAGAAAAGAGCCTTTGAAATCACATTAAAGTTAAAGAACAAAAACCTGGTGGACTAAGAGTTTTAAGTTTGAATGATAAGACTCACAATAGAGAGGATTTCACCATGCCCATGGAAGTTATATCTACTTAAAGCATTTAAATTCAATGAGTTTACTGAATGGGAGAGAAACCAGTAAGTGTGGGTTCTGATGGGAACTTAAATGCTGATTTTCTTGAGGAGTAGCTATCTAGAAGAACTTCCTTCACTGTTGCCTGAAAACCTAGTGAATGCCTAATGAAAGAGATAGAAATCATCACATTTAGACAATTTCAAACTGAATGCTTCTGGACTAAATTCTAATTGGTAGGTTATTAACTGGTGAGGATTGGTGAGAAGTCAGCCAAATCAGAAATGGTTGACTTATGGCCTCTTTTCATATAGTGGGATAGGGAACACTATTGAATATTACTTAGATCTATCAGATATGCTGAGGGAATCTGCAGCTTGCCAGAGGACTGTGGTCATAAGAAAAAGCATGTCTATCCAAAGTATTCAGCATAGCAGCCACATTTATAGTTGAAAATGTCATCTATAAAGATCTAAGATATGATAAATAAATGTTATCATATAATACTCAGTTTTTCATGCTAAAGTACATGATCTTTATTCCTTGAAATTATGTTTGGAGAGGTTCTGGACATCCAGTCCTGCCTGTGTAGAGAACAGAAACCACCTTGAGTACACTAAGTACACAAAGCTTCTGACTTAAGAAACAACTAATCAAAGCTCTGCTGGACTCTCAGTCCTTCTTTATGTCTGGTTCTACAATAGAGAGAAAAGTCTGCAGAGGATACCTTGAATTTTCTATCATTCAACTTTATCAGAAGGAATATACATATGATCAAGTAAAATAGGTATTTCTGGCTATGATAGCTGCTTAATACTGATTGACAATAACTAAGAGGCATAAAATATAAACCCCTCTACTATTGTGTGGCGAAAATAAACCACATAAAAATTTTAGAGGATATAAAATTTAGAGGGAGAGGCTGGCCATATTTTAACCAAAAGGAGAAACATTTTTGTTAAATACAAGCTTATATTCTGCAATGAAAAGTCATAAAGCACACATGTGAATTGGAAATCTCTGGTCTCTTTGGAGACTCTGTTGTTTGATGTGATCTTTTTTTCAGGGAGCTGTCTAATGAGATGATGTTTTGCTGAGAACAGACACATGCAGTCTTTCTGGAAGCTGTCCTGTGAAAGGGAATGTGATGCTTTGCATCAGACACTTGATAGGGCACATGATGTTTAGGAAGACTATAAATATCACTACACAATCAGGGGGGCACTCTTGCATTGGCCTGCTTCACAACACTTTGATGGATTTCAATGATCTTAGCTTGAAGTGGCCCCATTGAGAGAAACGTGGCAGGGACCTTCTCCTGGCACACTGGCTGCTTTTTGCCACTTCCTCAGACTCATGCCAATTTGGCTGAGATCACAATGTCTTTTCGATCAAGACACTGATACTGAATTGTGTTTGGTGTTTGCTGATCAGACTGGACTGCTCCGAAATAATTGTTTTTATACTCGTTGCGAGTTGCAAACATGGATATAATGATATTATCATATTTACCTCATTTCTCCTGTTGTTTTCCATATTCTCGCAATTCCCTATCCAAATTTTCCTTTCCCCTTTCAGGATGCAGGCAACCCCAAATCTTTTTTCTTTTCCCTCCTTTCCTCCTTCCTTCCTTCTCTCCCTCCTTCTGTCTGTCTATCTGTATTTCTGTTTTTCTATCTATCTATCTATCTATCTATCTATCTATCTAACATCTATCTGTCTATCATTATCATTTTCTCTCGCTCTTTCTATTGCCCACTAAATTCAATTAATGATGTCCATACAGTCATTGGTGTGGGGCTATCCACTAGGGCATGAGAAAACAATAGTGACTGTACCTTCAAAGAATAATTGTTCCCCCCTCCCCCGTAAGCAGCTATCAGCTGCTCATAGTTCATGAAGAAGGGGTAAGGACTAGATTCCAACATAGTGCATATACATATGATCAAGTAAAACAGGTATTTCTGGCTATGAATGCTGGAATTTTCCAAGACTGGATCTTGTATTGAAAGCTTATTTTCAAAGCATTGTTGGAACTCCCACTCTTATTTGTGTCATGAGTAGGAAAATATATGTGGTTTCAAAGAATTCCTGATTTGAACATATCATGAAGAATTCGGGTGTACAATTTCTATCCCTTGCAGTATAAAATAAAATAAGCATAACCTGTTTTCTACTCTTTAATCTATGTAATGTGCATTGGATAACAAACATATATATATATATATATATATATATATCACTGTGTTTTTATTACACACACACACACACACACACACACACACACACGTGTACATATTTTCTTGACATAAGCTAAAGTCATTTGAGAGTTGGGAACCTCAATTAAAAAAATACCTTCACAGTGATTGGTTTGTCTCAGCTTGCCTGTAGACATAGCTGTGCAACACTTGTTGGTCTCGAGACTTCACTGACCTTTGCTGAAAGAGGCACAGCCGAGAACTTTTCCTGGAGATCCTGTTAACAGTCCCTGGTCTCACCTGCTGATTCATGCCAATTTGGCTGAGGCCTGGCTGTTCCTGTTAGGTTGTGCCACCACTGCTGATTTGTGTTTACTATACCAACTCAAACGAACTGGACTACTGGGATATCTGTGAAGTGTTTGCGCAAGGATCGAGCGGCTGCTGCTGACCTGAACTACTGATTTCTTGACAACACAGATGGGATTCGTTCCGAAGAGCCATTCCACTTCGTCCATATGGCTTTCTTTCCACTACCTCATGGCCGGTGGTGGGCTAGAAGAGAGATCAAAGTGTTTAAGAACAATCATTAAAAATAGATATTGAAAAAAAATAAAAAGAAAATACCTTCATCAGATCAGGCTGTGGGCAATCCCATGGAGAATTTTCTTTGTGTTGTTGATGATGAGGTGCCTTGTCATTATAGGTGGGACAATCACTGGACTTGTGGTCCCATGTCTATAAAAAAGACACAGGCTGTACAAACCATGTAAAGCAAGAGAGTAAGAAGCACCTCCCTATGACTCTCTATGAGCTCGGCATCAGCTCCTGCCTCCAAGTTCTTGTCCTGACTTCCTTCAATGTGATGATGAACAGTGTTATAGGAGTGCAAGCCAAACAAATCCTTTACTACCCAAGTCGCTTTCGTCATGGGATTTTATCACAGCACTAATAACCCTAAAACAATATATAAAACAATGATGGCATTGTCAATTAATACATCTATCAACATAATTTTTATATTTTGTTTATCTATTTCTTCCACCCAATAATTTTGTACTTATTTATTTAGATATCAGACTTGGATACCAGTCTTGGGATTTCAACAGCTAATTCTACCATTTTACAAATATTCATAGAAGGTTGAACAGGTGGTACACTGTGTGAAAGCACTTGCCTTTTCAAATTTGATGACCTGAGTTTGATCTCAAGACCCATGGTAGAAAGAAAGAAGCAACTCACCTACACATATGTTATGTGTGTGTCTGCACTCATACACACATACACTTAATAGTAATTAAAATTGCTAATATGTATTAACAATTAATATGATATGCATAATGTAAGAATCATCTCCCCCCTGGGAAAAAATGCCAGGTTGTTACTCAAAATAAATAAATAAATAAATAAATAAATAAATAAATAAAACAGACCAAATGAAGGTATTTCCAACACTGACTTGAGCTAAGCTAAGTCATCTTGACATTCAGAAAACTGATGAGGAGTGACATTAGTTAGACATGCATACTGAGTAGGAGAACCTTGGAAGTCGCTCCATATCTCTGAGCTCCAATTTTCAACCCTATAAGAAAGAATCATGAAAATTAACACACTATGAAGCTCATATCATGTTCCATTCACCAAGCCTTCAGTTGCACAGTATGAACACTGTCAGTTCATCACAATGTCCAATGTCAAGCACAAATGGGAACTCCTACCTATGTAACTTTAAGCTTACCCTTTCCAAACTGCTGTTAGACACAAGCAGATGCTTAGAAAAAAATCAAAGACAAGTAATCACAGATGACATTTTTGTTTACTTGCCCATGGTTCACCTTCAAATCATAATCTTTAATTACATGTAATCTTTTTCATTGATTTTCATATATAAACCTGAAAAACAATTTAATACCCTAAGGCAAAGGAAATTGTTAAATATGGTGGAAAAAAGTGCTGAGAAAATTTATTTACAGATTTTTAAACAATATGAAATGTGCTCTTCTATGATTTTTGAGTATACATTGTAGTGTTAGGTATAATTATACTTTTGTGCACAGTTTTATGAAAACAACACTAGTGGGAACAAAAGGCCATGTCCTAGATAACTGTATTTCAGCATCCAGTCTGCATGATTTTGTCATCAATAGATATTTCATAAGAGCTAAAGCATATGCTGTTTGTCTTTTTTTTTAACTGCCATATTTTAGCCAAAATGGGAGCTTATTTTTAATCTACACTCTAACATACAATTATTGTTTTCTTAACAATTGAGTATGGTTGTGTAGTACATGTTAACTGTTGTTGCTACTTCTTCAAAGTCTGTTGTGTATTTCACTCCTACAGCACACTTCAGTGAGGACGAGTCAAATATTCACTGCTCAGCAACATTCTGTGATAAGTAGCTGCCATATTTGACTTCAGAACTACTTAGAGAAGGATATTACACATTTACAAAGTAAAATCCTGTCTTTAGGCTATAGAGAGGTTTGGTTTGATGAAAGTATTTTAAGCATAATCCCTTCTTTTCTAATAAGGGTTAATCGTTATTTGTAATGTAGTGGTGGTGGTGGTGTGACAGTGTGTGTGTTATGTGAGAAGTTCCTCTGCATGAATAGCAATCACTCTTTGTCTCACCAAATCTTAATCAATTGTTTGTGCAAAGGAGCGGGGGGGAGGGGGGGAGAGGTGGAGGGAGAGAGATGGAGGGAGGGGTAAGCAGATAGAGAGATACAGAGACAGAGAGAGACTTGACATAGGTTGAACCTGGACTCTGAGATCTGAATGTTGGAACTACAGGGATCTGCCATCAGGAATTCTTCCTCTCTTTTCTTTGAGGATTACTATAGTGAGCTATCATAGATATGACAATCCTCAGGTTTTTTTGTTAAGTAGGTTTGAAAACCATGCAACAAAACAGGTTTTTTATTTATAGAAATATGAACTCACGTTAACAAACAATATAAGAAAGGATAATGTACTGGCTGGTTTTGTGTGTCAACTTGGCACAGGCTGGAGTTATCACAGAGAAAGGAGCTTCAGTTGGGGAAGTGTCTCCCTGAGATCCAGCTGTGGGGCATTTTCTCAATTAGTGATCAAGGAGGGAGGGCCCATTGTGGGTGGTACCATCTCTGGGCTGGTATGCTTGAGTTCTATAAGAGAGCAAGCTGAGCAAGCCAGGGGAAGCAAGCCAGTAGGAACATGCCTCCATGGCCTCTGCATAAGCCCCTGCTTCCTGCCCTGCTTGAGTTCCAGTCCTGACCTCCTTTGGTGATAAACAGCAATTGGGAACTATAACCTAAATAAACCCTTTCCTCCCCAGCTTGCTTCTTGGTCATGTTTGTGCAGAAATAGAAACCCTGACTAAGACAGATAAAGCTTCTTTTCTTCAGAAGAAGTAAATTATAAACATGCTTAATAATTTTCTTAATTATCTATAGAAATCTAAGTAAACTTCTCCTATTATAGCCATAGTGTTAGTGCAAATTATTATAGCTATTCCAGGAAACAGTATTCATCAAATGCAATATTCATGACATCAGTGACTTGGCAGTTGAGCAAAAATAGCCATACCATGGCACCATTTCAAGTCTTCCGATGTACATATGTAAGAATACTTTTGCAGCTTAGTTAAAGCAAAATTATGAAAGTGCTCTAAGCAGAGAGGAGAATGGCACTGACTGGATAACATTTTCCTTACTACTGAAGTATAGTTATTATATACAACAAGGAGAAAGACATAAATACACATTATAGGAAGAAATACAAGATGTATTATTAAATGAGCAAAATGTAAAAATGGGTATATCTAATACTGTTACAGCTGTAAAAATTAGTTTATATATATATATATAACATATATATATAAACATATATATTGAAGAATAAAAAATTAATTACTAGCTGTCTGTAAGGACATGGGCTTGTCACCTTGGGCCCCGTCCCCTGCAGGTGGCCGTTTCCGGAACTCTCTAGAGAAAAATAACTCCCCCCCCACCCCCCTGTTCCCGAACTCTCTTGAGTAAAACAGCTCCTGGAATGACCACAAGGTGTCCCAACAACCTCTATGGAATGTCCCAACGCCCAAGGTGTGTCACTCAATGTAACACATAGTAAATGTATGACTTTAGATTTCCCCTATTTCCTCACCAGTCCTCCCCCTCTTTTGTGGTTTTTGCCTTTATAAGCTTGTCACAAGTTGAGGTCAGGGTCGAACTCCTCTACCCCTGCGTGGTGTATGAGTCTCGACCCCAGCATGCTGGCCTGAGATCTCATTTAATCTTGTCTTCAATAAACTTCCTCATCTGATTACAGCAAGTTCGGTCTCAGTGCCTTACTGGGTGCGTGCTACTCCCGAGACTTGAGTGAGGGTCTCCCTTTGGGGGTCTTTCAATATATAACATAAATAGATGTATGTGTGCACATGCGTGTACTTTATCTGTGTGTATGTCTGTGCATCACTTGTGTCCGTGGTGCTCACAGAGGCCAGAAGAGGGTGTCAGATTTCCTAGAACTGGAGTTACCAATGGTTGCGGGTTGCCAGTTAAGTGCTATGTGCTTAATCAAGTTTATCTGAAAGATGAGCCACTGCTATTAACTGCGGAGCCATCTTTCCAACAATGAATATCTTAAAGAAATTATCCCCTTAAAAAGGAAGTGAAAAAGAACAATAGCAGAATAATGTATATATACTTATATGTATACATATACATATGTATATTACTTATTTTAAAAACTTACCAGTAAAGATTGAAATTATTGGGATTTTTTTTTTAGGATATAGCTCCTAAAGATAGGTTTATTACTCCGTTCACTGTATGTGTGTTTGTGTTCTCACTTTTAATTGCATGCCTGGACACATGTGTGGTGGAGGTCAGAGGACAAGTTGAGATGCTTGGCTCTCTCCTTCTACTATGTGGGTTCTAGGGATTAAAATCAGGCTGTGCTACAATGCATTTCTTCCCATTGAGGAATCTAGCCAGGCCCAGCAAAGAACATTTTTTAAAGAAGACATTCATTTAATTATTTTATTTTTTCGGTGTGCTTCAGTAACATTTTTATAACTCTAGTGAACTTTCCTTTTGCAGATATCCAGAATTTCTAAATGTACCACAATCCTGCACCGTATAATCATGAGATATTTTATGAGAAACATGTCATTTGGGATTGGTCACTATATGAACATTACAGTGTATCATGCAGTACTAAATCATATAAATTATTTATGTCATATAATCTTATAATACCAGTAAATATGGAGAATACTGGAGTATGAAACTTCTGTCAGCAAACCAATAAATACTGCATTATATTAAAGCATTTTAAAAATAATACAGGTAAAATTAATGAAAGAATGTAACAGTAAAAAATGATACAATGTAATGTAGTAAACATATAATAAAATAAAATGACACTTATCAGTCTTATCAAGTATTATATAGTATTCATATATAGAATACCTCATCTTATAATTTGATATGACTTGAGTGCAGTTGTGTTGAGACAATTGATTAAAGCAACTCAAGGAAGTAAGGATTAACTGTTACTCTTAGTTCAATGGCCCAGTCTGTCATGGCTAAGCAGTCTTGATGTCAGAAACTTGAGGCAGCTGGTCATAATACACCCACAGTCAGAAAACCTAGATGACTTCTGTGGCTCACATTACTTTTCCTTTTCCCTAGTCAGTCCAGGATGCTAAATATAGAATAAAGGCATCTATGTTTAATATAGATCTTCCCATGTAAATTGACCTAACCAACAAATTATTTACAGACATGGCCAAGAGCTAGATCCCCACAAATGGCAATTTTTAAAAATTTTGGATAATTTTTAAATTTTATTTTTTAAATAATTCAAATATATATATTATTTTCTATATTCGTTGTTTACATTTCAAAAGGTTTCCCCTTTTCCACTTCCCTCCTCACCATATGTCCCATAAGTCCTCTTCCCCCTATCAATTCCCCAATCACCCTCCCACCATTTCACTGTTCTGGTACTCTCCTATAAAACTGGATCCAGTCTTTTCAGGACCAGGGTCCTCTCCTTCCTTCTTCTTGGGAATCTTTTGATTTGCTAATTGTGCCTTGAGTATTCAGAGCTTCTGGGCTCATTAATATCCACTTATCAGTGATTGCATTTCATGTGTATTCTTTTGTGATTGGGTTAGCTCACTTAGGATATTTTCCAGATCCAACCATTTGCCTACAAATTGCATGAGTTCATTATTTTTAATTGCTGAGTAGTATTCCATTGTATAAATATACCACATTTTCTGTATCCATTCCTCCTTTGAGGGACATCTGGGTTCTTTCCAATTTCTGGCTATTATAAACAAGGCTGCTATGAACATAGTGGAGCATGTGTCTTTATTGCATGCAGGGGAATCTCTGGGTATATGCCCAGGAGTGGTATGACAGGGTCCTCTGGAAGTGTCATGCCCAATTTTCTAGGAAAATTGATTTTCCATGCTGATTTCCAGAGTGGTTGTACCATCTTGCAATCCTACGAACAGTGGAGGAGTGTTCCTCTTTCTCCACATCCTCGCCAGCACTTGTCGTCTCTTGAGTTTTTAATCTTAGCCATTCTGACTGGTGTGAGGTGGAATCTCAGGGTTGTTTTGATTTGCATTTCCCTGATGACTAATGATGTTGAACATCTCTTAAGGTGCTTCTTAGCCACCTGAATTTCTTCTGGTGAAAATTCTTTGTTTAGCTCTGTACCCCATTTTTAATAGGGTTACTTGGTTCTTTGGGGTCTAACTTCTTGAGTTCTTTGTATATATTTGATATTAGCCCTCTGTTGGATGTGGGGTTGGTGAAAAATTTCTCCCAATTTGTTGGTTGTTGTTTTTTCCTTCTGACAGTGTCCTTTGCTTTAAAGAAACTTTGTAATTTTATGAGGTCCCATTTGTCAATTCTTGATCTTAGAGCATAAGCTATTGGTGTTCTGTTCAGGAACTTTCCCCCTGTGCCCATGTCCTCCAGGGTCTTCCCCAGTTTCTTTTCTATTAGTTTCAGTGTGTCTAGTTTTATGTGGAGGTCCTTGATCCACTTGGAGTTGATCTTAGTACAAGAAGATAAGAGTGGGTCAATTCCCATTCTTCTGCATGTTGACCTCCAGTTGAACCAGCACCATTTGTCGAAAAGGCTATAAAAATATGGAAAGCTTCATGAATTTGCATGTCATCCTTGTGCAGGGTCCATGCTAATCTTCTCTATATTGTTCCAATTTTAGTATATGTGCTGCAGAAGCGAGCACTACATTTTATTTTTTTCATTTTTTATTTTTTTAATTAAAATATAATGAGATTGCTTCTCCTCTCCAGTACTCCACCATGACTCTTTCGTTGATGCCTTGCTCCTCTCTATGGTATCTGTCTCTTTCTTTGTTTTTTTTGTTTGTTCTTTCCTTCCTTCCTTCCTTCCTTCCTTCCTTCCTTCCTTCTTTTCTCTCCCCCTCTCTGTCTCTCTCTCTTTCTTTCTTTCTTTCTTTCTTTCTTTCTTTATATATATATATATATATATATATATATATATATATATATATACATCCCACCAAGGTTAACCATCACAATCTGCATCATCACAAACATAAAATCCATGTGTTCACTATAAAATGACAATGGCATACCCTCACAGAGTGGTGGGTTCATTTTAGTTTTGTGAGAACACTATTATGCCCATGCCATGTTGCTAAAGAAAGCATTAATTTAAAGTACATGCCTTTACATGGCTCCAAATTAGTACTATGCACTATTTGTGCAGAATTGTATGGAACTATCCTATGAACCTTATACAAACTTGCAGTGTAATACAGCCTTCAGTCTCAACAGTCTGTAAGATCAAAAAACAACAATAAAAGAGAAAATGTTGGCCCTTCATCTGTTGATACTGAGCATAACAGTACTTACTACATCTGCTTCCTATATGATGATTAAGAAGAATGTTATTCCAAGAGTTTGGTTACCTTACTGGCAACCATCACTATAATAAGGAATCCAATGAGCTAGAGTGATAGATACAATCCACTAAATTAATACCTCTAATAATTTAGCTTACATGTTCTAACATGGTCAAAAGAATGATGTGTAGTCAACGATACCTTGAACTGTGAGAGAAACTCCAGGATAAAGGGAAGAGAGCCATTTCCCTCAGAGGTATTTTGTTCCTGGATTGTTCTTATTTGTGATTTTGTACCTCTTGTGACAAACATTTACATCCAACTAATAGGACACATTTCTTCTTGTTGGATGTCAGAATACTGCTATAGAAGACAATGTTGTCAGTGTACCCTGAATCTGGATATGGGCTTCTGCTTTGATTTTGCACTTTCCTAGATATAATATGTAGTTTGTGCTATGCAATTGTATTTAAATTGATCTGTCCTAAGAAAGTTCTGGGAAAGAGATGCTCTGTCAATATTTAGTATCTGCTTACTGGCATTTATTTACCTGAGGTTTTCTCTGATCATGCCTTTCTGAACTCAAACAACCTACCTTGGGTCATTGCTCTCTTTGTTATGGAGAAGCTAAATTAGTAGAGGAACTGAGATACTGAGAAGACATGGTGATATGCTTCTATCACATTTATCTGAAAAGGACTGTTCAACCCAGTGTGGATGTACATTATTTTCTCATCCATCACACATTGAAACCAACAGTGCTAAAACCCATAACATTCAGAATTTTAAGGACTGACAACTATATATTCATCAGAGTGAATCATCCAGCCACGTAGACAAACACCAGGATCATCTCAGCTTATTTTCTTCCATGTTCCAAGAATTTCCTTTTTCCCCAATTGTTGAAAATGCTCTGTGCATTAGTTATCAGTTATTCAACTACGTTCTTATAAAATATCTAGCTGCACTACTAACACCAACTTATTTTTTAATATAAGGAATGGATTTAATTCCATTTCATAATTTTGGTTCATTTTGATTGGAATCTATGAAAGCTTTACATCTCATCATCAGTCTGCATAGCATATGTGTTTCCTGAATTGTAACTCTAATGAGCCCAAATAACCTCCTTTCACTTCTGAGTAAATGTGGTTCTCTTAGCTGTTGAGAGTTGGAAATGGGGACTATTCCATGAGACTGAGAGACAAGGCTGAATAAGAGAGGAAGCATAAAGCAGTCTTGAGAAAGTGAGAATGTAAAGATGCATTTCCTCTTTTGTGATTGATTCTATGGTCAGTTTTGGAGAATGTACCATGAAGTGCTGAGAAAGAGGTATATTCTTTTTTTTTTAAGATAAAATGTTCTATCAGTTTGGTCCATAACTTCTGTTAATTTCACTGTTTCTCTGTTTAGTTTGTTTCTATGATCTGTCCATTGGTGAGAGTTGGGTGTTGAAGTCTCCTACTATTAACTGTGTGAGGTACAATGTACTTTGAGCTTTAGTAAAGTTTGTTTTATGAATGTGGGTACCCTTTTATTTGGAGAATAGGTGTTCAGGATTGAGAGTATTTCTTGGTAAATTTGTCCTTTGATGAGCATTTTTGTTGTTGTTGTTGTTGTTGTTGTTGTTGAATTTTAATTTAATTTGATATTGAGAATGGCCACTCAAGCTTGTTTCTGGGGAACATATGATTGGAAAATTGTTTTCCAGCCCTTTACTCTGAGATAGTTTCTGTCTTTGATACTGAGGTTCATTTCCTGTATTTAGCAAAACGCTAAACCCTGTTTACATATCCAGTCTATTAGTCTGTCTTTTATTGGGGGATTGAATCCATTGATGTTAAGAGATATTAAAGAATAGTGATTATTGCTTCCTGTTAATTTTGTTGTTAGAGGTGGAATTATATTTGTGTGGCTATCTTCTTTTAGGTTTGTTGAAAGAAGATTAGTTTCTTGCTTTTCCTAGGGTGTAGTTTCCCTCCATATGTTGGAGTTTTCCACATATTATTCTTTGTAGTACTAGATTTGTGGAAAGACATTGCATAAATTTAGTTTTGTCATGGAATATCTTTGTTTTTCCATCTGTAGTAATTGAGAGTTTTGCTGGGTGTAGTAGCCTGGGATGACATTTGTGTTCTCTGAGGGTCTGTATCATATCTGCCCAGGATCTTCTAGCTTTCATGGTCTCTGAAGAGAAGTCTGGTGTAATTCTGATAGATCTGCCTTTATAGGTCACTTGTTCTTTTTCCCTTATTGCTTTTAATATTTTCATTGTTTTGTGTATTTGGTGTTTTGACTATTATGTGACAGGAGGAATTTCTTTCCTGTTCCAATCTGTTTGGAGTTCTGTAGACCTCATGTATGTCTATGGTCATTTCTTTCTTTTTTTTTTTTTAAGCTAAGGAAGTTTCTTCTATAATTTTGTTGAAGATATTTACTGGCCCTGTAAGTTGGAAATCTCTTCTCTACTCTATACCTATTATCCTCAGGTTTGGTCTTCTCATTGTGTCATATATTTCCTGGATATTTTGGGCTAGGAGCTTTTTGCATTTTGCCTCTTTTTTGACTGTTGTGTCACTGTTTTCCATGGTATCTTCTACACCTGATATTCTCTCTTTTCTTATATTCTGTTAGTGATGCTTGCATCTATGATTCCTAATCTATTCCCTAGGATTTCTATTTCCTAGGTTGTTTCCCTTTGTTATTTCTATATTGTTTCTATTTCCATTTTTAGATCCTGGTGGTCTTGTTCAGTTCCTTCACATGTTTGGTTGTGTTTTCCTATAATTCTTTAAGGAACTTTTGTGTTTCCTTTTTAAGGGTTTCTACCTGTTTACCTGTGTTCTCCTGTTTTTTGTTTGTTTGTTTTTGTTCTTTTGTTTTGTTTTTTAAGAGAGTTCTTTATATCCTTCTTAAAGTCTTCTATCATCATCATGAGATGTGACATTAAATCAGATTCTTGCTTTTCATGTGTGTAGGGTTATCCAGGACACATTGTGGTGGAAGAACTGGGTTCTGATGATACAAGAAGCCTTGGTTTCTGTTGCTTAAGCTCTTACCCTTGCCACACACCATCTGGTTATCTCTGGTGTTAGCTGATCTTGCTATCTCTAACTGTGGCTTGTCCCTCCTGTAAACCTCTGTGTCAGTGCTACAGGGAGACCAGTTCTCTCCAGGAGGAATTTGGGTATGGAGAGCTGTAGCATAGGTTCAGTTCCAAGGAGCAGATGGAAACTGGAAGGATCTTATCCCTGGCTGTTCCTTGTTTCCTATGTCCTGATCACTCTGGGTGCTCCCTCTTAGGCCAGGATTTGAGCAGAAGTGGTGGTCTCACAGGTGTGGTGGCACTCCTGGGAGACCAGCTCTCTCCTGGTGGTATTTGGGTATGGAGAGACTTGTGGCACAGGGTCAGTTCTGAGCATAGATGGAAACTGGAAGGATCCTGTCCTAGGCTTTTCCTCAATTTCTATGTCCTGAGTGCTCTGGGTTGGTCCCTCTGAGCAGAAGTGGTGGTCTTACCTGTGCTCACAGCTTGTCAGCACTCATAGGAGACCAGCTCTCTCCAGGCATTTGGGTATGGAGCACTGTGGCTCAGGATCAGTTCTGGGTACCATGGCACAGGATCAGTTCAGGATGCAGGTGGAAACCCTGTAAGATACATTTCTTGGAGCCAGACATTTTTATCAGGACCTATCTTCTCCCTTTAGGTTACTAGAAGATTTGCTGAAGTCTTTGGATAGATTCTGGTCTGAGAAATCAACTGCAAGAGAGACTACTTGTGGTCACTTTAAGTTCTGTCCTAAAAGAATGAGTGAATAGAGACATTGATGAAAATAAATAGTTGAATGAGAGAATTGTGTTACCTACCTGGGCCAAAATAATTTTTCTAGAGAAAAAGAAGGAGGAGAAAGAGTAGAAGGAGGAGGATGTAGAAAAGGAGTAGAAGGAGGAAGAGGAGGAAGAGGAGGAGGAGGAAGAGGAGGAGGAGGAAGAGGGGGAAGAGGAGGACGAGAAGCAGTTTCACTGGTGGTGAGTGAGAGCTACAGTCATCTATGGGTATACACATGCATATTAAAAATGCAGTTAGCAATTATACTGGTTTGGTAAGTGATGGTACAAAATTCCATTGTAAGTTTCATGGCCTTATCTCACAAGGCTCCATCCTCATAAAGAATGCCATGCTGCAGTTAATGATTGATTAGAGTGGGAGACTTAATCATTCCCAGATTACAATGAGTCCTTAATTGTTATCAGATATTAAGTGGTTAGCACTAAATTTTTATAAACATGAGCAACCCTAAGTAGATTCAGCAGTTAGTATTTATATATTTGAATATGTAAATTAATTTATAAATTAGATACTTATTATATATAATTTGAATACATTATTTTAAATATACATATTAGTAATAATATTTAAAGAAGATATAATGAATTTGAGAAGGAGGCAGATAGGAATACATGCAGGGTTGGAGGGATAAGAGAGAGAGAAGGAATGATGCACATAATGAACACACATATGAAATTTTAAAACATAAAGAAGTAAGAATGAATTCCTATCTTCAAGGAACCCAAAAGGTTTCAAAAGAGTGAAAACGCCTTCAGTCTCAGAAATTGAGAAGCACAAGTCATGGAGTTTTGCAACTGGCCTATCATCATGCTCTATGTTGCCTCCCTGGTGTAGAACTTAACACCATAGCGAGAAGAAGGAAGAAATAACAATTCTTCATTAAATTTAGATTCTTAAAACATTCTTGATTACACAAGAATTTTAATTACAAAGTCAAATTGCTTATGATTCTAAAGGTAATAAGGAAATGTTTTCAATTATCTTAACCAGATTAAACACTGGCCATGGTTTTCCACTGAGGGGCATGGTTAGGTTATACCTACTGAACAAACTTATACTCAGAAATGACTTTTGATCCAAAATTCTTATATGTTAGTTTTTGTTTTATCTTATCTTATTATTTTCCCATTCAAGTTTGTTTTGTCGGAAGAGACGGAAAGGGGGGTAGGTATGGATGAACTAGGGAATGGGAAGGAATTGGGAGCAGTAGCGGGAGGGGAACACTTATAAAATATATTTTGTGATAAAGAAGTTTATTTGAGGGAGGCTCCAGGGTGTTTATGGGAATAATTCTAGCTGAGACTCCTAGTGGTAGGCAAAACTGAACCAGAAGTGGCCTTCTCCTGTAGTGATGGAGGACTCCTTGTGGGATGAAGACACCAACCCACTCACAAAACCTTTGACTCAAAGGATTCCCTGCCTAGACACTGACAGAATGGACAACCAATGATTGGCCCAGCTTGAGACCCAATCCCTGATATTTTTAATGGTACTCAGTTATGCTTGCAGACAGAAGCCTACCATAACTGTTCTCTGAAAGGCTTCACACATCAGTTGGCTGAAGTAGATGGAGAGCCCCACAGTCAAACTTTAGAGGGAGTTCTGGGCATTCTGGGGGGAAGGATTGAGGAACCAGAGGGGATAGGAACTCTACAGGAAGAACAACAGCATCAAGTAACTTGTAACCTTGGTTGCTCCCAGAACCACCAGTTAAAAAGAATACACAGGCTGGAATACCTAGACGTCCCTGCATATATATAGCAGATGTACAACTTGGTCTTCAAGTGGATTCCACAGCAACTGAAATAGGGGGTGTCCCTAAATCTATTGCCTATGTGTGGACCTCATTGCCCTAGTGAGCTGCCCCATCTTGTCTTAGTAGGAGATGATGTACTTTGTCCTGAAGAGACTGATGAGCATGGGGGGATGGGATGATACTCACAGGGTATCCCTGTCAGAGGAGGTGGAAAGAGGGTGATTGGGACTATGTGGGGGGGGAGTGGAAAGCTGGGGGGCACTGATTGGGATATAAGTTAATAAATTAATGAAAAAGAAATAAAATACTTTGTCTTAGATATAGACTATTAATTGATATTAAAAATATTTTCATTATCATCTACAGAAAAATATTTATAAGATATGAAAAGAATCCAAAATGTATTTTCTGTGTTTTTGTCTATCCCATGATTAGAAGAATTTGGTGTAGTCAATTAGGTTGGACTGACAATAGTTTCTTAAACTTTCTGCATGAACATGCATAACAAACCCTCATCTAATTTTCTGTCTAACAAAATACCCAAAAGAGGTTTGAAAAAATTCAAATCATATTTTAAAAGCTCCCGGAAGCATTAAACACATCATAGTTTCCATTACTATCACCTTCGATCCCAATCCTTACAACATGCTGTAGCTCTCCAATCTTCAATTGTCCAAACAATCTTTAGATATTAAACAAGTCATTGGCTTTATCAAAATATTAGAGTCCACCATGTCTCTTTTCAATAAGTATTTTAAGGATATGGAATGCTCACCTTAAATACAGCAGTCATTGAGTATACTTTGTGTGATTTATGAGGACATTATTCTTAGCCTGCCATGATTTTATTTTCAGAATCCTTGTATATAGTTATTATAACAATAAAGCCAATGTACAGTCTTGTTACAGTTTTACAATTGTATTGTGTCTCCTTTTGGAGCTTTTCCCTTTCTTTGAACCAGAATCTGACTCTTTAATTATTCACCAGATCCCCAAATTCTCCTCACCTGAAACCATTCAGTTGTGCCACACTATGCTGAGACCCAGGTAAGGTACTGGAGCTCCTCTTCACTGCCCTCCCCCTTCCATTAGGTTCTGCCTCAATGGCCTGCAGTCATTTACCCAAAACCAAACATCTCCTTCTGGACGCTCACCACCAGTCCGAAATCTGTTCTTAAAGGGGATATATCAGAAAGTAAAATATGTTAGCCTGTTCAGAAAATAAAAACCTATGTTCAATGAAATAAGCATTAGAAGATGACAGGATATCGTAGGTCACATCAATTAACATGGATGCTATAATGATAAACTATATACTGCTCAAGGTAATTCTCAAGGAGTAAACCAGCCTTTAGCAACCAACTTCTCGCTATTTAGGACAACTGCTATAGTATTGGAAAATTGTACTATCTACTTACTTACTTACTTACTTACTTACTTACCTACTTACTTGCTTGATTTTCTAGACACCATTTCTCTAGGTGTAGCATAGGCTGTCCTAGAACTCACTCTGTAGACCAGGCTGGTCACAAACTCACAGAGATCTGCCTGCCTCCAAGTGCTGGGATACCACACTTGGTATCTTGGGACTATAGTACCACAGCCCAGCTACCTTCTTTAAGAATAAGCACTCATGAAGGCCCCACAAGTTAGGTGTAATAGTTTTTATCATCTACTAATAAGGATTGTATGAAGTTCTTAGCTAATTTGTCCAAGTGATGTGTAGAATATAGAATTTATGCTTTAAAAATAGTAGCCCCTCATTAAAATCAAGATGAAGGATTGATTTTTTTATTGTTTGACATAGGATAAAAATTTCCCTGTAATTTCAATATGTTTCAATGCTTATCAATTTTTCAATTCTTATCAGATATGAACAAGAGACTCTCCCGGACCCCACAGCACAAAGAGATGTCAGAAGCTGTATATAGCCAACTATACATACCAGGTAATGCTCACTAGGTGAGGTAGCAGAGCTAAAGAAATAATAAGGCTGTCAATACTGAGCACCTAGATGAAGTTGATGCCTATTAACTTAGAGTGGCAAAGATGTCAATAGTTTTATGAGTTACCTTCTGACATGAGCAGTGTGCTAGGAAGGCTGAAGAAATGCAAACAGTTTGATTTTTAACAGTTTAAATATTTTAGAAAAATCTCTCTCATGTCACAATGCTTCGTTGTAATACTGAAATGAACAAAAAATAAATAAAACATATTTGAAAATTGTTATAAGAAAGTGTAAACACAGAACATTGTGGAGCTGAAAATTGAGGTAACTCACTAAAAAAAAGAAAAAGTACCCCTTCCAAAAAACCCCGCACAAGCAGATGACAAAATTGCCAGCCAAACTTTGAGAGAAATATTCAGCTGCATGTCTCAATCTGTTCCATTTCATTGAAGATCGGGAGTACATGTTGATCTTTCTATTCTTCTATCAGGGAACAGAATCCTAACAAAAAGCCTTCAAGAGAGGAAGTAGAAAAGAAAGTAGAAGGAGGGCAAGGAGAAAGATTTATGGAGGAAATTGCTGAGTACAGAACCACCGAGTTTTCTCCTAGCTCCTCCAAAAAGAACATGTGATTTTTGAATAATTAACCCAATCACAAAAGAATGCTCATGAAATGCAATCACTGATAAGTGGATATTAATGAGCCCAGAAGCCCTAAATACTCAAGACACAAATAGCAAGTCAAATGATTCCCAAGAAGAAGAAAGGAGAGGACCCTGGGCCTGTAAAGATTGCATCCAGTTTAGTAAAGAAACCAAGGGGGGAGGGGGAATGATTGGGGAATAGTTGGGGGGGAGAGGAACTATGGGAAGTATGGTGGGTGGGAACTGGGAAAGGGGAAAGCCTTTGGAATGTAAACATAGAATATAGAAAATAAAAAAAAGTTATGCAAAGTTATGTGTATTTGTGTTGCATTTGTATATGAGCACAGCTGCCTGTGAGCATTATGAAGGTTCGTTGGATCTTCTAGTGCTAGATCTATAGATAGTTGTGATCTCTGGATGTGGTTGGTGGAAACTAAACTCTTAATGAAATAATTAAGTTCATCTCTGAGTAAAATTTCACTCTCTGATCTCCACACACTGCAATCTTTTAGTGTTAGACCTTCACCCCAGCACCTCACATAGGCAAAACACTGAAGTGGTCTTGAATTACACTCCATTACTCAGTGACACTCTGAAAGGTTTTATTCACCTGTGCTTGGAAAAACATTAATATTTGCTCCATTTGAGCTCTTTTAAGGTCATGACATATTTTGAAAACAAGTTACTTTTTTTTTCAAAAACTCTGAGTTTTAAATTTTAAAAGAAAATTTTCACCTTCTCAATAATTCGTGAGTATTTTTATGTAGATGTATAAATGTTCTAGGAAAGAAAAATAGAACATTATTTCCGAGAGATGGCCAACTAACTAACTGTACACACATTTATATATCCTGTTTATTCTCAGTATGTTGCTAGTACACTGGAAGTCAAAAAGAAAAAAATGAATTAGCTAGAGACACAAGAGGTTGCTTGAAATAAATCTTTACCCAGTCTTTTTTTGTTGTTGTTTTTAAAAAACCTACAGGCTCCAGAAGTAGATCCATAGCCAGCAAATCAAATTTCAGATTTCCCTAGCTTCAGTAAACACATTCAATCTCTGCCTCAATAGAGAGGAAATGTTTTCAAAATATTGCTTATTTATAAGCCTTCTCAAACAAAAGGGGTTTTATTGGCTCAGTCCCATTAATTATATTTGCTTTCATTTATTTCTTTTTAAAATGTGAGAAGAATTTACATCAGCTCAGAAAATGGTTCCTACTAAATATCCTTTGATCAATGAAAATTAATGATTGGGAGGATCAAGATGCTTGGCATAAAACCAAATAAAATCCAATTGACTTTTAGAAACAAAACTGAAGTAAACATTGGCTTTACTTAGCCAGAGAATCAACTTTCAGGAAGCAATTCATGATTTATTCTTTTCTAAAAGATATACTGGATTTATTTCAGGATAATCTAAAGTTATTAATTATATGAATTTACATTTTATTTTGTGAAATTGGTTAATCATACTTGATATTCATAGTACTATCTAAACTTTGAATTATACTTTAGAAATCCAGTAAAATATAGGGAAAGTAAAATGATAGTTGTTGACAATTAAAAGAGGAGAATGACATTTTCAATTGTCATTCAGAGTTGCTTTATACAAATATATATTTAGGCTTATTATTTTGTTGCATTACTTTGTCTATTCTTTAATTGCTATCATCCTCTATATCACTCGATGAATGACCATATGATAGGAAGAAATATTGTCAAATGGGAAATGAAAAAGGGTTAGCATGATTTTAAACAAGTTAAACTTGTCATTTTATTTTTCTTTTAACCAAATGCAGAAACACACACACAAAATGCATTCTTCATAATATAACATTTAACTAGTCAACTTAAGTGTTAGTCTCATGCATTCACAAGACAATCTACCAGATCAATGACATCACCCCTACATATGGTCTTCACTCTACTTGCTGATTAGATGACTATTACATGAATCATATATATATGTATGTATATATATACATACATATATATACATATATATATATGCATGTATACACACACACAAACACACACACACTCGAGAATCATCCTGTTTTACACCGTTCTTTTAGGGAACATTTGGTCATCAATTGCAGATTCCAGAAGCAAAGCATACTTCATGCTGGCCACTGATATATATAAGACAGACTAAGTGATTGATACTTATTATCCAAGAAATTCTATAGAAATGTATTTTCTATGTAGTGCTGGTGATAGATCCTTAAATTAAAGGCCAATATTTTCAAAAGTTCAAAATAGTCTATTGCTTTTTCTATAAGAGTTATTTCTTCTTCCTGTTTGGAAGTTCTTCTATTTGTAAATGAGAAAAACACGTATGTTTTCTCATTTAAGATATGATAAAAATACTGATGGTGAAATGAGTTTAACATATTTTCGTGTGTTAAATCATGTACTCTCAGAACTTAAGAAAAAACAAATGCCTTATGTTCATTGGTTACATTTAGTCAAACGTTAAAATTCTAGAATCAGTATTTTATAATTCATTTGCATCTCTGTTTTGTTAATAGAGATAGCTTCTTCTATTAGATTTGTCTTTATGTACTTGATAGAGCACTGAAGAATTTAGTGCTTAATGGCAATCTGTAATCTGGAACATTTTGAATAAATAATTTTAAGAAATATGCACATGTACCCACACACATGAACACACGTATACATACACATTTCAGTAGTTTAAATACATAAGATTCCTTTAACCACCAAGTTTGTGACTGAAATGTGTTTTAGATCAACATTATAATGTTTATGTAGAAAAGTTTTTGCGTTGAACATGAAAGCATAGACCAGTTCTAATGCTCTCTACTCATAGTTGCCTTAAATAATAATTAATTTTTTTAATCTAACTTGTCTGTGATATAGACCTATTTTATATATTGTTATTGATAATTATATAATTTCTGAAGGTAATTTTATTTATTGCTAAACTCATAATATAATTATTAATTACTGAATTTTTAAAATATTTGTCCAACAGTTGAAAGCCACACTAAACTGTACTTGGAGGGGCTCTCTGCCATCTTGGCTCCAGGACACTGGATAGATCTGACAGGCAGCACCTGGTACGCAGACATAGCCCGAGGCTAACATCTCTTGGGTCTCAGCTTGTCAGGCTTCTGCCTGCACCCAGGGTCTGGGCAGCTCTGTGGGCCTTCTGTGTGCTAACCCTGTTGGGGGTCCTTTGCCCTGCAGACTGACTGGCACGTGGAGCGGCTCTCCACCAATCCAACAAAATCCAAGAACACATTAAAATGATCATTCATCATGATCAAATAAGCTTCAGCCTAGGGCTGCAGGGAGGGTTCAATATATGGAAATCCATCAATGCAACCCACTGCATAAACAAACTCAAAAAAAAAAAACACATGGTCATTTCATTAGATGTTGAAAAAGCATTTGAAATAATTCAGCATCCTTTCATGCTAAAAGTCTTGGAAAGAACAGGAATTCAAGGCCCATACCTGAACATAGTAAAACTGTTAGCCAATATCAATCTAAATGGAGAGAAACTTGAAGCAATCCCACTAAAATCAGGGACTAGACAAGGCTGTCCTCTCTCTCCATATCTTCAATATAGTACTTCATGTACTAGCTAGAGCAATTCAACAACAGAAGGAGGTCAAAGGGATACAAATTGGAAAGGAAGAAGTCAAACTATCACTATTCGCAGATGATATGATAGTATATTTAAGTGATCCAAAAAACTCTGCCAGAGAACTCCTACAGCTGATAAACAACTTCAGCAAAGTGGCTGGTTATAAAATCAACTCAAGCAAATGAGCAGCCTTCCTATACACAAAAGATAAGCAGGCTGAGAAAGAAATTAGGGGAATGACACCCTTCACAATAGCCACAAACAATACAGAGCATCTTAGTGTGATTCTAACCAAACAAGTGAAAGATTTGTATGACAAGAACTTCAGGTCTCTGAAGAAGGAAATGGAAGAAGACCTCAGAAAATGGAAAAATCTTCCATGTTCATGAATTGACAAAATTAATAGAGTTAAAATGGCCATCTTGCCAAAAGCAATATACAGATTCAACGCAATCCCCATCAAAATCCCAACTCAGTTCTTCATAGAGTTAGAAAGAGCAATTCTCAAATTCATCTGAAATAACAAAACACAACAAAACAAAAACAAAAAATAACTCAGGGTAGCTAAAACTATTATCAACAGTAAAAGAACTTCTGGGGAAATCAGTATCCCGGAACTCAAGCAGTACTACAGAGCAATAGTGTTAAAAACTACATGGTATTGGTACAGTGGTATTGGTACATGGTATTGGTACAGTGACAGGCAGGTGGAACAATGGAATAGGATTGAAGACCCAGAATTGAACCCACACACCTATGGTCACTTGATCTTTGACAAAGGAGCTGAAAACATCCAGTGGAAAAAAAGATAGCATTTTCAACAAATGGTGCTGTCTCAATTGGAGGTCAGTATGCAGAACAATGTGAATTGATCAATTCTTATCTCCTTGTACTAAGCTCAACTCCAAGTGGATCAAGGACTTCCACATAAAACCAGACACACTGAAAATAATAGAAAAGAAATTGGGGAAGACCCTGGAGGATATGGGCATAGGGGGAAAATTCCTGAACAGAACACCAATAGCTTATGCTCTAAGATCAATAATTGACAAATGAGATCTCATAAAATTACAAAGTTTCTGTAAGGCAAAGGACACTGTAAAAAGGACAAAACGGCAACCAATGTATTGGGAAAAGATCTTCATCAACAATACATCCAACTGAGGGCTAATATCCAATATATACAAAGAACTCAAGAAGTTAGACCCCAGAAAACCAAATAACCCTATTAAAAATGGAGTAAAGAGCTAAACAAAGAATTTTCACCTGAAGAACTTTGGATGGCTGAGAATTGCCTTAAGAAATGTTCAACATCATTAGTCATAAGGGAAATGAAAATCAAGAAATGTGAGATTTCACTTCACACCAATCAGAATGGCTAAGATTAAAAACTCAGGAGACAGCAGGTATTGCCAAGGATGTAGAGAAAGAGGAACACTCCTCCACTGGTGGTGGGATTGCAAGCTGGTACAACCACTCTGGAAATCAGTCTGGCGGTTCCTCAGAAAACTGGGCATGACACTTCTGGACGACCCTGCTATACCACTCCTGGGCATATACCCAGAGGATTCCCCGGCATGCAATAAGGCCACTATGTTCATAGCAGCCTTATGTATAATATCCAGAAGCTGGAAAGAACCCAGATGTCCCTCAATGGAGAAATGGATATAGAAAATGTGGTATATTTATGCAATGGAATACAACTCTGCAATTTAAAACAATGAATTCATGAAATTCTTAGGCAAATGGTTGGATCTGGAAAATATCCTAAGTGATGTAACTCATTCACAAAAGAACACACATGGAATGCAGTCACTGATAAGTGGATATTAGCCCAAAAACTCAACCCACATAGCAAATCATTCCCAAGAAGAAGGAATGAGAGGGCCTGTGTCCTGAAAAGGCTTGATGCAGCATTGTAGGGGATTTCCAGGACAGAGGAGTGGGAGGGCATTGATTGGTGAACTGGCGGAGGGATGAGGACTTATGGAACTTAGGGGAGGGGGGAACCGGGAAAGGGAAAATCACTTCAATGTGAACAAAGAGTATAGAAAACACATACACACAGAAGATTAATGATGCTGAGACTATTCAACATTTTTCTATCTGTTCTAAACCACAATGAAGAAATAGAACTAATCAGAATTAGGTCTTATGCTCTGGCTTCTTTATGAGTAGAAAGTACTCATCAGACCCAAATATAAATTGTACACACACCACTTATATATGTGGACATGTTTATAAAACAAATTTTGTAACAATAAATTCTATTGCATCTTTAATCCTTATAAATAGTGCCATATTTCCTACCATAGGTTTTGTAACAGGTTTTATGCGGTCTAGTTGTGTGTGAACATGTTTTTTTTTTAAAGGTACTAAGTGAAACCAGCTACAAGAGTGTATTACTTTATTTTATTGTGAAAGTATATGTGAGGGTATCTTAACATGCACATGTTTCAATATGGAAATATCTTTGATTTACTTCTTTTCTGTTATGACATCTATGTCTTTGTGTCACTTTCAGAAGAACGGTGTGTAATTTCAAGATAACAAGTAATTACTCAATGGTTCCTTTCAGTGCTTTTATTAATAAATACTGATTTTTATCTTTCCTTTTTATTTATTTCCTTAATTTCCCACTCACTGGCCCCCTCTCAATGACTCCCACCCACAGTTCTTACCCCTGTTCCCCCCTCGCATTCTTCTCTGATCAGGTTGTGGCCTCTCTGGGTATCTCCCCTTAAACCCTGGCACATCAAGTCTCTGTGGGGCTAGGCACTTTCAAAATAAATAATGCCGTGTGTAAGTTTTGAGATATAAATATATTTTTCAAAATGTTAACCCAGTTGTTACAGCGCTGTTTAACACAAACTTTTTTTTTTAATTATTTAAATAAAATACTAACTTACTTTAGGTCAGATTCTTACTTTATGCTGGCCTAGCTTAGTGAGAATAATTCATTCTCCTTTAAGATCCCTGACTTCACTAGCCCTGGCTAGTTTCTTATGTTTACAATGCCAGGCTGATTTCACTTCTGTAGAGTGGGCCTCCAATACAATAAAAGGCACACATTTTAAACAGTTTATTCTTATAACTATATTTTGGTAATATTTTCATAGGCTCTTTTTGAAAATGTAAGTAAAATTGTCCAAACACTGGTTAATTTTATATCAACACAATAAGGAGCTACCACATTGTTTACTATAAAACTTGAAAAAATTATAACAAATAATTACATGATAGCATTCTTGTCAGACTTTGGATCCATTTGTGTGCAAGAGTATTGATGTATTTTGGGCTAAATTTGCCTATATCTTTGTCTCATAGTTAATGATACTAATACTTTTTTTGTAATTGTTAGCCAGTCAAAAATATTCATTCTTAAAGCATCTATCAAATTATTGCTTATTAGGCAATTCTTTTAATATTTCATTAATATATGCTCTATATGAAATTTACCTATTTGCAAATACACAACTAGGATGAGTTATGAAAAAGCCACAGATAATAGTAGCTGTCGCTAAATTTATAAGATAGGTGATTTCTGGAGGGAAAACCGGGAAAGGGGATAACATTTGAAATGTAAATAAATGAAATATACAATTAAAAATCAATTTTCATCAATTTTCCATCCAGGTTTATTTCTCCTTTGCTTAGGACCCTCTTTCACTTGACTAGCCTGAGATAAATACATGGAAGAACCCGTGGCTCCAGCAGCATATGTAGCAGAGGATGGCCTTGTTGGAAATCAATAAGAGAGCCGTTTGGTCTTGTGAAGGCTTGTTGGGTAATTTCAGGACAGGGAATTGGGAGTGGGTAGGTTAGTGAGCAGGGGGAAGGGATAGTAGGTTTTAAGAGGGGAAATGAGGAAAAGGAATACCATTTGAAATGTAAGTAAAGAAAATATTGATAAATGGGACCTCATGAAACTGGAAAGCTTCTGTAAAGCAAAGCACATAGTCAATAAGACAAATCAGCAACCTACAGATTGGGAAAAAATCTTCACTAACCCCACATCCAATAGATGGCTAATATCCAAAATATATAAAGAACTCAAGAAGCTAACCACCAAAAAAATCAAACAACCCAATCAAAAAATGGAGTATAGGACTAAACTGAGACTTCATAACAGAGGGATATAGAATGTCTGAGAAGCACCTAAAGAAATGTTCAGAGTCCTTAGTGATCAGAGAAATGCTAATCAAAATGACCCTGGAATTCTACCTTACACCAATCATAATGGCTAAGATAAAATCCACTGGTGACATCACATGTTGGAGAGGATATGGAGAAAAAGAAACACTCCACCATTGCTGGTAGGATTGCAAACTGTTAGAACCAGTCTGGAAATAAATCTGGAGGTTCCTCAGAATATTGGAAATAGATCTACTTGAAGACTCAGGAATATCACTCTTGGGAATATATCAAAAAGGTGAGCCAACATGCCACAGGGGCATGTGCTCCACTATGTTCACAGCAGCCTTTTTTGTGATAGCCAGAAGCTGGAAATAATCTAGATGTCCCAGGACAGAAGAATGGATACAGAAAGTGTGGTTCATTTATACAGTGGAATACTAATCAGCTATTGGGGAATAGTTGGGGGGAGAGGAATTATGGTGGGGGGGGACTGGGAAAGGGGAAAGCCTTTGGAATGTAAACAAAGAATATAGAAAATAAAAATTAAAAAAAAAAGAACAATGATATGCTGAGTTTTGCAGGCAAATGGATTAAACTAGAAAATATCATCCTAAGTGAGGTAACTCAGTCTCAAAAGGACATACATGGTAAGTTCTTACTAATAAGTGTATATGAGCCCAAAAACAGTATGGAATACCAAAGATACAGTACACAGAACTGAAAAAAATAACAAGCTGGAGTGCCTAGGTGAAGACTTCTCAGTTACACTTGGAAGGGAGAAGAAAGCAATCACAAGGGGAGAGAAAGGGAGGGACCTGGAAGGGAAAGTAGATGTGGCTGGGGCAAGAGGGGAACCTGATCTGGTATTGGTTGGAAAAGAACTGAAGCCTTCAGGGCGAGCAGAATGAATGGAAATAGGCAAATTCAGGAGGTAGGAGGTTGGGAGGACCCTCCAGAATGCACCAGAGTCCTGGGAGATGAGATACTCCCAAGACTAAAAGGGTGAGTTTTTAGATGAAATGCCCTACAGTAGGGAGAGGGAACTTATAGAGCCCACCTCCAGCAGGTAGAAGGGCATCAAGTAAGGGAGGGAGTTGCCATCCCGCACTCAAAACTCTGACCCATAATTGTTCCTGTCCAAAAGAACTGCATGGATTGAAATGGAGAGGAGCCTGGGGAAAATGAGGTCCAGCAACAGGCCCAAAGGGTAATACAGCTCAAGGGAGCTCCCATGGACAGATGCTATTGCTGAGGCTATGGGGTGCTCACAAAAATGGACTTGTCATGACTGCCCTCAGAAAAACCCAACAAGCAGCTGGAAGAGTCAGATGCAGATATTCACACCCAATCAATGGACAGAAACTGCTGACCCTTGTGGTTGAATTATGGAAAAGCTGAAAGAAGCTTGGGGAGGAAGGTGATCCTGTAGGAGGACCAGCAGTCTCAATTACTCTGGACCCCCAAGATCATCAAACACTGGACCACCAACCAGGCAGCATACACCAGCTGATATGAGGCCCTAACACATATACAACAGAGGGCTGCCAAGTCTGGGTTTACTCAGAGAAGATGTACCTAACTCTCATGTTACTGTGGGTCCCAGGGAGTTTAGAGGTCTGGTTGGGTTAGTGGTGAGTGGTGGGGATATCCTTCTGGAGACAGGTGATGGGGAGGAGGTATGTGATGTGAAACAGTTGGAGAATGGTTGGGGGGATGTGAGGAATAAAATCTGGAGTTTAAAATAAATAAATATAAGACAAAAAAGATGGTTAACCATCCTTTCACATATAAATTTGTCAGCATCTTTGCAAAACAACAGTTTGTATACTTCATACTTCAAAAGTTTTTCCTTATTATGAGAAATGGATAGTTATATATTCTGTTGATGGATCAGTTTAAAATGTGTATCAAAATGTTCTCTACTCATTAGCTCTTAGCCATAAAATGCAAGCATCCAGCTAACTTAAGAAGTATTCATAAAACACTAGGTGAACAAAGTCTCTTTCCAAAACATGTTCCTTTTTCATTATTATTATTAACTGTTATCATTCCCAATTTTATGATTTTGATCTGTTTATTCTATCTTACGGTTATGGATGATTTTCTTAGATGTATGTATGTATACTATGTGCCTGTCTTGTGTTAATACATGTCAGAAGAGTGTACTGAATCCTCTTGAATTGAGTCACACATGGCTGCAGACCACCACAGGCATGCTGGGAAATGAATCCAGATCCTCTGTAAAAATCAATGAGTGCTTTCATCCACTGAGTCATCTCTCCAGACCCTATAATACACTATTCTTAGACAAAACACACAATTTATAATGGAATATATTGTAGTTTAATCTAATTAATGTCATCTTCACCTACTTCCTTTCCTATTTTACAAAAGTTGAAAGATTGCAACAAAATAAAAGTCTATCTGTTTCATTATTTTAATAGAACCAAATGGAATTTCCCTCCCAGTCAAACCAAATAATTTGGTTACTCATACAACTAGCGAGGACTTTACATTTCAAAATTTATTACATATTTCATTTTATAACTCCTCCTCTAGTTTATACTTTCTACCTGAACAACATCAAAAAACACTTGTAAAGAAAATAAGGGTCTATTGAAATAATCTAGATTTAGCTCTACATTTAAAGACAATTGTTAAAGAATGCCATGTTTTATGTCTCATTTCTCTTTGAGCAGAAATATTAACCTACTAACTTCTGAATCTTCTTATTTTTTGAAACTCTCATATTAATTCTCAACACATTGGGACCTCTCAGAGTTCAGTGTAAACACACAAAATTAAATTAACAAAATGCATATAGAATAAATAATAATAAAAAGAAAAAAACAAGTCAAAAATTAACAAAATGCATAATTATTTTTGTTTATTATTTTTAACCAACATTCTTACGTACTTTAAAAATAATAAAAATAATAAATCAGTAGAATATAAATATATGCTATCTGTTATGTGATATTCTATACACCTCAAGTGGAGTATCTGGAATTATAGAGATGGCCTAGAACATAAGAGTACTTGCTGCTTTAGTAGAGGAAAGGAGTTAATTTATAACATCTACATTTGCAGTTCACAGTCATCTGTAACTCAAGCCAGAGGATCTACTACCCTTCTCTGGTCTCTGTAGGTACCTTCCCACCACATATAAGTCTGTCTCTCTCTCTCTCTCTCTCTCTCTCTCTCTCTCTCTCTCTCTCTCTTTCTCTCTCTCTTTCTCACACACACACACAAACACAAATTCATACACACAGTGACACATCACATACACATACATGCACACACAAAATGAAAATAAATTTAAAAGAAAAAGAAAACATTAACTACAAGTATTCTCAAATTCAAATTTGCTATTTTCAGTTTCAATCATAAGCATTCTTTCACCTTTGCTTAAATGTTGACCTTTTGAAATATTTCCAAATTATTTCAGGAATAATGACATTTATTTTCAACTGCCTTATGTTGTGAGAATCACTATAATTATTTCTTCTAGGGTAGCTCAAACCTCTGTAATTTGCTGGCTGAAAAAATTCAAAGGTCTTCAGACTTTAGTTTCACTTGGTAATTTCTTCTTTGTAATGACTTATAAATTATATAATATATCTAAAGAATATACTTATAAGGAAAAGCCAGTGTCTGACTTGTTCTTTGATTTGTCATTTAGCCAGCATTCCTATATTTTCATAGCCAATACCAAAAATTTAATTATAAGGCAATTATGAGTGATAATTTATGAGTGAACTAGGAGGCACGATTCAGCAAACAAACTCGTGCCAAATCTCTGCCACTTTCCTGCTTATTGCCCAGCAAATATACTCCTATAGACCTTAGCTCTGCTCATAATTAAATTTTGGGAGAGATAGTTCATATTGTAAACTTACATTCTATGTATTTTAACAGGAAGCTTATAATATTCTTTGTATTTTAATGCATAAAAATGAAAATATTACACATCAATTAATAACATTTTATCCACTGTGACTAGGATGTCTGTTAGACAATGTTTTTACAGTTAAAGGAGGTGTCAAGGTGCTAGGAAAATACATATATGACAGTAATGATTTGGTGCTGAATGTAATGATCCTGTTTACTGTTTTTCACATATTATATCCTGATTATACTTTTCTTTACCTCTACTTCTCTTAATTTCTCCTTACTTCCCCTCCTTTTTGGATCCACCTCATTTCTATCATTATAAAATGGAAAAGCTTCTAAGGGATAACAATAAAATAAAAAAAAATAAGATAAACAAAATTAACACAGTGAAGTTGGACAAGACAAACAGAAGGAAAGGGGCCTGAAAGAAAGTATAAAAAACAGAGAAGCATTCGTTTACATGGTCAGGCTTCCCATAGAAATAATAAATAGGAAGATATAACATATACACAGAGGACCTGGTGCAGACTCATGCAGGCCCTATGCATGCTGCTTCAGTCTCCATGAGTTAATAATGAGCTTTTATCATGTTGATTTAGAGGGCCTTGTTTTCTTTGTGTCTTCCATTTCCTCTGACTCTTAGACTCATTTTGTCTCATCTTCCATGGGGTTCTCAGAACCCTGAGGGGAGAGATTTGATAGAGATATCCCATTTAAGCCTATGTGTCTCAAGGTCTTTGCATAATGTCTGTGAGTTATTTGATTTTTTCCCCCTCTGCTGCAAGGGGAAGTTTCGCTGAAGCTAAAGAAAATCAATATTTTGTCCTTTTATTGAAAATAAGCTTTTTTTCATTAACTTATTTATTATTTCATTTTACATCCCTATCACAGGTCCCTGTCTGTCTCCTTGCCCTATAACCTCTCCTTATTTGCTAATAAGGGAGAAACCCCCCCCTTAGGTATCAACATCAAGTCATTAGGCACATCCTCTCCCAAAGGGGCCAGACTAGGAAGTCCAGTTAAGGGAATAGAATCTACAGGTAGGCAATAGTCAGAGACAGCCCCTGCTCCAGTGGGAACCCATATGAAAAGCAAGCTTCATATCTGCTACATATGTGTAGAGGGTTCGGGCTAGGTCCAACTCATTCTTATTCTGGTTGGTGGTTCAGTCTCTGGGAGCCCCCAAGGGACCAGGTTAGTTGACTGTTGGTATTCCTGTGGAGTTACTATGTCCTTAGTGTTTCTCAGTCCAACTCTTCCACATGACAGCCTGTGCTCCATTTAATGTTTGACTGTGGGTCTCTGCATCTGTTTCATTCAGCTGCTCTGTGGAGCCTCTCAGAGAAGAATTATCCTCCTAGGCTCCTATCTGTAAGCATAATGCAGTATCATTATTAAGTCAAGGACTGGTTCTTGCCCATGGGAAGGGTCTCAAGTTGGACCATCACTGACTGGCAACTCCTTCACTCTCTGTTCCATCTTCATACCTTCACATCTTGTAGACAGGACAGATTTGGGGTCAAAGGTTTTGTTAAGGGTTGGTATCCTCATCCCACTGGGAGTCCTGCCTGGCTACAGAAGGCAGCCACTTCAGGCTCCATATCTCCCACTGCTGGGAGTCTCAGCTAGAGTCACCCACGTATACTCTCTGGAGCCTCCCCCCAAATAAACATTTTGTCACACAATGTATCCTGTGTGTAAAACAAAGATTAGGGTTTTCCCTAACTCTGCTGTTGCCAATTCTTTTCTATCACCCATCTCATTCATATCTGCTCTCTTTCTGTTTCTCATTAGAAAACAAAATATGCTAAGGGATAATAATAAAATAAGATAAAACAAAAATCAACACGTAAGAATTAGACAAAACATACAGAAGAAACCAGAAAAAGCAGAAGAAGCAGAAGTGTCTCTCCCTCCCTCTTTCTTTCTTTCTTCCATTCTTCCCATCTCATTGTTTAAGCCAGGTAGACCTTTTATTTAGGGAGATGTGGAGGGGACACAGTGGCTGCCTTTGGGTGGAGGGATGAAGAAAGAGGGGAAGGGAGAAGGAATGGTGCCTTTTAGCATGGATGTGGAGCATGTGCAAGAGGATGACATGCAATAAGAGGCAACAGTGGGAGTTAGTGGCCTCTGCTAGTGATGACATGTCCGGCCCCTCAGATTGACCATGGAGGTACCTGATTGTTAATAGTACCATGTTTAGATTATAGACCTCATTCTTATAAAGCTGTGTTTTCCACACAAAGATTTTGGAATGTAACAGCAAAACAAAATATTCTGTGTTGTTAGGATCAGTCAGCTCTCCATTAAACCACTTTATTCTCATTATGGAATGGGACTAAAAACTGATTGCTTAGACAGTCCATAAAAACTTGCTGGAACTAAAAACTGATTGTGTAGACAGTCTATAAAACGTTGCTTGGAAATGACATGGTAAGACCAGTGTTTTAACCATGGATTATAGTTTGGGTTTCTGCAGAGCATTTAGGTTTCCTTGATCCATCACTATAGTACAGACTGCTATACATTTTTCTTATTTAAAAAAGAAATTAAGAAACAAATCTCTCTACTTCATTTTATATATTTAGGACTGTGAATATATATATATATATATATATATATATATATATATATATATATATATATATATATATATATATATATTCTGCTTCAATCCATGACACATTGTTGACAGTGATATAAATTACTGAAAAGTTCACCCTTAATTCTTGTCAGCCTTCCACTGAGGCATCTTATCCTTTTGAATTTCTGATTTTTAGGATACATGGGGTATATGCTTAATGGATTTTCAGTTGTTGAAAAAAATCTTCCGGCATCTAAAGAATTCTGAAATTCTCTCCAGCGACTGAGTGGGTGGATACATCCAGGAGCGCAGGAGCTGGGCAGCTCCACAATTCTCAGTACACTGATCCTGCCAGGGAAGAACTCTCTAGCAAAACTCTCAATTACCATAGATAGAGAAACCAAGGGATTCCATGACAAAAACAAATTTATACAATAACTTTCCACAAATCCAACCCTTCAAAGGATAATGAATGGAAAACACCAACAAAAGGAGGGAAACTACACAGCAGAAAAAGCAAGAAATTAATCTTCTTTTAACGAACCAAAAAGAAGAGAGACATACAAACATAACTTCACCTCTAATAACAAAAGTAACAGGAAGCAACAATCACTTCTCCTTAATATATCTTAATATCAATGGACTCAATTCTCCAATAAAAAGACATACACTAATAGGCTGGATACATAAGCAGGACCTAACATTTTGCTGCATACAGGAAAGTCACTTCAGGCAAAAAGACAGACTCTATCTCAGAGTAAAAGGCTGGAAAACAATTTTCCAAGCAAATGGTCCCAAGAAACAAGCTGGTATAGCCATATAATATGAAATAATATTGACTTTCAACATAAAGTAATCAAAAAAGATAAGGAAGAACACTTCATACTCATCAAGGGAAAAGTCTAGCAAGATGAACTATCAATTCTGTACATATATGCTCCAAATACAAGGGAATCCTCATTCATAAAAGAAACTCCATTAAAGCTCAAAGCACACATTGTACCCACACAATAATAGTGGGAGTCTTCAACATCACATACTCCAAAGGGCTATTAATAGAAACAGAAACTAATCAGAGACACCTTGAAATTAACAGAAGTTATGCACCAAATGGATTTGACATATATCTATAGAGCAGTTTATCCAAAACAGAAGAATATCACTTCTTCTCAGCACCACCTGGTACCTCCTCCAAAATTGACAATATATTAGGTCACAAAACAGACTTCAGTAGATATGAGAAGATTGAAATAATTCCATGCACCCTATCAGATCACCATTGTCTAAGACTGGTCTTCAATAACAACAAAAACAACAGAAAGCCCACATACACGTAGAAACTGAACAACATTCTACTCATTGATAATTTTATCAAGAAAGAAAGAAAGAAAGAAAGAAAGAAAGAAGGAAGGAAGGAAGGAAGGAAGGAAGGAAGGAAGGAAGGAAGGAAGGAAGGAAGAGAAAGATACCAGGCAGGCCCAGCGCCACCAAGGCTCTGCAGGACTTCTCCACACCCTCTGGCCTTGCACCTAGGCAGCAGGTGGCAGCCAGCTCGCGGTCCCTTAGAGCAGCGGTCACACAAAAATCACGTAAGAAATACAGAAGAATGTGGGCCAATAAGTAGAAGCTATGAAAGAGGAAACACAAAAATCTCTTAAAGAAATACATGAAAACACAATCAAGCAAGCGAAAGATTTGAGCATATCCATCCAGGTTCTAAAAACAGAAGTAGAAACAACTAAGAAATCGCAGAGGGAGGCAACATTGGAGATAGAAAACCTTGGGAAGATCGAGCTAATCCCATGCCTCCTATCACATCACCATGGAGTAAGAGTGGTCTTCAATAGCAACAAAAACAACAGAAAGCCCACATACACATGGAAACTGAACAATACTCTACTCAATGACACCTTGGTCAAGGAAGAAATAAAAAAAGAAATCGAAGAATTTTTAGAATTCAATGAAAATGAAGGTACAACCTACCCAAATCTATGGGACACAATGAAAGCAGTGCTAAGAGGAAAACTCATAGCTCTAAGTGCATCGAAAAAGAAACTGGAGAGAGAGCATACACTAGCACCTTAACAGCACACCTTAAAGCCCTGGAAGAAAAAGAAGTTAATTCACAAAGAAGGAGTAGAAGACAAGAAATCATCAAACTCAGGGCTGAAATCAATCAAGTAGAAACAAAGAGAACCATACAAAGAATCAACAAGACCAGGAGCTGGTACTTTGAGAAAATCAACAAGATAGATAAACCCTTAGCTAGACTAACCAAAGGACACAGAGACAGTATACAAATTAACAAAATTAGAAATGAAAAGGGAGACATAACAAGAGAACCTGAGGAAATTCAAAAGATCATCAGATCCTACTACATAGGTCTATACTCAAAACAACTGGAGAATCTGGAGGAAATGGACAATTTCCTAGAAAGATACCAAATACCAAAATTAAATCAGCATCAAGTAGATCAGCTAAATAGTTCCATAACCCCTAAAGAAATAGAAGGGGATATAGAAAGCCTCCCAACCAAAAAAAGTATGGGACCAGATGGTTTTAGTGCAGAATTCTACCACACCTTCAAAGAAGACTTAACACCAATACTCTTCAAACTAGTCCACAAAATAGAGACAGAAGGGACACTGCCCAACTCATTCTTTTAAACCACAATTACACTGATACCTAAACCACAAAAAGATCCAACAAAGAAAGAGAACTACAGGCCAATTTCTCTTATGAATATTGATGCAAAATACTAAATAAAATTCTTGCTAACTGAATCCAAGAGCACATCAAAACGATCATTCACCATGATCAAGTAGACTTCATCCCAGGGATGCAGGGATGGTTCAATATACGGAAATCCATCAATGTAATCCACTACATAAACAAACTAAAAGAAAAAAACCACATGATCATCTCATTAGATGCTGAAAAAGCATTCGACAAAATTCAGCATCCTTTCATGCTAAAAGTCTTGGAAAGAGCAGGAATTCAAGGCCCATACCTAAACACAGTAAAAGCAATCTACAGCAAACCAGTAGCCAACATCAAAATAAATGGAGAGAAACTTGAAGCAATCCCACTAAAATCAGGGACTAGACAAGGCTGCCCTCTCTCTCCATATCTTTTCAATATAGTACTTGAAGTTCTAGCGAAAGCAATTAGACAACATAAGAAAGTCACAGGGATACAAATTGGAAAGGAAGAAGTCAAAGTATCATTATTTGCAGACAATATGATAGTTTACTTAAGCAACCCAAAAAAACTCCACCAGAGAATTTCTACAGCTGATAAACAACTTCAGCAAAGTGGCTGGTTATAAAATTAACTCAAGCAAATCAGTAGCCTTCTTGTACTCAAAGGACAAGCAGGCTGAGAAAAAAGTTAGATAAATAACACCCTTCACAATAGCCACATACAACATAAAGTACCTTGGCGTAACTCTAACCAAACTAGTGAAAGATCTGTATGACAGGAACTTCAAGTCCTTTTAGAAAGAAATCGAAGAAGACCTCAGAAGATGGAAAAATATTTCTTGCTCCTGGATTGGCAGGATCAATTTAGTAAAAAGGGCCATCTTGCCAAAAGCAATATACAAATTCAATGCGATCCCCATCAAAATCCCAACTCAATTCTTCATAGATCTAGAAAGAGTAATTCTCAAATTCATCTGGAGCAACAAAAAACCCAGGATAGCTAAAACTATTCTCAACAATAAAAGGACTTCTGGGGGAATCAATATCCCTGACCTCAAGTAGTACTACAGAGCAATTGTGTTAAAAACTGCATGGTATTGGTACAGCAACAGGCAAGTAGATCAATGGAATAGGATTTAAGACCCAGAAATTAACCCACAGACTTATGGTCACTTGATCTTTCATAAAGGAGCCACAACCATCCAGTGGAATAAAGATAGCCTTTTCAACAAATGGTGCTGGTTCAACTGGAGGTCAAAATACAGAAGAATCCGAATTGACCCACTCTTATCTCCTTGCACTAAGATCAACTCCAAGTGGATCAAGGACCTCCACATAAAACCAGACACACTGAAACTATTAGAAAAGAAACTTGGGAAGACCCTGGAGGACAAGGGCACAGGGGGAAAGTTCCTGAACAGAACACCAATAGCTTATGCTCTAAGATCAAGAATTGACAAATGGGACCTCATTAAATTACAAAGTTTCTGCTAGGCAAAGGACACTGTCAGAAGGACAAAACGGCAACCAACAAAGTGGGAAAAGATCTTCACCAACCCCACATCCAATAGAGGGCTAATATCCAATATATACAAAGAACTCAAGAAGTTAGACCCCAAAGAACCAAATAACCCTATCAAAAAATGGGGTACAGAGCTAAACAAAGAATTTTCACCAGAAGAAAGTCAGATGGCCGAGAAACTCCTTAAGAGATGTTCAACATCATTAGTCATCAGGGAAATGCAAATCAAAACAACCCTGAGATTCCACCTCAAACCAGTCAGAATGGCTAAGATTAAAAACTCAAGAGACAACCAGAGCTGGCGAGGATTTGGAGAAAAAACAACACTCCTCCACTGTTGGTGGGATTGCAAAATGGTAAAACCACTCTGGAAATCAGTTTGGTGGTTCCTCAGAAAATTGGGCATGCCACTTCCAGGGGACCCTGCCATACCACTCCTGGGCATATACCCAGAGGATTCCCCTGCATACAATAAAGACACATTCTCCACTATGTTTATAGCAGCCTTGTTTATAATAGCCAGAAATTGGAAGGAGCCCAAATATCCCTCAAAGGAGAAATGGATACAGAAAATGTGGTATATTTATACAATGGAATACTACTCAGCAATTAAAAATAATGAATTCATGCAATTTGTAGGTAAATGGTTAGACCTGGAAAATATCATCCTGAGTGAGTTAACCCAATCACAAAAGAATACACATGAAATGCAATCACTGGTAAGTGCATATTAATGAGCCCAGAAGCCCTAAATACTCAAGGCACAATTAGCAAGTCAAATGATTCCCAAAAAGAAGAAAGGAGAGGACCCTGGGCCTGTAATGTTTGGAACCAGTTTTGTAGACCCAGAACAGAGAAACTGTGGGGGGAGGGGGAATGATTGGGGAATAGTTGGGGGGGGAGAGGAATTATGGGACATATGGTGGGGGGGACTGGGAAAGGTGAAAGCCTTTGGAATGTAAACATAGAATATAGAAAATAAAAATTAATAAAAAACTCAGGGGACAGCAAATGCTGGAGAGAATCTGGAGATAGAGGAACACTCTTCCATTGCTGGTAGACTTGCAAGCAGGTAAAACCACTCTGGAAATCAGTTTGGTAGTTCCTCAGAAAATTGGACATACCACTGTCTGAGGACCCAGTTATACCATTCCTGGGCATATTCCCAGAAGATGCTCCAACATGTAATAAGGACACCTGCTCTACTATGTTCAAAGCAGTCTTGTTTATAAGAGCCAGAAGCTAGAAAGAACCCAGATATCCCTCAACAGAGTAAAGAATACAGAATTATTTACACAATGGAGTACTACTTAGCTATTAAAAACAATGAATTCATGAAATTCTTAGGCAAATAGATGGAGCTAAAAAATATTATCTTGAGTGAGGTAACCCAATCACAAAAGAACACACATGGTATGCTCTCGCTGATCAGTAGACATTAGCTCAAAAGCTTGGAATACCCAAGATTCAACTCATAGACCACATGATGCTCAAGATGAAGGAAGACCGAAGTGTGGATACTTTGATCCTTATTGGAAAGTGGATCCAAACACCCATTGTTTACAGCCAACCAATAGAATGAGCATAGGGTCCCTAATGGAGAAGTTAGAGAGAGTACCCAAGGAGCTGAAGAGGTTTGCAGCACTACAGGAAAAACAATAATATGTACCAACCAGACCCCACAGGGCTCCCAGGAACTAAGCCATCAACCAAAGTGTACACATGGAGGGCCCCACAGCTCCAGCTACGTATGTAGTAGAAGATGACCATTTTAGACATCAGTGAGAGGAATTGAATCTGTGAAGGTTTAATTTCCCCAGAATAGGGGAACACAAGTCAGGAAATTGCAGGGCAGGGTGAGCAGGGAGAATGGGGATGGGGTAGGAGGTTTTCAAAGGGGTAATGCAGAAAGGGGATACCATTTGAAATGTAAATAAAACAAACATCTAATAAAAAAAAGAATTCTTCTAATGAGGAATGCTACAATCAACACTTGTCAAAGTGTTCATTTATAAAAAAAGTTTTATATCTCAAAATACTCCCTGGATACCAGCTCTCCCCTGGCAGAACCAGTGCAAAGATGGCTGTGGAACAACCCAGATCCTGGATGCAGATGGTGACTGGAAGGATCCTGTCCCAGCTGCTCCAGCCGATCCTGTGCCCTGTGTCCTACAGTCTGTATCTGCTTTGAACAGTCACTGCAGAGAAAATGGTGATCTCACTTCCAAGCCTGGGAGTCAGAGCACTGAGTATTTCAGATAATAAATTTCTTTGACTTTTGGTGTGTTTTAAGAAATTTCTTCAATGGCTTTTCCCAGGTCACTGTAGCTAGCAGCAGCAATTTCCATTTTAAAATTACTTCTTTCAGTTATATCTTTTTTTTTTCTAGCCAGCTTAATGACATGTAGTTGGGTTTTCTACTTTCTCAGTGTTAACGTCACACAGATGTTCGTTTATGGAGATCACAGCTGCCCTTCTAAATGTTCTTTCACATAAATGCATTAAGAGAAAGATTAAGTAAAAGCACGTACATGTTGATTTTTTTAAATTATATGTTCCATGAAATTTTGATCTTAGTAGACTAAAAAATATTCTTATAGTAATTAAAATTAGACTCAAAAATACCCTTGTACTAATTAAAATATTCTTGTAGGTAAGGAAGTGTCAGCTAAAATATTAAGAATATTTTATCAACAGCTTGGGAAAGAGTTATGAACATAATGAATCAATTTAAAACATTTTTAATGTATATTATTGTGCTGAATTGCTGTTGTGAGTTAAGGATTGTGAAAACTTAAAATTATACTGAAATGTTTACATGTTATATTGGACTTTATATTGTATTTAAATATTATATTACATGAGTCACATCCATAGGCACGCCGGATTACATGTACTTACTATACCTTCTCATTAAACTCCATTTGCTGAAAATGTTTTGCTTTCTACTTATCAGTCATAAATTTTCATACTAAAGCACCTGAATTCTACTTATGGATTAATATAGGAACACAAATAGTTCTTTTTGTGACAGCATTTTAATTCTCATAATTTACAATCATCCATACACTTGACTTTTTGATATCCTTAGGAATCCCTCCTATTTAGTTCAGAAAGCATTCCAGAGATTTAAGGGTTAAAGTTAGCTCCCTTGCTCTATCTTAACAGGCTGTCACTCTTTTTTTTTATTCTTTTTTTTTTAATTTTTATTTTCTATATTTTATGTTTAAATTCCAAAGGCTTTCCCCTTTCCCAGATCCCCCCTCCCTATGTCCCATAATTCCTCTCCCCCCCAACTATTCCCCAGTCATTCCCCCTCCCCCCACGGTTTCTCTACAAAACTGGATCCAATCTTTCCAGGCCCAGGGTCCTCTCCTTTCTTCTTGGGAATCATTTGACTTGCTAATTGTGCCTTGAGTATTTAGGGCTTCTGGGCTCATTAATATCCACTTATCAGTGATTGCATTTCATGTGTATTCTTTTGTGACTGGGTTAGCTCACTCAGGATGATATTTTCCAGGTCTAACCATTCACCTACAAATTGCATGAATTCATTATTTTTAATTGCTGAGTAGTATTCCATTGTATAAATATACCACATTTTCTGTATCCATTCCTCCTTTGAGGGATATTTGGGCTCCTTCCAATTTCTGGCTATTATAAACAAGGCTGCTATAAACATAGTGGAGCATGGCTGTCACTCTTTATTACATTGGGTTCTTTATTGGTCTGTGTCCACAAATCACCACATTTTATGTCACTTGTCACTAAGGACCTTAGACTTTCCTGAACAAATCCTACCTTTTATGGATAAACACTCAATTTGTCCTGAAGGACATAGTGTGTGAATGTCAGCTCCTATAGTTTGTGACATAATACTAAAATTCCCAACTTTTAGGTCAAACCTAATCATGCTGGAGTTAGGTGGATGAAACTCAAAAGTCTATTCTGAAATATGATAAAAGCTCAGCAGAATGAAGAAAATTCTGTTCTTATATTCTTGGCCCAGTGATTTAACGCTATACATTTCTTACTGTAGAACAATAATCTTCTTGGGTTGTCTTCTTACTGTGTATGGTACAAATAGATACTTAGGCTAAGTGATACAGCTGTGGAACATTTTGTTTTGTGCTGAGAGTTAATATATTTTCCTTTTTGATAATGAGTGCAAAAGACTTAACCTCTTGTGCAGGCTGACAAAATCCTTAGAGCCAGCTGTTTAAACTTAATTAAAACAGCAAATATGAGCTTTTCAATGCTTTATACAATACTTTATGCAGACCCAACTTTTTACCATGTCTTACTTTAGTGCCTCATATTGTCTTTTTGAAAACTCCATATTAACTCACTTGGAATGAGAAAAAACATATGGTTTTCATTCTGAAATGTACTTATTTATACCTATGTGATAACATCTTTGGTACAGTAAAGTACAGATTGCCAAGTACAGATTGCCAACTCAATATCTGAGTTGTTGACGACCCACTCCACATTAGAGAATCCATCCCTGACATTGTTTTGTGATCAAGAACCTAAAGAATAGATAGCCCAGGTCCCAAGAGTAAAGTCAACTACTTATGTTCAAAGCAACAAGAAACAATAAAACAAACAAAAAAACAAACAAAAAACTCTAAAAAACAATTGTAGGCAAAAACGCAAAACACATAGAAATAACATGGCATTGTGCTATACAGCTCAATCACTCAATGCCTTGCTCCAACATCCTAAGAAAAGCTTCCTTTTGCAGCAGATGGGAACAGATACTGAGACCCCCACATTGTGCAAAAAGTGAAAGCACCTTGGAATGCTCAGCTCTCATCTCTATTCTAGATGTTTTTATCAAATCTCTCCCCTCAGGGCTCAGGAAACCCTGCAGAAGAGGAAATGAAACTGGTAAAAGCTAGAGGGGATAGAGAACACCAAGAAAAAAAGGATCTCTAAATCAGTATGATTTATGCACTTATGAACTCACAGAGATTGAGCTTACACAGGACCTGCATGGGCCTGCACAAGGTGGGGGATCCACAGCTGAAAAAAAGAAGTGAACACATGGCCCCACTCCTAACCCACAAGCAATCTCTGATTTGCAACCACTTGAAAATGAAAATTGACTTTTCTCCAAAAGAGCCTCACTGGGGGAACAAACTGCTCTTAAGTGTTGACTGCATGGTTAGCAGTAGATGAGCAGCAAAGAATGAACTCAATAAAACTATTGGATGTTTTTTATGTCATAATATCATATTATGGCTCTCCTGTTCCCTTACATTTTTTTTTGTTTTGTTTTTTTTTTTTTAGTTATTTTTATTTTCTATATTCTATGTTTACATTTCAAAGGCTTTCCCCTTTCCCAGTTCCCACCCACCATAGTTCCCATAGTTCTTCTCCCCCCCAACTATTCCCCAATCATTCCCCCTCCCCCCTCGGTTTCTTTACTAAACTGGATGCAATCTTTATATGCCCAGGGTCCTCTCCTTTCTTCTTCTTGGGAATCATTTGACTTGCTATTTGTGTCTTGAGTATTTAGTGCTTCTGGGCTCATTAATATCCACTTATCAGTGATTGCATTTCATGTGCATTCTTTTGTGATTGGGTTAGCTCACTCAGGATGATATTTTCCAGGTCTAACCATTTACCTACAAATTGCATGAATTCATTATTTTTAATTGCTGAGTAGTATTCCATTGTATAAATATACCACATTTTCTGTATCCATTCCTCCTTTGAGGGATATTTGGGCTCCTTCCAATTTCTGGCTATTATAAACAAGGCTGCTATAAACATAGTGGAGCATGTGTCTTTATTGCATGCAGGGGAATCCTCTGGGTATATGCCCAGGAGTGGTATGCCAGGGTCCTCTGGAAGTGCCATGCCCAATTTTCTGAGGAACCGCCAAACTGATTTCCAGAGTGGTTTTACCATTTTGCAATCCCACCAACAGTGGAGGAGTGTTCCTCTTTCTCCACATCCTCGCCAGCACTTGTTGTCTCTTGAGTTTTTAATCTTAGCCATTCTGACTGGTGTGAGGTGGAATCTCAGGGTTGTTTTGATTTGCATTTCCCTGATGACTAATGATGTTGAACATCTCTTAAGGTGTTTCTCGGCCATCCGAATTTCTTCTGGTGAAAATTCTTTGTTTAGCTCTGTGCCCCATTTTTTGATAGGGTTATTTGGTTCTTTGCGGTCTAACTTCTTGAGTTCTTTGTATATATTGGATATTAGCCCTCTGTCGGATGTGGGGTTGGTAAAGATCTTTTCCCACTTTGTTGGTTGCCGTTTTGTCCTTCGGACAGTGTCCTTTGCTTTGCAGAAACTTTGTAATTTTATGAGGTCCCATTTGTCGATTCTTGATCTTAGTGCGTACGCTATTGGTGTTCTGTTCAGGAACTTTTCCCCTGTGCCCAAGTCCTCCAGGGTCTTCCCAAGTTTCTTTTCTAATAGTTTCAGTGTGTCTGGTTTTATGTGGAGGTCCTTGATCCACTTGGAGTTGATCTTAGAGCAAAGAGATAAGAGTGGGTCAATTCGCATTCTTCTGCATGTTGACCTCCAGTTGAACCAGCACCATTTGTTGAAAAGGCTATCTTTATTCCATCGGATGGTTGTGGCTCCTTTATCAAAGATCAAGTGACCATAAGTCTGTGGGTTAATTTCAGGGTCTTCAATCCTGTTCCATTGATCTGTTTGCTTGTTGCTATACCAATACCATGCAGTTTTTAACACAATTGCTCTGTAGTACTGCTTGAAGTCAGGGATATTGATTCCCCCAGAAGTCCTTTTATTGTTGAGAATAGTTTTAGCTATCCTGGGTTTTTTGTTGCTCCAGATGAATTTGAGAATTGCTCTTTCTAGATCTATGAAGAATTGAGTTGGGATTTTGATGGGGATTGCATTGAATCTGTATATTGCTTTTGGCAAGATGGCCATTTTTACTATATTGATCCTGCCAATCCAGGAGCAAGAAATATTTTTCCATCTTCTGAGGTCTTCTTCGATTTCTTTCTTCAAGGACTTGAAGTTCCTGTTGTACAGATCTTTCGCTTGTTTGGTTAGAGTTACGCCAAGATACTTTATGTTGTTTGTGGCTATTGTGAAGGGTGTTATTTCCCTAATTTCTTTCTCTGCCTGCTTGTCCTTTGAGTACAAGAAGGCCACTGACTTGCTTGAGTTAATTTTATAGCCTGCCACTTTGCTGAAGTTGTTTATCAGCTGTAGAAGTTCTCTGGTGGAGTTTTTTGGGTCGCTTAGGTAAACTATCATATCGTCTGCAAATAATGATAGTTTCACTTCTTCCTTTCCAATTTGTATCCCTTTGACTTCCTTATGTTGTCTAATTGCTCTTGCTAGAACTTCAAGTACTATATTGAAAAGATATGGAGAGAGAGGGCAGCCTTGTCTAGTCCCTGATTTTAGTGGGAATGCTTCAAGTTTCTCTCCATTTATTTTGATGTTGGCTACTGGTTTGCTGTAGATTGCTTTTACTATGTTTAGGTATGGGCCTTGAATTCCTGCTCTTTCCAAGACTTTTAGCATGAAAGGATGCTGAATTTTGTCGAATGCTTTTTCAGCATCTAATGAGATGACCATGTGGTTTTTTTCTTTCAGTTTGTTTATGTAGTGGATTACATTGATGGATTTCCATATATTAAACCATCCCTGCATCCCTGGGATGAAGCCTACTTGATCATGGTGGATGATCGTTTTGATGTGCTCTTGGATTCGGTTAGCAAGAATTTTATTTAGTATTTTTGCATCTATATTCATCAGAGAAATTGGCCTGAAGTTCTCTTTCTTTGTTGGATCTTTTTGTGGTTTAGGTATTAGCGTAATTGTGGCTTCGAAGAATGAGTTGGGCAGTGTCCCTTCTGTCTCTATTTTGTGGACTAGTTTGAAGAGTATTGGTGTTAAGTCTTCTTTGAAGGTCTGGTAGAATTCTGCACTAAAACCATCTGGTCCCGTACTTTTTTTGGTTGGGAGGCTTTCTATAACCCCTTCTATTTCTTTAGGGGTTATGGGACTATTTAGCTGGTCTACTTGATGCTGATTTAATTTTGGTATTTGATATCTGTCTAGGAAATCGTCCATTTCCTCCAGATTCTCTAGTTGTTTTGAGTATAGACCTTTGTAGTAGGATCTGATGATCTTTTGAATTTCCTCAGTTTCTGTTGTTATGTCTCCCTTTTCATTTCTAATTTTGTTAATTTGTATACTGTCTCTGTGTCCTTTGGTTAGTCTGGCTAAGGGTTTATCTATCTTGTTGATTTTCTCAAAGAACCAGCTCCTGGTCTTGTTGATTCTTTGTATGGTTCTCTTTGTTTCTATTTGATTGATTTCAGCCCTGAGTTTGATGATTTCTTGTCTTCTACTCCTCCTGGGTGAATTAACTTGTTTTTCTTCCAGGGCTTTAAGGTGTGCCATTAAGCTGCTAGTGTATGCTCTCTCCAGTTTCTTTTTGGATGCACTTAGAGCTATGAGTTTTCCTCTTAGCACTGCTTTCATTGTGTCCCATAGATTTGGGTAGGTTGTACCTTCATTTTCATTGAATTCTAAAAAGTCTTTGATTTCTTTTTTTATTTCTTCCTTGACCAAGGTGTCATTGAGTAGAGTATTGTTCAGTTTCCATGTGTATGTGGGCTTTCTGTTGTTTTTGTTGCTATTGAAGACCACTCTTACTCCATGGTGATCTGATAAGAGGCATGGGATTAGCTCGATCTTCTTGTATTTGTTGACATCTGTCTTGTGACCGATTATATGGTCTATTTTGGAGAAGGTACCATGCGGTGCTGAGAAAAAGGTATATTCTTTAGCTTTAGGATGAAATGTTCTATATATATCTGTTAAATCCAATTGGTCCAGAGTTTCAATTAGTTTCACTGTGTCCCTGTTTAGTTTCTGCTTTCCTGATCGGTCCATTGAGGAGAGTGGGGTGTTGAAGTCACCCACAATTATTGTGTTAGGTGTAATGTGTGCTTTAAGCTTTAGTAAGGTTTCTTTTACGAAGGAGGGTGCCCTTGCATTTGGAGCATAGATGTTCAGTATTGAGAGCTCTTCCTGGTGGATTTTCCCTTTGGCCAGCAAGAAGTGACCTTCTGAGTCTCTTTGGATGATTTTAGGTTGAAAGTCAATTTTATCTGATATTAGAATGGCTACTCCAGCTTGTTTCCTGAGACCATTTGCTTGTAAAATTGTCCTCCAGCCTTTTACTCTAAGGTAGTGTTTGTCTTTAACACTGAGATGTGTTTCCTGTATGCAGCAAAATGTAGGGTCCTGTTTCCGTATCCAGTCTGTTAATCTATGTCTTTTTATTGGGGAATTGAGTCCATTGACGTTAAGAGATATTAAGGAATAGTAATTATTACCTCCAGACATTTTTGAAATTATATTTATTTATCTTATTTATTTTTTATATTCGAGAGGTTATCTTCTTTTGGGTTTGATGAGAGGAGGTTTCTATCTTGCTTCTTCCCGGGTGTAGTTTCCATCCTTGTCTTGGTGTTTTCCCCCTATTATCCTTTGTAGGGCTGGATTTGTGGAGAGATATCTTGCAAATTTGGTTTTGTCATGGAATACCTTGATGTCTCCATCAATGGCAATTGAGAGTTTTGCTGGGTAAAGTAGTTTTGGCTGAAGTTTGTGTTCTCTTAGAGTTTGCATGATATCTGCCCAGGATCTTCTAGCTTTCATGGTCTCAGGTGAGAAGTCTGGTGTTATTCTGATAGATTTTCCTTTATATGTTACTTGGCCTTTTTCTCTTGCCGCCTTTAGTATTCTTTCTTTGTTTATTACATTTGGAGTTTTGATTATTATGTGACGGGATGTATTTCTGTTCTGGTCCAGTCTGTTTGGGGTTCTATAGGCTTCTTGTATATTCATGGGCATCTCTCTCCTTAGGTTGGGGAAGTTTTCTTCCATAATTTGATAGAAGATATTAGCTGGCCCTTTAACTTGTAAATCTTCACTCTCGTCTATACCTATAATCCTTAGGTTTGGTCTTCTCATAGTGTCTTGGATTTCCTGGATGTTTTGGGTTACCACCTTTTTGCATTTAGTATTTTCTTTGACTGTTGAATCAATGGTTCCTATGTTATCTTCGGCTTCTGAGATTCTGTCTTCTATCTCTTGTATTCTATTGTTGATACTTGCGTCTATGGCCCCTGATTTCTTCCCCAGGTTTTCTATCTCCAATGTTGTCTCCCTCTGCGATTTCTTAGTTGTTTCTACTTCTGTTTTTAGTATCTGGATGGATGTGCTCAGATCTTTCGCTTGCTTGATTGTGTTTTCATGTATTTCTTTAATAGATTTTTGTGCTTCCTCTTTCATAGCTTCTACTTGTTGGCCCACGTTCTTCTGTAGTTCTTTAAGTGACTTTTGTCATTCTTCCTTATTGTCTTCTTCTCTTTGATCCATCTTCTCCTGCATTTCTTGAAGTGATTTTTGTATTTGCCTCGTAAAGGCTTCTAACTTTTGATCCATTTTCTCCTCTATTTCTTTACGAGATTTTTCTATGTGTTCAGCTACCAGCATCCTGACCAGTGATTTTATATCCAAGTCTTGTTTTTCTGGTGTTTTAGGGTATCCAGGGATTCCTGTTGTTGGAGAACTGGGTTCAGATGCTGTCATGTTGCCTTGATTTTTGTTAGTAACGTTCCTTCGTTTTCCTTTTGCCATCTGGTTATTTCTGGTTTTAGTTGGCCTTGTTGTCAGTGGCTGGTGTTTGAATCTCCTGTGAGGCTGGGCTCACCTGTTGTTTCTCTATTGGTGAATATGTGTGACTGCTGCTTTAAGGGATCATAAGCTGGCTGCCACCCATGCGATTGTAGCCCCTGTTGGAGTCTGTCTACCTGGGCTTCTCCAGCTGTGTCCTGGTTGCAAGGAACTCTGAGAGCCTAGCAGATCCCCCGTGAGGGTAGCCCTGGAAGGGGTGTTTACCTGGGCCTTTCCAGCTGTGTCCTGGTTGCAATATGGAGGCCCGCCGCTACACCGCTGGTCTAGGGGCCGGCGAGCTGGTTGCAGAACGCAGCCTAGGTGCTCACCAGAGGGCGGGGATGTCCCACAGAGCCTGGGCCTTTTCAGCTGTGTCCTGGTTGCGATATGGAGGCCCGCCGCTACACCGCTGGTCCAGGGGCGGGCGAGCTGGTTGCAGAAGCAGCCTTGGTGCTCACCAGAGGGCTCGGGGATGTCCCACAGAGCCTAGGCGGGACTCCGCCTGCTTGGCTCCGAGACCCTAGCAGATACCCCCGTGAGTGTAGCCCTGGAAGGGGTGTTTACCTGGGCCTTTCCAGCTGTGTCCTGGTTGCAATATGGAGGCCAGCCGCTACACCGCTGTTCCAGGGGCCGGCGAGCTGGTTGCAGAACGCAGCTTAGGTGCTCACCAGAGGGCGGAGATGTCCCACAGAGCCTGGGCCTTTCCAGCTGTGTCCTGGTTGCGATATGGAGGCCCGCCGCTACACCGCTGGTCTAGGGGCCGGCTACACCGCTGGTCTAGGGGCCGGCGAGCTGGTTGCAGAACGCAGCTTAGGAGCTCACCAGAGGGCGGAGATGTCCCACAGAGCCTGGGCCTTTCCAGCTGTGTCCTGGTTGCGATATGGAGGCCCGCCGCTACACCGCTGGTCTAGGGGCCGGCTACACCGCTGGTCTAGGGGCCGGCGAGCTGGTTGCAGAACGCAGCTTAGGTGCTCACCAGAGGGCGGGGCTGTCCCACAGAGCCTGGGCCTTTTCAGCTGTGTCCTGGTTGCAATATGGAGGCCCGCCGCTACACCGCTGGTCCAGGGGCCGGCGAGCTGGTTGCAGAAGCAGCCTTGGTGCTCACCAGAGGGCTCGGGGATGTCTCACAGAGCCTAGGCGGGACTCCGCCTGCTTGGCTCCGAGACCCTAGCAGATACCCCCCGTGAGTGTAGCCCTGGAAGGCGTTCCCTTACATTTTATATGTTTTTAATTCATTTGTATTTTATTTAAATATTCTTCTCTTTTTGTCCCTATAGATTCTTCACATATATAGTATGGCTTCCATACATATATAGTATTGCTCCTGTATGTGCAAACGAGTGAGTCTGTGTTCTGTACCTTCTCTTGGGCTATTTTTCTTTTGTTTATTTTCTCCCATTCTAATGTTTTAGTCTTTTTTACCTTATTATATTTTAGTCTTTTTTTAACCTTCTTATATTTTCTTACAGTTTGTTTTATTTATTATTATGCATTAGAAGCCTGAATGTGTTCTAATGAAAGACAGAAATGGAGTGGATTTCAAAGGGAGAGGAGGTTGGGAGGAGCCAGGGATGGTACAGGGAGGGGAACCAATAATGAGGATGTGAGCAAAAAATGATTTTTAGTAAAAGAAAAGTAGTAGTTATATAAAAGTACAGGAAATCACATACATAGCTTGGTAATTTTTATGGTCAATTCCCCCCTCTTGTCATAATATCATGTCATTAACAAATAACTAATTGAATATCTTAAGTTTGCATGTTTTGTTCTACTAGGTACAGTTACTTGAATATATTTGATTAATGATTCAATACTCAATCTCCTGTTTTGTCTTAAGGTGGCATATATTTACAGAATACCTACCAAAACCTCTCTAAGATTTACGTACTCATTTTTATTACTGCTGTTGTTTTATAAATATTAACAAAATTATAGTGACATATATAAATGGAGGTAGAGAATAGATTGAGGTCACAGAAAAGGAAAAAAAAAACCAAGACAACCATGGGCTTCACATTAATATAGTTAACAGAATTGACTATCATTTAGAAGTCAAGTATTTAGTGAATAATGAGTTCTTAATCTAAGTCAAGGTTACTTTAAACTGATTATTACTATCATGTACTGGAAGATAAAAATGGAAGCTTTTTTCCTGACAGCCCCAGAACGCACACTTTTATCATGATTTCTACTTTCATCTCTATTTCATTTTTGTCTCACGAATGTTAATGATTCGAATATAACTCCAGTGAACTTAGATTTTATTAAAATTCAATGTCATATTATTACTGAGGGGAAAAAATGAGAACAGCTCCAGTGAAAGCATTTTATGAGGACTATTTGACCTGACAGTCTGCACATGGTCAGCACTCCTGTGTGCCTGGTTATTTGAAATGGTCACTGCAGTTGAGAGACTATGCCCAGTAGAGATAATTTGTTCTCTAGGGTAATAAAATTCTATAATGTGAGAAAAGAGATATTCTAGTATCACAATAAATATAAACTGACTTAATGAATAAAAGAATACATCTTTCAGAAAACTACATTTACACCATAACCCAAGGAAATAGACAATGTGAACAACCAGAATCTATACCAGGTATCAAATATTGGTTATACACGCAAGGATGGTTTAGTGTACATGAGAATTCTCAAGTGTTTTAAAATTTGCCAAAGATTACATACAGTCACTTAAAAGTATTGGTAAAATGTATGTTTATTTTTAAATTGTTTGTTCATGGTACAGTTATTTGAATATATTTGATTAATGATTCAATACTCAATCTCCTATTTTTTTCTTAAGGTGGCATATATTTACCGAATACCAACCTAAACCCCTCTAAGATTTATGTACACATTTTTATTACTGCTGCAGTTTATAAATGTTAACAAAATCATAGTGAACATAGTTATATATAAATAGAGGTAGGGAATAGTTTGCGTGAGCTCCTGTCCCTTGCAGGGATCTTCAGCATATACTCTACCATGACCTCATAAGATGAAGCACATTGCCTATCCATTTTGTTATTTCAGCATCATGCCCAGAGGAAATAGCATCTGCTCCGACCTCTGTTGTTTCCAGCCTGCTGAGGAAGGTGCTTACACCAAGTCTGCAGTCTAGCAAAGCATGGTTATGTACTCTTTCAATTAAGCCAGCCGCCCATGGAGTCTCCTCGTTTAATGCTCCAGTAAGAATTGCAGTGGATATTGAACTGGAAACAAGGGAGCCATCTCTTTCCCATAGAAAGACCGAGTTAGGAAGCGAATTGCTTGTGTCATGTAGTAAAAGGAACATAGAGCCTCAGAGAGGGCTGCCCTTACTTCTAGGTCCTGCTCTGTAACATAACATTGTGTCCCTTCATCAAAAGAGATGCCTTGCCTACATCAAGGAGCTGATAGGAAAATGGGTCTTCATAAAAATGTAAGACAAGATCTTTAAGATGCAAATTTTCCTACACATACCAGCTGTGCACCGCAGGGACTTCACAATTTATACTTCACACAAGAATGTCTTAGGAAATCCACACACTCTCAGTCAGTTTTTCCTCTCAGCATTCCCCTTGATGAATCTTCAAATGAAATTGCCTGAAAGGTTTGAATACTTTCATCACCAGGCCCCTTGCTCCTCATTTCTCTCAGTCTCCCTTGCCTTTTCTCCTGACACTAATATATTCCAGATACTATAATGGCCCTAAGCATGCCCACTTAGTCAGAACATTGTAGATGCTGACCCCAATTCAGCTACAATATTTCACAGTAGTTATAACCATTCCCTTTTGTCTGTGTAAGAATTCTTTACCATATAAGAACATTTAGTTCCCAACTACTCACTGCCCTCTTACACCTAAATAAATGGTTGTCAAGCAGGTTTTCTTTCTCAGTGACAGTTAAAGGTTTTTTAAGACAGATGGGTTCATTAGCTTGAGATATTTAAAGGTATCTATCTTACCCTAACTAATTCACAGCTCACCGGTTTTTAAAACAATACTATAATACAGACAGGCAAAGTTATTCAATATAAAAAATCCCTGATTTATACTTTTCAGTTTGAATTTTTATTTCAAATGAGTGAAATTTGTAATAAATGGTAATTGGCCTAAAGTAGGTCACTAAACAATTGGTACTAACACCATTTACGATGTTTTACTTAGCTCTTGTTTTTATTTACATAGATTATATCAAATATTTATAGGTCTTAGAGTACCCTCAAGAAGAGTAAAGAAAATATTTTACATATGTTGATTTAGGACCTTGAAGAAAGTCTAGTTTTTGTTTTGTAGGACACTAATAGCACTGTTTTAAATGTGAATTTCTCTACAGTTAGGTAAACAAATGGCTTCTGAAGAGCTCTTTCACTGTGATTTATTTCTGTTCCTGCTTCTTGTTCTGGATACATGCTTTCTCCTACTTACTGTGTCTACAATTCATTCATAAACAGCTTTTAGTTCAAAACCAGTACATTTTGGAAGAATTTTTGTAATAGCTACTCAGACAAAAGAAGAGGTTTAAAATGGAATTTAAAAGAAAGAAGGTAGTACATATAAAACTTGTCCTCCTCAAAGCTGACCCAACTCATAAGAACTTGGAACATGAAAATTTCAATTACTTCAAATTGACACACTTTAGAGGCATATTTTTGTATGCTTATGATCAAGCAAATTTTATTTATGAAAAGCCAAGGAGGATTTCCACTTACATAAGTCAGAATTGCTATGTTTGTAGAATTTCCAGATAGGTAATCATGCCTAGATTCAGCTATGCTTTTAGAACATACGCACAATGACTTGTATTAGCAGGAAGTGATGAATTCATCCAGCCAAATAACTAACCAGATGAGGCCCCTTTGCACCTGAAGTTGATTTAAAGCAAAAAAGAAACAAGTAACTATGTGACTAAAATACATGTTGATGACTCATATGAACAACCTGTCTCTATGATATATATGTATAGAGCCAGTGAGGCAGAAGATTGTGTTGCTCATACCATCTGCTGTTTTGTCATTGTCCTTGTTTGAGATAAGATCATATATAATATATTCTAGTCTTAAGCTCATTAATAAGCCAAGGGTGGCTGTGAACTCCTGTCTTTTATTTCTACCTCCTAAATCTTGGAATTGTAATCAAAGCATACCAGCTGATTTGTAAAATCTGTGACCTTATGCACCATCACTATTTAAGCATCTCAAACAGTGTATCTCTTATTTAAATGGTGTTATAAAGTACATCCTTATTGCTTATGCATACCTTTGAACCCATTCTTTAAGATAAAATATGAATAACTATCTTTAGATAATTACATATTCAGGAAGAGTAAATCCTTCAAGATGATTTATAGTTATGAAAACCTTTTTTATTTAATCTACTGAAAACTCAGGAGACCAAATACTATTTAAAAAATTTGCTGCAGTGTTAATGGCTATATTCATATTTTTTTTCATAAGTCATAAAAAAGAATTGCCAAGAAGCATGGAAGGGATGGGAAGCTATAACTCCAGGAAACTTTAGCTCTATCATGCATTTCCTGCATCAACATTTTCTTTATCATATCACCATGCCAGAACAAGTACAAGTCATAAGAACAGCTTGCATGTAAGTGGTGGGAGCCACCTTCACTTTTGGTTGAACCAAGATAAGGCAGGAGAATGGGAAGAAAAATTGAGGCTTTTATTCCACATTATCATTTCTGCATATTAACAGGGTGGTATCCACAAGGTGATACTTTCTCTATAGGAGCTGTTTTAAATCTTTGATCTTTTGTAAATAAGTCTTTGGATACTGTATCATTCCGTGTGCTTTTCTATACCATTTATGTAGTCTCCTGTTAGTACAAATAATACCACTGGAGCATACCATCTATTTCTTGACAGTGTCAACAGTGTCAACATTTTTTGTTTCCTTGAACAAAGAACCCAAGGACACACACACACAGAGGGGATAGGCAAAATGATATTTATTGATGCGAAAGTGAAAGCATACTCCCAAGATAGAAGTGAGAAATCTGCTTGGCTGAGCTGCCCAGTGTTCAGAATTCTTATGAATGGATGCTCTTTTGGGTTGGAAGTTAATTTTTATCAATCCATCATGGAATCTCTTAGAAATGGAAGAATATTTGCAGGAACTGTGCGAGGAGAAAAGATTTGACTAAACACTGAATCCAGTGACTCCATTTAGAAATATCATGAGCCAGACCCCTGTTTTCCTTCTTCCTCTCAGAATTTTAGCTGTCTAAATTCTCACAAGAATGGGCATTATGGCTAGGACATTTCTAACAATCCAATCTGCAAAGAGTCCTAAAACTTAAGTTCCTAACTCTCAGATTTACCAAAGCAGCAAACACATGCCTAATGCCACTTTCTTTGTTTCTTTCCATGTTTCTGTAGTACAGCACTCCTACAAAAGACGCTAATGAGTAACTGGTTGTTATGGCTCACAGTTCCAGGATATAGCCCATCACAGTGGGGGAAGCAAAGCAGCAGGGGCTGAGCACAGCCCATCATACAATTTCACATCTACAATCTTGAACTTATAGCAATGACTAGAGGTTGCTTTTCAGTACCCTTTATTTATACACCCCCAGGATCCTAGGCAATCGATGGGCAGGCCTTCCAATCTCAATGAATGCAATTATAATAATAATCCATATTTATGTCCACAAACCCACCTTCTGTGAGATTCTATAATCTGTAAAGTTGACAATTCACCCAAATCATCCCAGTTATTGTCTTGTCTCAACAGAACAACTGATAAATTCATATTCATTCACAAAATACAGGGGTAGGTTTCACTAACATTATTTTCACTTATAATTGTTTGTATAATGTTTCATAGGATTTGTATTTATTTCATTATATTCCTAATTTGGGAATTTTTTTTTTAGTTTCAGTTTTTCAATTCATTAATGACTCAGTGATGGACATAGCTCTGCTAAGAGCTTGTTCTTTGACTAATTTCCTCCAATTTATTTCTTATGTTAAAATTACTGGGTACAGGGTTTGAATAAGTTAAAGGAACTTAACTAAAAATAGAAAGGTGCTACCAATGTGTAGTGCCAACTTGGATATTAAGCAAAGAGCATTTAAATTATGATTTTCTAGGAGTACTGTCAGTTTCTAGAAGTATTTTTAGTAATGATATTGCCAGCTAGGTGTTTTGTCAACTTGGCCCAAGCTAGGGTAATCTGGAAAGATGTTCTTAATACGTGAATGATGGAGAAGGATCAAATCAATTGGTGGCAGTAGCATTCCTACACACGTTTCTACATAAATCTCACAAGGTCTTCCTATAAACTAATTACGGAACCTGTTAAAGCCTATGATAAGATGCAGTTACGGCTGTAACACAAGATCTATTTGCTAACTCATCCAGTGAACTTTTCAAGACTGTGGCAAGGTACCTAAATTGATCAATTCAAAAGGAGAAAATACTTGAGTTCACTGTTTCAACAATTTAAAATTGAGGCCACTTGGTCATGTTTTGTGAGTCACATGGCTTTAGAGAGCAGAATGAGTTGATCAACACTCCCCCAGTATCCTTTCGAAGGAGCATCTTGAAAGACTCAACTTGCTTCCTGTAAGCACCATCTCCTAATGGTTTCATAAAATGCTGGTGAAGAAATCAGCTGGTGACTAAGTTTTCTGCTCATGAGCCTTTAGGAGGTATTTATGAATCAAACTATAATAGTCCAATTTTGTAAGAATCATGAATGATTGATATTCAGGTCTGGTTTTTGAAAAGGCTCATTTGCTGAGTGCATCCACTTAGTTTTCTGTGTATCAGACCAAATAATTGCTTTTCTATCTTTTATTATAAATGAAAATAATAAATCGTGGCCTCTTATACCACAATAAATGTAAGTAGCTACAATGAATGATTAGGGCATGAAATATTCAATTAACTAATTGTGGATATGCAAGTTGAGTATATGGATAACATTCCCAAACTCCCACTCTCAAAAAGCAGAACTGTGTGTCATAGACCTGCCAAAGAACCTCATAACATGTTCTATGCAGGCTAAATCTCAAACTCATGCAATTTTTCAAAATTTCTATGTTCATTCAATAAATCAACACTGAAACTCTAACTAAACTTCATGACCTTACAGCTTGAGAATGCTGCTGGATAAAGTGTCTTGTTTGCAAAATATTTATTGGCCAGACGTCTATTCAATGAAAATCATAATGAAGTGTGTAATGAGGGATAAAAAAATGATTTTTCATTTCAGTCTACTTGCTCATTGGTTAGCGTGGTCAACCTTTACTTAATTTGCCCTCATTTGACCTGATTATCAATTCTTGTTATGCCCCAATACCATTAATAAGGGAAGATAACTTTTTGGTATTTAATTTTCTTCTGTAAAACTTGGATTTCTATTTAGATTATGATAAACAAGGGAGATGTTTTCAACAATACTTATCATGGAGTGGGATTGATATTCAGGATTTATTATAGGTAAATAATATTTGAAGCTGATTAATTTAAGAATTATTCTGTCATCAGCTTTAATACACCTCGAAGGTTATTCATTTTCTTTTTAGAAAAGAAAAAAGAAAGTGCTGAAACATTTAAGCTTACTTTACGATTCATCTTTTCCCTGAAGCAACCTCTTAACAGAAAGACTGACTACAGGATTTCCTAGAACTTACATTATCATGTCCTTATATTTTAGTGTCCTTTCTGAACATTTTTCCATCTATTCATTTTTTTGTTCTGATCATTAATGTAGAAATCTATGACCCTTAGTGCAATGTGATGTTGCCAACTTAACTATCAAATTAATTATTAATCATAAGCTTCTCAAATATGCTCCTTTAGAGTTCTTGAAAATACTTATAATGGCATTATGTATAACACTTGACTCATCATCAACATTGTTAAGAAGAGAATTGTAGCAATACCTTTGCCATACATATAGCATTTCCATCAATTTTATGTGGAAAAAGAAACTTTCAGATATCCCCTCCATCTTCCTTTATAAGAAGAAAAGTCCTCTGGCCTTCACTGTCACTAGGTGACTTATCGTCTCCTTAAACACAGCTAGTGATCAGAAAGCTTTACAAGGTCACCTATTCTGTTGTTTAAAAGTTTTACTTGCCTAGGGAAAAAAATCTAAATATTTCAATACCTATATCTCTGAAAAAAATGCATCATTTGGCCTTTACTGTGATCTCTGGAGCAAATAAAGCATGTCTGTTCCTATCACCCTTGTGCATTTTTAAAATGCTGCTGAAGGTAGAATTTGTTACAAGCGCATATATAAGTTTAATAAAACCTGAGGCAGAAACTTAGCTGGAAGTGACTCAATACAGTAAGATGAAAAGTTACAAGAAAAAAAGCTAAAGAGGATTGCTTCTTTCTATGCACCATTTCATTCTTTTCTCTGTTCTGTCTGACACTCTTTTGTTAGCATAAGGATAAGAACAGAATCCTGCCATGATCTTAGAAACAATGAACAAATGAACTGTGGTCAATTGGACTATAGAGGGCTGAAGGGACACTCTTGTAGGTAAGAATGAAGTAAAGCAAGACATCTTTTTCCTTCTTTTCTCATCTTTCTTTTTATTGCTTGCCAGTACTCTACCTTGAACCCAGGGATTCATAAATGCCAGGAAAGCATTAAGTTACTAAGCTATATTCCCATACAGTTTTAAACTAAAAGCTTTCTCTCTCTCTCTCTCTCTCTCTCTCTCTCTCTCTCTCTCTCTCTCTGTCTCTCGTTCCATTCCTCCCTCCTCTCTCCTTTTTCCTTTCTCCCTCTCTGCTTGTTTATACCCTAACCCTAACCCTAACCCTAACCCTAACCCTAACCCTAACCCTAACCCTAACCCTAATGCTAATTAGGGTTTAGATTTGATTGTGTTCACCCACTCCTTTAACTATTCCCTATTCTCTTCTTTTTTGAACCCATTTAGACCAATTTGTCCTACCAAAATATTCATGGGTGTGTGACATTCCAGTGGAATGTAGTGGAGTTCCCCAGTACCACACTCATAGAGAATACTCAGTTTCCTAGAACTCACAATGGTGGACTAGGGATGGGACTTTGTGCCCAAGTTCTATCTCCATGCAAGGCATTGGTTTGGCATGGGCTTACTCAGGCTTTGGCCATGCTGTATCAAGTGTTGAGTTCATATGTGCAGCTGTGGTGCCATATCAAGAACATATGATTTCCTTGAAGTAATGCACTACCACTCCCCTTTAAAATTATTTTTATGAATAACTTAAAATTTATTGTTTACCAATTTATGTAGTCAAACAATGAATCTTGATAATATATGATCCTAATTTCCCCTTGCACTTCTCCCAGAGTCTTCTTGAGTTAAAACTAAAGATGCTGAAAATGAAGGAGCTGCAGTACAAAGCTAATTACAGTTATATAGGCATGAGCTAGGCAGAAAGAAGCAGGTAAAGAGGAGCAGCATCACCAAGTACATCCCCACACAAGTACAAAACAAGGGAAAGTGCTCATAAAGTGACACATCTATTATCATAGTCTGACAACAGAGGCATCGTAAAGTGCAAAGGAGCAACGTAGACAAATAGAAGAGGGGTACATTATCAGGGAAGCTGTCATGATGTATGATAAATGATCCTATCAAGAAAGTAGTATTCTGAGAATGAGTAAGTGGAAACAAGCTGAATTCATTCTTCTTAGGTACTGCAATGCATTGCTCTCACATTCACATTGTGAAGCCACATGTACAAAATGTGATTATGTTTAGAGAGAGTAACACTTAGAGGTAAAATTGAAATTAACAGAATCACACCTGCTTGGGCCTAATTCCTGAATACTACTATTCTGAGAAGAAGAGGAGAAGTCACCTGGGTCCTTTACCTTGAGTACAGAAAGAAGGTTGTTTTCTGATGGCAGCTTTTGCAAACTGTCTATGTTGCACTTACTTAACTTGTTAGATTTAGATTTTGTTACTAAACAAATATATACGTCTAACTCAGAATAATTTTAAGAAGTGGTAAACTATATGATGGACTTAGAATTAGAAACACAACTAACTGGAAGAAAATGAGTCTACTCAGAAGACGACTGTGCTCTGTAGAGTCTTTAGTTCAAAAGTCAGAGTTATGCATTCTTAATACAGTTATTTTTTGTTGTGGGAGAGATTGATTTCTCTTCTACAAGTCAATCTCCTAGATATAAATCTAAATCAGGGATTATTATCCAAACAAATTCAAAGCACATAGTTTCACATTAATTATTTAATTGAAATTATGTCATAATTCTGTTATGTCACTTTTTATTAGACTGGACCTGTGTATTGAAGACAAAGTGAGATTAAGTGGCTTGCAATCCTAATGAAGACACATTAATCAGAAATTTGATTCTAATGACTGGTAAATAAATATAACATATCCTAAGCTACCCTTGGAACAAAGAAAATACATTGTGTAAGGTGTGGCTGTAATTTAAAATTTTCCACTTTCTCTTCAGAAACAATCACATTTTCTATTACTTATTTCTCTTACATGCTGAAGATATTTTATTATTTTATGAGGAATTCTTTCATTATATTTTAATCATAATAACTTCTCCTGCAAGTTCTCCCAGATCTATCCTCTATCCAAACTCAACAAAACTTTGTGTCAGAAGAAGAGGAGGTAGAGTAGGAAGATGAAGAGGAGGATGAGAAGGAAGAGGAGAAAAAAGAAAGGAAGAAAGAAAGAAAGAAGGAAAAAAGAAAGAAAATAGATAAAAGAAAGGAAAGAAAGAGAGGAAAAAAACATAACCTGTAAATTTGCTGCCTATATATTTTGTATATGTGGTCAATGACAAACCCATAGACTTATCTGATAAAGTTCCTCTATTCAGGTTCCCAATTCCAGATATGTCAAGGTAACAGCTAAAGCTAACAATAAAAGTACTCTAGACTTATTTGTCCCAGTTTTATGAAATTAAAGTGGATTAATAAATCATATATTTTTATAGAAAATACTATTTGCTCTGCAGCGTTATCCATTCACTATCTGTGGGATTTAACTCACAAATCTGTTCATCATAGTGCTTTGTTCAATCGTATTACTACTTACTGAATTCTTGTATGAAGGAGTTGTAATGTATCCACAATATTAATTTGATTCTATTGTGGTATTATTTACATATGTTGATAGGGCATACATTATATACATCTATTGATAACATACTTCCAAGCAGGATGCTGGCTCATTTCTAATACATATTTTCAAGTAGAAACAACATGAAATTTTGTCATTTCATGGCATGTGACCTTGTCATAGGCTATTAGCCATTTAGATTTCTCTACTTTTTATATTTTGGTGAATTTGTTAATTAATTTATTGATTTGAAACATTCAGTTATTATCATCTATGTGACATAATTTGATTTACGGGGTGTACTGTGCTTTTAGTTGTATTTTAACAAATGAAACGACATGTAACTTTACATCTTTATAAAATCCTTCTCAGCTGTTAATAGAGCAGTTATGTAGTCTTCATGAAATAACTTGAGAACTTTTCACTTTTTTCTATATTCTGGAATGTATTTTGTATGAAGAAAGCATTTACATGTGAAGAAGTTTATAAAAATGTGTTAAATATACATTAAAATTGCATAATGTACTTATTACTATTTAGAATTCATAACTATGTCATTCTTTTAATGGTGTAAAGAAATTTAATCCAGAAACATGGCTACTCTTGAAAGGGATCATATCCAAAGATCTTCTGGGTCTGTATGATCCATCTGGAATGACACATTTTTAATACCCCTGGCTGGAATACAGACATAACTTTAGTACACAATTTAATCCTAAACAATGTAGGTAAAGTTAATTTATAGAAGGAAGCAGCTGTGTTGGAAAGTAATGTCTAATTGAGGGACGAAGAGAGAATTAGAGATTTGACAGAATGGGCAGAGATAGGATACACACAACTTTCATGAGCACAGCAAGAGAAATAAAGGCTAAACATTTTCTACTTTATTTCCATAATTCCATTTACACTATGTTACGATAAATAATGTTATAATATCTACTAATTCTTTCAAAAAGCTTTTGTTGCTAATACTGAGATTTTTTTTTTGAAGACTATAATCCCACAACATGGGAAAACAAGACAAGTGAGTGAGAGTTCAAGCCCAATCAGGGCTTTCTTAAAATGGAAGGTCACTTCTTCACCAGGTATATCACACAAGGACCAATATGCAGATAACAGAGAACTGTAAAATGTAAATAAGGAAGCAAGCATGCTGGCCAACCAATAGGAAGTGAAATGTACACTTTTCAAAAGAAGAAATACAAATGCCTAATGACTATTTTTCAAAGCGTTCAACATCCTTTGTTGTAGGAAAATACAATTTTAAAGTACTTTAATATAACACCCTATCCTAGCCAGAATGATGAGCAAGAAATAAGACAATAATGGATATGGTTTGGAATAAGAGGGACCAATGTACCTTTCTTTATCCCTGTATAAAGGAATGCATGAGTTTTCATTTGTTAGACTGAACTCTAAAATACCATTAATAAAAAGTAACTTAAAATAGAATTTAATAGCACACTGAAAACCCCCATTTATATAATACGTATATTAATTGGGATAAAAATTTCAAAGATATCTACCCAAAATTTTCCCACCCATCCATACGAATACTTTGCTATATCAAATATAATGGAATTTATTATTGCAACTTAAGTTAAATTGACAAAATTAAACAAGCCATTAATACCAGTAAAAGCAGCTAATGAAGCTTTTTATTCTATATGCTGTAGTTCTTAGCATAGTGATAAAATAATTAGAATATTCGTTAATTCCCATCCCAATTAAAGTCTATATTATGTTGGTTCTCTTGTAAAATAAGATGTCTAAAACGCAGAGTAGAAATTTATGATAATAAAATTCATGTCTTGATATTAATGGCTTAAACTCTATTAAATATCATTTTTCTGTAATCGTGCAGTTGGCATTTCTGGGGTTGTTGGTGATGATAGTGCTACATATGTACGAAATGTTGATTTATGTTAAAATAAATAGCATGCTTGCTAGATTTTCATAAACTTGAGACAGGATACAGTCATCCAGGAAGAGGTAATAGGTTAAGGAACTCCCTCTATGAAACTGACAGATCTGTGAGGAATTTCCCTAATTTATGATTGATTTTGGAAGGGATAGTCCACCGTGCATGGTATCATTCCTAAGCAGATGATCATGGGTAGTATAAGAAAATAGGCTAAACAAGCCATGGAGAGCAAGACAGACAACATTCTTTCTGGCCTTTGCTGCAGTCCCTGCCTTCAGATACCTTCCTTGAGTTTCTAACCCTGACTTTCCTTCATGATGGACTGTAAGCTTTAACGTAGATGAATGCAGTATTTCCAAGCTGCTTGCATCACAGTGTTTAGCACAGCAATAGAAAGCAACTTAGGACAGAGATGTTCTAGAAAATGAAACTTTCCATCTCGGAGAGGGGGTTTCCCTATAGGTATTCAAGCTATGCACTAAGGATTACTATCCTTAGTATTACTAAGGTATTACTGTGTAGTTCACTCTAGCCTTCAGAATACACTAAAACAACTTGAAAGTAGAGTTAAGTGTTTTTCCCTAAAAGTTGTAGATATTAAGTTTCTCTGTGAAATAATTATTCACTTGGAAGTAAAATAAAATATTTTTTATCCCGGAAATCTATTGATATCCACGGTAAAAAAAGACTGAAGTATCAAGTTCTAAGGTCAGTTATTGAACATCAAGCTAAATAGAATTATCTTTCAATAGATGCTGAAGGTAGCATCATATGTGTGCATGTTAGTGCCAGAACCTGAGTGTTCAACACTTATAATGTACCTTCCCTTGCTGCACATTATAAGACATTTATTGAATGGGATTTTTTTTTAAGATAAGGGATGCTCTTTTAAGGAAAGTTTACAGGAAGAAAGTTTAAGCCATTCCATTGTATTTAATATTAAGAATAAAACTATTGTCACTGAAATCTAAAGTATGTTCTTGAACTAAACCTGGTCCTGGGCAATTATGAATGAATCTGAATGCAAGGAAATAAGTGATTCTAAACAAAAAAACATGTTCTTATATACCCCTTCATTCCAAACTATCAGACTTTTATTAGAACACTATCAAATTCTGTCTAAGAGTTCTCTACAGTATTCAACAATGAGGTAGGTATTTCCAGTTTAATGAAACCAACCCATGGTCATGAAGAGATGCTTGCTCAGATATGAGACTACCTCCTTGTCACTGTAGGACTCTGAAATTTTCTTATTGTCTAAGGCTTTGCTCTCCTTGGTGATTGGTGAGTAAAGAAAGTAACATTCACTGTGCTAACAGTTTGGCATCTTTAAATTGTTATTTTAAATCATGTGAACATCTGGTAGTTTTAATTCAACTGCATCTTATTAATGTCTGTTGAGACTCTAATGAACATATGCCAGTTAGTTATTCTAAGTTTTGTAAAATTAATATCAATGGTTTGGGAATGCAAAATCATGTAAAAGATATTTTTTCTCATTAAAAACTGCAACACATCAGTACTGCAAAATTTTCATTCATGGAACTAAAATTGTCCTTGAGCATTCAGCTTTTTAAAACTTTGAGCAATTATCGAAAGCTAACGAGGGGAAAGCAACTTAAAAGACACCATTGCTGCCAGTTATAAGTACATGTATAATTATACTCTTCTTAGTCTCTTAATATATGCTTAATTAAAATATAACTGCATTGCTTCCCTTCCTTTTTCCCTCCAACCATAATGCAGAGACGGTATAAATGATAAATCCATAGACAACATTATCTTAAAAGGAGAAAATCTCCCAGGAATTCCATTACAATTGAGAACAAGACACACATAACAGCATCTCTACTTTTTTCCAACATAGCAACAAAAGCACCATGAAGAAGAGGAGGAAATGAAATGAATAAATATTCAAAAATAAGAAGCCAAATTATGTGCAGATGATATTATGCATAAGAGATCCCCAATAATTCCAGTAAAACCTAGAAATAATTTGACAATTTTAACAAAGTGGCAGTGTACAAGATCAAAAATTGAAAAATTAGTAACATTTTCCTCCTCCAGGATACAGCATGCTGAGATAGATCATGAACACACTTTCATTCACAAAAGGCTCAAAGACAATAACATATACTGGAATAAAGCTAACAAAAGAAGGGGCAAATTTCTAAAATTAAACCTTTATATTTATAGAATAAGAGGTAGAGAAAAATACTAGAAAATGGAAAGGAATTGAGAGGTTAATGAACTTGTAGAATTAATATGCTAGAAATGGAAATCCTAAATGAAGTAATTTGCAGATCCAATATAATCTCAGTCAAAATATACACATTATTGACAGTCATGAAACAAATTCATAAAATTCATATGAAACCAGAAAAGACTCCAGATAGCAGAAACAATCCTGAGAAAAAGAATGATGCTGAATGGGATGCTATTCCAGAATTTTGGGGTAAATTATAGATCTACAGTAATAAAAACAGTGTGCAACTGGCAAAGAAAAAATACATGTAGCACAATACAGTAAAATAGTTATTTGACAAAGAGGCCAAAAATATATTATTTCTAGGTTTCAAAATATGGTATTGAGAAAACTGAATATCTGAAGATAGAGGAATGAATTTAGACCTGCATATATATCTCTACATAAATATTAACTCCAAGTGGATCAAAGATCTCAATCTGAAACCTGATATACTAAAATTGCTCGAAGTAATCAGTTAGTACCCTGCAAAATAAAGATGTAGAGAACTTCTAAGTAGGGCCCTGATGGCCTAGGAATTAAAGGTAACAATGGATAAATGAGCTTCATAAAACAGGAAATGACTGCACAGCTAACAAAGCCAATCTACTGTAAGAAGAAACATTGAAAGGGAGAGAATCTTTGCTGACTGTGTATCTGACAGAGGATTGATAACCAGTATAAGTATTGATGTTCAGATGGACTGTGGCTCAGAAGCCCAGGAACTACACAGCTCTCAGGGGAGAAAGTTTCCCACTGGATGGGAATCCGAGACACAGGAGTCCAGGAATCACATGGCTCTGAAGTGGAACAGTGTCTTAATGGAAGTGCATCTTGAGTTATGGGAGCCCAGGAACCTCACAGCTAGAAGGAGTGTCAGCTCTACTCCACTTCGTCAGTTCCTTGCTTCTTTTCTTCTTCTCTTTTTCTCTTCTCTTTATTGTTTCTTGGCTTCTTCTGATGAGAGAGTCAGCATAGGCAGCAAATTTCATAAAAGTGATTTTTTAGATAGTCCAAGGTATGGAAGGATAAATTCAGGGATGGCTGCACCCTGCTCCCAGGAACAGACAGCAGGGGAATTAGACAAAGAGCAGAGCTTATGAAAGATTTCTTAGCGTATGGACCTTCTCATGGCAAAGATTTCCAGATTGAAAATTTGTGGGATTTCATGTCCTGTAGTCTATTTCTGCAATAGAATTATTCAGCTTAACAAAATAAAGAAGTTATGAAAATTTCAGGAAAATGGATAAAACTGAAAAAAAGATCATATTGAGTAAGGTGACCCAGACAGAGAAATACAAATGCTGGATATTTTTTCATTTGTGGTTCCTAATTTCATTTCCTTGGATGTGACTATATAGCCTGGAAAAGCTATAGAAACTCAGAACCGTAAAGGGACCACAGGAAAGGGTCTTGAGAGGTGAGTAGCTGAGTATGGGTGATGTGAAGCAGAAAATTGGAAAATAAATTATTCCACTTGGAATACAATGTTCCGTTCTAGAGCCATAGAGCACCTAACAAAAATATCTGTATCCTGCATGAGAAGCCTCTATTTAGATAGGTAGTCAGGCAGTCCAAGCAAATACAAAACAGTATAGTCAACTGCTGCTGCCCTTGTTTACCTCGGAGAAGTTGAAGGTAAATCCCTATTTCTGAACAACATGTACACTTAGGACTCAGGATTCATGTGAATGGAATAGGATCTAACCTCTTTCCTATACTCCAACTCTTACTGTTCTAGATATTATTAATGAAAGCTGTAAAGAAAAAGTAGTCCATAATCTTATCCATTTGTGATGCTATGAATCTTACCAATATCCATTGTGGCAAGATATTCCTAAAGGTGCTAAAGTGATTGATGCTCATATCTTTGCAGTAACAAACAACTGTCTAATTGGACTTAGGGCCTATTGAACAGGAGAGAAATCATTCCTAGTATTATAAACTTCCCAGGGCAAGTGACATCAGGTTTATTAGAAGAGTAGCTCCTCCATCTTAAAATATTTTTAAGACATTAAATCCGTAACTTACTCTTTCAACTGGGATAACAATGAGCAAGTGTCCAAGACTCTTCTGTTTCTAACCTCAGAGCTGCTATATGTTTCAGCCTCCAAAACTTCCTTTTAATGTAGGTGCTTAAAATCTGAATTTAGGTCTTCATGTTTGTGTAGTAAGCATCTTGCCCTTTGAACTGTACTAAAGCATAGGTACTTTTAAATGCTCTCCCATGTTTTCCAACTGCAGCCATGTAGCTGGATGACAGAAAAACACAAAACAAAACATCACAAAACAGAAAATGCCAATTTTTAAAAATATCATTGTATAAAAATTTCCTCTAATTGTTCAAATTTAAAACCCTCAAGGCCATGGATAAAGATCCTAATTAATTATTTCTAAGTTTGGGATAGCAAATATTAATAAGCATTGTGATGTGTTTGCAAGCAATTCTTTATTTTCTAACATAAATTTTCTAACATAATTTGAATTTCTAACATAACATCACAAACTTACAGCTCTTTTAATGCTTTTGATATCAAAGGCAGACTATTTTTCTTTTTATTCAGTTGTTTTATGTTATACTTTTTATTAATCATTCCATTCATTTACATGTTAAATGATATCCTACTTCCTGGTTACCCCTCCATCAGCCCCCATCCCACATCTGCCCTCCCCCTAATGTTTGTATGAGAGTGCCCTATGACCCACCCACACTCTCCTATCCTAAGACCATTGATTGGTGGTCTAGACTCTCAGAGAACTGGGTGGTCATACCAGGTTATGTTGTTCTTCCAATGGGGTTGCAATCCTCCTCTGCTTCTCCAGTCCTTCTGCCCGCTATAGCTTTGAATTCTGTCTCATTCTGAAAACCTAACCTTTCAGAAATACAAAAAAATGTTTTATCCTCAAGTCTAATATCTATACAAGTAATCACAATAAGATATTCAAATGTAATTGTCCAAGCTTGTGTTTTGATAAATAGGAACTGAAATGGAACCTAATTATTTTACAGACCCCATGTTGAAGATAAGAGATATTCATAGATGAATTACTTTTCTTTGGGATTAAGGTGTGACAATATTTCCTTGATCACAGTTTTAAAGCTCAGCCATTAAGCTCACTGAACTAAACTGAAGAAAATACACACAGGACAGTTTTAAGTTGATATATGTGTGATCTAACTATCCTTGCGCCTATAAGAGATATTCATAGATGAATTACTTTTCTTTGGGACCAAGGTGTGACAATATTTCCTTGATCACAGTTTGTCAGCTCAGCCATTAAGTTCTCGGAACTAAACTGAAGACAATACACACACAGGACAGTTTTAAGTTGATATGTGTGATCTAACTATCCTTGCACCTATCACACTTACATTAAAAGAGGAAACATGGGCTTAAGTCTCAAAGTTGAGATGATATACACTAAGAGATTCTATTGTCTGGAATTTTCTAAACAGAATTGGTAAGAAGTAAAAATCATCATAGGATTTTATTATATTATTCTGTTTACCAGAACAAAATACAAAATCACTAAAAGAAATTGTATAAAATATCCCTTCATAGGCAAATGCAATTATTGATGTCCCCAAAGTGCAAAACATAATCATATGCAACTGTAAATTGCAATCATTCTCCAAGGTATAGCAATCACACTGCTAGTAGTTTAACTGGCATAACATTTGTATTTATTAAAATATAAAACTGGTTATTGAACCTGGAAAGATAGCTCAGTGGTTAAGAGCACCAGCTGCTCTACCAGAGGAACAAGGTTCTATTCTCAGTAGCCACACAGTGGCTTACAACTGTAACTCTACTTCCATGTTATCTGATGTGTTCTTCTGGACCATAAGAGCACTGCTTAACAGTTGTATACTGACAAACATGAATAAAAAGTACTTTCAAAAACTGGTTTCTGTATCAGAGTACTTGTGGCTTCATAGAACAAATTGGGTAGTGTTCCTTCTGTTTCTAGTTTGTGGAATAGTTTGAAGATTAATGGTATTAAGTCTTCTTTGATGATCTGACAGAACTCTGCTCTAAACGCATCTGATTCTTGGCTTTCTTGGGTTGCTGGGGGGAGACTATTACTGACTACTTCTATTTCTTAAGGGGTTATAGGACTGTTTAGATGGCAATGATCCTTATTTAACTTTGGTATATAGTATCTGTCTAGAAAATTGTCCATTTTAACAAGATTTTCCAGTTTTGGTGAGTATAGTCTTTTGTAGTAGAAACTGATGATTTTTTGGAATTCCTCAATTTCTGTTCTTATGTTGCCCTTATCATTTCTGATTTTGTTAAATTGGATACTGTCTCTGTGCCCCCTGGTTAGTCTGGCTAAGGGTTTATCTATCTTGTTGACTTTCACAAAGAACCGGCTCCTGGATTGGTTGGTTCTTGGTATAGTTCTTTTTGTTTCTACTTGGATAATTTCAGCCCTGAGTTTGATTATTTCCTGCCATCTACTCCTCTTGGGTGTATTTGCTTCTTTTTGTTCTAGAACTTTCAAGTATGCTGTCAAGCTGCTTATACATGTTCTCTCCAGTTTCTTTTTGGAGGCCCTCAGAGTTTTCCTCCAAACATATGGGACACATTGAAAACGTATCTGTTTTCAATGTGTCCCATAAGTTTGGGTATGTTGTGGCTTCATTTTCAATGAATTCTAAAAAGTCTTTAATTCTTTCTTTATTTCTTCCTTGACTAAGTTATCATTGAGTAGAGCACTGTTCAGCTTCCATGAATACATGGAATTTCTATTGTTTCTGAAGTTATTGAAGACTAGTCTTAGTCCATGGTGATCTGATAGGATGCACTGAATTATTTCAATCATTTTGTATTTGTTTAGGCCTGCTTTGTGACTAATTATATGGTCAGTTTTGGAAAAAGTACCATGAGGGTAAAACAGCAACAAAGAAGTTGTTTATTAGGTTTAGGAGTTCTCTGGTAATTTTTGGCTTCATTGAAATATACTATCATATCATCTGAAAATAGTGATACTTTGACTTCTTCCTTCCCAATTTGTATCCCTTTGACCTCCTTTAGTTCTCTAATTGCTCTGGACAGTGCATATGTTCCCAAATGGAGGAGCTAGATTAAGGACCCATGGAGCAGAAGAGGTGTGCAGTCCCATAGGAGGAAAAATAATAGGTACTAACCAGTATCCCCAGAGCTCCGCCAACCAAAGAGTACACATGGAGGGTCCCATGGCTCCAGCTACATATGTAGCAGAGGATGGCCTATTCAGACACCAATGAGGGGAGAGACCATTGGTCCTGCCCCGGGTAGAGTAATACCAGGTCATAAAAGTGTGAGGGGGGTTGATAAGGAGGGGGAGGAGGGATGGGATAGGTGGTTTTCAGAGTGGTAATGAGGAAAGGGGATAACATTTGAAATGTAAATAAAGCAAATATCTAATAAAAATAAAAAATTAAAAAACAGAAAACAATGAATTCATGAAATTCTTAGGCAAATGGATGGATCTAGAAAAAATTATACTGAATGAGGTAGCACAATCAAAAAAACATACATGGTATGCAATCACTGATAAGTGGATATTAGCTCTGAAACTTGGAATACCCAAGATACAATTCACAGATCACATGAAGGACAAGAAGAAGGAATACAAAAGTGTGGATACCTTGGTTCTTCTTAGATGGGGGAAAAAATACCATAGTAGGAGATACAGAGACAAAGTCTAGAACAGAGACTGAAGGAAAGGCTATCCAGAGACTGCCCTAGCTGGGTATCTATCCCATATAGAGTTACCAAACCCAGATAATATTGCAGATTCCAACAAGTTGTAATTGCTGACAGGAGCCTGATATAGCGGTCTCCTGAGAGACTCTGCCAGTTCCTGACAAATACAGAGGTGAATGCTTACAGACAACCATTGGACTGAGGACAGCGTCCCCAATGGAGGAACTAGAGAAAGGACTGAAGGAGCTGAAGGAGTTTGCATCCCCAATGGATGAACAAAAATATGAACCAACCAATACTCCCAGGGACTAAACCACCAACCAAAGAGTACACATGGAGGAACCTATGGCTCAGGATGTATATGTAGTAGAGCATAGCATTGTTGGACATAAAAGGAGGAGATGCTCTTGGTCCTGTGAAGGTTCAATGATGTCCCAGTGTAGGGGAATGCCAGGTCAAGGAAGCAGGAGTGGGTGGGTTGGTGAGCGGGGGGTGAGGGGGAAGGGTTGGTATAGGGCATTTTAGGAGGGGAACGAAGGAAGGGGGATAACATTTGAAATGTAAATAATGAAAATATCTAATAAAAAAAGAAAAATGAACTGGTTTACTTTTTTACATAATAAATGTGAGATCAAAATAAGAAATGTAGTGTGTTTTCTTCTATTTTTTCATAAATGAGTTTTTGTTTTTCTTTTCTTTTTCTTTTTTCTTTCCTTTTCTATATTCTTTGTTTACATTCCAAATGATTTTCCCTTTCCAGGTTCCCCCTCCTCATAAATCCCATAAGCCTTCTTCCCTCAGTCAGTTCCCCAATCAACTCCCTCCCACTTCTCTGTCCTGGTAGTCCCCTACAATGCTGCATCAAGCCTTTCCAGGACCAGGACACTCTCCTTCTTTCTTCTTGGGAATGATTTGATATGTGAGTTGTGTCTTGGGTATTCAGAGCTTCTGGGCTAATATACACTTATCAGTGACTGCATTTCATGTGTGTTCTTTTGTGAATGAGTTACCTCACTTAGGATGATATTTTCCAGTTTCAACCATTTGCCTAAGAATTTCATGAACTCATTGTTTTTAATTGCTGAGTAGTATTCCATTATGTAAATATACCACATTTTCTGTATCCATTCCTCCATTGAGGGATCTCTGGGTTCTTTCCAGTTTCTGGATATTATAAATAAGGCTGCTATGAACATAGTGGAGCATGTGTCCTTATTGCATACCAGGCAAGCCTTTAGGTATATGCCCCGGAGTGGTATAGCAGGGTCTTCTGGAAGTTTCATACCCAGTTTTCTGAGGAACCGCCGGACTGATTTCCAGAGTGTTCGTACCAACTTGCATTCCCACCAGCAGAACAAAACAGCAACAAACAAATTGGGAAAAGATCTTCACCAACCCTACATTGGACAGAGAGCTAATATCCAATATATACAAAGAACTCAAGAAGTTAGACTCCAGAGAACCAAATAACCCTATTAAAAATGAAGTACAGAGCTAAACAAAAAATTTTCACCTGAAGAACTTCGAATAGCTGAGAAGCACCTTAAGAAATGTTCAGCATCATTAGTCATTTGGGAAATGCAAATCAAAACAACCCTGAGAGTTCACCTCACACCAGTCAGAATGGCTAAGATTAAAAACTCAGGAGACAGCAAGTGTTAGCAAGGATGTGGAGAAAGAGGAATACTTGTAAATGAGTTTTAAAAAACTTTTTCATATAATATATTTTGATCATATTCTTTCCAATCCTACACAGCCTATTAAATTCTTGTGACCCACTTAATTTCTGTGTTCTCTCTTTCTCTCCATCCCTCTCTTTTTCTTCCCTCCTTCTGTCTCAACACACATCAAATAAAAACAAAACAATAAAAATCGCCAAACTAAAAGAACAATGTTAAAGTACACAAAAATTACGATCTGTTCTGTGATATGCAACTACTCTTGAAAGTGAGTCCCTCCCTGGAGTGTGGCTGATCTTTTCAGTGTTACAATAAGAGAGAAAACTAATGTTACCTTTCTTCATAGGTATTGCAAACATATTCTTCATTAGAGGTGGGACTTTGTACCTTCTCTCCCTCTTCTGTGCTTGGATTTTGGTCAGCTTGAATTATGTAGGATTTGTACAGACTCTCACAGTCTCTGTGAGTTCACTTGTGAATATGCCTGCTGTGTCAGGAAGATGCTATTTCTTGGGAGTCATGCATATCTCTGTCTCTTAAAATATTTTTATCCCCCTTTTCTGCCTAGGTTCTTTAACCTTGGGGTGGGGTTAAAAAGCCATTTAGAGCTGAGAACTCAAAAGTCTCTGACTCTCTACACATTGTGCAAATGTGGGTGTTTGCTAATTTCCATCTTTTTTCCATCTTAATGCAAGAAGAAACTTCCCTTGTAAGTGTTGAGCATTAGGTATTGATCTATGGCTTTAGCAATATGCCATCACCCTAATTTTTGAAGAACTGATTTGTCTTGTAACTTCCCTGTGTGGAAAGAATGGATATATTCTAAAGAAATACTATGTTTTTACCTATCTGTGGATATTATAGGATTTAAAGAATGGAGACATACATACACACACACACACACACACACACACACACGCACGCACACACACACACACACACACACACACACACACACGCACACACACACATGAGACCCAAGTTCAGTTTCAAGCACTTACAATACGTAGATCCAGAAGTAGCTAATGTCCTTTTCTGTTTTCTCTAGGCATCCACACATGTGTGGCATATACCCACACAAATACTTACACATATACATTAACTTTTGAAGAAGTCTAAAACTAAACGTAAAACTGGATCTTAGAATGTAGCTCGAGCTAGCTTTAAGCTTCCTGTATAGCCTATGCTATTCTGAAAATTTTGCTCTGATTTCCCAAGTACAGACTTACATGAATCTGTTAGCAAGTCCAATGACTACGACCTTGAATGAGATTTTTCAAGTGTTTGGTTGTATTTTGTGTATGAAATACATATAAACAATATCTTCAATAGAGCTGAGCACTTTTTACCCCAAGCTTAAAATGTATATTTAAAAATAGTCCTTGACATAAATTATGACCTCTATATTTTTCCACTGGACAGTACTGACAACACCTATATATGCTTCAGGTCTAGGTTACAGAAATGAAGTTCTCCAGCTGCTGAAGGAACAACTTCCAGACATAAAAGTGAGGCATCATTAAACCTTTCCATCTAGGTAACACTTCAGTTTGGTGGAAATATGTGAAAACGACTATCTTGCATTAAGATGGAAAAAAGATGGAAATTAGCAAACACCCACATTTGCACAATGTGTAGAGAGTCAGAGACTTTTGAGTTCTCAGCTCTAAATGGCTTTTTAACCCCACCCCAAGGTTAAAGAACCTAGGCAGAAAAGGGGGATAAAAATATTTTAAGAGACAGAGATATGCATGACTCCCAAGAAATAGCATCTTCCTGACACAGTGATAGTGATAAACACTGCTTAGGGACAAAAATTAGTCAATCATTTACATTGTATAAAAGGATTTTCAATGTAACCATAAGTAGTCAGAGCATTTGTTATATTGTTGAGAGATATTTTTCAAAAACTTCATTTATTGAAATAGTATAAACCTTAATTTTTCCTTTCCCTGCAACAAATACACTAAATATAATAATTTATTACATGTTAGTGTGCTTTTCATTCAGCCTATTAATTTCAAAGGTTTTCTTGCTTACTTAAATTCACAGCTGGCTTTCTTATAAAACCTTTATTTCATGACTCAGAAAGAGTCTAAATCAATAGTTCATACATAACTTGATGCTGGGACTAATAAGACAATGATATTTATGTATTTATTTATTTATAAAGACTTAGTGTTTTCACATAACAATTTCTCAGAGTATAGATGGAATTCAGATTTTCAGGCTGGACAAGTGTCTGAATCCATGGCAACGCCCTGGTAAATTTTCACTGTAGAAGGAACAACTTGAACTGCCTGTTCTCTAGGAGAGAGAATCACATCTCTAAATACTTCAAGGCAAAATAGAACTTCTTAATTATCTTTCATGTGTTTAAATGTCAAGTAGATGTGCATATAGCTGATACTGTTTGCTTTCTTGCAAGTATTAGATTGAAATTATAATAAAAGGTGTATGTTGCTATTTTTATTTCTCCTTGTCATTGATCACAGTCATCAATGTTCAATATGGATAAGTAGATTAAAATCTACAGCAACATTTACAAATGACTCTTTAAATTATATGTGTATAGTTTTATCACCAAAGAGTGATATTTTACCATGTTCTATAAATATCATCTTTTATTGATTTTGGGGCATGAGTGTTTAAGTATATATGAAGGTTAGCTAAATCAAGGCTGTTAACAATAAGCTTATATACACATACAGGCTAATAAGCCTATGCAGATATATGTGTATACATACAAACACACACAAACACACACACACACACACACACACACTCACACACACACACATATTCCCTAGCTTTTGTTCAATTCTATACTTTGGCATAGTTCTTGCTTTGAACACCAAAAACTCATGTGCATTTTTTAAAAATTATTTTTAACAAATCTATTATAGGTATTTTTAGATATAATAATTGCTTCTGTCCTGACTAACATATACAATATTTTGTCATGATATTGTTATTTATCAATGCTAAAACATATAGATTATATTGGTAAAATTTCTGCTTCTATGTTAAATGCCATGACTAAGACAACTTACAAATACACAGGTTTGCTAAGCTTATGATTCCAGAGGGTTAAGATTACATCCCTGTGAGGAAGACTGGCAGCCAGAACAGGAAGTGAAGTTCTCACATTTCAACCAAAAACTCAAAGCAATGAGAGTAGACTGAAACTAGCTCAAGGCTTTTAATCTCATAGCCCATATTCAGTGATGTACCACCTCCATTAATGTCACTCCTCATAAACTTTGCTAATAGCTTCACCAACTGGAGACCAATGTTCAAATATCTGAGCTTCTGGAAAAAATTCTCTTTTAAGTCACTACATAGATAATCTATTAAAACTAAAAGCTTTTATTTTGGTGTGAGAGATTTCTCAACTAGCACATCTATCAAAATAAGAGGGGGTTCAAGTGAAATTACTGATAATCTTTAGATATTATTTTTATCAATAAACATGTTTAGTGGCTAGTATATATATGCAGAAATCTTATTGTCAGATTTACAAGGGAAAAAGAAATAATAAAGAGGACACTGAGATTGGGACTTTCTAAATTATACTTTTTTCAATTTCAGCCTAATAAGAAACAATATACTGAGAACAGATATGGCCCTTCCTTTGTCATACCTTAAGCTCTGGCTCCTGAAACAATAGAGTGTGACAAGGTTCCCTACAAGCCAGATATGTGACACATGGGACTTATATATCAGCTCAACTCACTGGGCTATACACATGTGTGTGTGTGTGTGTGTGTGTGTGTGTGTGCGCGCACACACACACAGAGGGGAGAGAGAGAGACAGAGACAGAGACAGAGAGAAACAGAGAGACAGAGACAGAAAGACAGAGACAGAGAGACAGAGAGACCCTCATATTCCCTTATTCCCTAGCTTTGGAATGTTTTTATGGGAAATATGGGAAGTGACTAAAAGGACCCATTGTTGCTAATACTGTAAGTAATTTCATTTCCTTTCCATATTTTAAGCTATTTTTCTTGTTTCTGAGATGTAAGATTCAGAAACAGAATGGCAGTGTTTTTACTTTAATTTATCCTCACAATTCTATCATGTGATGATCTTATGCTTCTATAACTTGGAATAATCTGCACACTCTGGAAGGAAGACTTCAAATATTGTAAAAATTTGCTTTAGAAAATTGCAGAGAATGACACAGCTGGGAGATTGTAATTTTAAAATTTCACTTACTCTTAAAAACTGTCTTTCCAGAGAATGAAACCCTTAGAATTAGAATGTATTTTGAAATCAGAATCCTGCTACATCTAGAAGACATAAAGCAGAATAATTAGTGTCAGTTTTAAAGTAAAAGTTTGCAATGTCTATAAAAAGTACCATGGAGAGCTTATATTTAATGTATAAATTGCTTTAGGTAGCTGTTCATTTTCAGATTATTAATTCTAAACATCCATGAGTATAGGATATCTTTCCATTGTATTTTTATTTATTTTTTTGATTGGATATATACCATATTTACATTTCATTTCCCTTTTTCTAGTTCCCGCCTCCAAAGGTCCCAGATGCCCTCTTCCCTCTCTGTGTTCCCCCATTCACCCCGTCCCACTTCCCTGTTCTGGTATTCCCCCAAACTGATGCTTTGAGCCTTTCCAGAACCAGGGTCCACTCCTTCCTTCTTGTTGGACATCATTTGGTATGTAGGTTGTGTTGTTGGTGTCCCAAGATTCTAGGCTAATATCTACTTATCAGTGAGTACATACCATGGGTATTCTTTTGAGACTGGGTTACCTCATTTAGTATGATGTTCTCCAGCTCCATCCATTTCTCTAAGAATTTCATGAATTCATTGTTTCTAATGGCTGAATAGTACTCCATTGTGTATATATACCACATTTTTTTGTATCCATTCTTCCGTTGAGGGAAATCTGGGTTCTTTCCAGCTTCTGGCTATTATAAATAAGGCTGCTATGAACATAGTGGAGCATGTATCCTTATTGCATGCTGGGGGATCTTCTGGATATATGCCCAGGAGTGATATGGCTGGGTCCCCCAGGAATATCCTGTCCAGTTTTTTGAGGAACCGCCAGACTCATTTCTAGAGTGGTTGTACCAGCTTGCAGTCCCACCAGTACTGGAGAAGTGTTCCTCTTTCTCCACATCCTCGCTAACACCTGCTGTTTTCTGAGGTTTTTTTAAAATTATTTATTCTATATTCTTTGTTTACATTCCAAAGGCTTTTCCCTTTCCCATTTTCTCCCTCAGCATATGTCCCATAAGTCCTCCCCACCCCTGCCAACTATTCCCCAATCACCCCCCCCACCATCACCATTTCTCTGGTCTGGTACTCTCCTACAAAACTGGATCCAATCTTTTCAGGCCCAGGGTCCTCTCCTTCCTTCTTCTTGGGAATCATTTGACTTACTAATTGTGCCTTGAGTATTCAGAGCTTCTGGGCTCATTAATATTCACTTATCAGTGATTGCATTTCATGTGTATTCTTTTGTGATTGGGTTAACTCGCTTAGGATAATATTTCCAGATCTAACCATTTGCCTACAAATTGCATGAATTCATTATTTTTAATTGCTGAGGAGTATTCCATTGTATAAATATACCACATTTTCTGTATCCATTCCTCCTTTGAGGAACATCTGGGGTCCTTCCAAATTCTAGCTATTATAAATAAGGCTGCTATGAACATAGTGGAGCATGTGTCTTTATTGTACGCAGGGGAATCCTCTGGGTATATGCCCAAGAGTGGTATGACAGTATCCTCTGGAAGTGTCATGCCCAATTTTCTGAGGAACCGCCAGACTGATTTCCAGAGTGGTTGTACCATCTTGCAATCCCACCAAGAGTGGAGGAGTGTTCCTCTTTCTCCACATCCTCACTAGCACCTCTTGTCTCCTGAGTTTTTAATCTTAGCCATTCTGACTGGTGTGAGGTGGAATCTCAGGCTTGTTTTGATTTGCATTTCCCTGATGACTAATGATGTTGAACATCTCTTAAGGTGTTTCTCAGCTATCTGAATTTCTTCTGGTGACAATTCTTTGTTTAGCTCTGTACCCCATTTTTAATAGGGTTATTTGGTTCTTTGGGGTCTAATTTCTTGAGTTCTTTGTATATATTGCATATTAGCACTCTGTCAGATGTGGGGTTGGTGAAGATCTTTTCCCAATTTGTTGGTTGCCATTTTGTCCTTCTTACAGTGTCCTTTGCTTTACAGAAACTTTGTAATTTTAAGAGGTCCCATTTGTCGATTCTTGATCTTAGAGCATAAGCTATTGGTGTTCTGTTCAGGAACTTTCCCCTGTGCCCATGTCCTCTAGGGTCTTCCCCAGTTTCTTTTCTATTAGTTTCAGTGTGCCTGGTTTTATGTGGAGGTCCTTGCTCCACTTGGAGTTGATCTTAGTACAAGGAGATAAGAGTGGGTCAATTTGCATTCTTCTGCATGTTGACCTCCAGTTGAACCAGCACCATTTGTTGAAAAGGTTATCTTTTTTCCACTGGATGGTTGTAGCTCCTTTATCAAAAATCAAGTGACCATAGGTGTGTGGGTTCATTTCTGGGTCTTCAATCCTATTCCATTGATCTACTTGCCTGTTGCTGTACCAATACCATGCAGTTTTTAACACAATTGCTCTGTAGTACTGCTTGAGGTCAGGGATATTGATTCCCCAAGAAGTCCTTTTATTCTTGAGAATAGTTTTAGCTATACTGGGTTTTTTGTTACTCCAGATAAATTTGAGAATTGCTCTTTCTAGATCTATGAGGAATTGAATTGGGATTTTTGATGGGGATTGCATTTGATCTGTAGATTGCTTTTGGTAAGATGGCCATTTTTATCATATTGATCCTGCCAATCCAAGAGCATGAAATATTTTTCCATCTTCTGAGGTCTTCTTCGATTTCTTTCTTCAAGGACTTGAAGTTCCTGTCATACAGATCTTTCACTTTTTTGGTTAGTCATGCCAAGGTACTTTATGTTTTTTGTGGTTATTGTGAAGGGTGTTATTTTCCTAACTTCTTTCTCAGCCTGCTTGTCCTCTGAGTACAGGAAGGCTACTGATTTGCTTGAGTTGATTTTATAACCAGCCACTTTGTTGAAGTTGTTTATCAGCTGCAGAAATTCTCTGGTGGAGTTTTTGGGTCACTTAAGTATATTATCATACTGGTGTGAGGTGAAATCTCAGGGTTGTTTTGATTTGCATTTCCCTAATGACTAATGATGTTGAACATTTATTTTTGTCTTCAGAAATTTTAGTTTTTCATTTTAGAGGTCATTTCCTTCTTGGGTTTAGTGTATTCCTAGATATTTATTTCCATTGAGACTATTATGGATAAGAGTTTGTCTAAGATTTTTATCCTCAGTATGCTTGTTATTGGGAGATAGATACATTTTTGAGATGATTTTGTACCCTGCCATGTTGCTGAAATTCTTATGTAATTTTAATTCTTTATGGATGATTCTGGTGGTATATTTGACACTTTGACACTTATAACAGAAACATAGTAAGAGTAAGAGGATCAGGATATCTGCTTCAAGAGAGCATCTTCTGGATACGTACAACAGGAAATCTGTTATCCATGAAATATAACAATATGGTTGTTTTAACAAGACCTGCACAATGATAGTACTTTATTGACATGTCAGCATATGCATAAAATTTCACAAGGCCCCATTCCTAAATGAATAGCTATAGGCAATCTATGGTTTCTAAATCAATCAGAATAAGATTGCTCCAAGTATATAATTCTCAAAAGGTTATCTTAAAAGTGACTAATGCTAGCCACAAATACATATGAGCTACATTAAATTGAATCAGTAAAGCACATGTACATTGCATGACTTTACTCCTGGAGAGATTTGAAAAGAAGGTCTATCCCAGATAGGAAGCTGAGGACAGATGTAAATAAAGAAACTGCATTCTCTCTCTCTACCTTGTTAAACCAATGAGTTTTATTAGGTTTGTGGAAATAAGGCTGATAGCTTGCTATTATGAGCAGGCATAGCTCTCTGCAACATGACAGCTCATGAACCCAGTGTGTACTACACAATCTTTATATAGCTCAATATGTTATAGAGTGTTCTCACTAGATAGCTTAGTTATGAACATTTTCCAAGTATATTGCCTAGGTTTTGCTTCTTTTAGGCACCTTAATTTGTCTAAGAATGTCATTCAATAGTTCTTACTGATTACATATGCTTGGAAAAGTAGGGACATGGTGAGTATTGTCGATTTCAGTAACTTCTAGATGCCACTAAAATGTGTGCTTCCTGAACATAAAGAACTTACCTAAAGCATAAAATGTTTGACAGCCTCCTTAACATCATGTGATTTAATAAGCTCTCTAAAAGATGTAATGATTAATCTTGGAGCAGACTGCTACAAAACACACACACACACACACACACACAAACATATAAGCATATTTATGTGGCATTATGTATATGTGAATAGGGAAGAACTTGAAAGAGCTGACAAAAGATGAAGGAATAGAAATAACTTAAAAATAATATTCATATTCATATATGAAAACTTTAAAAAAATAAAAAAAGAGAAAATTGTTTTAACTTCAAAACTTTCTAAAACATTTTAAAGCATAATATATTTTAAAATATATTATTATGTAATATATAGCATTTCATGTCTATATGTAATCATTCAGAAACCTGATACATACAAAACAACATAAATATAAAATCATGTTATTATGTGGCACCTGTTCACATATTTTCATAATTACAAATGTAATATTTTTATATTAAATAGAAGTTAATGTAAAAAGATGAAATAATCCATGAGTCTTGTGTGGGAAAAATAATTCTGCCTGCTATGTGCTTATTGCTACCCTTCACTCTTAGTTGTAGCAATATTATCTACCTTATGGCATTAGACTTTTTCCATCTGCTTTGGTTTTTCTAACATGATGAACATATGTAAACTTTTCTGTTCCATTCTAATCCAACTCCTGAATTTATTCTTAAAATTTTTTCATTGTTTAAATGTATCCTCTTCCGTTTAATGAGATTTTATGTTTATGATCTTGGTGTCACATTGAATTCCCTGCTTTATCTTCTATCCTATATTTCCATAACAGAGAATATTTCTTGAAAGCATATACACTTCTAACCACTATGTTGTCATTCAAAACTGAGACTTCATATTTTGCTTATAAAAGTTTAGTTGTCTTCACATTGGACTATGTCTCCCTGAATATGCCCCAGGACACTTTGAAATGTATACTCTATGCTGTTCAATTGAAAAATAGGTAATGGTTTATTTGTTTTTAAGAGGATTTAATAAGAAACAAAGAAGAAATAAAGTTACCACTATTTGCAGATGATATGATAGTATAAATAAGTGACCCCAAAAATTTTACCAGAGAATTTCTCCAGCTGATAAACAACTTCAGCAAGTGGCCAGATATAAAATTAACTCAAATAAATTAGTAGCTTTACTTCATACAAATGACAGACAGGCTGAGAAAGAAATTAAGGAAACAACTCCCTTCACAATAGCCACAAATAATATAAAATATCTTGGGGGTAAATCTAACCAAACAAGTGAAAGATTTGTATGACAAAAACTTCTGGTCTCTGAAGAAGGAAATGGAAGAAGACCTCAGAAAATGACAATAACATCAAGTATCTCAAGAAAGATATCAAAGAAGATCTCAGAAAATGGAAAGATCTCTCTTGTTCATGGATTGGCAGAATTAACATAGTAAAAATGGCCATCCTAACAAAGACAATCTATCCATTCAATGCAATCCCCATAAAAATCCTAACACAATACTTCAAAGATATGGAAAGATCAGTTCTCAAATTTGCCTGGAAAGACAAAAATACTTGGAATAGCCAAAACAATTCTCAATAAAAGAACAGATGGGGTAGTCACCATTCCTGACCTCAAGCTTTACTACAGAGTAATAGTGATAAAAACTGCATGGTATTGTTACAGAAACAGACACGTTGATCAATGGTATAAAATTGATGATGCAGAAATAAAACAGCACACTTACATACACTTGATATTTGACAAATAAGCCAAAAATATACAATGGAAAAAGAAAGCATCTTCAATAAATGGTGCTAGAGTAACTGGCTGTCTGTATGCAGAAACATTAAAATAGACCCATATTTGTCACCTTGCACAAATTTCAATTCCAAGTGGATCAAGGACCTCAACATAAAACAAACAAAAAAATACACAATACCCAATATACATTCCAAAGAACTCAAAAAGGTCAACAAGCTGAAATGCCTAAGTAAGAACACAACAGTCCCATTTGGGAGGGAGAAGAAAGCAATCAGAAGTGGGGAGGGATGATCTTTCCTTCAGTCTCTGCTCCATACTTTATGTCTGTATCTTCTCCTGTGGGTATTTTGTTCCCCCTTCTAAGAAGTACCAGAGTATACATATTTTTGTCTTCCTTCTTCTTGAGCTTCATTTGGTCTATGAATTGTATCTTGGGTATTTCAAGCTTCTGGGCTAATATCCACTTATCAGTGAATACATACCATGTGTGGTATTTCCTAGTTCCATCCATTTGCCTAAGAATTTCATTAATTCGTTGTTTTTAATAGCTGGTAGTATTCCATTGTATAAATGTATCACATTTTCTGTATCCATGTTGCTGTTGAGGGACACCTGGGTTCTTTTCAGCTTCTAGCTATTATAAATTAAGCTGCTATAAACATGTGTCCTTATTACATGCTGGAGAATCCTCTGAGTATATGCTCAGGGGTAGTTTAGCAGGGTCCTCCCGAGACTGCTCCACCTGGGAATCCATCCCATATACAGTTACCAAACCCTGACACTATTGTAGATGCCAACAAATGCTTGCTGGCAGGATCCTGATATAGCTGTCACCTGGGAGGATCTGCCAGTGCATGACAAATACAGAGGGGGGCATTCTCAGCCAACCAGTGAATTGAGCAGAGGGTCCCCAATGGGGGATCTAGAGAAATGATACAAGGAGCTGAAGGGGTTTGCAGTGCCACAGGAGGAACAACAATATGAGTCACCCAGAACTCCCAGGGAGCTCCCAGGGACTAAACTACCAACCAAAGAGTACACATGGAGGGACCCATGCCTCCAGATGCATATGCAGCAGAGGATAGCCTTGTTGGACATCAAAGGGAAGAGAGGCCCTTGATCCTGAGAAGGCTAGATTCCCCAGTATAGGGGAATGCCAGGACAGGGAAGCAGGACTAAAGTAGATTGGTATGCAGGGAGAGGGGGGGATGACTTAGGGGCTTTTCGGTAGGGGGAGGGAACCAGGAAAGTGGACATGTAAATATGTAAATAAAGAATTTATCTAAGAAAAAAAGAATTGGGGGGATCTGGGAGGGAAAGTGGACTGGGTAGGATATTGGGGTGGGGAGAGGAGAACCTGATCTGACATGGGGGAAGGGAAAATGCCTGAAGCCATGAGGGCCAGCAGAAAGAATGGAAACAGGTAACCTCAGGGGATAGGAACTTTGGGAGGGGGAACCTTCCAGAATGCCTCCAGAAACCTGGGAGATGAGAGACCAACAGGACTAAAAAGGAGAGACCTTAGATGAAGTCTCTGAAAATAGGGAGATGGAACTTATAGAGCCCACCTCCAGGAGGAAAACAGAGCTTCACACGATGGAGAGGGGTCCATCCCACAGTCAAAACTCTGACCCATAATTGTTCCTGTCTGAAAGAATTACAGGGATGGAAATGGAGAGGATCCTGAGGAAAAGAAGGTCCAGCAACAGGCACAAAGTGGGAACCTGCTCAAGGGGAGGTCCCAAGGCCTGAAACTATTACTGAGGCTATGGAATGCTCACAAAAAGGGACCTAACTTGATAGCACTCCAGAAAACTCAACAAGAAGTTGAAAGAGTCAGATGCAGATATCTGCAGCCAACCAATGGACAGAAGCAGCTGATCCCTGATGCTGAATTAGGTAAGGCTGAATGAAGCTGAGGGCACCCTGTAGGAGGACCAGCAGTCTCAATTAATCTGGATCTCTCAAACATTGAACCACCAAAAAGGCAGAATGCACCAGCTGATATGAGGCCCCTAGCACACATAGATTAGAGGACTGCCAGGTCTTTGTTCATTCAGAGAAGACACACCTAATCCTCAAGAGATTGGAGGCCCCAGGGAGTTTAGAGGTCAGGTGGGGTTGGGAGTAGGGACAGCCATGTGAAGATATGGAGAGGGAAGGAGGTATGAGATGTGGAACAGTCGGAGGGTGGACAGGGGTTGGCAGGGTTGAGGAATAAATTATGGAGTATATAAATTAATTAATTAAAAAAGAAGTAAAATATTATAATTTAATAAATATGAGTAATCTTATTAATATACCATTGTACTTATGATTCTACATCTTCAACGAGAAATAAATATTTAAACTGGAAAAAAAAGAGTTCAATTCCTTATAGTTCATGTCTGAGTTTAATGTCTCCCTCTCTTTCTCCCACTCCTACTGGTAATCACACTAACTGTTCCTCTCCCCCTGGGTCTCACTGTAGAGCATTTTGGAATGACCAATTTTGTTTTCCATAACATCTGTGAGTTGTGCTGAAATAACAAAGTAGCCTTAAACTGTTATTTTTGCCTCTGTCTCAAATCTTGTAGGGGCTCAGCTTTTTTACAATGGCCTTATCAATGAAAATGTCAACATGGAAGAGGAAATAATTCACTAGATCTTATCACCAGGCAAAGAACTACAAGTAACTCGTCCTTTTCCATGGATGATGCCTGTTATGATTGTTCAATGCATTATGCTCAACCTTGAAACAAAAGAGGCCTCAGCAGGCAATAATCATATGTATTTGTACATACATATACATATGTATATGCATATACACATGAACACACATATATGTTAATAATAATAATTAATAATAATTAATAATAATAATAATAAAATACAAAGAAGCTATTATCTTAAGAATGAGAGAATCTGGCAGGTTCTATGACTGGAGGGAGGAAAAGGTGATGTATAAAAACATCCATATGAAAGCCTATTACCTGATAAGACACACACACACACACACACACACACACACACACACTTAAAAGAGTTTAATTGAAGTTATGCTACAGAGAATATCTGTCTATTGATACTATTGCTGAGGGTTTCCTGTTCTGTACAGAGGAAGTTTTTTGTAGTCTTGTCTGTCTAATTTTGGATTGGTTGCCTAGGCTATTGGGACACATCCAAAGAGCAGCAACAACGCACTTCTCTTGGATCACTGTCACTCATTAGCTTCTCCACTTCCCCTTGGCAGCTGTTATTCTCAGGTGTTAGGTTCGCATCCGTTGAAGTACATGGATACAGTTTTACCATATGTGGATCTCTAGTTCTCTGGGAGGTGTTTAGTGAATTCTCTTGTTTTCTGTAACTATAGTAAAGTTATTCTTTTTTTATTTAGTTTTTTTGAGACAGGGTTTCTCTGTGTAGCCCTGGCTATCCTGGAACTCACTCTGTAGACCAAGCTGGCCTCGAACTCAGAAATCTGCCTGCCTCTGCCTCCCAGAGTGCTGGGATTACAGGCGTGCGCCACCACCGCCCAGCTAGTAAAGTTATTCGTATCCACAATTGAATTCCTTGTATCTATACCATTATGGATCTTCTTATAACAACATAAATTTTGGAGAACTTAAGACTAAAGTGATTTGTATAGAAGCTATGTAACTATTTTCTCTGGATCAAGCAGTGAGTAGTATACCAGATTTATATTTTTTAGAAGTTTGTTACTCATAAAATTTAAGAACTGAGATGATTTACAATCAGATTCATGTTCATTAGCACCTTGATTCTCTGGGTATCATTGCATGAGCTCTTTCTAATAGTTGCCTATTTTTCTCTGGATTCTGATAGTCTTTAAATATGATAAATTTCTATATAATGAAAGCCTTCAGAAAATAGCAAAATTGCCTAATAACTGAATATAAGATTTCTTATATTTTTCATCCTGAGTTAGATTTAACAGTAAAACTACTTAAGTCTGATAAAAGATTTCTTATTCTTTATGTATATGCCTAATACACAGTACATGAATACACACCCATGTAATATTCACATATATGAATATATTTTGTTTCATTGAAACATCAGTTTTATTTCTATATATTATATAAAAATCACATTTTACTGAGGAAAAACTAGCAAACTAACATTTAGCTAATCTTACAATTCTATGGTTATAATAATTCTTTCAAAAATAATTACTTGACTCACTTGAATTAGTAAATTTTAAAACATAAAATGAAAAATATGAATTTATTGAAAGTCCAATTTGATTTTCATAAGTGAATAGATGAAGTTGAATTCTTATGAAGCACTTGCTTAAATAAAGCTTTAAAAGATTTTATTATGATAGATAATTTTTCAAGGTAGGAATCATAATCTTATCAAGCTTAATGGAAATTGAAAATGTCATTTCAAAAGCTGAAATTCATTATATTGAGTATTACCTGTTATGATACTCAAAATGATTTTATATTCCTGAGTTTTAGTTGAAATTTCATACAAGAAAATGTTATTATCTGTTAATGCAGATTTTATGTATCCACCTTTAATTTATACTTCAATAGCCCATTAAAACACAAGTACCTTTTTTGAATTGGACTAATTTTCTTTCAGAAAATATTTCCCCACTCTATTCTGAGCTATATATTATTGCAGAGTATAGCTTTTATTTTTTGTTATATGTAAGTGATATTAAAAGATGACATTGCCAGGTGTAGTGAAACAAAGCTGCATTTCACCACTCAGAATATGGAGACATGAGAACCAGAAGTTCAAGGTCACTCTGAGACAGGACTCGAGATCAGAGAAACCATGGGTTGTAAGAGATGTCTCAAAAATAATTACAACAAAACCAAGATCACAAAGCAATAAAATAGACATCATACTTTAAATCTGCTTTTTTAATAGATACTATGAATTTATAGTAACATCAATCTCTGTAATACTACCTAAATTAAGCCAGCTCCATCCTCTGTAGTCAACTATATTTTATTTATACAGTACTGAAATAGAGTACTGTAGAGTTCAGTAGTAAACTTAAGGTAATAATTAATCAACAATCACTGATGATTGCAATGTGCATATTTTATGTATTAAGGTGGAAATGGCTATATACATTTTCTATCAAAACCTATTAGCTGCTGGATAATTATGGAATATATTCTCAAGTTCACATTAAAGAATTTTGTGTTTTGCATGCTTCAAATTGTATGCATGGAAACAAAACTTCACTTTAATATTTGTAATCGTGTATTTTATATTTGAGGTTTGCCCAGAAAGACTATCTTGAGTGGACATATACAATGGTGATAACAACAAGAGGTAGAAACTATTCAAATGAGGTAAGACCTAAAAAGTAGCCATACCAAGATTGCCTTTGCTGGAGGGCAGGGTGCCAGGAAAGAGTTTGGGTTTTAGTTCCCTTGCTATGTTTTCTCTTTAATGAGAACCTCCACTCCATCTGGATACTACATACAACTGAAAAAAAATGAAAACAGCTAGAGACCTGGAAGATGGCCCTGCTGAACTCATCAGCTCATCTCTTTCCTCATACCTCATCCATTTCTCTCATAAATACTTCAAATTCCCCCAGATTAGGAGCAGCTACATAGGGGCTTTTCTTTCTGAGAGCTTCTCTTCGTTTCTTTCTGTCTCTGTCTTTATCATTTTCTCTGTCTCTCTGTTTCATCCCTCCTCTCTTGCTTTTCCTCCTTGAGGTCCCATTTATGAATCTATAATAATTTTCTATCTAAAACTCACACTATCTTCCACGATTTCTGTAAATGTGACAGAAAAGAGTATGAAAGCAACTGATATGGGTAACTTTGGTGGCCTTCTAGTTCTCAGGGATCTTAGACACATAAGTCAAATTCCTCATGAGTCAAAATGGCTCCACCGGTCTCAGATTGAATATCTTTGTAACTGTAATTGTACAAATTGATGACTATGATAATTGACTTAAATTTTACAACCATCTCATACTATTAAAGTACCCAAATCATTATATTGTATCATTCATATAAACAGGATTTTTGTCAAGAATTCCTCATTAAAGATAGAAGTTAAATTTCAGTATTATATAACCTCTTAGTAACTTTGATTCACTTTGCATTCCAAAGACAACAAGTGCTCTTAAGATATATTACATTGGAGAAAATAAATATTTCTGAAATGTTTCAACTAAACCTGTATTCACCATTTTCCATTTGGGCTTAAACAAACCAAACCCATAAGAAGAAAAGTTAACAAAGCTGAGGTTGATGCAAGGACATTGTGAAAGTACTCGGTTACTTAGTTTTAAAAAGTAATAAAAAGTGCTTGTATATTTTAATCTAAGCATTTAATTAAAACATAAACATATGTATTATAAGAAATGAACATAGTAGTTTAACATTTGCTGTAATCAATGAGTTATATTTGATTGTTGGTATAAGTTGCAAGTATTTTCGTATCAACATATCAGGGAAATGAGCCTAGCATTAATGTTCTAGATAAAATCATGTGCTTAATTAAATATAAAGAAAGGTGAAAGTAAAAACTACATTGGTAAACTATTTATATATAATATCTATTTTACTTTTTCACATTAAGGTAACAAAAAAAGTACAATTTACTTCACTGTGGAATAGAAAAGTGAATAGGAAGTTGGCAAGTATTGTATACCAGATAAAAAACTGAGTTTCATACTTCTTGTTTATCTAAATATAACTATAATAGCTTACATCTCTTTTTGTATTTAGAGATATTTAAATAATTCATAGATATTATATCAAAGCAAAAGGAACAAATTTTATGCTTGGATAATTCAAGGATGTATTATGCACATATATAAAATAATTTCTATGTATATGAAAGTCCTGGAAAATTATATTTGCATCTGAAACATAAGATAATATGTTTTCTTTTTTTCTTTAGAAAAAGATAAATTGTTTATTTTTAAAAAAAACTGTGTAAAAAACATCAAAGTCATCTCTAGAATCAAGTCAACAGGATATAACTTGTTAATCTACTTTTGACGACCCTGATACATATTGTCTTTCATAGAAACAGCTATTTTTGACATAAATAACAACACTTCCCTATATTTACCCTTATGTTTGTTTGTTCATTTTTTGACAATGGAGTTCGAATGAGGGCCTTGAAAATGCTAAGTGAGTGTTCTTCAATTGAACTATTTTCCCAATCCTCCTCGTCTTTTTATAAATGTGATTTTTAAAGTTAAAATTGTTTTTATATGTCATCATTTTCTTTCCATCTAAGATCCTTTACACTTCACACATCACCAAACTTCATGTTCTTGTCTTTCCTATAAAAAAAAATGAACCTCTGAAACAATACTCCAAACAAATGTAAACAATAGCGGCTAAAATGATGGAGTTTGTGTTGGCCAGGGACTCCTGGGATGACATCTGTTCTAAAGTTTGGTTGATATTATCATTATCATTCCATTAGAGAAAGCTGACATTCTCTTTTTCAGCAGGTCTCAAAAAGATTTCTGCATAGGAATGAGACTCTAAATTCACTTTCCCTCTTTCATTCTGGGACTTGGTTTGATTTTGGCTTTTATAGGACTTTTTTGTACTTCTATAGCATAGTCCTGGTTTTGTCCAAAAAACCTGTGAAGATCTACAATTTAAAGGGCCAGCAAATATCTTCAACAAAATTATGGAAGAAAACTTCCCTAACCTAAAAAGAGAGATGCCCATGAATATACAACAAGCCTACAGAACTCCAAACAGGCTGGAACAGAACAGAAATACCTCCCATCACATAATAATCAAAACCCCAAACGTACTAAACAAAGAAATAATATTAAAGACAGTAAGAGAAAAAGGCCAAGTAACATTTAAAGGAAGACCTATCAGAAGCACAGCAGACTCCTCACCAGAGACCATGAAAGCTAGAAGGTCTTGGGCGGATCTCATGCAGATTCTTAGAGAACACAAATGTCAGCCAAGACTATTATACCCAGCAAAACTCTCAATCAACATATGTGGAGAAATCAAAATATTCCATGACAAGACCAAATCTACACAATATCTTTCCACTAACCCAGCCCTAAAAAGGATAATAGAAGGAAAACTCCAATACAAGGAGGGAAACTACACCCTGGAAAAAGCATGATAGTAACCTTCTTCCATCAAACTCAAAAGAAGATAACCACTCAAAAACAAAAATAACATCAAAAATGACAGGAAGAAATAATCAATATTCCTTAATATCTCTTAACATCAATGGACCCAATTCTCCAATAAAAAGACATAGACTAACAGATTGGATATGGAAACAGGACCCTACATTTTACTACATAAAGGAAACATACCTCAGGGTCAAAGACAAACACTACCTTAGAGTAAAAGGCTGGAAGACAATTTTACAAGCAAATGGTCATAGGAAGCAACCTGGGATTCCATTCTAATATTAGATAAAATTGACTTAAAGTTATCAAAAGAGAGAGAAGGCCACTTCTTGCAGATCAAAGAAAAAATCTACCAAGAAGAACTCACAATTCTGAACATCTATGCTCCAAATGCAAGGGCACCCTCATTCGTAAATGAAAGTTTACTAAAGCTCAAAGCACACATTGCACATAACACAATAATTGTGAGGGACCTCAACACTCCACTATCCTCAATGGAACGATCAGGAAAACAGAAACTAAACAGGGACACATGGAAACTTATTGAAGCTTTGGACCAATTGGATTTAACAGATATATATATAAAACCTTTCATCCTAAAGCAAAAGAATATACCTTCTTAGCACCTCATGGTACCTTCTCCAAAACTGACCATATAATTGGTCACAAGACAGCCCTCAACAAGTAAAAGAAGATCGAACTAATCCCATGCCTCCTATTGGATCACCATATCACAGTAAGAGTGGTCTTCAATAGCAACAAAAACAACAGAAAGTCCACATACACATGGAGGCTGAACAATATTCTACTAAATGATAGCTTAGTCAAGGAAGAATAAAGAAAGAAATCAAAGACTTTTTAGAACTTAATGAAAATGAAGGCACCATATACCCAAATCTATGGGAAACAATGAAAGCAGTGCTAAGAGGAAAACTCATAGCCCTGAGTGCCTCCAAAAACAAAACAAAAAAAAACAAAAACAAAAACAACAACAACAACAAAAAAAAAAACAGGAGAGAGCATATACTAACAACTGAATGGCACACCTGAATGCTCTGGGAAAAAAAGAAGCTAATTCATCCAGGAGGAGTAGAAGACAGGAAATCATCAAACTCAGGGCTGAAATCAATCAAGTTGAAACAAAGAGAACCATACAAAGAATCAACAAAACCAGGAGCTTGTTCTTTGAGAAAATCAACAAGATAGACAAACCCTTAGCCAGACTTACCAAAGGGCACAAAGACAGTATCCAAACTAACAAAATTAGAAATGAAAAGTGAGATACAACAACAGAAACTGAGGAAATTCAAAAAAATCATCAGATCTTACTACATAAGCCTATACTCAACACAACTGGAGAATCTGCAGGAAATGGACAATTTCCTAGACATATACCAAATACCACAATTAAATCAGGATCAAATAGATTGTCTAAACTGTCCCATAAACCCCAAAGAAATAGAAGGGGTCATAGAAAGTCTTCCAACCAAAAAAAGCATAGGACTAGATGGTTTTAGTGCCGAATTCTCTCAGACCTTCAAAGAAGACCTAATACCAATACTCTTCAAACTATTCCACAAAATTGAAACAGAAGGAACACTACCCAACTCATTCTACGAAGCCACAATTACCCTTATACCAAAACCACACAAAGATCCAACCAAGAAAGAGAACTTCAGAGGCTGAACAATATTCTACTCAATGATACCTTAATCAAGGAAGAAATAATGAAAGAAATCAAAGACTTTTTAGAATTTAATGAAAATGAAGGCACAACATACCCAAATCGATGGGACACAATGAAAGCAGTGCTAAGAGGAAAACTCAGCCCTGAGTGCCTCCAAAAAGAAACATGAGAGAGTATATATCAATATCCCTTATGAACATTGATGCAAAAATACTCAATACAATTCTTGCCAACAGAATCCAAGAACACATCAAAACGATCATTCACCATGATCAAGTTGGCTTCATTCCAGGGATGCAGGGATGGTTCAATATATGGAAATCCATCAATGCAATCCACTACATAAACAAACTCAAAAAAAATAGCCACATGGTCATTTCATTAGATGCTGAAAAAGCATTTGACATAATTCCACATCCTTTCATGCTAAAAGTCCTGGAAAGAACAGGAATTCAAGGCCCATAAATGAACATAGTAAAAGCAATATACAGCAAACTGATAGCCAATATCAAGCTAAATGGAGAGAAACTTGAAGCAATCCCACTAAATCAGGGACTAGACAAGGCTGCCCCACTCACCATATCTTTTCAATATAGTACTTGAGGTACTAGCTAGAGCAATTAGACAACATAGAAGTCAAAGCGATACAAATTGGAAAGGAAGAAGTCAAACTATCACTATTCGCAGATGATATGATAGTATACTTATGTGATCCAAAAAAACGCACCAAAGAACTCCTACAGCTGATAAACAACTTCAGCAAAGTGGCTGGTTAAAAAATCAACTCAAGCAAATCAGTAGCCTTCCTATACTCAAAGGATAAGCAGGCTGAGAAAGAAATTAGGGAAATGACACCCTTCATAATAGTCACAAAAATATAAGGTATCATGGTGTGACTCTAACCAAACAAGTGAAAGATTTGTATGACAAGAATTTCAGGTCTCTGAAGAAGGAAATGGAAGAAGACCTCAGAAAATGGAAAAATCTTCCATGCTAGTGGGTTGGCAGGATTAATATAGTTAAAATGGCAATCTTGCCAAAAACAATATTCAGATTCAATGCAATCCCCATCAAAATCCCAACTCAGTTCTTCATAGAGTTAAAAAGAGCAATTCTCAAATTCATCTGGAATAACAAAAAACCCAGGATAGCTAAAACTCTCATCAATAGTAAAAGAACTTCTGGGGGAATCAGTATCCCAGTCCTCAAGCAATACCACAGAGCAGTAGTGTTAAAAACTGCATGGTATAGTGACAGGGAGGTGGATCAATGGAATAGGATTGAAGACCCAGAAGTAAACCCACACATTTGTGGCCACTTGATCTTCGACAAAGGAGCTGAAAACATCCAGTGAAAAAAAGATAGCCCTTTCAACAAATGGTGCTGGCTCAACTGTAGGTCAACATGCAGAAGAATGAGAATTGATCCACTCTTATCTCCTTGTACTAAGCTCAACTCCAAGTGGATCAAGGACCTCCACATAAAACCAGACACACTAGAACTAATAGAAAAGAAAATAGAAAAGAAACTGGGGAACTTCCTTGAGGACATTGGCTCTGGGGGAAAGTTCCTGAACAGAACATCAATAGATTATGCTCTAACATCAAGAATAGACAAATTGGACCTCATAAAATTACAAAGTTTCTGTAAGGCAAAAGACATTTTCAAAAAGAGAAATCTGCAACCAACAAATTGGGAAAAGATCTTTACCAACCCTACATCTGACAGAGGGCTAATATGCAATGTATACAAAGAACTCAAGAAGTTAGACCCCAGAAAACCAAATAACCCTATCCAAAAATGGGGTACAGAGCTAAACAGACTTTTTACTGAAGACATTCGGATGGCTGAGAAACACTTTAAAACATGTTCAACATCATTAGTCATTAGAGAAATGCAAATCAAAACAACCCTGAGATTTCGCCTCACACCAGTCAGAATGGCTAAGATTAAAAACTCAGGAAACAGCAGGTGTTGGCGAGGACGTGGAGAAAGAGGAATACTCCTCCGCTGCTGGTGGGACTGCAAACTGGTACAACCACTCTGGAAATCAGTCTGGTGGTTCCTCAGAAAACTGGACACAATATTTCCAGAGGACCCAGCCATACCACTCCTGGGCATATACCAAGAAGATTCCCCAGCATGCAATAAGGATACATGATCCACTATGTTCATAGCAGCCTTATTCATAACAGTCAGAAGCTGGAAAGAACCCAGATGTCCCTCAACTGAGGAATGGATACAGAAAATGTTGTATGTATACACAATGGAGTACTATTCAGCCATTAGAAACAATGAATTCATGAAATTCTTAGAGAAATGGATGGGGCTGGAGAACATCATACTAAGTGAGGTAACCCAGTCTCAAAAGAACACCCATGGTATGTACTCACTGGTATGTACTCACTGATAAGTGGTTATTAGCCTAGAATCTTGGAACACCAATGACACAATCCACATACCAAATGATGTCCAATAAGAAGGAAGGAGTGAACCCTGGAAGGCTCAAAGTATCAGTGTAGGAGAATACCAGAACAAGGAAGTAGTAATGAGTGGATGGGGGAACAGGGGGAGGGAAAAGGGCATGTAAGACCTTTGGGGGGCACGGGGAACCAGGAAAAGGGAAATGAAGTGTAAATATAGAATTTATCCAATAAATTGGATAATCTTCAAATCATCCACGTTCTGTGGGTATTAAAAATCTTTCTGCCCCCTCTCCTGCACTGAGCCTTGAGCCTTAAGAGGAGAGGTTTGATAAACACAACTGGTATAGGTTCAAGGACTCCAGTATCTCTGATTTTCTGCACAATGTTCAGTTGCGGTATTCCCATTAGCTGTAATATATTTAAAGAAGTATCACTGATAAGGGCTGAATAATGCTTTCATCTATAGGTGTATCTACAAATTATTAGGAGTCATTTCATTGATATGTTTTACTTTCAAAGAATAATGGCAGTAGGTTTCCCCATGTTCATGGCTTATATAATTTCAGGTTATTTGCGAGGACAACAGTGTCATTTATGGGTTCCATCTAACAGAATGATACTTGAGTTAAAAGGGGATAGAGTACTCCAATTATATTTGTCCCACTAATCTACCAGTATAACTTGTAGGAAAGTCATTGTTATATCTCAAAGGATCTGTAGCTGAGTATTTTTGTTTTTTCTGGTACTGTGTGCACTGTATCTTTCAACATTAAATCTTACTAAGTGCAGACCAAGCTTCTTGCTCAGCACATATTTCTCCATGTTTAGTAAGTATTGTTTTCAGCAATAAGGTCTTGCTATCAGGTTATAGATGGTAACCCAGGAGAGTATTACAGGGACAGGCTTCATGTGAAGATATAACAGAAGATAAATTAATATGAGACCTAATAAAATAGTCTGTGATGTTTGGAGATATCTATGAGATTTGTTGGTATATGGTTTCTATTTGGAGCATTATTTTGCCCAATTATATTTTGAAACAAGGGCTTATTAAGTTGACTTGCCTGGCTTTGCAATGGATATTATGAATAATGTCCATTGAGCACAACATTGCCCTCATAGTCAACAACTGAGAGTATGCTCAAGTGAACTAAACAGCATTAGGGTCATTAATTTCCCTAATGGAGTATAACAGTACTTAAGAGGACTTTGTCTTCTGTAAGGATTTGTAGACAGAAAGTGGTTAAGAGTGAGGAAGGTAATGTCCCTTCTGTTTCTATATTGTAGAATGACCCTAAGAATATTGGCATTAACACTTCAGTGAAAGTCTGATAGAATTCTGCACAAAATCCATATGAGTCTGTGACATTTCTCTTGGCTGGAAGACTTTTAATTGCTACTTCTCTTTCACTACAGATTATAGGTCTTCTTAAGTAGCTTATACAATCCTGATTTATCTTTAGAAAGTGATGTATCAAGAAAATCATACATTTCTTTTAAATTTTGCAATTTGGTAGATCACAGATTTCAAAGTATGATCTTGTGATTCTCCATATTTTCTCTGTCTGCTGTTATGCCACTTGTTCATCTCTAATTTAGATAGTATTTGTACATCTATTAGTTAATTTGACTAAGTGTTTGTCAATCATTAATTTTCTTTTTTTTTGATTTTTTTTATTGTATATGTTCTATATTTACAATTCATTTCCCTTTTTCTGGTTCCCCACCCCCAAAGTTCCCACATGTCCTTTTCCCTCCCCCTGCTCGCGCATCCACCCCCTCCCATTTTACTGTTCTTGTACTCTCCCACAATGATGTTTTGGTCCATTCTAGCACCAGTGTCCACTCCTTTCTTCTTGTGAGACATCACTTGATATGTGATTTGTGTCTTTGGTGTTCCAAGCTTCTAGGCTAATATCCACTTATCAGTGATTGTATACCATGGGTATTCTTTTGAGACTGGGTCACCTCACTTAGTATGACATTCTCCAGCTCCATCCATTTCTCTAAGAATTTAATGAATTCATTGTTTCTAATGGCTGTATTGTACTCCATTGTGTATATATACCACATTTTTTGTGTCCATTCCTCTGTTGAGGGACATCTGGGTTCTTTCCAGCTTCTGGCTATTATATATAAAGCTGCTATGAACATAGTGGAGCATGTATCCTTATTGCATGCTGGTGAATCTTCTGGGTATATTCCCAGGAGTGGTATGGCTGGGTCCTCCGGAAGTATCACGCCCAGTTTTCTGATATCTTTCTATATAATTGATTGCAACCCTGAGTTTGTTTCTCTCCATTTATTACTTTTGAGAATTTGTTTCTTTTGTCCTAGACCTTGCAGATGTTCTGATAGTTACTAGTATAAGATGTCTCCATTTTTGCATGAAGCACACAGTACTATGAACTTGTGTCTGAAAATGACTTTCATTGTGTGGGTATGTCGTGTATAGGCTATGTATTTCTTTATATATGGAATTAGCTGTGAAGTCAATAACTGACCTATAATCCACAGAACCACAGAGTTGAGGTCACGTTGGGGGAGGGAAGATAGATCTCTCTAGGAAAGGGAAGTAGAGTAAATATGGATGAACTTGGTGCAGCAATGAGAGGATCAACTGAGGAGGAATCTGGCAATCAAAGGGAAACACAGACTTGGTATGAAAACCTAAGACAATAGAACTTAATGTCATATATATACATATATATATATATGTATATATACACACACACACACACACACACACACACACACAGACACACACATACACACACACACACACACACACACACACACACACATATATATATATATATATATATATATATATATATATATATATATTACACATACATATATATGGTCCAAAAATGCTCTGGTGCTGAATAAAACATGAATACAACACATTGAAGATGAAGAAGTCCAGTTGGTATCTACATAAAACCTTAAACTCTATATGCTAGTTTGATACAAGAACTACTCTGCATACTATCAAAGGAGAAATCAACACACCAACAGAGCCATAATACCTTTGATCAACAATGGTGTCTTGCCTGTAAGATATGGTAGTACAATGCCAGCATATCTAGTAAGAGTGACCAACCAATATTTGGTTTGACTGAATATGCTTCACTAAATGAAGCTCATACACAATAGTTCCTGAGTGACCAAGAACCTGGACTCGATAACCCAGATGCCTATGCTAAAATAGTAATATTCTAAAAAGCAAACCAAAGAGGTATCAATAAAATATTCCTAAAGTCATTCTGCTATATTCATAGATAATTGCTCAGCATTTCAGAGAAATATCTTCCTGCCACAGTTGTGAACAAATACAGAAGCCCATGGCCAGACATTTTATAGAGAGTAAGACACCTTAGAATACTCACTCCTAAATGTTATGTTCATCAATCCCTCTCCTTATAGCTTAGGAAATCAATTGAAGAAGAAGGAGAAAGCGTGTAAAAAACAGAAGATATTGCAGACAAAAAGGAAAAAGTAAGTCCTTTAACTCAACATGATCAATGCATTCTTTTTTCTTTTCTTTTTTTTTTTTTTTTTTGATTTGGTTTTTTCGAGACAGGGTTTCTCTGTGTAGCCCTGGCCATCCTGGAACTCACTCGGTAGACCAGGCTGGCCTCAAACTCAGAAATCCGCCTGCCTCTGCCTCCCAGAGTGCTGGGATTACAGGCGTGCGCCACCACCCCCTGGCTTGATCAATGCATTCTTAAAATGCAATAATATATCAGCTTATTCTGTAAAAATATCTTCTCTCAAATAATGATTCTCAGACAAAAATTCTTCTGAAATTCGCCTTTCTGCACATCCCTATAGGGTACTGTCCACCTTCAATCTGAGCTCTTATTTCAAGAACATTTTTTTAGCAAACATCCCTTGAAAGGATTCTTTTTTTATCCTACAGCAAAGATCAGTTTGCTTTACTGTTTGATGAGATAAAAGTAATGTCTTGCTCTCACTCCCTGGAGCAAATGTCAGGTGAACTTAACTTGAGGTCAGTCTGAAAACTTTGACTTGTCTTTCTGTAATAAGAATGGTGAATGTGTAGGAGATGAAGAATGTTTCCGTTTTGAGTCCAATAGAATTATCAGAGCAGGGACTTTACACAAGAGCTGATATTCCAGCTAGTATTGTTGAAATTAATAAAGACATTTTCCGGCATTTTCTGCTAATATCCCAAAGACTGAATCAGGCTAATTTTAAATATATTAATAATTACAGTAAAAGATATCAAATACCCAATAAAATGTTAAAAAATCAAAATCAGTGACAATGATTTCAAGAACATGTTACAATTAATAAATCTGAAAAGTTCTATGTCATAAAATCCTTAAAGAATTATTAACATACACATTCAATAACAATATAGCTGAAGAGGACATCAAGAAAACAAGTCCATTTTGATACTATCAGAAACATTTAGGAATAGATTACACCAAACGAGAGAATCCTTTGTTTCCTGTAAATTATAAAAATTGTTAAGGAAACTAAAAATAAAAATAAGTGAAAAATTCTATTTATTGGTCAGAAGAAATTACATTGATAAAATCTCCATAGTGCCAAAATTAATAAGCAGGTATAATGTAGTTCATATAAAAATTCCATGAGCATTATCCAGAGGAGAAAGGCAGATGGGAATACAAATAGATGGCTGATGAGATGGCTCAGTAGTGAAAGGCAGAAAGGACCAAGGTTTGATCCTCAGGATCTATGTAGTAGAAAGAGAGAATTTACTCTTGAAATTTGGTCAGGGCATGGCATGGGACACATGTGACCTTCACCACACATAAATGCACATACAAGTAAATATATAAAATGTAGTATGTTTGTAAATAACTATAAAAACGTCTGAGTAGTCAAAACATTACTCAGAATGAAGCAAAGTATCATTCATCCTCATTTAAAAACTTAAAAAGTAGCTGATTGGTTATAGTACATGCCTTTAATCCCAACATTCAGGAGTTAGAAGCAAGTGGCTCTCTGAGTACAGGGACAACATAGTCTACACAAAGGGCAACATGGACTACACAAAGAAACCCTGTCTGGAGAAAATCATCAAAGCTCTAATAACAATATAAACTAAAGTATCCAAAACATAGGAACATAAAGCAATAGAACCTAAGAGGTAATAAATAAATCTAAATATACTTGATAAGTTAATAGTTTTAAAACGTATACCAATAAGACACGGTGATGAAAGATAGTCTTATAGAGCTGCAATGAACATGCTTGTTCAAGTGTTCTATAATAGGATGAAGCACTCTTCAGGTATAGCTGGATCTTGAGGAACATCAATTTCTCTTTTTGGAAGAATTACCACACTGTTTTCATAGTGGCTATATGAGTTTACACGTTAACCAGCAGTGGGTGAGTGTTATTCATTCCACACTCCACATCCTTGCCCACATAATCTGTCAGTAATTATAATGATCCTAGCCATTTTGACTAAAATCTCAAAAATCATTTTGACTTGTTTTCTTTAAGGATGCTAAGAAATTCTTTAAATGCTTCTAGCCATTAGAATTTCCTCTTTTGAGAATTCTACATTTAGACATGTATCACATTTTCTATTTGGTCTATTTGCTTTCTTTATATACAGTTCTTGAGGTTTTCTTAAAATATAATTTGGATGTTAGTACTCTAGCAGATGTGGTACTTGATCAAAAAAACCTTCCCATTCTGCAGTCCAAATGATTCTGTGCTTTGCTGTGAAGAGAGTTTTCACAAACTGTAAATTTTTACTGATAGATTCTAGCTGCTGATGTTGCAAGGAAAGTTATGTGTGTGTATGTGTGTTTGTATGTATGTGTACATATTATACATTCATATGCATACTATATGCATGTGGCTGGGTCCTGTGTCACGGTACAAATGCATAGAGTGCATGTGGAGGTCAGAAGACATCTACACACACACACACACACACACACACACACACTCACATATATATATATATACACATATATATAAATGATATTATATACATTATATAATATATTTGCATACACACATATATGTAAGCCTGTTTCCATACACTCACCATCATACTACCTCTACAATATGGAGATAAAATGCACACACACACATGCACACACACACACACACACACACACACACACACTGCAGAACATTCCATTTTGAGTCAAAATATGAGGTTGAGCACATGACTTAAGAGGTGAGGGTGCATCTTGTCAAGCACTAAGGACTGAGTTTAATCCCCGGAATCTACAAGGTAGAGGAGAAAATAGTTTCTCAGTTGTCCTCTGACCTCCATGTGCACATTTTAGCATGAACTCCATGGCACTGGAATACACCCACATGCATGTACATGTAAACAAAATAAATAAAAAGGTAATGATTATTAAGGTTAAAGTAAACTTACTTCAGTTATGTATAATTAAATTATTTTATGTTAATAATCAGAACAAATGAGAATTATTTCCATGGACTAAAACTTTTAAATAAAACATGTTTTTCTTAACCACATAGCAAATAACAAAAATGAAAAGGCAATGTCCCAACTGAATAAATAATATTTGTAAATCTTGTACCCAATGAGAGCTTAATAACCAAGTATTATGAACAATACTAAGTCAATGGTCAAAATAAAGTGCCTAACACACATCTCTCCAAAGCATACATAAAAATTACTGAACAGATATATGAAAAGGCTTAGGAGAAAAAAATCAATATGAATCCTGTTATAATTAGATGACATTAGTAACTTAATTATTTTTCAAAATGGCTCAAGTAAGAAATTTATTTTCCACAATTTCAAGCTAGAAAAGTTGAAGCTATGGGCTATTAAATAACAAAGATGCTCATAGTTGCTGAGATGAGATTCTAATCCTGTAATTTTCTTTAAAATTCATATAGTTGGTTCCCTTCTCCAGTTGAGTCTGATGCCCAAAGGGAAGAAGGCCAATGAGGAGAGGGTGGCCCCTACCCCAGACTTCATAAAGAAATGGGAGGACAAAATGGAGCACCCTCTGATTGAGAAAGTCATTAGGTCGTCTACATTCGACACGACATCCAGCCCAGAAGAGGTCTCAGATACTTTATCAAATGTCCCGGTAAGTCAAACAGTATTGACAAAGGGGCATCGTCTGTGAGCAGCTCAAAGTACCTACTTCCAAAACGATTTCACCCATGCCCTATACCAGCAAATAGCCACCCAGCTGTTTAAGCTTTCCCACAGGTTCAGGCCAGATTAAAAACAGGAGGCAAAACAAGGTTGTTGTCTAGTGCCAAGAAGAGAGATGGTGGGTAAGGGGAGGTCCCCTCTAAGAGACCATCTCCCTTTCGTGCAGAGGTCAATATAATCACTACTTCTGTGGAGAATGAGACGGTTCAGGTGGTGGTGATAGACCAGGAAGTAGGCACCACTGAGATGTTGGTCTTCCTGCTTGTGCTGTGTGCAAGATGATAGACCCCCCAGCTGCATCATCAAGAGGAAGGTTACAGTGGGGCAGTTGGTGCATGGAAAGATATGTACTTTTATTATCTTCACACAGGTTAACTAGGAAGACAAAGGTGCTTGAGCTAAACTGGTGGACACTATCAGGACCAGTTACAATGACAGATAAAATGAGATCTGTTGTACTGAGGAGACAGTGTGCTGAGTCCAAATACTGTGGCTCACATTGCCAAGGTGAAAGGGCAAAGTCATCTGAACTGTGCTAACTGAACACTGCTAAGATTTCTGCACATAAATAAAATCTAAAACTTGCCCTAGGATATATTCCGTTAACCTAATAACCTCCCTCTATTTTCAGCCACAACTTTAATGTCATTACTCTGATAAACATCTGACAATCTACTAAGGTATATATAATCAAGGAGAGAGAAAAACATATTTGAGTGATACATAAATATAATCCTGATAGACAAAGCAATATTTATGGACACTAAAAATTAGAAGATAATGAGAAATATCTATGAAAGATTCTTTATAGGTGCTAAATAATCCCTGGAAATAATGCAAAATCAAAAGTCTGTAAATCACTTTATATAAATGACATTCTTTAAAAGGGTGAGACTTATAAAAACTTTTATTAGAACTAGAAAAATGTTAAAAACTTTAACAGATGGTTGGTCTCTTCAAATGAATAAGATTCAATATTTTGTATTTTTATACATAACTGAAGATAGCGGCATGTTTATTACTAAAGACTATGAGAAAAGAAGAAACAGAGCAGAATTAATCACTTGAATTTAACATGTATTAAAATGAATACTAACTGTTTATCTTCTTGGTGAATAAATGCAATTTTCAGTAATTATAATTATAATTTATGATATGTACTTTTAGAATTATAGAACAACAGTTTAATGTAACTAACGGTAAATATTTTGCTCTTTTACTTTTTAAAAATATCTTTGTGTATAGAAATATAATCTGTATAAATATGATATTTATAGTAGAATGATTTAATAATGTTTTAAACTTAAGATAAAATTTAAGTATCTTAAAATATACAAAAAGCATATTATTTATATAACTTTTATTTGCCTGTTATAATTGCCATCTTGGAAGCTTTCTGCTGAATAAGACCACCCTTTATAGTTCTTTCAGAACTTTGCCTGGCTTAGTCAACTCAACTGTTCTCAAGCCCAAACTCCCCTCCAAGTTGACTGATTCAAATTGCATTCCCTTGGCTTCTCACTGAATTGCTGTGCTTGGAAAAACTACCTGTGAGTATTACAAAATGAACTGCTCTAAGTGCACTGCAGTGACCTTGACTGAACTGCATCCCCTGAAGTGCCCTTCCATCCCTATCCACTCTGCATGTCTCTCTTAAGTTGCCTGTCTTTCCTGTCTGTTCTCACAAGAGTTGGGCTTATCCAATCTCTGACTCATTCTGTCAAATATTTATTTCCCTGATTCATTACTTGTTTGCCACTCAATTAGACATCACTTTCAAACATACCTGTTTTCTTCTCTTCTCTAACCCCATTTTCATTGTTAGGGATTAAATATGTGTACTAAGGACATATTAATGTATAGGTGTTCTATGAGCAAGATCTACAGAATACAGAAACAAATGCATATTTGTTTAATAATAATATTCATATATTAATAATATAATTATCATTTTATTCTTTTGTGTGTAATACTTTAAATCAAAATAATCGTAAATAATTTCACTCCACAAAATAATAGTGAAAACATGAAATTTCTTAAGTACATTTTTTCTTGTTAGCAAAATAGGTTTTATATAAAAGCTTTTAGTAGATAATTTACCTTGGAAAGGAATATTTGGAAGTAGATCATGTTTAAACATCTGAACTTCTTGAAAAATTTAATAAAAATATATAGCAATATGTATATCATTATGAAATATCAGCTACTGAGAAAACCAGCTGATGATAAAGCAAATCTATTATTGTATCTTTACTCCTAAATCCTAGAAGTATTTTGCTTTCCTTACTGACTACAGAGAACTCTCTTTAACTACTTTTTTAATCTCCATAATAAAATATAGTTTAGTATATGTAAATGCATTCCAAATTATTAATAAGTATGCTATGTCTCTCAGGAATAAAACAAAGTTTTGGAAATATATGAACACATTTACATAATATTAATCCTGGATTTTAGCATTGTTTTGTAGTTTTAAAAATAGATTTATAGTAATTAATGATGCTAATTTGGGGAGATTATCTCCATTTTCTAGAAGAATATAAGATATTAGCGTAGAAAATGTTAGGGAGAAAGAAAATGTAAATCACATTCTATAAGCATATATATTTAAATAATTTTTATTTCTCAACAAATATGTTTAAGCAAGATAATTGATATATCAGACAAATATACCAACAAAAATTTGCTAAATATGCTTTTATTCTCCATTAGTTATGTTAATATTTTAAAGAAAACATAATGTGCTTATATATATTCATTTCTGTTGTAAGAATATTATATTATAAAGTCTCACTGTTTACGTGTTGTTTAGATAACAAGTGAGAATTTAAGTATCTACTACTTATAGGCATGAGTTGGCAAGCTAAGAAAGAAATAACTGTCTTTTGAAAACATTGTATGTTTTGTGTTGTCCTGGATAGAGAGGTTTGGACCGGACTCTGGTTCATATACTCAGTGACATCCTATTGGTTAGGGGCACTGATTTTCTTTCACAGAAATTATCAATTGCAAATAGATTTGTGGTTAGAATTTTGTAAAAGTAACTTTTATTTACTTGATGTAATTGTCATCTCAGAGGCTTGCTGTTAATAAGCTCACCCTGTTCTAGTTCTTTCTAGACTCCGGCTCTCTGGTTCAACTCAGCTGTTCTGGCTCAAACACTCTGAGATAACTGATTCAATCTGGCTCTCTTTGCTTCTCTCCGAATTGCTCTCTCTGCTCAGCCTCAAATTAAGTGTTCTAATTTTCCAGCCACTTATTCTCTGGCTTCAACTGCATCTGCTGTCCTGTACTGAACTGCATAAACTCAACTCCCCGGCTCTACACTTACTGCATTGACTCCCAACTTCACTCAATTCCAAACTCACTGACAAAATGAACTCTACTCAATTGAACTGACTGAACTGACTCTTTTTATCCTGCAATGTTTTAAAACAGCTTTTCATCTGAGAGTTAGGCGTATCCTTTCTCTGATTCATTCTGTAAAATCATTCTGTGATTCATGATTTTGTCTGTCCCTCAATTAGACTTCATTGTTTGGGATAAAGAATGTCTACTGAAAGATTCTAACTAGAAGGATCAAAGGTGTGTAGTGAGTGTATATCTGCATTCCAGTGGGATCACACAGACTAAAAGGTATTGAACGTGATCAGAGTAGCCATATTGCTGAATTAAAATTTCTTTATAGATTTGGATTTCAATTTTTTTAATGGAAAGAAAAGAATATGAACTTGGAGTAGGATAATATTTTCGAGATGTTATAGATGGAGAAGCAATATGATAACATACATGAAAAATTTTAATAAAAATACAAAATTGTATGCATTATGATCATTATCACCCTAATATATGCTTATTGAATTAACACCTCAATTTTCTCATTTCTATATGTTAAATTTCTTTAGAAGGCAACAAGGGCAACCTCAGAAAACTTAAAACATACTCAATTTTAAATAATTGAAAATTAAGATTATAATATAATTGTATCATTTCCATTTTTTCTTCAAGCCTTCAGGTAGAAAAGGAACCATCAATTTATTAAACTGCCTAAATATCTAGAAAATCCCAGGTTGTTTTGCACAAAGATTCGGGAGCAGTTAAAAGAAAAATATATATATATACATATATCTATACCAGTTGTTTTTATAGAAGATATATGTGGAGTGTTAAATGGAACATATATGTAGCATGTATATATATATATATATATATATATATATAATCAATTTCTCAGGAAAATATTCTATTATATTTGTAGTAAATTGATAGGAAAGCTATGGTTAATGGGTAACTAAAGTTTCTTAATGAATTGAATTAACACATTTAAATATGGGTATTACAAGTAGAGTCATAACCTATAAACTTAAGATATCATTATCCTCTTAGGTAGTCATGCTTATTTTATATCTCTGGAAGTTAGGATGCACCAATTAAGAGCTCTGTGCTTCCAGAATGAAAATAAGAAGCCATTAAGCAATAAAATGCATTGCATTTGCATCTTACCAAGTTCACTGATAGTTATAGAATGAATTACAAAATTCAAATCTGGTTCTCTAACACTTATTCTGATGTATAGTTTATTGATTGTCAATACTGAAAGGGCAGAGTAAACGATTTGATGCACAAAAAGTGATATTTAGAGGATAAAAGTGCCAGGTGGTGGTGCACACCTTAATCCCAGCACTTGGGAGGAAGAGGCAGACAGATTTCTGAGTTCGAGGCCACCCTGGTCTACAGAGTGAGTTCCAGGACAGACAGGGCTACACAGAGAAGCCCTGTCTCAAAAAAAAAGAAAGACAGACAGAAAGAAGGAAGGAGGGAAGGAAGGAAGGAAGGAAGGAAGGAAGGAAGGAAGGAAGGAAGGAAGGAGAAAAGAAAAAGAAAAAGAAAAAGAAAAAGAAAAAGAAAAAGAAAAAGAAAAAGAAAAAGAAAAAAGGGTAAAAGTGAATAGACACTTTATAATATCCACATAAAAGTTAGTACTTAACAAAAACGTCAAGGATTCTCGTGTTCTATTAGAGACATGTATATATAAAAAAGAAATAATTTTAAAACATACATGTATTTAAGAACAGTTGTAAAAGTATCTTTTATTTGTGAGATGTAATTGTCATCTAAGAGGCTTACTGCTAAACAAACTTACCCTTTCTAATTGTGTCTGAGTTGCAAATGTCTTGGTCAACTTAGATGTTTTAGTTCAAATTAATTTTCATGATGACTGATTCAAACTGGCTTCTCTTGGCTCCTTACTGAGTTGCTGTGCTTAACTGACTCTGACATGTGTGCTAATCTTCTGGTTCCTTCTGATTCTCTGGTTCATTCTGCCTTCCCCTGAAGCCTATTCCTGTAAAACTATCAAGGGAAAGCTGCCTTTCAACAGAACCCCCTTAAGTGGTATCAAGTAAACTCCACTCACTGAATTCCACTGTTTCCTGAACCCAGCTGAACTATAATCACTGATTTGCCCTCTCTCAATAACATATTACTTTAAATCATGGCTGCTTCCTTTTATATCTAACCTTTCCTTCATTGTTTTGGATGAAAATGTGTATATTAAAGGCTTGTATGTATTACAGCCAGATCATACTTAAACCAGTGTATGTCTGCATTCCAGCCAGATCACATAGACATAGAAGTTCTTTGTATGTGATCCCTTGCCAGAGCACCCACATTGCTGAGTTAAAATGCCTCTAAAATCAGTCAATGAAAAGAGACTATCAGTTTGAGAAAGAGAAACAAGGGATACATGGCAGGTTTAGTGGGGAAAAGTGAGTAGAGAAATATTGCATAATTAGGATGTCAAAACTACAAAGATTGAAAATGAGTGTATTTCAGAAACTCAAAGTTTTTTAACTCCTAAAAATAGAATAATCACAATCAAGTCCAGTGAAGTAAGATCAAACTAAAATATAGGAATGTCCACATAAAACAATAGAAATAATGAAAAGAAAACATTTTAAGAAAATCAGATATAGGATGTTGGTAAATAAATAATTGAAATGGTAAAATATTTTAAGATATTTAATAATTAAACTAACTGAAAATGGATAACGAAGACAGAAAAGACCACTAAATGATAAAATAGTATGATTTTAATGTGCATTTTTGCTATAGTAAACTGATGGCATTTATATACTGGAGTAGATGAAAGTATCTAAGGTAACTTTGTCCACCAAAGAGGTGGAACTGTGACAGTGTCACATAGAGTTTAAAGGAAACTGATGAGAATACAACACCTTATTCAATAATTCGAAGACATGCTTGGTTTATAATAGTAAAATATTGAGGCAGAAAACAAAAGGGAAATGAGGAATAAAATGTATTGAAGTTGCCGATGCATCAGGCATAGCTCTTCTAATCATTTCAAATTTTAGTAAGTATTCTTAAGGTTTTTTCTATTATCGGTAGTCTCAGGATCAACAAAGAGAAAATCTCAATAAGGAAAAAAGGAAGAGCACACGAAACTGCCACCCTACCAAACATTTCCTCAAAGCATTAGCTAACATACCTAAGTCTCAAGAATTACTAGGAAAAAAAATTAAATTAGACAAAAGAGATTGCTTTACTGAGAATATTTCAAATCTCAAACCTTATCATAATTAATAATGTAACTGGCTAGGAAAGATAGAAAGCTTGTGTTCTAGGTTTTGCTAATTTGTTTGTTTTGGGGTGTTTTTGTTATTGTTGTTTTGTTTTGGTTTTGTTGCTGTCGTTTCATTTCTTGTTTTTAATTCAGCCAACCTCTCTCTCTACATAGACAAGGCTGGCCAGCAACTTGATATATAGGTAAGCTGGTCTCAGAATTTCAGTGACCTTCCTGCCTCTGCTTTCTGAGTTCAGGAATCACAAATCTTCATTAATATTTCTGGGTAATATACTCAGTGAATGTCCTAGTAAAACATACATATAAACACATACTGTTCTGCTTGGTCGCAACTTGACACAAACAAAAGTCATGTGGTAAGAGGGAAACACAACTGAGAAAAATTCTTTTGCAAGATTGGCATACAGGCAAGTATGAAAGTCTTCTCTTGATTGATGACTGACATGGTTGGGATCAACCCACCATGGCCAGTGCAGCAGCTAGATATGTAGTCCTTACTTGCATAAGAAAGCAAGGTGAACAAATCATTTGGAGCAAGACAGCAAGCATTATCCTTTCTCTTCTCTGGTTCACTTCCTACCTCGACTCTGGTCCTTGGCTTCCTCTGATGATATACTATAATCTAAACTCCAAAGAAACCCTTCCCTCTCATGAACACTTTGTCTCATATCTCAGCATAGACCTATATATCCCTAAGTCGGATTTTTTGTTTCTATGACTGAATTGATATAACCAATATTTCAGAAATCATCACAGTGTAAACTGTTGTGCAGTCCCCAAATTTTTACACTGAAACAAGAAAATCCAAAGGTGTAATAAAATAATATCAACTATATTATTTAACTTCCATTCTAATAAAAAGATCTCATAAATTAATGAAGTTTGCATATACTTAAAATTTAGAAATGTCTAACCTTCACTAAGATAACATTTATTGTATTACACCAGGAAATGACTACCTTTAAAAATCATTCATGGCTGCTCTTCCAGTGGTTCTGAGTTCAAATCCCAGCAACCACATGGTGGCTTACAACCATCTCTAATGAGATCTGATGCCCTCTTCTGGTGTATCGGAAGACAGCTTCAGTGGAAATACAATAATAATAAAAATCATTCATGTGGGAAAACAGAAATGAATGGAGTCAAATAAATTGTTTGAAAATGCACATTTATGTACTCAAATTTAGACAAATAAGCAGAAATTCATTTTAGAAATATATGAAGTAAGCCCAAGATCAATTTTTTTGGAATCTTTAAATTACATAGTTATATTATTAAAAATCAACACCAAGGAGACTTGGTAAGTTCTCACTGTCTGGCAGCAGATAATATCCAAGGACTGAGTGATTATGAATTTCCTAAGTTGTTAATGTGATATTTTAGTAATATGTTTCTTTTTACAGTCTCCTATTAATTTCTCTTTTATTGTCAGTTTTAATAAGAGTTTTGAGAAAAATGGGAAAGTTCATTCTGAAATAATTTTATGAAACTGTTAGATAAGGAAGATATTCTCAGAAAAGAAAGAAAATATGAAGACAGTAGTGAAAGTAATTATAATTGACCATTTTGCCTTAGGGAAGTAGGATTTTTGAGTAGTTTTTTCCTAAAGGTGTTGCTTTGCAGCCTTTGCATTGGGTGATGTCTATTTATAGCCACAATCATATACTATGAGTACATACTTGATATTATATTTTAAATAAGTTTGAAAATACAAGAGAAAAACATTTTAACTGTTTATTTCTTTCGTTATTTTTATAAATTTTGCAGTTGTTTTCCTTATGTAATATTTATTTGGTTCTGTTTATTGAGAATTTTGAAAAAGTCTGTTATATGACAGATATTATGACAGATGCTCAGGATATGACATGCAAACAGTAGAATTCTTAAATTTTACAAATTCCCATGCAATATATTATTGTGTATATATATATATATATATATATATATATATGTGTGTGTGTGTGTGTGTGTGTGTGTGTGTGTGTGTAAATTCAAATTAAACTTATCTGTATAAGTTTGTGTAAATGTCACTAGTATGACAGTTACTAAAATTACAGTAAACCTTTAATCTCCGTCAATGGCTATGTTTAATGTAAGGAGAGACTTGACTGCAAGCACCTCTGTGCATCACAATGAGAATGGAATTACTGAATCTGAAGTATACTGTGGCAATGGCACGATTTAAAATAATGGACAGTTATGAGCATACCTTTCCAATGTCAGGAACTCTTCTTTATTCTATACATCATGGAACAATTTAAAATGTTGTAATATTTATTCCATAGTAACTCAATGTACAAATGTGTACTATAAGCACTGGTTATGCATTCAACACATAAAACACAGGAAAGTCTCAATAATAAGTTTCAATTCTAAAAAGGGAATTTTAGTGGATGGTGTTTTATGTATTTACTAGGTATCATATTAGTGAGCAGGTTTGAATACAGTGAATACAGAGGAAGAGAAACATAGTCGTTTTTAATACTTTTAGAAGTAAATGACAAGAAGGAGGTTTGAAATTTTCCACAGCCTTATAATACTGTGTATGGTCCTCAGATGAATTAAATATTGACATTTATTGCATACAAAGTGGCTGCCATCATCTGGGAGACCGTGATAACTGTGTTAGAATCTTCAAAACAACTATGGGTTCAATTTTTGTCTACTCAATCACAAATCAGAAAATTCTCAACTGATACATAAACTTCTTTGTCTTTTAACTGTTAATAGTACATAATAGCTCTTGGATATATTGTTGAATCTATCTAAGGACTTTGTAACATGAACAATCCAATCACATATATTACGAGTATTTTCTCTTTGAAAAGAAATAAAATTTTCTTTTAAAGTTTGCATCACAAAGCATAGGTGAGTTGGCATTCTCAGCTCTTATAGTTTGGTAAATATTTTGTTAGCAAAAGTAAGGAATAATAGTAATGAAGTATCTGCAGAGGAAAATTTCATAAGAAACACTAATTTAATAAGACACATAAGATTAAAAATATAAAAATAAAATATAACTTCATGAATATTAAAGTCTCTGGAACTTGAAGGCTTAATGATCTAATACAGTTGCCATTATATGTAGCAGCTTAAATGCTTTGATATATTTTCTCTTTGTGTTCCAAGATTCACCTAACAGTTAGTTAGTCAGTCCTTGCCTTATTTTTATCATTGCAGTATGACTATTTCTCATATTTCAAACTGTTATTGTGGATAATTACTCTAGAAAATCATTAGCAAACAGATATTAGTACATATTATAAAGCACACATATTTTTCCTTCCCAAATGGCAATTTTATTTTATATCATTCTGGTTTTCTTCCTCCTTCTCCTCCTCCTCTTCCTCCTCCTCCTCCTCCTCCTGTTCTTTAGATATTTTTTATTATTTATTTCCTTTCTTTTTTTTGTACATTCCAGATTTTATTCACCTACTGGTCCACCATCCAACTGTTCCACATTCCACACCTCTCCCCTGCCCCCCACCCCTTCTGTCCAGGAGGATATCATCACCTTCCCCCAACACCAACAGACCTATAAACTCCCTGGGGACACCAGTTTCTTGAGGGTTAGGTGCATCGTCTCTGACTTAACCCATACCTGGTAGTCTTCTGCTGTTTGTGTGTTGGGGGCCTCAGATCTGTTGGAGTATGCTGCCTAATTGGTGATCCAGTGTTCTTGGGAGTCCATGATAATTGAGACTGGTGGTCATTCTACAGGGTCATACTCCTTCTCAGCTTCTTCCAGTTTTTCCTTAACCCAACCACAGGGGTCAGCTGCTTCTGTCTGTTGGTTGGATACAAATATCTGAATCTGAATCTTGCAGCTGCTTGTTGAGTCTTTCAGAGGGCAGTCATGCTAGGTCCTTTTTGGTGAGCACTCCATAGCCTCAGTAATAGTGTCAGGCCTTGAGTTCGATTCCACTTTGGGCCTGTCGCCGGATCTTCTTTTCCTTAGGCTCTTCTCCATTTCCATCCCTGCAGTTCTTTCAGACAGGAACAATTAAAGTGCAGTTTTGACTGTGGGATAACTCCCTTTCCTTCATTTGATGCCCTGTCTTCCTACTGAAGGTGGGCTCTATAAGTTCCCTCTCCACACTGTAGGGCATTTCATCTAGAGTTCTGAAAGGTCTCTCACCTCTCAGGTCTCTGGTACATCCTGGAAGGTCCCCTCAAACTCCTACCTCCTGAAGTTGCCTGTTTCCATTCTTTCTGCTGACCTTCAGGGTTTTATTCCTTTTCCCCCACCCAATACAACATCGTGTTCCCCTCTACTCCCACTGCCCCAATTTCCTTTCCCTCCCAGGTCCCTCTCCCCCCCCATGTGGTTGCTTTCTTCTCTCTCCCAAGTGGGACTGAGGCATCCTCAACTGGGCCCTTCAGCTTGTTGAGCTTTTTGAGTTCTGTGGACTGTGTCTTGGGTATTCTGTGCTTCTTTTTGGCTAATAGCCACATAGTGAATACATACAATACATGTGTTTTTGGGTCTGAGTTACCTCACTCAGGATGATATTTTCTAGTTTGATTGATTTGGCTGCAAATCTCAGGATGTCCTTATTCTGAGTACCTGAGTAGAATTCTGTTGTATAAATGAACCACATGTTCTGTATCCATTCTTCTGCCATGGAACATCTGGGTTGTTTCCAGCTTTGGGCTAGCACACATAAGGCTGCTATTAACATGGTGGAACACTTCTATATGTGGAATGGTGGGTCATCTTTTGGGTATATTCCCAAGAGTGGCATTGCTGGGTCTTCATTTATTTCTAATTTTCCGAGGAACCTCCAGATTGATTTCCAGAGTGGTTGTACCAGTTTGCAATCCCACAACAATGGAGGAGTGTTCCTCTTTTTCCACATCCTCACCAGCATGTGTTGTCACCTGAGGCTTGTATCTTAGCCTTTCTAATTTGTGTAAGGTGGAATCTCAGGCTTGTTTTGACTTGCATATCCCTGATCAATAAGGACTTTGAACATTTCTTTAGTTGCTTCTCAGCCATTTGAGGTTCCTCTGTTGTCAATTCTGTTTACTTCTATATCCCCTTTTTTGATTGGGTTGTTTGGTTTTGTTAGTGCTTGGCTTCTTGAGTTCTGTGTAAATTTTGAATATTAGCCCTCTATCAGATGTGGAGTTAGTGAAGATGTTTTTCCCAATCTGTAGTTTGCCAATTTGTCTTAGAGACTAAGTCCTTTGCCTTACCAAAGCTCCAATTTGATGAGGTCCCATTTATCAATTCTTGATGCTAGAGCATGAGCCATTGGAATTCTGTTTAGGAAATTTCCCCCTGTGACAAAAGTGAGAAAGGCTCTTTCATACTTTCTCTTCTACTAGATTGACTGTATCTGGATTTATGTTGAGGTCCTTGATCCACTTGGACTTGAGCTTTGTGCAAGATGACAAACATGTATATTTTCATTTTTCTACATACAGACAGCCAGTTAGACCAGCACCATTTATTGAAGATGCTTTCCCTTTTCCACTGTATATTTTTGGCTTCTTTGTCAAAGATCAAGTTTGCATAAGTGTGTGGTTTTATTTCTCTATCTTCAATTCTATTCCAGTGATCAACTTGTCTGTCTCTATACCACGACCATGCAGCTTTTTTTTTTTTATCACTTTTGCTATATAGTAGAGCTTGAAGTCAGGGATGGGGATTCCCCAGCCTTTCTTTTATTGTTAAGAGTGGTTTTTGGCTGTTTTCCTTTTTTGGTTGTTTGTTTTGCCTTTCCAGATTAATTTGAGAATTGCATTTTCCATGTATTTGAAGAATTGTGTTACAATTTTGATGAGTAATGTATTGAACCTATAAATTGCCTTTGGTAAGATGACCATTTTTACTATATTAATTCACCCAAACCATGAGCATGGGAGATCTCTCTGTTTTGTTTTGTTTTGTTTTGTTTTGTTTTGTTTTGTTTTGTTTTGTTTTGTTTTGTTTTGTTTTGTTGAGATCTTTAATTTGTTTCTTGAGATACTTGAAACTATTGTCATACAGATGTTTCACTTGTTTGGTAAGAGTTATCCCAAGATATTTTATATTATTTGTGGCTATCATTAAGGGAGTTGTTTCCCTAAATTCTTTCTCAGCCTATTTATCATTTATATAAAGGAAGGCTACTGAATTGTTTGAGTTAATTTTATACCCAGCCACTTTGCTGAATTTGTTTATCAGCTGGTGAAGTTCTCTGGAAGAATTTTTGGGGTTGCTTATGTATGCTATCATATCATCTGCAAATAGTGATACCTTTATTTCTTTTTTGCCAATTTGTATCCCCTTGATCTCTTTTTGTTGTCTTATTATTCAAGATAGCATTACAAGTATGATATTGAATAGATAATGGGGAGAGTGACATTCTTGTCCTCTCCCCAATTTTAGTGGCATTGCTTCAAGTATGTCTCCATTTAATTTGATATTGGCTGTTGGTTTGATGAAAATTGCTTGAATTATGTTTAGATATGTGTCTTGAATTCCTGATATCTACAATACTTTTTACATGAAGGGTGTTGTTATTTTTCAAATAATTTTTCTTCATCTGATAAGATGATCATGTATTTTTTCTTTGAGATTATTTATATAGTGAATTATATTAATGGATTTTTGTATATTGAACCAACCATACATCTCTAAGATGAAGCCTACTTGATAGTGGTGAGTGATGGTTTTGATGTGTTTTTGAATTCAGTTTGCAAGACTTTTATTAAGTATTTTTTCAGATTCTACATATAACTGGTCTTCTTGTTCGTTTATATTGAAAAGCAACTCCAATGGTTTGACTTTCTTTCCAATGCAACAAGTAGATTGTGTCACAACATTTCACATAGTTCAAGGCAATCTTTTTTTAAAAATTATTTTTATTTTCTATATTTTTTGTTTACATTCTGAATGCTTTCCCCTTTCCTGGTTCCTCTCTCACCATATATTCCATAAGTCCTCTTCCCTCCACCCATTCCCCAATCGCCCCCTCCCATTTCTCTGTTCTGGTACTCTTCTACAATACTGAATCAAGTCTTTTCAGGACCAGGGCCCTTTCCTCCCTTCTTCTTGGGCATCATATGTTATATGTAGAATCTTTAAAAAAGCATTTTAATAGCACACTGAAAAGAATGGTTTTAGTATGAGTCACTTTGAGGGTGTAAATTATATAGTACATTTTATTTAAGAGAGGATTCACATTGGAGCACTGAAGACATATTCTCTGCTTAGTGAATATAGAAAAGTTATGAGTTAGGTGTTCACTTGCTTGCATGCTCCTATTTTCTCAATAGGAAACCTCTCAATGTGCTGCTTTCAGTTATCACCATGTCTTCATCTGATGAATTCCCTTTAATAAGATGTAGAGAAGTAGGAGACATTATATTTTTGACTAAGTTGGAGTTTGTATTATGAGTATATTTAGAAAGCTATGCCAAAATGTTTGGTTTGGGAGAGACAAGTCCTACTTATAACACTATTTGTATGAGTTACAATTTTAGTTTGACCTATCAACTTGTTTTGTTTTCATCTTTCCAGTAATTAGAAGTAAAGAAATGCCCTCTTCCTAGGTCATCTTATAAAGCCTATCTGAAAAATGTGAAGCCATGTTTTATCTCTTGAACCAAAGACACAGAATTAAATATGATTTTAAAGAAAAAATGTATTTTTTCAGAGATATTCATAAGTGATGTTGGATTGAAGCTCTCTTTTTTGGTTGGGTCCTTTTGTATTTTAGATATCAGAATAATTGTGGATTCATAGAAATAGGTAGTGTTCTTTCTGTTTCTATTTTATGGAATAGTTGTGAGGAATATTGGTATCAGGTCTTCTTTGTAGGACTAGTAGAATTCTGCACTAAAGACATCTGGCCCTGGGCTTTATTTATTTTATTTTTTTTTTACTTTTTTTATTTTTTATTTTGCTTGGGGAGGATTTTAATGACTTCTATTTTATTATGGAATATGGGCCTGTTTAGATAGTGTACCTGCTCTTGATTTAACTTTAGGATGTGTCATCTGTCTAGAAAACAACCCATTTCATCTAGATTTCCCAGTTTTGTTGAATATAGGCTTTTCTAGTAGGATCTAATGATTTTTTTGAATCTCCTCCATTTCTATTGTTATGTCTCCCTTTTCATTTCTGATTTTGTTAATTTGTATACTGCCTCTGGAACCTTTAGTTAGTTTGGCTAGGTGTTTATGTATCTTGTTGATTCTCTCAAAGAACCAGCTTTTTCTTTTGTTGATTCTTTTTATTGCTTTCTTTGTTTCTATTTGGTTGATTTCATCCCTGAGTTTGACAATATCCTGCTGTCTACTCCTCTTAAATGAGTTTGCTTATTTTTGCTCTAGAGCTCTCAGGTGTGCTGGTAAGTTGCTACTGTAAGATCTTTCCAGTTTCTTTACCAGTGCACTTAGTGCTATGAATTTTACTCTTAGCACTGTTTTCATTGTGTCCCATAAGTTTTGGAATGATGTGTCAACATTTTCATTAAATTCTAGGAAGTCTTTAATTTATATATTTATTTCTTCTTCCCTGACCAATTTATCATTGAGTATAGAGAGTTGTTCAGTCTCCATGTGTATGTAGGCTTTAGGTTGTTTTTGCTGTTATTAAAGACCAACCTTGAGCATTGTGATCTGATGGGTTTCAATTATGTGGTCAGTTTCAACAAAGGTACAATTAGGTGCTAAGAAGAAGTTGTATTTTTGTTGTTGTTGTTGTTTTGTCTTAGGGTAAAATGTTCTGCAGATGTCTATTATTTTCACTGTCTCTGTTTAGTTTCTGTTTCAATGAACTGTCCATTGATGGGGGGGTGTTGAAGTTTCCCAATATTATTGTGTTGGGTTCCCAAATGGAAATTTTAGATTAACTTCTTGGTAACTTAATTTATGAGGATATTAACATCAATTCCCACCTGAATCTCTGGTCTCAAAAGTCAAATCTTAACCAGTTCTACAAATTTGTGAAGTCATTCTAAATTTACAATTGAGCCAGCATATATAAAACAAAGAGTTTGTTAACCTTCATAAGGATTATCACAAGGGATGGGATATAGTACTGGGGGATGCCTTCTGGCCATCTAGATTGGTATCTAATAAGGTACATTTATTGGTACAGATAACAAAGAAAAAATTAGATAAAATCTGTGGCTCAGGTTGCACAATTTGCCAAAAAAAAAGCCACAGAAAATGTATTGGGTCAGTAAATTGTGATTTTCATTCCATATATGTATAGTAGGATGGAGAAAATTTTTCAAAGGCTATTTCCTATTTTACTTTATTTTCATTTTTATCTTTTGGCATCACACAATACATAATCCTGCTACACTGGGTCAAAATGACCTATGTGCTTGTTTACCTGCAATAAAAAAATATTGTGACCTTTTGCCAATTTTTTTGTTTGAAATACAGTCACAAAATCATTTCTCTGTGTGTGCATAATAATGGATAAAAAAGTTAACTCAGGCCAGGTGGTAGTGGCACACACCTTTAATCCCAGCACTTGGGAGGCAGAGGCAGGCAGATTTCCGAGTTCGAGGCCAGCTTGGCCTACAGAGTGAGTGCCAGGACAGCCAGGGCTACACAGAAAAACCCTGTCTCGAAAAATAAAAAAAATCTTTAAAAAAAAAAAGTTAACTCAAATAAAAATTGGTGTAGAAAAAAAAAACAACAAAATAAGTCAAAGATATAAACAAATCCAAATGCATATATATATATATATATATATATATATATATATATAGAGAGAGAGAGAGAGAGAGAGAGAGAGTTATAATTGTTAATTTACAAGGGAAAGAATAAATCTAATGTCTAAACATGATAACAACTGATTTAGTTATTTCAATAGGTAAGTAAAGTTTAAAATTTCTACTCTGAATCAAAACAAATTTTTGCTAAAAAGATTAGAAAATAGTACATCCTATTAATTTTTTAAAGTCATGTGTATTTGCTAAGGTGGACTGATACAAGCAGTACCCTGGATTTTTGTTTTCAGTGCAGACTAGTGCAGTTTTGAAAAATGTTAATATATGAAATACATTTTAATAATTATTTGGTTCTCCCCATATGATGATGTTCATATTTATTTAATTTAGCAGTTAGTAAACACTTATCATCAAACCTCAGACACAAGAAACATTTATCAAGTGAATTACAGCTAGAATTTTTATGTGAATTAGTTTTTGCCAATCAAGAATTCTGTTGTATACTGAAGAATCCAAAACTTAGCATCCTTATTCCTTCTCTTTTACCTCTGATCTTAGTAATAATAGAAGTGATCATTGTTTGATCACTAATAATTAAATATTAAGATAATATAGGTTGTTATGACTCATAAATATGATAGAAACTCTAAAATCAAACTTAATATGAACGGTCTCATCAATTTCCATTTGATTTTTCACTACATTTTAGAGTCTCTATTTAATATATTATTAACTTTGAGGATTCAAATAGAAGCTTTTCAAACATTGTGCTATCAGTAGTGTATTAGAAGTAAAATTTTAAAAAGATATAATTTAATATTTATAGAAAATATATAAATGTAGCATAAAATACAACAATTAATACAATGCATATAACAGTGCACATAAAAGTACAATATAATTTTAAGATAGAGTACAGAGAAATGTAAGAAATAGATGATCTTATAATTATGACCTGGACAGAAAATATTATTACTAGATGATCCTCTCCATATGGTCTCTTCAGGTTCTCTCTCCCCTTTGTTGGGCATTTCAGCTAATGTCATCCCTGTTGGTCCTTTGAGCTTCTTTCTTTCCTGGCAGCTGGGATTTGCTGGTGGCGACACCCATTTCCCTATCCCCCATTGCCACACACCTCTGTTCATATTCCTGACCCACCATATAGATTTCTATTTTTAAACAAAGCAGGCAAACTATGGGACTGATCATGCAGACACAAAACAGCACATTGAGAAAATGTTGGCTACAGTTAGGTTACTTCCACTTCCTTCCACTCTCTCCCCTCCCTTTCTCTTTCTGGTGAACATTAAAGAATTAGAAATCCCAGACCCTGTTCACTTCAGTAGACCAAAATCACTCATTGTTTGTTTATTTTTTTTACAGATCTTTTTTTATTTATTTATTTTATTGTATATATTCTATATTTACAATTCATTTCCCTTTTTCTGGTTCCCCACCCCCAAAGGTCCCACATGTCCTTTTCCCTCCCCCTGCTTCCGCATCCAACCCCTCCCACTTTACTGTTCTTGTACTCTCCCACAATGATGTTTTGGTCCATTCTAGCACCAGTATCCACTCCTTTCTTCTTGTGAGACATCACTTGATATGTGATTTGTGTCTTTGATGTTCCAAGTTTCTAGGCTAATATCCACTAATCAGTGACTGTATACCATGGGTATTCTTTTGAGACTGGGTCACCTCACTTAGTATAACGTTCTCCAGCTCCATCCATTTCTCTAAGAATTTCATGAATTCATTGTTTCTAATGGCTGAATAGTACTCCATTGTGTATATATACCACATTTTTTGTATCCATTCCTCTGTTGAGGGACATCTGGGTTCTTTCCAGCTTCTGGCTATTATATATAAAGCTGCTATGAACATAGTGGAGCATGTATCCTTATTGCATGCTGGTGAATCTTCTGGGTATATTCCCAGGAGTGGTATGGCTGGGTCCTCCGGAAGTATCACGCCCAGTTTTCTGAGGAACCACCATACTGATTTCCAGAGTGGTTGTACCAGCTTGCATTCCCACCAGCAGTGGAGGAGTGTTCCTCTTTCTCCACATCCTCGCCAACACCTGATGTCTTCTGAGTTTTTAATCTTAGCCATTCTGACTGGTGTGAGGTGAAATCTCAGGGTTGTTTTAAATTGCATTTCCCTAATGACTAGTGATGTGGAACATTTTTTAAGGTGTTTCTCAGCCATCCAAATTTCTTCAGGTGAAAAGTCTCTGTTTAGCTCTGTACCCCATTTTTGGATAGGGTTATTTGGTTTTCTGGGGTCTAACCTCTTGAGTTCTTTGTATACATTGGAGATTAGCCCTCTGTCGGATGTGGGGTTGGTGAAGATTTTTTCCCAATTTGTTGGTTGCCGATTTGATTTATCCTTTTGACAGTGTCTTTTGCCTTACAGAAACTTTGTAGTTTTATGAGGTCCCATTTGTCTATTCTTGTTCTTAGAGTATAAGCAATTGGTGTTCTGTTCAGGAATTTTTCCCCTGAGCCGATGTCTTCAAGGGTCTTCCCCAGTTTCTTTTCTATTAGTTTTAGTGTGTCTGATTTTATGTGGAGATCCTTGATCCACTTGGAGTTGAGTTTAGTGCAAGGAGATAAGAGTGGATCAATTCTCATTCTTCTGCATGTTGACTTCCAGTTGAGCCAGCACCATCTGTTGAAAAGGCTATCTTTTTTCCACTGGATGTTTTCAGCTCCTTTGTCGAAGATCAATTGGCCATAGATGTGTGGGTTCAATTCTGGGTCTTCGATCCTATTCCATTGATCCGCTTCCCTGTCACTGAACTAATACCATGCAGTATTTAATACCACTGCTCTGTAATATTGCTTGAGGTCCAGGATATTGATTCCCCCAGAAGTTCTTTTGCTGTTGATGATAGTTTTAGCTATCCTGGTTTTTTTGTTATTCCAGATGAATTTGAGAATTGCTCTTTCTAGCTCTATGAAGAACTGAGTTGGGATTTTGATGGGGATTGCATTGAATCTGTATATTGCTTTGGGCAAGATTGCCATTTTGACTATGTTAGTCCTGCCAACCCACGAGCATGGAAGATTTTCCCATTTTCTGATGTCTTCTTCAATTTCCCTCTTCAGAGACCTGAAGTTTTTGTCGTATAACTCTTTCACATGTTTGGTTAGCGTCACTCCAAGATACTTTATATCATTTGTGGCTATTGTGAAGGGTGTCATTTCCCTAATTTCTTTCTCTGCCTGCTTATCCTTCGCGTATAGGAAGGCTACTGATTTACTTGAGTTGCTTTTATAGCCAGCCACTTTGCTGAAGTTGTTTATCACATGCAGGAGTTCTCTGGTGGAGGTTTTTGGGTCACTTAAGTAAACTATCATATCATCTGCAAATAGTGATAGTTTGACTTCTTCCTTTCTGATTTGTATCCCTTTGACTTCCCTCTGTTGTCGAATTGCTCTAGCTAGTACCTCAAGTACTATATTGAAGAGATATGGCGAGAGGGGACAGCCTTGTCTAGTCCCTGATTTTAGAGGGATTGCTTCGAGTTTTTCTCCGTTTACCTTGATGTTGGCTACTGGTCTGCTGTATATTGCTTTTACTATGTTTAGATATGGGCCTTGAATTCCTGTTCTTTCTAGGACCTTTAGCATGAAAGGATGCTGAATTTTGTCAAATGCTTTTTCAGCATCCAATGAGATGACCATGTGGTTTTTTTCTTTGAGTTTGTTTATGTAGTGGATTACGTTGATGGATTTCCGTATATTGAACCATCCCTGCATCCCTGGGATGAAGCCAACTTGATCATGGTGAATGATCGTTTTGATGTGTTCTTGGATTCGGTTGGCAAGTATTTTGTTTAGTATTTTTTGCATCGATATTCATAAGAGAAATTGGCCTGTAGTTCTCTTTCTTAGTTGGATCTTTGTGTGGTTTTGGTATCAGGGTAATTGTGGCTTCATAGAATTACTTGGGTAGTGTTCCTTCTGTTTCTATTTTGTGGAATAATTTGAAGAGTATTGGTATCAGGACTTCTTTGAAGGTCTGATAGAATTCTGCACTAAAACCGCCTGGTCCTGTGCTCTTTTTGGTTGGAAGACTGTCTATGACCCCTTCTATTTCTTTGGGGGTTATGGGTCTGTTTAGATGATCTATTTGATCCTGGTTTAATTTTGGTATTTGGTAACTGTCGAGGAAATTGTCCATTTCCTCCAGATTCTCCAGTTGTGTTGAGTATAGGTTTTTGTAGTAGGATCTGATGATTTTTTGAATTTCCTCAGTTTCTGTTGTTCTATCTCCCTTTTCATTTCTAATTTTGTTAATTTGAATACTGTCTCTGTGCCCTTTAGTAAGTCTGGCTAGGGGTTTATCTATCTTGTTGATCTTCTCAAAGAACCAGCTCCTGGTTTTGTTGATTCTTTGTATGGTTCTCTTTGTTTCAACTTGATTGATTTCAGCCCTGAGTTTGATGATTTCCTGTCTTCTACTCCTCCTGGGTGAAATTGCTTCTTTTTGTTCCAGAGCTTTCAAGTGCGCCATTAAGTTGCTAGTATATGCTCTCTCCTGTTTCTTTTTGGAGACACTCAGGGCTATGAGTTTTCCTCTAAGCACTGCTTTCATTGTGTCCCATAGATTTGAGTATGTTGTGCCTTCATTTTCATTAAGTTCTAAGAATTCTTTGATTTCTTTCTTTATTTCTTCCTGGACTAAGGTATCATTGAGTAGAATATTGTTCAGCCTCCAAGCGTATGGGGATTTTCTGTTGTTTTTGTTGCTATTGAAGAACACTCTTACTCCATGGTGATCTGATAAGAGGCATGGGATTAGTTCGATCTTTTTATATTTGTTGAGATCTGTCTTGTGTCCAATTATATGGTCGATTTTGGAGAAGGTACTATGAGGGGCTGAGAAAAAGGTATAGTCTTTTGCTTTAGGGTGAAATGTTCTGTATATATATATATCTGTTAAATCCAATTGCTCCAAAGTTTCGATGAGTTTCTCTGTGTCTCTGTTTAGTTTCTGTTTTCCTGGTCGGTCCACTGTAGATAGTGGAGTATTGAGGTCCCCCACAATCATTGTGTTAGGTGCAATGTGTGCTTTGAGCTTTAGTAAGGTTTCTTTTACAAATGAGGGTGCCCTTACATTTGGAGCGTAGATGTTTAGAATTGTGAGTTCCTCTTGGTGGATTCTTCCTTTGACTAGCAGGAAGTGACCTTCTGTGTCTCTTTTGATGACTTTGGGTTGAAAGTCAATTTTATCTGATATTAAAATGGCTACTCCAGCTTGCTTCCTGTGACCATTTGCTTGCAAAATTGTCTTCCATCCTTTTACTCTAAGGTAGTGTTTGTCTTTGACTCTGAGGTGTGTTTCCTGTAAGCAGCAAAATGTAGGGTCCTGTTTCTGTATCCAGTCTGTTAGTCTATGTCTTTTTATTGGGGAGTTGAGTCCATTGATGTTAAGAGATATTAAGGAATAGAGATTATTACTTCCTGACATTTTTGATGTTATTTTTGTTTTTGAGTAGTTATCTTCCTTTGAGTTTGATGGAAGAAGTTTACTGTCTTGCTTTTTCTTGGGTGCCATTCCCTTCCTTGTGTTGGAGTTTTCCTCCTATTATCCTTTGTAGAGCTGGGTTAGTGGAAAGATATTGTGTAAATTTGGTCCTGTCTTGGAATATTTTGATTTCTCCATCTATGTTGATTGAGAGTTTTGCTGGGTATAGTAGTCTTGGCTGACATTTGTTTTCTCTTAGGGTCTGAATGAGGTCTGCCCAGGATCTTCTACCTTTCATGGTTTCTGGAGAGAAGTCTGGTGTGATTATGATAGGTCTACCTTTATATGTTACTTGGCCCTTTTCTCTTACTGCCTTTAATATTCTTTCTTTGTTTAGTACATTTGGGGTTTTGATTATTATGTGATGGGAGATGTTTCTGTTCTGGTCCAGTCTGTTTGGAGTTCTGTAGGCTTCTTGTATATTCATGGGCACCTCTCTCTTTAAGTTAGGAAAGTTTTCTTCCATAATTTTGTTAAAGATATTTGCTGGCCCTTTAAGTTGTAGATCTTCACTCTCATCTATCCCTATAATCCTTAGGTTTGGTCTTCTCATTGTGTCCTGGATTTCCTGGATGTTTTGGGTTACAAGCCTTTTGGATTTTGTGTTTTCTTTGACTGTGGATTCAATGGTTACTATGTTATCTTCAGCATCAGAGATTCTTATTTCTATCTCTTGTATTCTGTTGTTTATGTTTGCATCTACGACCCCTGATTTCTTCCCAAGGTTTTCTATCTCCAAGGTTGCCTCCTTTTGTGATTTCTTGATTGTTTCTACCTCTGTGTTCAGATCTTGGATGGTTTTGCTCAGTTCCATCATTTGTTTGTTTGTGTTTTCATGTAATTCTTTAATATATTTTTGTGCTCCCTCTTTCATGACTTCTGCCTGTTGTTTCAAGTTCTCCTGCATTTCTTTAACTGATTTTCTCATTTCCTCTTTATTGGTTTCTGTCTGATGGCCCATATTCTCCTGGAGTTCTTTAAGTGTTTTTTGTGTTTGGATTGTAAGAGCTTCTACCCTATTGATGTTCCCCTGCATTTCTTTAAGAGATTTGTTTATGTCTTTTTTGTGTTCCTCTAGGAGCATCATGACCTGTGCTTTTATATCTAACTCTTGTTTTCCTGGTGTGCTGGGGTATCCAGGACTTGCTGTGGTTGGCGAATTGGGTTCAGATGGTGCCATATTGCCTTGATTTCTGTTAATAATGTTCCTACGTTTGCCTTTTGCCATCTCTTTATCTCTGGCATTAGTTGGTCTTATTGTAGATGGCACCCTGCTGAAAGCACAGCACGCCTGTCCCCAGGAGACAGATCCCTTCTGGCAGCTTGTCTGTGCTGGACTATGCTCGCTCTAAGTCCAGGCCCCTGACTCCAGCTGCTAGAGTTCCGAGCTGTGCCCCGGGGCAGCAAGGTGGCCCCTAGCTGCTAGTCAGCTCAGAGAGCCGGTCCCGGCTGTGGTAGTCTGCACCCGCAGCTGAGCTTTCTGTGCCCAGATCTCCTGCAGAGCTAAGCTAAGCTATATCTCTGGCCAAGCACCTGATTCCAGCTGCTCACTGCATCCAGTGTGCCTGCTGTTTGCGCGTGGGGATCTGAGGCAAGATGGCTGCCCCCGCTGAAAGCACCGCGTGTCCTTGGCTGAGCTGCTGGTTCCCGGCTCTGCTGATCCCTTCTGGCTGTGTTGTCTGTGCTGGACTATGCTCGCTCTGAGTTCAGGCCCCTGACTCCAGCTGCTAGAGTTCTGAGCTGTGCCCCGAGGCGGCCCGGTGGCCCCTCGCTGCTAGTCCGCTCAGAGAGCTGGTCCTGGCCTGTAGTCTGCACCCACAGCTGAGCTTTCTGTGCTGTTTATTTTTTTTTAATGTACCTAGATTGAGGAATAATCTATTTTTTTTTTAATTCCCATTTTGGTAACAAACGTGATATATCTGAACTCATGTTGTTTTCTTATACTCTACTGATGCCTGGAGTAAAAGCCCATTCTAAAACAATGGTTTCTCACAATTTTTGCTTACCAAAGAGACTGACATATAAATTGAATAGTTCCAGCAATTTTCCTTAATTCTTAAGTGCTAATATTTTCATTTTAAACCGACATTTTCAACAATAAAAGACAAATGTCAATATCAGCCTTATAGTTTCATCTTTCAGTTTTAACTTATTTATATTGGCCAAGAAAAATAAAATACCATGAGAAGTCAACAGAGAAGAATTAAAAAAATATTGCAGATATTTGATAGCAAATTTTTCCATACCTTTTAAACATGGATCATATATGGTCCTTACAAAGTGGATCTTGCTAATTGTTACATCAGCTCAGTGTTAAATAAAGATTTTGAACAGTATTAAGTATAAATATATTATTTTGTGCTTTAAGATAGAAAGAATTTTTTATTTATATTATTCATTTTCTATGAGATGAAGGAAATGTGTTTTAACTATTTATTAAACTAGGCTTTCATTTTTTATACAATATAATACCCTGAAATAAATACAATTTCACTTATCCTTTAAAAAGATGCAGTTTTAATTTTAATGACATATAAGTACAATGCCTTATAAGCTTTATTGTGGATTTTATGATATTGTTATTTCTAATTCTATAATGCCATCTTTCTCTACCTATTTTAAATTCTCTATCAAAATACTACTGAAGTACTTTTTTTTTTTTTTTACATTTTCTTTCAAAGTGCTTTTGACTTGAGACATTTTCTCAAGAAAAGCCAGTAGTAAAAATCATGGGTGGTCACATTTGATCATAAAATATTAACACAAGAACTTTATTAATAATTTGATGTCTCTATAGAAATGATAATAATACTCTTATCTATAAAACACATCTTTGAAAGCAAAATCTTTTCAAATTGTCTCATTTTTCTGCAAGTCATTTAAAAGCACTATTTTTTGGTAATTTTTGGCCTGATTATTTCTTAAGATTTGATAGTAAAACACCACTCAAGTTATTTTGTAAGCTGTCCTCAGACATCAGAATATACTCTTTAGTTGTTATTAGTAGAAATTCAAAGCATCTAATAAGCATAATTTAACAAATACAACAAAAAGTGGAGTAATAGATTAGCCATATGTTATTCATTTCGGTCTCTTTGAAGGTGTACTTTTATCTTTGCTGGTAACTTTAAAATCTATTTTATGGCAAAGTAAAGCAACCCACACTTAAATTATTTATACTCAATATAACAACATTACTGAAGCTCTTGTATTTTTAACATTCTTTAAAATTACTTTTAACTTGAGATATGTTTTCCAGAAGTGCCAGTAGTGAAAAAAATAACAAGTTTTTACAGAAGACTAAAACAAGTATAGAAAGTTATAAACATCAGAAAAGAAAATTACTTTACCCTTTGAATTTTTTTGTGCTTTACTTCCAAGTTTTATAAGCCTTTCTCATATAAACTAAAATTTTAAAATTTCTCCAAGGTTTTCTAAGATCTGCCTTTTAAGCTGAATTGTAATATTTTAAAATTCAAACTTTATTAAATATATGACCATTTTAAGTGTAGGTTTGAACTCTATAGTATATATATATATATATATATATATATGTATATATATATATATAATTATTTGCCAATATTACACAAATATCATACAAATATATTTGCAGTATATAAATCATCTCTACATTCATTATTCTGGCATTAGTAATTCTTAATTCTTTATATAGAAAAAATAAACTAATCATATATAAAATACCTACCTAAAAAACCTATATCTGAGTTGGGAATGTTAGTCTAAACCCATAGCCCTAGTACTCAGGATGCAAAAACAAAAGAGTTAGAATGAATGTTATCAATTCAAAGCCAGTCTCTGTTAAATTGAAACAAACAAAATTTTGTAATGGTCAGAAACCAACAAAAATGTATAGCATGGGGTTGGAGAGATGGCTCAGCATTTAAGAGCACTAACTGCTCTTTCAGAGGTCCTAAGTTCAATTCTCAACAACCACATATATGGTGTTTCACAACCATCTATAATGGAATCCGATGCCCTCTTCTGGAGTGTCTGATGAGAACAACAGTGTACTCACATACATAAAACAAATAAAATTTTTAAAAACTGCATACAATGAAATTTTAATTTTACTAGAAACTTGTCAGTACCTTAAACATACTCAAGAAAAATAAAAATGATACAATATTCAAATTTCATATAAAATGTTCTCCTTGAAAGTCATTCTATCAGTGAATTTTTTTTTCCATGAACTATTCATGTTTGTAGGAGAACAGCTACAGTCTTTCTGATGTAGGAAAGTTACATATAGACAGGTGTTTTCATTTCTTGCTGTTGTTGTTCTTGTATGTCAGCAGTTTGTATATAGGTTTGAAAGTTAACATCATTTCCCAGAGTAGTAAAATTGTTTGGCTGCTGAAGAAAAGAAAAAAGAAAGAAAGAGAATGGGGAAGAGGAAGAGAGGAAGGAATTTGTTCATCATAATGAACTTTCAAGGTTATGTAGCTCTAGTTTTCATCATCCACCTAGAGAACTATTTTGTATCCTCACAAGGAAGAATTCCATTCTCTTTTGATTACACAGTTCCCAGTTTAATAGGTACCAATTTAACATTACTTGGGAGGTTATTAAAGCTTGAAAGACTATCCTATTTCTTAGCAGTCTCATACAGTTACTGAAAAGAAATGATCTGCACAAACGTTCCTAGCATTATTTGTAATCTTTAGAAATATAAAGTTCTCTAAAAGTTGCTGTTTGGAAATAATATGGATAAGAAAAATTTACATAAATAATAATTAAGAATACTATAATTAAATGATTTTAGGTATAAGAATATTTTCTTTCTGAAAAATGAAGAATATACAATATAAATGATAAATTCTCAGAACTTTTTACACTGAATAAAGTCTTGAATTGTTATCTAGCAAGTTGATAACTATATCTATATAACTCAGCCATTCTGAATAGTTGAAATTCTATAAACATTAACTAGAAATGCCTTTTTCTCCTCTACAATGCTATATAAGATCACTATTCTATTTGCTTCTGTAGGTTTTACTGCTTTAGGTAGATTACTGGAATTTTGTAGTCTTTGCCCTATGTAGTTGACCTATTTCATTTAGTGTAATATCCTCAAATTTTCTCCAGGCTGCACTGCAGTGTGATTTTCCTTGTCTGGGATCTATATGCTGGTGTTTCATTAAGGAAAGAAAATGATACTTCTGCTTTGGTTCATTTGAAATCAGTATAAATTTGCATTCTCAACTTCTGAGACTTGTGCCTGACTAGAATCTATAGCTTTTTAAGGACTGTCTGTAACCTGTTTTCATGTGTGTTCATTTGTCTATTTGAATTGCCTGTGCTATGCCTCTGTGTGTACCTGATATGCCTCCCTCCCTCCCTCTCTCTCTCTCTCTCTCTCTCTCTCTCTCTCTCTCTGTGTGTGTGTGTGTGTGTGTGAGAGAGAGAGAGAGAGAGAGAGAGAGAGAGAGAGAGAGAAGGTATGAGAGTGAGAGAAATACACAAAGACAAAGGGGAAGAGGGAGAGAGAGAGAGAGAGAGAGAGAGAGAGAGAGAGAGAGAGAGAGAGTCTTGCCTGCCTATAACAAAGGGGATTTGCTCTATATTTATTAAATAGTGTAGAAACATAGCCTGGGAAAGATATGAAGGATATTTAATAAAAACATTTGAATTTTACAAAGTAATAAATTACTTTCCTGATTCTAACTGAACCATAACAACTTGATAAACGTTATCAATCCTTATCCTCATGTTTCTAGCATTTATGTGACATTTGCAGTTTTAAGCAAATAGTTTTAGGACATTTAGTTTTACTCTCACCTGTTGAGTTTTTTCAGCAAAGGATTCCCAAAGCACAGTCATATACAACATGTACTATTCTGGTCAGGGCATGGAGAAGTACATAACTTAGGTTTAAAGATATGCATTTAGCATAGGCTGCAAAAGCTGACTGCACTGGAAATCCAAGACAAGTAAGCTGTTATAGGGTCCACTCAAAAGCTGGTTAAACAGGCTGATTACAAAGTATCAAGGCACAATTAGCAAGTCAAAGGATTCCCAAGAAGAAGAAAGGAGAGGACCCTGGGCCTGAAAAGATTGGATCCAGTTATGTAAGAGAGTACCAGAACAGAGAAATAGAGGGGGGGATTTGGGAATAGTTGTAGGGGGGAAAGGACTTATGGGACGTATGGTGGGGGGGGGGAACTGGGAAAGGGGAAAGCCTTTGGAATGTAAACAAAGAATATAGAATAAAAAAATGAAAACAAACAAACAACAACAACAGCAAAAACATGAGGAACACAGAAGAAAAAAAAGTAGATAAAGGTTAGGCTTAGTGTTAAGGTTAGGGTTAGGTTCAGCAAAAATTCACTCTTTTTGCAACCATGTTACATTTTTATGAAAATGAATCATGACAGATAAATTATGCAAGTCTTGTGAAAACACCTGGATATCCAGCACTCAGATGCCAAGGCAGTATTGAGAGTTTGATGCCATTCTACAAACCATTTCCCTTAAACCTACTTGTTTTATTCTTTATCTTTGAGTGTTTTTTTGATAACAATTCCAATGCCATTTTTAGATTAAGGCATTTTTCATTAGCATACACAGTAACAGAGTTTCTTAGGTATTAATGATTAACATTCTTCAAGTAAGTTTAAATAAGTCTATAGATACCTTCTCTGCCATTGGAATTGGTATTTTACTTTTAATACAGCCCTACACATCTATTATGATTCATATACCATGACTGTATTGATAATTTCATTATTTTGTCTGGTTGTTTTGTACTAAGAATAATATTAAATGCTATATTATTTAGAACAGTTTCAGCTATGCATTTGAACATGGAATAAGCCACTGTTGGGACATGGTTAATGCAAACTCTACTCATTACAGAGCAGGAATAAATGTAGGAATATGTAATTGGATTTCTAGAAGGCTAAGATTGTTAATGTGAAACTCACTTGAATCAGCATTGCGGAAAGGTTCTACCCTATTGGATATAAATCAAAGTGAGATGGTAACTGGAAAGGGTAACGAGGGTGCGAAGGGAAGCAAAAAATAGTTAAAGACTTTTGAGCATGCTGAGAAATTACCCTTAGTAATTAAAGGGGGGTATCTTCACTATCAGTTACAGAATTTAACAATTTATATTTGTGTCCCTAGGTTAAAGAAGGAGAAATTTTTCATCAATTTTTTGTAAATAATGCCTGCCTCAGCATAAGAAAATCTTAGAGCAAAATCAATAGCATATTGATTTTAGCATATTTCTATTAACTTTGATTCAGTTTTATTTATTTTGCTGATGATCAATATTTTCTATAAAATTCAAGTAGTTTAGTGAAAAGTAGGAACATTGATTACTATTATATTTAGAGTTTGTAATTTAAAGTTACCTGCTATTGTGGTTAAATTAAAAAATAATTTTTGTGTATATTCTACTTCACAAAATACTTTGTCAATAACATATTCTGGAACAGTAGTGTTTAATATTTTATAGTATGGTTTTACTGAGAGCTTAAGTAAAATTAATGTAAAGATAACAATTTAGATGCAAAGAAAACATCTGGATGAATGCTTCAAATTTTGTTGCATAAACTAAAAAAAAAAAAATTACAAAGCAGAAACATTGAACTACCGGTAAAAAAAAAGACTTCTTATGACAGGGTGACCTTAAAACAATATTAAGTAATAAAAGGCAATTATGGATCATTATCAAGTGAAAGCCTTTAATTACATATTGTGGTCAAATCACTATGGCTTAATGATGGCATTATGATGATTAACAAGATTAATATTGATATAATTTTTGCCAACACTTCTATGTACATATCATTCTTTCCTCTTTCTTTCAAAGAATAGTGATACAAGGGTTCAAGAAAAGCAATGAACATGGTGTTATGAATGTTATTCAACATGAACATAATAAAGTACAAAAATGGTGGTTGCCTTGACTATTGGTAACTACAGTATGACTTCATAGCACCAGGAATAAATCTATGAGGGAAAAATAGGTAGAAAATTAAGAGTGCTAAAAGAAGAGTTGTGCCTCGGAAGCTGTATTTGACAGCCATATAAAACTGCATATAATTAATAGAATTTGAGAACATTAACCATGATGTGGGAGTGAGGAGTCATCAGTCATGAAATTGCCTCATTGTCCTTAACAAGTCTGCTTGAGGTGATAGAAGGAAAGAAGTAGCTCCTAGAGTTTTTTTGTTTATCTGTTTCGTGCTCGACATTATGTTCTAAAATATGTTACTTAAAGTCTCAAATAGAGGAGAACATATTTAGAGTCTGCCCAAGGGTGCATTTTAAGAAATCATAAAATATAATGTGATGGCAAAACACATGGAGAAATTTGGAAGAAGGGCCCAGGAGAATTGTATAGAGAATTTGGAGTACAAGCATAATTTTACTTCAAAATAAGGACATAAAAACAAAAATAGAACAAGGAATGATTCTGTGATACCTTTATACTGCCCATGGCAAGAAAAAAGTGTATACAGACAGAAACGGACACAGAAAGCATAAAGCAGCCGTACCTTGAGATATATGAAATAACTGCTTTTTCCCATTGATATATACTTTAAAATTTATGTTTATTATTAGTGTGTACATGATGTTTCTTGGAAGCATGCATGCCACAATATATGTGTAAAGATCATAGGACAAGCATGTGGAGTCAGTTCTCTCACTTAGCCTTTATGTAGATTCCTGGGACTGAACTCATGTACTTTCACACACTGAGTTTTCTCTATAGTCCACTCATTGATATTTTAAATGCATGTTTATTTTCTACAGTCTGGTATTTATATCCCCATTCTTAATGATCATCCAATACAAACTTTGCTATCTTTAATTATTAACACTTGTCTCCTAGAATAAATGTATAATTATAAGAAAATCACGAATGAAACATAATTATAAGCATACTGAAAATATTTCTGGAGTGTATCTACTGCATTCCTTATTCTAAGAGTCACTAGTATGGGTCCAAATTCCTGCTACTAGATGAGATCTTGTTTGTTATAGGAAGGCAAGAACAGATATTATATGAATGAAAAGAAATCAGAAGAGGGTATGTAGATTGATTTTAGTCAAGCAAAATGGCTGCTCTGACAGGAGGTCACATCCAAAGACCTACTAGTTCTCTGTGATCAGGTTAGAATGACAGACATTTTTTTAAATTTGTTTTATATATTCTTTGTACATTCCAAATGATTTCCACTTTCCTGGTTCCCCCTCCCTATAAGTCCCATAGCCCTCTTCCCTCTGCCCTTTCCCCAAATCAAATTCTCTGTACTGGTAATCCCCTACATTGCTGCATCAAGCCTTTCTAGGACGAGGACCCTCTCCTTCCTTCTTCTTGGAAATCATTTGATATGTAAATTTTGTCTTGGGTATTCAGAGATTCTGGGCTAATATCCACTTATCAGTAACTGCATTCCATGTTTGTTCTTTTGAGATTGGGTTACCTCACTTAGGATTATTTTCCAGTTCCAACCATTCCAATGAATTCATTGTTTTTAATTGCTGTGTAGTATTCCATTGTGTAAATACACCACATTTTCTGTATCCATTCCTCCGTTGAGGGACATCTGGGTTCTTACCAGCTTCCGGATATTATAAATAAGGCTGCTATGAACATAGTGGACCATGTGTCTTTATTGCATGCCAGGGAATCCTCTGGGTATATGCCCAGGAGTGGTATAGCAGGGTACTATGGAAGTGTTATGCACAGTTTTCTGAGAAAGCACCAGACTGATATCCAGCATGGTTGTATCAGCTTGCAATCCCACCATCAGTGGAGGAGTGTTCCTCTTTCTCCACATTCTTGCCAACACCTGCTGTCTCCTGAGTTTTTAAACCTTAGTCATTCTGACAAGTGTGAGGTGAAATCTCAGGGTGTTTTGATTTGCATTTCCCTAATGACTAATGATGTTGAACATTTCTTAAGGTGCTTCTCAGCCATCCAAATTTCTTCAGGTGAAAAGTCTTTGTTTAGCTCTGTACCCCAATTTTAATAGGGTTATTTGGCTCTCTAGAGTCTAACATCTTGAATTCTTAGTATATATTGGATGTTAGCCCTCTGCCAGATGTAGGGTTGGTGAAGATCTTTTTCCAATTTGTTGGCTGAAGTTTTGTCTGATTGTTAGTGTCCTTAGTCTTAAAAGAAAAACTGTAATTTTATGAGGTCCCATTTGTCAATTCTTGATCTTAGAGCATAAGTTATTGGTGTTTGGTAGCCAACATCAAACTAAATGAAGAGAAACTTGAAGCAAGCCCACTAAAATCAGGGACTAGACAATGTTGCCCCCTCTCTCCATATCTTTTTAATATAGTACTTGAAGTTCTAGCTAGAGCAATTAGACAACATAAGGAGGTCAAAGGGATACAAAGTAGAAAGTAAAGTTAAACTATCACTATTTGCAGATGATATGATAGTATACTTAAGTGACCCAAAAAACTCCACTAGAGGACTAATACCGATGATACACAGCTTCAGAAAAGTGGCTGGTTATAAAATCAACTCAAGCAAATCAGTAGCTTTCCTATACTCAAAGGATAAGCATGCTGAGAAAGAAATTAGGAAAATGACACCCTTTACAATAGCCACAAACAATATAAAGTATCTTGGTGTGACTCTAACCAAACAAGTCAAAGATCTATATGACAAGAACTTCAGGTCTTTGAAGAAGGAAATTGAAGAAGATCTTAGAAAATGGAAAAATCTCCCATTCTCATGGATTGACAGGATTAATATAGTAATAATGGCCATCTTGCCAAAAGCAATATACAGATTCAATGCAATCCCTATCAAAATCCCAACCTAGTTCTTCATAGAGTTAGAAAGAGCAATTCTCAAATTCATCTGGAATAACAAACAAACAAACAAACAAACAACAACAACAACAACAACAAACCCAGGATAGCTAAAACTATTCTCACCAGTAAAAGAACTTATGGGGGGAATCAGTATACCAGACCTCAAGCAGTACTACACTACAATAGTGTTAAAATCTGCATGGTATTGGTATAGTAACAGGCAGGTAGATCAATGGAATAGAATTGAAGACCCAGAAATGAACCCACACACCTATAGTCACTTGATCTTTGACAAAGGAGCTAACACCATCCAGTGGAAAAAAGCCTTTTCAACAAATGGTTCTGGTTCACCTGGAGGTCAGCATGCAGAAGAATGCAAATCGATCCATTCTTATCTCCTTGTACTAAGCTCAACTACAAGTGGATCAAGGACCTACACATAAAACCAGATACACTGAAATTAATTGAAAAGAAACTGAGGAAGTGCATTGAGTACATGGGCATAGGGGAAATATTCCTAAATGGAATGACAGACCTTTAATCCCTCTTTCTGGAATACAGACACCCTTAATACACACCTTTAATCTGAAACAATGAATATAAAAGTACACTGTAGAGGGAAGCAGTCATGTTTGAATGTGATTTGTAATCGATTGGCAGACAAAGTGATGAATCAGTGAAATATATTTTAGAATGAATCTGAGATAAGATCTGCCCAACTTTCACAAGGACAGACAGGAAAGAGATGTCACTTAAGAGCACTATGGATGTTGAGTGGAGAATTGAATAAATTCAGTCAGTGCTGGAGTCGGTGCAGTGTAATTGAGTTTAGTTCCATTCACTTTGTTTAGCAGAATCAGTTGAAGCCAGAGAACAAGAAGGAACAAGAAGATTGGAACAGATACCCAGACTTCATTTGAGGCCAAGCAGAGTAATTCAGTGAGAAGCTGAGAGAAGTCAAATTGAATCAGCAAGCTTGGAAGATTAGATACTTCCAGACTTATCCCCAGGGATAGCTGGAACAAAGAAAGAGACATTTGGGCTCAGGCCAAAGCAGTACACAGCTTAAATACAGCTCTCAACTCATCCTGTTACAGGAGGAAATAAAGACTACTTTTATGCAGGTAGGCCTATCCATACATCTCAGTAGATGCTAGAGAATCAGCACAATGAATCACTGACAAAATGAGTGTCTTTGAAATGTCAACTCAGAGTTGATAAAGGCTGGTACCTATATGACCGCTTAGGAACAAGAATGGAAAAAATTCTCCCTTATACCAATGAGTGAAACAAAAATCAAGAGTGTACAATCTGTCAACAACAGACTCAACATTTCCATGAGCCAAACTGGAGATGAGCTCAGTTAGTAAAATGCTTGCTTAGAATTGACAAAGTACTGGATTTGGTTTCCAGAGCCAAATAAATTAACCATGATGACACAATGTTATAATTTAGTCACATGGGAGGTAGAAGCAGGAGAACTGGAAATTGAAGGTAATCCACGAAATATTCTTTTGATCTACTACAAAAACACAGAATACTATGTGTCTGTATCCTAACTATATGCCTGTATCTCTCTTCCTGAATCTGTTCTCCCTAAAGTACTTACTTGATGAAAATTTAAGAAGCAAGTCAATGGCACTAATAAATAGTCATATAACATGTAAACATTAGCAAACACAATTGGGAAAAAGATGGAACGTAGTACATAGGACTTACCTGAAGACTGTAACAAAATCAAGGAACAAAGAAACAAGAAATAAATATACAGTTTAAGCATATCCTTAGAAGAAAATATTAAAAATAATATAAAATCATACCTATCTTACCTGCCATTCTGTAGATGTTTTAATCATGCTAGGGTCTTTTCTGCCCTGATTACTTAGAAAACCAAGACCTTTAAATATTCTGAATGTTATAGAGAATGAAGTAATGACTGAAAAGTGTATCAATGGTCAAATTAAAATCACAAGCTTTAATCTGAAATCACAGACTATTCTGGGCCAAGGCACAGTTACTGAGTCACTTTAAAGAGGTATTGAGTCCCTCACTCATATTTCTAAATTTCAGGTATTGAAACTCTGTCTTTAGATTCCTCAAATATAGTAAAAAGCAACATAACTTGTTAAAAATATTTCTCACAGCTTACAACATATTTTAAGAATATTTTAGCTAATAAGAAATAATCATTAAAAAATAAATATAAATAAAAAATAATCATTAAGTAAAGACAAAGCAGAAAGAAGAAAAATCAGTGATAATAGTGCTTTTAGGCATCCAGATATCTATGTTGGAGTCACTTTGTCCATGGATCCCAAATATATTCATGTAAATTATCATACTACATATACACCAGAAACATGGTGATTTTCTATGTCTATCTCAAAATGGTTTGAAAGATCATGAAACAAGACTAACTAGGCTTTTTGTTAATTAAAGTTCGAGTTTGTGATGATGATTGCAACACTGCAGTAGTCAATGAATAATATGAGCCAATTTCCTCACTGCTACAAAAGAAGGAGGTCAACACTTCTTCCTTCCATCTTCCTCAGATAAGATACAAAAAGGAAGGTACTAGTACTGGTACTTGGAAGTTGCCAGATCGATATGTATGATAACCTGGAAGTAATAATAATGATTGGCCAAGTACAATCTGCCCAGTGATGCAAAAGGGACAGAGGGACAAATGACTTTCTGATTGTTTTTAAGAATAAGTTGAACACCTCATCTGTCACCAATAATGTAGCTAAGAAGCTGTGGTTAGACAGGTTACCATCTCTAGAGGGGAATCCACTATTAATAATCTAATATTAAACCCATTCCTAACCATTTATCGTTATATAAACAACTAGTGCATCTCTCAAGTTTCACCCAAGTAGTTTCTCTTTGTAGGATATATATTAGCATAAACCTCACTGGTCAAAATGCACAGGATAAGGGCCTATAGAGTTCTGAATACTACATGAGATATTTATATCACATATATTCTTCTTGAGGCTAAGAGATCACTGCAGAAGAAGGGAAAGAACAGTACAAGAGCCAGAGATGGTGAAAGGCTACAAGGAAATAAGCCTTTTCATACATGGCAGAGCATGTATGCATGTGAACTCACAGCTACTGTAATAGTTTATGATAGACCAATGGAACCTTAAGCCCAACACAGAGGAGGAATGGGTCACAAAGTTCCACCCATTGCTGAGGAGTTACTGCTTACTGTTCGTTAGTTTTTCATTTTAACTAAAATGTGATTCCTGGTAGTAGTCAAATAAGCCAGTATGTAGGAAGCACTAATTGGACTTTATGGGGTTTTAGACACTTAGAAGACAAAGATAAGTGGGTATAAAATTAGAGGTGGATCTAAAAGGAGGTGCATAATGTGACTTTAATCAAAATATAATTAATTACATTCTCAAGGAATGAATTAAAATATTTCAAAAGATACCTGAACTGGAGAGATTGTTGGGAGGTTACACATACATACTGCCCTTGCAGAGGACCTGAATTTGATTCTAAGTACATGTGTCAGGCAGGTTACAACATTCTCTAACTCTAGCTTCAGGGGATCTTATGCTCTTAGCGTGATGTATTTGGAAAATATTTGCAATAGGTTTTTCTTTAGATTTTTCAAGTAAAACTGTATAAATGTAGTTATAAAACAAAATCTAGTAACTTAATATAGCAAATAAAATTATAAAGAGTAATCATTAGTGTGTTAAAATTGAAAAGTTACAAAATTAGATGGAGAAGGTGACAAAGAAATATGAGACAGAAATAGAGCAGGGTTGTGAGGTTATACATATAATCTGACTGAGGTAGAAGACACATCTGGAGATACAGAAGCAACAAATATTTACTACAAAGCAGTTGTGAATAGTGTGGGAACAGTATGCTAAGCAATCTTGGAAACAAAATTAATTCCTTGAAAAATTCAATTTGAATTTGATTTAAGATTTAGAGAAAATCTGGAGAATCTATAGTAATGAAATTAGTTACAAGAAAAAAAAGCAAAAAATAGCCAAAGTTTGAATCTGATAAACACAATACTATATGTAGTTATATCAAATTACTGAACATAGTCTCTCCCATATTTTATAATTTTGTTGTTAATATTTCATCTAAGGTATTTTTGCTTGTCTGTAATGAGCTATTCTTTTAAACTCCATGTTTTGCTGCCTGAGAAAGGAAGATTGTTAAGCCTGAGGAAATCATGAGATATATAAGAAAAAGAGAGGGAAAAACACATCCAATATATTTTATACAGCAGCTAACACAGTTAGCTCTTTTTAAATAAAATCTGAATTCAGATAAATATATAGTATTTGGGAATTTCTATTATCTCATTAGCCAAGCTGTTTCCAAAATTGGTAGACATGTAAATGTTATTAATCATCTGGCTGTAATTTAGCTTTGTTCCACACGTTAACTTTATTAACTCACCTAGAGAAAATACAAAAATCTTATGCTTTTCTCCAGATTTAAAACTAATTTCATTTTTTTCTTGTAACAATGAAAAAAAAGGACTAACCTTTTCAAAGGCAAATGAGAATTATATATTACTAACTAACAACAAAAGTATCTTTTCTATTTGATTTTCTCAGGAAATAACTAGGGCAGAAGGCAGACAGCAAGTACTTTCTTAAGGTTTCATTGCTGTGAAGAGACACCATGACCAACACCACACTTATAAAGGACAAAATATAATTGGGACTACTTACATTTTCAGAGCAACAGTCAATTATCATCATGGCAGGGAGGATGGCAGCTTGATGCAGAAGAAAATAAGAGTTCTACATCTTGATCTGTAGGCAACCAAGAGACACTGTCTTCAGTAGGAAGCCAGGAAAAGGATCTTTTCCACACTAAGCAGAGCTTGAGTGCTAGGAGCCTTCACAGACTGCCTACACAGTGATATAGTTCCTCCAACAAGGCCACACCTCCTAATAGTGAATTTTCTATGGGTCGAGCATATTCAAACCACCATAAGTACTGCTCATGAAAATTAGCAGAAGAAAATGTCTATATTGTTAGAGAAAATAAAAAGCAGGGATATGTCAATGCATTCATATTATTAATTAATAGCATCATATGCAAATTATAGTAGTTTATCATAAAAAGTGAAAAATTAAACTTTATAAAATACAAAGTAGCAGCCTGAAAATTAGCAGTAGACCCAATCATAAAAAATTCATTGTTGAGTATTTCTCTTAAAAAACAAAATAAAAAACAAGAAACAAAACACTAAAACAACAGTTTATATGGTGGAGTAAACTAAAGGAACCTGGTAGACTATACTAGGAAAACAAATTATGCTAACAGATTTTTGGGGATTAGGAAACAATATATAGTATAAAATTAATAAGTCATAAATAGCAGGAAACTGAATTGTTGATGAAAGTAGATGTTGAAGTGAGTCAGATTCAAAACAAAAGGATAAAATAAACATTATAGAGTGAAAATAAATATCTAAAATCAGAGATACACGCATAAGAAGGTGGAACATAAGGCAGAAAGTGGAAGGGAAAGCCAGAGGTAGTAACCCAAACTGCTATTAGACTCAGACAATCCCAAAACATAATTAAATCACATTTATGTATGTATACTGAATCAAAGAAATCAAACATTATTGTAATACCAGTACAAAAAAAAAGACATATAAATAAGTGCAATGCAGCTGGGAAGCCATGACCTCATCTGTGGTCAACACATTTTCAGTTGCAGAATGCATAATATAGAAAAGACTATTTTCTTTAATAAATTATTTGAGAAACTTGGATTCTAAAATGCAATTAGACACTTACCTCATACTGTAATATATATACAAAAAGTGACTTTAAAGAAAAATGTGAAACAATAAACTACTATTCAAGTCTATATAAAATTGTCCTAATATATTTCTAAGTAATAAAATAAAAGTTAATATATGAATTTTAAAATCTACATTGGTGTTCTATTGAAGAAATTTACCCCTGTGCCCATGTCCTCAAGGGTCTTCCCCAGTTTCTTTTCTATTAGTTTCAGTGTGTCTGATTTTATGTGGAGGTTCTTGATGCGCTTGGACTTGATCTTTGTACAAGGAGATAAGAATGTATCAATTTGCATTCTTCTGCATGCTGACTGCCAGTTGAACCAGCACCATTTGTTGAAAAGGCTATCTTTTTTCCACTGGATGTTTGTAGCTCCTTTATCAAAGATCAAGTGACCATAATTCTATGGGTTCATTTCCAGGTCTTCAATTCTATTCCATTAATCTACCTGCCTGTCACTGGACCAATACATGCAGTTTTTAACACAATTGCTCTGTAGTACTGCTTGAGGTCAGGGATATTGATTCCCCCAGAAGTATTTTACTGTTGAGAATATTTTTGGCTATCCTGGGTTTTTGGTATTCAAGATGAATTTGAGACTTGCTCTTTCTAAGTCTATGAAGAATTGAGTTAGGATTTTGATGGGGATTGCACACAGGCACAGGGGGAAAGTTCCTGAACAGAACACCAATACTTATGCTCTAAGAATGTCAAGAATTGACAAATGGGACCTCTTAAAATTACGAAGTTTCTGTAAAGCAAAGGACACTGTCAGAAGGACAAAAAATGACAACCAACAAATTGGGAAAAAGATCTTCACCAACTCCACATCCGACAGAGAGCTAATATCCAATATATACAAAGAACTCAAGAAATTAGACCCCAAAGAACCAAATAACCCTATTAAAATGGGGTACAGAGCTAAACAAGGAATTTTTACCAGAAGAAATTCGGATGGCTGAGAATCACCTTAAGAGATATTCAACATCATTAGTCATCAGGGAAATGCAAATCAAAACAACCCTGAGATTCCACCTCACACCAGTCAGAATGGATAAGATTAAAAACTCAAGAGACAACAGGTGCTGGAGAGGATGTGGAGAAAGAGGAACACGCCTCCACTATTGGTGGGATTGCAAGATGGTACAACCACTCTGGAATTCAGTCTGGTGGTTCCTCAGAAAATTGGGCATGACACTTCCAAAGGACCCTGTCATACCACCCTTGGGCATATACCCAGAGTATTCCCCTGCATGCAATAAAGACACATGCTCCACTATGTTCATAGCAACCTTATTTATAATATCCAGAAGCTGGAAGGAGCCCAGATGTCCCTCAAAGGAGGAATGGATACAGAAAATGTGGTATATTTATACAATGGAATACTACTCAGCAATTAAAAATAATGAATTCATGCATTTGGCAAGATGGCCATTTTAACTATATTAATCCTGCTAATCCAAGAGCATTGAAGATTTTTCCATCTTCTGAGGCCTTCTTAGATTTCTTTCTTCAAAGACTTGAAGTTCCTGTCATGCAGTTCTTACACTTGTTTGGTTAGAGACTCACCAACATGGGACCTCATAAAACTACAAATTTTCTATAAAGCAAAGGACATTGTCAAAAAGACAAAATGGCATCCAACAAATTGGGAAAAGATCTTTACCAACACCACAACCCTGCTAATCCAAGAGCATTGAAGATTTTTCCATCTTCTGAGGCCTTCTTAGAATTCTTTCTTCAAAGACTTGAAGTTCCTGTCATGCAGTTCTTACACTTGTTTGGTTAGAGACTCACCAACATGGGACCTCATAAAACTACAAATTTTCTATAAAGCAAAGGACATTGTCAAAAAGACAAAATGGCATCCAACAAATTGGGAAAAGATCTTTACCAACACCACAACCTACAGAGGGCTTTTATCCATGATATACAAAGAACTCAGGAAGGTAGACCCCAGAGAGCCAAATATTCCAATTAAAATTGGGGTACAAAGCAAACAAAAAATTTTCACCTCAGGAATATTGAATGGCTGAGAAGCACCTAAAGAAATGTTCAATATCATTAGTCATTAGGGAAATGCAAATCAAAACAACCCTGAGATTTCACCACACACCAGTCAAAATGGCTAAGATCAAAAACACAGGAGAAAACAGGTATTGGCAAGGATGTGGAGAAAGAGGATCATTCCTCCACTGCTGGTGGGATTGCAAGCTCGTACTACCACTCTGGAAATCAGTCTGGCTGTTCCTCAGAAAACTGGGAATGATACTTCTGGAGGACCCCACTATACCACTCCTTGGCATATACCCAGAGGATTCCCCAGCATGTAATAAGGATATATGCTCTACTATGTTCATAGCAGCCCTATTTATAATAGCCAGAAGCTGGAAAGAGCCCAGATGTTCCTCAACAGAGGAATGGATACAGAAAATTTGGTATATATACACAATGGAGTACTATTCAGCCATTAGAAACAATGAATTCATGAAATTCTTCGACAAATGAATGGAACTGGAGAGCATCATCCTAAGTGAGGTAACCCAGTCTCAAAAGAACACTCATGGTATGCACTCACTGATAAATGGATATTAGCCTAGAAGCTTAGAATACCCGAGACACAATTCACATATCAAATGATGCCCAAGAAGAAGGAAGGCGTGGCCCCTTGTCTTGCAAAGGCTCAGTGCAGCAGTGTAGGGGAATACCAGGACAGGGAAGTGGGAAGGCTTGGAGTGGGGAACAGGGAGAGGGAAAAGGGCTTATGGGACTTTTGGGGATGGGGGTCCAGGAAAGGGAAAATCTCTTGAAATGTAAATAAAGAATATATCAAATAAAAATGCAATAAATAAATAAACAAACAAACTATAGTGGTTATTCCGCTATGGGCAAGCATGAAGGAGGAGTGGGCATCAAATAAAGGTGTGCTTCCTTTATTGATTTTAATATTCCTTTCCATGTCACAGTCAGTCAGTTAAAGGAGTAAACTAAAAGTGAAATTAATAAGACTAGTAAATGCAGGATATTAATATGAAAAGGTCAAGATCGGAAAATAAAGAGCAGGATTTGCATTAAAATGGATTAGTATTAGGCTAATAGCATGACTCAATATAATAAATTGGATTTGTTGTACATTTAAGAACTGGTTGACTGTGAGCATGACAGAAAATACGGGCTAATCACAGGCTGAAACATCTGGGTTTGTTTTATTTTCCAAATACACATGTGCACATGCAAAACTGTAGTCATTTATATAACAGTCATCAAAAAATGATCTCAATAAAAAGGTGAATTGCAACTTGTTTTGATAGGGGAAATTTGTTTAAAGCAATAATTCTTCATTTCAATTCTGAGAGAAAATTTATGTAGTTGACAGTATTATTCCGGAAGGATTTGGAAAATACTAGGATACATATATATTATATTCTAGTATTTTATACTAATATACTTTTATATTATTATAATATATAATATAATGTGTAATATGTAATATGTAATGTATAATGTGTAATGTGTAATGCGTAAAGCATGATATGTGATATGTAATATGTAATGTGTAATATGTAATATGTAATGTTTATACTAATAAATATTAGTATACTAATATCAGTGCATATATTATATGCTAGATTATATAGTGTTATATATTTTACATTAGTATATTAATATTATAACATATATAGCATATGTTATATATGCTATATATTATTTTCATGCTAATATAGATTAGCATTTTATATAATACATATTATCAAACATATATACAGAGAGAGAGAGAGAGAGAGAGAGAGAGAGAAAATGTGTCATGTGTTCATTTTTTCATTTTACTGGCACCAAATCATTACTTGTGCTGTCTTCATCTGTTCTTATTTAACTGAAAACCGGGCTGTAGCAACTGAACTCCAAATAGTGTAGTAGCTATTGTGGTGGATATCTTAGTTCAACAACAGTGGATTAGAGTGTGACCATTTTGGTATCATAGATGCTACTCAATGGTTTTACTGTCTGGAAAATAACATTTTTCAAAGCCTAAGACCATGAAAAATTGGCAAAAAGAAGTCAAGCTACTGAGGAAACTAGAAGTTTTTGTTTGTTTGTTTTTACATTTGAGCCTACTGAGCACTGAAATGAGCATTCTGAGAAATACTAAGGAAATCATTCCCAAAAGGAGGGAGGAGAACAATTCTTGGAAGTATAATATAACCAGCTCCTGTGATTAGTTCTCAAATGCATCGCATAAACAAATATGCATATTAAAATCTCTTACCAAATATTCTGAAACTATAACTCACTGTTAGGATTTTATTTATTGTGAACTTCATGTCATTGATATATTTTGAAAATGAGACATGTAGCCTGACACAGTGCCTATCTAAAAATAATGAGTGTTGCTTGTAACCAATGAAATGTGAGTAAATGCACAAAGTATGCAGGCACTAAATTACATACTTTGGAAAAATAAATAGATGACACAGATGTAAGTTGTTGAACTGAAGCATACATTTAGGCACGGCTTTCAGGACAAAGGTAGATTTAAAATCTTTTAAACTGTAAGCAATGCATAGAAAACATGTATCTTGAAATAGTGTGGTTATGAGCATTAATACAATCACTTTAGAAATAGTATTTTAACAAAAGAGCCATCTCTCTACCTCTGCAGAGAAATTTATTTAAGAAATCATGATGCAGTTACAAAAGTGAAAAAAATAAATAAAATTCTGAATGATATGTTGCTCTCATTAAATACCATTTCTATAGTGGGCAGTACAAAAACAAAAGTCTCCAGATTTCATACCTGTCACATCCTAGTCCCAAGGCATATTTCTCCTCCTCTTCTTGCCCCTCCTCCTCATTATATTTATTAATATTGAATCTATTCTAAATTCTTGTACTTTTTATGTAATTTTCTTGTCAGTAATGAAACCTCCCTTTCATGTAAAGTAGTGATCTGATCTTCGTATTTTAATTGCATCTGCTCATTAGTTCTCTTAAATTTTTAAAAATATATCTCAACAATTTCCCTAATAGGCAGGGAAATTTCCTTTTTAAAATCTCCACATGCCACATAGGAAAGCTATTTGAATTACTAAAGACATATTCTAAGCAACTAGACTCACAGTCATCTCATTAGGATAATTCATAATTTTCTTATTGCAACTTTCTAAATCAACCTTGAATAATCTTCAAAAATTTAATTGTTTTACTCTTACTTTTCCACAAAACATAGTTTAATGGTCTTATTAACAGATAATTGTACATAATGAGTTTCATTATGACAGTTTCACAGGTACATATATTTCAATCATATTATATATTTTTCTTTTTCCCAGCCATATTATATTTATATTATTCACCCACTACTATATTCTTTGATCCACTTCCCACATCTTTTAAATTTCTTTCCAATTAACCACATTTCTCCTTTTATTAAATATTTTCTTTATTTATATTTCAAATGTTATCTCCCTTTAATAGTTTTCCCTCTGAAAACCCCTATCTCATACACCCTACCCCTGCTTACCAACCCACCCACTTCCGCATTTTTGTCCTGGCATTCCCTTATACTGGGGCATCAAGCCTTCTCAGGATGAAGGGTCTCTCCTCCCTTTGATGACCTACAAGGATATCCTCTGCTACATATGCAACTGGAGCCATGGGTCCCTTTGTGTGCAATCTTTGGTTGGTGCTTTAGTCCCTGGGAGCTCTGAGTATACTAGTTTGTTCATATTGTTGTTCCTCCTGTGGGGCTGCAAGTTCTTTCAGCTCTTTCTGTCTTTTCTCCATTGGGGACCTTGTGCTCAGTCCAAAGGTTGGCTGAGAGCATCCACCTCTGCATTTTTCAAATACTGGCAGAGTCTCCCATGAGACAGCTATATTAGGCTCCTGTCAGCAAGTGCTTATTGGCATCAACAATAGTTCCTGGGTTTGGTGACTGTATATGGGATGGATCCCCAGGTGGGGCAGTCTCTTGATGGTCTTTCCTTCATTCTCTGCTTTATACCTTGTCTCTGTATCTTCTCCCATGGACATTTTGTTCCCCAATTTAAGAAGGAACAAGGTATCCATACTTTTGTCTTCCTTCTTCTTGAACTTCACTTGGTCTGTGACTTGTATCTTGGGTATTCCAAGCTCCTGGGCTAATATCCATTTGTCAGTGGGACTAGAGAAAGCTGCCCTTTCTCTCCCCCTAGCTATTCAATATAGTACTTGAAGTTCTAGATAGAACAATTATACAACAAAACAACGTCAAAGGGATACAATTGGAAAGAAAGAAATCAAGCGATCACTATTTGCAGATGATATGTTAGTATATTTAAGTGAACCCAAAAACTCCACCAGAAAACTCCTACAACTGATAAACAACTTTAGCAAAGTGGCCAGATATAAATTAACTCAAACAAACCAGTAACCTTTGTACACTCAAAGGATAAAAAGGCTGAGAAAGAAATTATGGAAATGACACCCTTCACAATAGTCAGAAACAATATAAAGTATCTTGGTGTGACTATAACCAAACAAGTGAAAGATCTGCATGACAAGAACTTCAAGTCTCTTAACCTCAGTTCTACATTGATGTCTTTTCTTTTCAATGACCTATATTTAGTTATAGGGACATGGTTAGAAATTGGTTTTTCCATAGCTCCCACATATTTCTAAGAAAATATGTACAATAGCTAGGTTTTTTGTTTGGTTTTATCTTTGTAACATATCTTTAATATTCGGTATTTACTGACCTACAAATATGACCACTATATTCCTATCTGTGCAAGCAAGTTTACTAACATATATCTTTGTAAATTTATTAGGTCCCATTTGTCAATTATTTATCTTAGAGCATAATTTATCACTACTGATCAGGACTTGGTATGTTAATTAATAAGCCCTGTAATTTCCTTTTTCTTTTTTATTAGATATTTTCTTTATTTACACTTCAAATATTATGCCATTTCCTGCTTTCCTCTCCAATAAAACCCTATCCCATTTCCCCCACATACACACACTCACTAACCCACCCACTGCCTGTACCCTGTACTGGCATTCCCCTATACTGGGGCATCCAGCATCCTCAGGACCAAAAAGTCCATCCTATGCTTGAGCTTCATTTGTTCTTTGAACTGCATCTTGGGTATTCCAATCTTCTGGACTAGTAGCCACTTATTAGTGAATGCATATCATGTGAGTTCTTTTGTGACGAGGTTACTTCACTCAGGATGATATCTAGTTCCATACATTGGCGTAAGAATTTCATGAATTCATTTTTTTTTAATGGCTGAGTAGTGTTCCGTTGTATAAATATACCACATTTTCTGTATCAATTCCTCTGTTGAGGGATATCTGGGTTCTTTCCAGCTTCTGACTATTATAAATAAGGCTGCTAAGAATATAGTGGAACATGTGTCTTTATTTTATATTTGAGACATCTTCTGAGTGTATGCCCAGGAGTGGTATAGCTGGGTCCTCCAGTAGTACAATGTCCAATTTTCTGAGGAACCACCAAACTGATTTCCAGAGTGGTCGTACCAGCTTGCAATCCGACCAGCAGTGGATTAGTGTTCTTCTTTTTCCACATCCTCACCAGCATCTGCTATTGCCAGAGTTTTTGATCTTAGCCATTCTGACTAGTGTGAGGTGAAATCTCAGGGTTGTTCCCTGATGACTAAGGATGCTGATAAAAATTTATGTGCTTCTCAGTCATTCAGTATTCCTCAGTTGAAAATTCATTGTTTAGCTCTGTACCCCATTTTTAATAGGGTGATTTGGTTCTCTGGAGTCTACCTTCTTGAGTTCTTTGTATATTTTGGATATAAGTCCTCTGTCAGATGTAGGGTTAGTATAGATCTTTTCCCAAATTGTTGGTTCTTGTATTGTCCTATTGACAGTGTCCTTTGCCTTACAGAAACTTTGTAATTTGATGAGGTCCCATTTGTCAATTCTTGATCTTAGAGCATAAGCTGTTGGTGTTCTGTTCAGGAAATTTTTCCCTGTGCTCATGTAATTTCATATGCTTTGTCCCTTTTCCAGTTTCCATTACTGAACTTGTCATCATTATAGCCTAGCTTTTGAGTAAATCAATTCAGCTGCTGTTGAACAAAATCGTCAATCTAATATTTATGCTTCTGTTGATTTTTGTCACTCATAAAGCACAGGGATAATCCTTCTAGAAGAAAATCAGAGTATATTGATGAGTGTTTAAAAGGGATATCACAAAATAAATTAGGATAATATAATACAAGAATTTGTCCTAATGAACAAAATCATGAATAAGTAGTTATTTTAAACACTCATATGTATTTTCTTTTTCTAAAATTTTTCATCAGTACATAGTACTTCCAGTGTGGGGGAAAACATTATTATTGTCAAATTTTAATACTAGTGATTAAAATCATAAATGTTATGGTTTGAGCTGCTGCTATGTGTTATAATGCTAAATACTAGCCCTGGTTGCCTCAGGGACAGTAGGAGCATCTCATATACCAAGTGATGCTATGTAACCTTTAGTTGAAAATTATTGGTTGAATGAAGACACCTATAGCCTACAGTTTGGCAGAAGTGAGGTAAGCAGAGTTTTGGGGGGTCGAAAGAACACCACCAACAAAGAGAATAATGTGGAGAGAAGACACCTCTGGATACATTATTCATAAAAATATGGCTGTGAGTGATGACCAGTTGGAATTATGAACCCCACAGTATGAAAATGGCAATCAGTAACTCTAGGGTTATAGCTAGGACAATAGATGGTAATAGATTAGTTGGGAGATATCTGCCCAGCTCTAGTGATGATTAAGTCTTGTTATAAATATCAAAGTTTTGTATCTTTTTATCTGGGAACTAAATGATCAAAGGTGGTGTAGAAACCACTGATCCATTTTAATTTTTATTACAACATATTGACATCCAACTCAGGGTGCCATTCATGAAAGCTAGGTCCTGGTTCTTCTTCTCAGCTCCATACTCCCATAAACAAGACTCAAAATCAAATAACTTGGCCATATAGCTAGACTCTTTTCTGACAAGAATCATAACGTAAGATAAGCCATTTATTTTAAGCAATATTCTGCCGCATGGCAGGTTTCTTGTTCTCAGGTAACATGTGTCAGTTTCCATACATCTTCCCAGGCAAATACTCAGATTGGCTCTATTCCCAAATTCTTTCTGCCTCCCAGATGTCCCATCTTCTTTTTCCTGCCTAAACTATTGGCCTTGAGATTTATTATTAACAGGTGGCACATCCATACAGAAACAGACATTTTGTCTATAATAGCAAATGACTGCTTACTAAAAACATAGTATTGTAAGACTAAACTAAGAAAATTTACCTTAAGAACTTCAATTTATAAGCATAAGAAGAAAATAATTAAAACATTTAAGCAAAATTAATGTTATGTATTATATTATTTTATACCATAACTCCATGGACTTCCTGGAAAAGTTTTAATATTTTAATAATAATGGGGCATAGTATTGTAATTCCATATGTTGTGAATGATTTATCATGAGGTGAATTGGAGGTTTTCCTGATTTTACAGTATATCCTGTTGGCATGTCTCATAGAATTGAAACATTTGTTGCTAGGCAACTAAATCTAGAAGCCAACTGGAGGAAAGGATTTAAATTCCATTTGGTTGGTACTTGTAGATTTCAAACAAAATGTTCGACCCAAAAGATCTCCTTAAAAACATCCATTCTACTTTCATTGTCTCCACCACATTTCTTAACTAATGAATAAAGTAAACTTTTAATTTATATACTTAAATATAATTAAGCATAAAAATGTGTGTTTTATTTTTTTAAATGCCATTTCTCCAGCACCCCCTCACACTATAGATTTCAAATGTGATTGAAAAACTCAGAAACATTGGTAGTCACACATAAAAATGATCCACATCTTGCATTAAAGTTTTTAATAAAACAAAAAGTCATTATTCATTAGTTATAACACACAAATACTAGTTTGGGAATAGTTTGTAGGTACATTGACTAGGTGTCAAAATACTGTTGCTTTGGAGAGATGTTATATACAGAAAATGTATAGTAGAAGGTGATGCTGCGGTGCACAGCATTATTCATGGAATGCTTATATAAGCAGCAATCAAAGAGTTCCCTGAAGTTCAAAGTCTTCCCTCAGCTCCTTAATTGGCAAAAGCTTATGCAAGGAGATGGACAGAATTGATACTGTACCATTCTCTTAGTTGTCAAGAATTTATCAAAAAAGTTCTAGAGACAACAACTTTGAAAATTTGCTTTAGAAGAGGTAAAAAGCTCATGTCTCATAGACACATGTTTTTACTTAGTGAAAAATTATAGCTACAGAAAGCTATGTGAAAAGATACACTAAAAATTTCCTTTATCTGCATTTCTCCCTGTATTGCTTTTCTCCTCTCTTTTGCTCCCCACTGTGTGTGTGTGTCTCTGTGTGTGTGTGTGTGTGTTTTCAAGACTGAGATTCAAGTAGTTAGTCTCACCTTAAACTCAGTAACAAACCCTGTATATCTAAGAATACACCTAATTATGCATCATTCTGTTCTTGCTAATCTGGAAATTTATATATGTGCCTTTATTTATGGCTTTACGCTAATGAAAATTAATATGACAAGAATGACTTCTATTTAATGGCATATTTAGGATACTGAAGTATAATAAAATGCGAAAATATCTGTCAGTGTTCTCACAAATATGTAGCATAGTAAGACTTCTTCCAAACTCCTGAAACTTTCAATAACCATTAAATTGTTTTGTAGATGAAGTTTGAACATCTACGGTGTTGTTTCAGTTTTAGAGAGAAAGAAAGAAAGAAGATAATGACAACAGCAAAGAAAAATTGGAAGAGAAGAAAAATAACAGAAGTAGGAGGAAAAGGAGAAGAAGGAGGAGAAGGAGAGAGAAGAAGGAGAAGGAGGAAAGGAGAAGAAGAAGAAATCACACCCAAAGGGATGGCAAGAAATAATTAAACTCATAGCTGAAATCAATAAAATTGAAACTAATATAAAAAATTACTGTATTGGCTCTTTGAGAAAACAAATTGAAACTGACAAACCCTTATGGAAAGTAAGAGATGTAGAAAGAATGTACAAATTAAAAAAGGTGGGGGAGAAAGAAGTAAAAGGGGGCATAGTAACAGACACAAAGGCAATCCAGATAATCATAAAGACATAATTTATAAACCTATTCTCCACCAAATTGGAAAATCTAAAAGACATGAATAATTTTCTTGATGCATATTACTTACCAAAGTCAAGAAGAAATAAGCGATTTAAACCAAATCATAAGAATAATAAAATAGAAATAGCAATTTGAAAGTTGCCCAACCAGGCTTATGAGAAATGACTAAGAGGTTAAGAGCACTGGCTGTTCTCTTACAGAACCTGGGTTTGATTCCCAGCACCAATATGGCAGTTCACAATGGTCTGTAACTCTAGCTCCAATGACTTATTCTGGCCTCAAAGGACACAAGAAATGTGCCATGGTCTATGGACACAGATGCAAGCAAAATATCTATGTATAAAATAAAGCTTTCTTAAAAGATATTTCTCTCAACCAAAAAATATCAGGGCCAGAAGACTTAATGCAGAATGCTACCAGACTGTCAAAAGAATTATTCAAAAAAATTCAAAGAGAAGCACCAATTCCTAATTCATTATATCATGCCACAGGTACTCTGATACCCAAACCAAAGACCCAACAAACAAATAATATTAGATCAATTTTTAATGAACATAGATCCAAACTTTCTTAAAAAAGTATCATCCAATATGATCAATAGGCTTCATTCCAGAAAATCAGAACTGGTTCAGCATACATACATTGATAAATGCAATCAACAATATAAACAAACTAAAGGCATACAACACATGGCCATCTCATTAATGCAGGAATGAGAATATACAAAATTAACTCACAAAAACCAGTAACCTTTCTAATGACAAATAAGTCAGGAAAACAATACCTTTCACAGTAGCCTCAAATGATATAAATCATGTTCGAGTATCCTCAAAAAATGGTACTGGTCTAACTTATATCCAGCTTTTTAAAAAGTTCTTTATAGACTTTGGATATTAGCCTACTATTGAATTATAAGTAGTAAAAATATTTCCATGTCCAGTGTGACAGTATTTTGTCACACTGTTCAAATGATGGCTTTGAAAGCAAAATATTTCTTTGAAATTCAGGTATTCTGCACTAAAACCATCTGGATCTGGGCTTTTTTGTGGGGGAGGGCTTTGGAAGACATTTCATAACTGCATCTACCTTCAGGGGTTATATTGGTTTTTAAAAAGATGACCTGATCTTGATTTAACTTTGATAAAAGTTGTATCTACCCAGAAAAAATCATGCATTTAGTTAAGATTTTTGAATTTTGTAGAGTACAGTCTTTTACAGTAAAACCTAATGATTCTTTGAATTTCCTGTTTCTGTTGTTATGTCTCACTTTTCCTTTCTGATTTTGTTTATTTGGATACTGTCTCTCCTGTCTCTTGGTTAGTTTGGCTAAAGGTTTGTCTATCTTGTTATTTTCCTCAAAGAAGGAACTCTTGGTCTCCTTGATTCAACGTATTTTTCTTTGTTTCTAACTGACTGATTTCTCCCTGGATTTTATTTCCTATCTACTTCTCCTCTTTGGAGTACTTGACTTCTTCTTCTTCTTCTTCTTCTTCTTCTTCTTCTTCTTCTTCTTCTTCTTCTTCTTCTTCTTCTTCTTCTTCTTCTTCTCCTCCTCCTCCTCCTCCTCCTCCTCCTCCTCCTCCTCCTCCTCCTCCTCCTCCTCCTCCTCTAGGGATTTGTTTTACTTTTAAATTATTGGTATGGGTACTTTTCTTTATAGAAGCACTTAGTTCTATGAGAGTTCTTGATTCTGCTTTCATTGTGTCCCATATATTTGGGTATGTGGTAACTTTATTTTCATTGAATTCTAGAAAGTCTTTAATTTCTTTATTTATTCCCTGACCCAGAGAAGATTGACTGGAGTTCTTTGCTGTCTGTAAGGGCATAGGCTTTCTAATGTTTCTGTTACTAAAGTTCAGTTTTAATCCATGGTGGTATGTTAAGATACAAGGTGTTATTTCAGTTTTCTTGTTTCTGGTAAGGCTTGCTTTGTTACTATATGGTCAGTTTTGTAGAAGGAACCCTTAGGTGCTGAGAAGGAGGTATATTCTTTTGTGTTTGAGTGATATATTCTATAGATGCCTGTTAGGTACATTTGATTCAAAATGTCTGTTCATTTCATAATTTCCCTGTTAAACTTTAGTTTGGATGACCTATCAATTGGTGAGAGGTGGGTGTTGATGTCTCCCACTATTAATGTGTGGGTTTCAATGTATAAATTAAGATTTAGAAATATTTATTTTCAAATATGGGTCATCTTGTATTTGGGGCACTGATGTTCAAAACTGAGATATTATCTTGGTAAATTTTTCCTTTGTTGAGTAAGAGTATAAAGTTTCCTAACCTGTCTCTTAATTTTGGTTCAACGTCTATTTTATTAGCTATTAGAATGGCTATTCCATCTTGGTTCTTTGGTTTATTTGCTTGGAAAACTTTTTTTCTGCCCTTTACTCTTAGGTTATCTACCTTTATTGTTGAGGTGTGTTTATTTCATGAAGCAGAAAGATGAATGCTATTTTAGTATTCATTAGGTTTGCCTGTGTCTTTTTATCATTATTAATTATATATTATTATTATTATTAAGTCCATTTATATTGAGTGATATTAATGACCAGTGATTGTTGTTTCCTGTTACTTTGATGGTGGTGGTATTTGTGTGTGTGTGTGTGTGTGTGTGTGTGTGTGTGTGTGTGTGTGCTTCCCTTTTTATTTCTGGTACAGAATTACTTATTTGCTGAGTTTTCTTAGATATAGTTATCCTCCTTTTCTTCTAGTGTTTTCAATAGGACTGAATTTGTAGATAGTTATTTTTTGAATTTGTATTTGTCTTAAAATATCTTGTTTTCTCTGTCAATGATAATCGAGAGCGTTTTATTGAGTATAGTAGTCTAGGTTAGTATCTATGGACTTTTTAGAGATTGCAAGTTATCTGTCTAGGTCCTTCCAGTTTGGGAGTCTCTTTCAAAATAGGTCTGCTTTGTATGTTACCTGTCCTTTTGGTACTGAATTTAATATATTTTGTATATTTTGTGTTTTGATTGTTATGTGGCAGGATGACTTTCTCTTCTGATCCAGTCTAACCTGGTATTCTATAAGCTTCTTATATGTTTATAGGCATATTTTTCTTTAGGTTGGGAATGTTTTCTTCTATAATTTATTTGCAATTATTTTCTGGGCCTTGAACCTGGGAATCTTCACATTATTCTATTACTATAAGTTAAGTCTTTCATAGTATCCCAGATTTCCTGGATGTTTTGTGTCAGGATTTTTGGTTTTGACATTTGTTGACTGATATATCAATTTCTTCTATTGTATCTTCTATACCTTAAATTATCTCTTCCGTCTTCTGTATTCTGTTGGTGATGCTTACATCTATTGTTTATATTCTTTTCCCCAGGTTTTCATCTCCAGGATTCCCTCAGTTTGTCTTCTTTATTGTTTTCATTCCTACTTTCAGGTCTTGCACAGCTTTATTTCATTCAACTTTTTAATTGTACTTTCCTGTATATCTTTTTTATTATATATTTTATTTTTATTTCAAGTGCTATCCCCTCTCCTCATTTACCCTCCAAAAACTTCCTATCCCATCTCCCCTCTCTCTGCTCACTAACCCACCAACTCCTGCTTTCCTGACCTGGAATTCCCATACCCTGAAGCAATGAGCCTTCCTGGGTGAAAGGGCCTCTCCTCTCATTGATGTCTGACCAGGCCACTCTCTGCTACCCATGTGGCTGGAGCCATAGGTCCCTCCATGTGTACTCTTTGGTTGATAGTCCCTGGGCGCTCTGGGGCTACTGGTTGGTTCATATTGTTGCTCCTCCTATGGAGCTGTAAACCACTTTAGGAATTTTTTTCCTCTCTTCAAAGACCACTACTTATTTGATTGTATTTTTCTGTATTTCTTTAAAGTATTAAATTATTTCCTTTTTAAATGCCTGTATCATCTTCATAAGATTGGGGTTAAGGTCATTTTCTTGTGTTTCAGGTGTGTAAGGATATCTAGAGCTTGCTGTAGTAAGGTATGTGGGATTTTGTTGATTGTTTAGTAGGGCCTTTGTAGTAAGGTATGTGGGTTTTTGTTGATTGTATAGTAGTGTATCTCTGGTTTTTGCTGATTGTGTCCTTTCCAGGGCCTTTAGCAATCTGGATGGCTTTAATCCCTTGGAGGTACATATTGCATAGGGGGCTACTATCCATGGTCCTTGTGTGCCAAGCCTCCACTGGTAGCCTTGGGTTGTATGGTACTGGATCTGCAGGTGTGGATAGTTCAGTAGTCGCAGACCTGATGAAGGTGGGCAGAGAGGTAGTGGGAGGATGGAGTTCCTTCTGGGATAGTAGGCTACTCAGGGGAGCTTTGCTCACCCCCAGAGGACTCAGCAAGCAGGGAAGATAGGTGTGGGAAGGGAAGCTTAACTGTATGGTTCAAAACCCTTAAGTCTGATGAAGATGGGAAGACAGGTGTTGGGAAAATGGAGGTCCCCTTGGGATAGCATGCTGCTCAGGACAACTCTGCTTGCTCCAAAGGACTCAGCAAGGGGGGGGGGGCTCATGTGCCTTTTCTTTTCTTTTTTTTTCTTTTTTTCTTTTGTTCTTTTCATTGTTTTTAAACAAATCCAATGTGATATATATATATACATATATAGCATATATATAATAACATACATTTTATTTCATTTTGTTATTCCTTAGAAGCCTTTTTGTTTCCTATTGAGAGACAGGAAGAGAGTGGATCTGATTGGAGGTAAGGTATGAAGGAAGCAGCAGCAGGAGAGAGAAGGGAATCATGATCAGAATACATTATATGAGAAAATATATATCTTTTTTCTTTTTCTTCTTTTTCTTGTTCTTCCTCTCCCTCTCCTTTTTCCATTTCTCCTCCTTCTCTTCCTCTTCCTTCTCCTCCTCCTACTAGTTCTTCTATGTCTTCTTGTTTAGCTTTTTTGAGACAGAGTTTCCCTGTGTAATAGAACCATGGCTTTCCTGGAGAAAAAATCTCTGCTGACCTAGATTTCACAGAGAACAGTCTGTGTCTGCCTTCTGAATTCTGGGCTAAAGGTGTGTACCACTAAGCCTTGCAAAAATATCTTTTCAATAAAACAGAAAAAAGTAAAGATGCATAAATTGTTTGTTAAATCACTAATAAAAACAAATACTGTTATGATCTTTTATGGCTTATGTACCTGATCCAAAAACCTAAAGTGTTGGACCATCACAACTATCAAAGAATGATTTCAGATAATGGGTCAGAATATATTGTTTCATACCAATGAAGATGAATGAACTGAATATGCAGAAGAATTCCATTTTATTAAGAATTACTACAAAAAAGTAGGATGTTCATTAAAATGGAGAAAAAAAAACATAAGGCAATGTCTACTAAGGTTGACTAATTAGCTGAGCTACTATTTCCTGAGTTTATAGAAATCCGGAAAAAAAAAACAGGAAGGTGATTATGCAGAGTTGAAGCTGTGCCTTTGTAGTTAGTATGGTTGAAACTCCATTCTGTCAATCTCTGTTTTGTTAGATGCTAAGCTTGAATATTTGCTGTTGTTAGTTATAGGCTTTGTTGCATCTAACCATACAGGACTCTCATATTATTATTTATAATAATATCTCTTTGTTCTTCTGCCTACACGTTTGTAGCTTTTCTATGGCAGAGAATTAATTGTATCACTGTGACTAATATGTATCACCATGTGTTGTTCATTCCTTCATATTTAGCTCTTTGCTTTTGGGTTGTATGGGAGGATTTTCTAGGTTGAAAGCCTCTGTTTCAAAGACAAGCATGAGGTTTAATCTGCTATAATGAGTACCATAAATATATGAGAATAGGAAGGCTCCTGATTGGTTTGAGTTAATTTTATATCCAGCAACTTTGCTAAAGTTGTTTATCAGATTTAGGAGTTCTCTGGTGGAATTTTGGGGATCACTTAAGTATACTGTCATGTCATCTGCAAATAGTGATACTTTGACTTCTTCCTTTCCAATTTGTATCTCTTTGATCTTTTTTGTTGTCTAATTGTTCTGGCTAGGACTTTGAGTACTATATTGATGGCTTAAGAGGAAAGAAGATACCATTTGAAATGTAAATAAAGCAAATATCTAATAAAAATCAAGAATATATGAAAAGAAAAGCATATCTTATACATGTTCTTTGGTCACTTTTAGGGTTTTGGATAAAAGGCAGCTAGCCTGCTATCATTAGCACAGCCTGTGGTGGTTTAAATAGGTATGTTCCTCATACAGTCAAGTGTTAAAATGCTTGGCCCATAGGGAGTCATGATATGTGGAGGTGTGGCCTTCTTGGAGTAGGTGTGTTACTGTGGAGGAGAGCACTGAGGTTCCCTGTGCTTAAGCTCCATCCAGTATAGAACTCAATCTTCTCCTGGCTGCCTTTTAATCAAGATGTAAAACTATTTGCTCCTTCTCTGGCATTAGACATTGCCATGTTTCTAGCCATGAAGATATGGACTGAACCTCTGAAACTGTAAACCAATCCCAATTAAATGTTATATTTTATAAGAGTTGTCTTGGTCATACTATCTCTTCACAGCAATGGAAACCCTAACTAAGAAACTTGTCCATTTTCTATCTGTCCTAAACTCTTACTCATCTTTTTTTTTGCGCTCTAGACTTTTGTCTGCTGTGATAAGCATATTTGAAAACACCTTTTAAGGCATATAGTAATAGCTTAGACAGGAACCCCACTACACTCAAGGATTTACCTGATAACCAAAACTCACTTGCTCAAGATAACCAGACACAATGCTGTGTAAGCAGAAAAATCTAAGATGCCTACTTGGGAGTATATAAGCAAAGACCAAAAGAAAATTATCACTCTTTATCCCTTCAGTATTGCCAGGGATTTCTGAGAAATGATACTTGGATCTACTCTGTGCCTGGAGAGTATTGCCTGGGATCAAGCTGGAGACTACCATACCAAGACAGACTGGAACTGACATTCAGCTAAAATATGTTCCATGGGTGACCAGCCTTGGAATGATAACTTAGGACCATAATTTGGACTTAACCAAATTATGTTTTAATATACTAAGAGATATCACAGAAGGTTTACATTCTAATTTGGCTATGCCAAATATGTATATCTACCATCTTGCTCTTGACAACTGGTAGCCCCCAGTTATTCTTGCAACTCCCACCTGTGTTATCATTGTATCATGTGACTATCTTTTAAATTTTACCATGGATTTTTTCATTATTCATCTATAGAAAAAAGCCTCCTTAATCACCAGCAAGACTACAACATCCAACTGCCACTGTAGCCTAGTTCTGGGGTTACAAACACTGTATTGCTGTGATTGTGCTACATGTACTTAACTCACTGAGTCAGCTCTATGGGTTCTGTCTTAACACTGTCATCTATTTGAGTTTCTAAAGTCTTTGGGAGCATTTTCATCATCATATTAACAACATAGAATAAAACAATAAACAAACCAAATTAGAAACAAAAAATGTGTAAGGTGGGTTTAGTGTGGACCTAGAAGAAATATTTTAAAGATTAGCCATTGCTATCCCTAGCTTGCACAGAGATAATTTTATTGCCCCTTTGTTCAAGTGCTTGCAAAGGATCATGTACCTTCCCATAGAAAAAGAATATCAAAGTGTGAGAGGAATGGAATCAGCATTTCTCTAGGCAATGCTGAATTTATTTTTTATTATCTAATTCACTTTAGTGTGAACTGTGTACCAGAGTCTTGAATGAAACCTATCATTTGAAGTTAGGTATTGAAATTTTGTGTCAGTGTTCAAAAGTTTCAGATTTTGTTGCGTTTCTAGCTATTGGGTTCTTGAATTGATGTTTTTCAATCTATATCAATTTAGACCTGTACAGATAATTTTCAAATGATTTTTCTCCCATACTTTTGTGTTTTTCATATACATCAGTGAATCTGAATTTCTTCATGGCTTCAAGATCTTCCTAAAGAAGATCTTTGGATACTATCCTATGGGAAATTATTTTTCTTTCAAAGAACTTTTTTTTTTATGTTTTTTTTTTTTTTGCTTATTTGCAAATTCTATTTGTAAGAACAAAAGAATTTTTGGACAGCAGTTAAATTCATTAGGAATTGTGTGAAATGTTTTCTCTATATTTACATCATCTCTCAGGTAGCTATGGCTCTTTATTTACTATATAGTCCTGACCCACAGGACAGTCAACAAGTCCCCGAAACAACTAAGGGAAGGCAAGAGACAAGAGACACGAGAGATGACAGAAAGACAGTATTCTGACCAAGCTGTCAAGTTTTATTGTTTTGCACACTGCAATATAAAGGAGAGCAAGAAAGATGTAGGGAGAGTGTAGGAGGGGGCAAACATTGTCTCCAGGGAACAGTCTCTTAGGGGGCAAGCACTGTCTCTCAAACATTGTCTCTAGGAAGTACTTTCTCAGAATCTTCTCTCAAAATTTCATGACAAAGCTAGCGTGGGCTTCAAGGAAGCTGGCAAACTAAAATGATCACGAGGAGGGGAAGTGGAAAAAGATTGCCATAGACACCTAACTGTAGGTGAGCTCTGTTTGTTCTAACCAACATGAGCCCTATATGTGCTGACCAACTTGCTATTTGACAAACCTGAAAGCTAATATTTTTCCTTCTAAAGGCAGGTTTGAGCAAGTAAGATGGCTAAAAGGAGGAGGTTTTGAGATCTATGTGAGAATGGCTCCTGGCACTATATTACTCATTAATAAATAATATTCTTTAAATCCTGCTAGAAGGTTTTGAAAAAGAATAATAGGACAGAGATGAGTGGCACAAACAGTTCCCTCAGCCCCATTTTCTAGCTCTGGCCTTGCTCCTCAGTCCAGAGAGCCTTGTGGAACCCCAAGGGCATCTTGCCTCACTTTGAAACTCTTGGGGCCAAAACTACTCTGCTTGGAGCCCTGCTGGACCACCAATTCTAGTTGGAACCACTTGCTCATCCAGCTGGATCTGACTGGGACACAGTAGGCTCTACCTAGAGCCAACAGAGTAGAGTACCCTGACCTCTGTTGTCAGGCCCATGGTTCCCACTACATTCTCAAGAAGTCCTGCTGTCATCAGGATTATCCAGCCAACACAATGGACAACCAGATGCCTAGTAGAAAGTGTAAGAACACAATCAGAAAGAACCAAGACAATAAGGCACCTCCAAGCTATCCAGCTACAAAAATCCTAGATAACCTAATGAAACTGAGGCACAAGTAGAGAATCTTAAGTCCAATCTTAAAAAGAAGACAGAGTCCTTAAAAAAGATATGAATAAATATCTTAAGGAAATACAGGAAAATGCATTCAAACATGTAGAGGCATTAAAAGAGGAAACAAATAAAGATAAAGACAGGAAAATACATCAAAGAGGTAAAGGATATGAACAAAACTGTTGAAGACCCGAAAAAGAAAATGGAAGCAATAAAGAAAACACAAATTGAGGCAATTCTGGAGATGTCTCATCCAGTAAATAAAACAGGAACTACAGATGTAAGCATCACCAACAGAAAACAGGAGATGACAGAGAAAATGTCACATGTAAAAGATACAAAAGAAATCAATATATCAGTCAAAGAAAATCCAAAATCTACAAAGATTATGATACAAAACATTCAGTAAAGTTGGAATACTATAAGAAGAACAAACCTAAGAATAATAAGAGGAGAAAATTCCCATCTCAAAGCCCCAGAACACATTTTCAACAAAATCATAGAAGACCATTTTTGTAAGCTAACGAAAGACACGCCTATAAAGGTTTAAGAAGCTTACAGAACACCAAATGAATTGGGCCAGAAAAGAAAACTGTCTGACCACAAATCAGCACACTGAATTAACATTCAAAAAATAAAAGGAATTTTAAGAGCAATAAGGGAAAATGGAAAAGTGACATATAAAGGCAGGCCTCTAAGAATTACACCCAATTTCTCATCTGAGATTCTAAAATTTGCAAGGACCTAGGTGGAGGTCTCTTGCTTAAGGGATCCCAAATATCATCACAGACTACTATACCCAGCAAAGCTTTTAATTACCATAGATGGAGAAACCAAGATATGCCATAACAAAACCAAATTCAAACAATAACTTTACACTAACCTAGCCCTATAGGGGACTTTAGAAGGAAAACTCCAAACCAATGTAAAGCTACCTATACTCAAAACAAAACAACAAAATTAAAACAAAAAGAAAACAGGAAATAATTAATTTTACACTATTAAAACCATTAGAAGAGAAAAGTGTTGGTACATGTGTGCTTAACATCTCAGCAACAAATACAGTAGCTGACAAAGTATAAAGGGCTAGAAAAAGGTTTGCCAAAAAAATGAACCTAAGAAAAAATCTGGTGTAGCAAATCTAATATGTCATAAAATAGACTTTCAAGTTTAAATAATAAAGAGAGACAGGTAAGGACAATTCATATACATCAAAGAAAAATCGACCAAGAGGACATGCCAATTTTGAATATCTATGCCCCAAATACTAGGGCACAAACATTTACAAAAGAAATATTACTAGATCTTACATCACATATTGAACCCAACAATGGGGACTTCAATGGGAGACTTCAAACCCCACTGTCACCAATGTATTGGTCATTGAGACAGAATCTAAACAGAGAAATAATGAAGCTAACAGACGTTATGATTCAAATGGATTTAACAGATATCTATAAAACATTTCACTCAAATACAAAGGGATATACCTTCTTCAAAGCACCTCATAAAACCTTCTCCAAAATTGACCATATAATTGGACACAAAGCAAACTTCAACAGATACAAGGACATTGAAATAATCCCATGTATCTTGTCAGATCACTATGGACTAAAACAGGACTCCAACAACAACAGCAATAACAAAAAACCTACATACTCATGAGAACTGAACAGCTCTCTATTCATGGTGTCAGAGAAGAAAGAAAGTAGAAAGAAAGAAAGAAAGAAAGAAAGAAAGAAAGAAAGAAAGAAAGGAAGGAAGGAAGGAAGGAAGGAAGGAAGGAAGGAAGGAAGAAAAAAGGACGGAAGGAAGGAAGGAAGGAAGGAAGAAAGGAAGGAAAAAAGGAAGGAAGGAAGGAAAGAAGAAAGAAAGCAACAAAGAAGCAAAAAAAGATAAAAAAGACTTCCTCAAATTCCATGAAAATGAGGCCACAACAGACTTAAACTTATGGGACACTATGAGAGCGGTAAGAGGAAAGTTCATCACACTAAATGCCCTTATAAAGAAATTGGAAATATAGCACAACAATTTATTAAAAACACATCTTAAGGCTCTAGAAACAAGAAAAGGAGGCAGGAGGAAGAGAAGGAGGAAGAGGAGGAAGAGGAGAAAGAGGAAGAAGAAGAGAAGGAGGAAGAGGAGGAGGAGAAGGAACAAACACATGCAGGAGTAGACAGTAGAAAATAGTCAAACTGAGTCTGAAATTCTGAAATCAATCAATTAGAAACAAAGAGAATAATAGAAAGAACCAATGAAACCAAGATCTGGCTCTTTGAGAAAATCAAGGCAGAAAAACTTTTAGCTAACCTAACTAAAATGTAGAGATAGTAACAAATTAAAAAAATCAGACATGAAAAGGGAGATATAACAGTCACTGATGAAATTCAAAGAATCATAACATCTTATTTCTAAAGCCTGTATTCTGTACACCACACAACTCGAAAATCTTAATGAAATGGATGATTTTCTAGAGAGATACCAATTGCAAAAGCTAAATCAAGATGAAGTTAAGTAAGTGAGTAGACCTATAAACTCTACAGAAATACAGGAACTCATTAAATTCTACCAACTAAAAAAAGAGTCCTATCCTGAATGATTTTAGTCAGAATTCTACCGGACTTTCAAAGAAGAGCTAATTGCCAATACTTCTCAAACTGTTCCACAAAATAGAAACAGAATGAACACTGCCAAACTCATTCTATGAAGTCACAGTCACACTGATATCTAAGCCAACGGCAAATCAAATCTGAAACCAAATCAAAGATATCATCAACCATAATAAATAGGCTTCATCTGAGGGATGAAGGGGTTGTTCAATATATGAAATCCCATCAATTCAATCTACCATATAAACAAACAGAAAGAAAAAAATATGATCTTCTCACAAGATGCTGTACATCCATTTGACAAAAATCCATATCCATTCTTGATTCTTAGAGAGTGCAGGGATACAAGGGACACAATTAATACAATAATGGCAATATACAGCAAACAACAAAGTCAAATTAACCAGAAAGAAACTATAAGCATTTCCACTAAAATATGAGACAAGTCAAGATTATCCACTTTTCCCATAGGTCTTCAATATAGTACTTGAAGTTCTAGCTAGAGCAATAAGACATCTAAGAGGGAGAACAGGATGCGAATTGGAAAGGAAGAAGTCAAAGTACCACAATTCCAAGATGATATTATAGTATATATAAGTGACCCCAAAAATTCTTCCAGAGAACTTGTACAGCAGAAAAACACCTTCATCAAAATGGCTGGATACAAAATTAACTCAAAGAAATTAGTAGCCTTCTTCTACACAAGCTTTAAATGGCCTTCACCAAGCAAATGAAAGACCTGTATGAGAACAACTTCAAGTCTGTGAGGAAAGAAATTGGAAAAGATATCAGAAGGTGAAAAGAATTGATTTGCTCATGTAGGATTAATATAATGAATATGGCCATCTTACAAAAAAAGCAATGTTCAGAATCAGTGCAATCCCAACTAAAACTGAAACACAATTCTTCACAGATCTTGAAAGAATAATTCTGAACATCATATGAACAACAACAACAACAACAACAACAACAACAACAACAAAAGAAAACAGGATAGCTAATAAGCTCCTGAACCACTGGATTGGGCACAGGGTCCCCAGTGGAGGAGTTGAGAAAGGGCTGAAGAAGTTGCAGGGGTTTGCATCCTCATAGGAGTAATAACAATATCAACCAAGTAGAGGCCCCAGAACACCCAGGGACTAAAAATCCAACCAAAGAGTTCACATGGAGGGACCCATGGCTCTACCTACATATGTAGCAGAGGATGGCCTTGTCAGGCATTAATGGGAGGAGAGGCCCTTGTTCCTGTGAAGGCTCCAGTGTATTGAATGCCAAGCAGAGGAGGTGGGAGTAGGTAGGTGGGGTAACACCCTCATAGAAGCAGGGGAGGGGAATTGGATGGGTTTTTCCAGAGGGGAAAATAGGAAAGGGGATAACATTTGAAATATAAATAAAGAAAATATCCAATAAAAGAAACAGAAAGGGGCTGGAGAGATGACTCAGCGGTTAAGAGCACTAACTGCTCTTCCAGAGGTACTGAGTTCAAATCCCAGCAACCACATGGTGGCTTACAAACATCTGTAAAGGAATTTGATGATACCCTCTTCTGGTGTGTCTGTAAAGATCTACAGTGTACTCATATGTAAAATAAATAAATAAATCTTTTAAAAAAAAAAGAAAAAAAAAAAAAAGAAAAAGCCAGGCGTGGTGGTGCACACCTGTAATCCCAGTACTTGGGAGGCAGAGGCAGACGGATTTCTGAGTTCGAGGCCAGCCTGGTCTACAGAGTGAGTTCCAGGACAGCCAGGATTACACAGAGAAACCCTGTCTCGAAAAACAAAACAAAACAGAAGAAACAGAAAAAAATAAGCTCCTGAACAATGAAAGGGCTTCTTGAGGTATCTCTATTCCTGAGTTCAGCCTGTACTATAGAGCAATAGTTATAAAAACTTCATTATACTGGTAGGTAGAGAAACAGACAGGAGGAACAATGGAATTGAACCAAAGCCCCAGAAATAAACCCAAACACCTATGAATACTTGATTTTTGATAAAGAAATCAAACTCATATATTGGAAAAGTGAGAGCATCTTCAATAATAGTGCTGGTCTAACTGAATGTCTGCGTGTAAAAGATTACAAATTGATTCATAATTATCACCCTGCATAAAATTCACATCCAAGTGGATCAAAGACCTCAACAAAAACTCAGGCTTCTTAACCTAACAGAACAAAATTGGGGAATGGCCTTGAACTCCTTGAGACAGAAAACAGTTTCCTGAATAGAACACCAATGGCTCAGACACTAAGGTCAATTTGGGGTAGTATTTGCTTGGCTATTCTCCCAGGCTCTGTTTTATCTTTGTCCCCGAATATCTTGTAGACAGGATACTCTTTGAGTCCAAGGCCTTGTCTGGGTTCACCAATCCAAATAACCCAATTAAAAATGGAGTACAAAGCCGAGCATGGTGGCGTACGCTTGTAATCCCAGCACTTGGGAGGCAGAGGCAGGTGGATTTCTGAGTTCGAGGTCAGCCTGGTCTACAGAGTGAGTTCCAGGATAGCCAGACTACACACAGAGAAACCCTGTCTCGAAAAACAAAAAACAAAAACAACAACAAAAACAAAACAAAAACAAAAAAATGGAGTACAGAGATAAACAGAGAATTCTCAACAGAGGAATAGCAAATGGCCAAGGAGCATCTAAAGTAATGTTCAATGTCCTTAGTCATCATGGAAATACAAATCAAAACAACTCTGACACTCCACTTTATACCCATCAGAATGGCCAAGATTATAATCTCAAAGGACAGCATATGCTAAAGAGATCGTCAAGCAAGGGGATCACTCCTCCATAGCAAATGGGAGTCCAAACTTTTATAATCCCTCTGCAAATCAATCTAGAAGATTGGAAATATTTCTACCTCAAGATCCAGCTATACCACTCCTGTGGGTATACCCGAAAATGCCCTCCCATAAGAACATTTGTTCAACTGTGTTCATAGTAGCTTTATCAGTAATAGATAGAAAGTAGAAACAACCCAGATGTCCTTCATCTGAAAAATGGATACAGAAAAAAAAATGTGGTAGATCTACACAATGGAATACTACTCAACCATTAAAAACAAATGCATCATGAGATTTTGTGGGCAAATGAATGGAACTAGAAAATACCATTCTGAGTGAGATAACCCAGACAATGCCTTGGACTCAAAGTGTATCCTGCCTACAAGATATTCAGGGACAAAGATAAAACAGAGCCTGGGAGAATAGCCAACCAATGACTACCCCAAATTGAGACCCATCCCATATACATGAACCCAACCCTGACACTATTAATGATACTTCATTATGTTTGCAGACAGGAACCTAGCATAACTGTCCTTGGAGAGACTATGTCCGGATGCCAGTGAAAATAGATACAAAGGCTCATACCCAAACATTAAATGGAGCTCAGGGAGTGTTATGGAAGAGTTGGAAGAAAATTTGAAGGACTAGACTAGGACAGGGACTCCACAGGAAGACCAACAAAGTCAACTAACCTGGACACATGGGGACTCCCATTGGCTGTATCGCTGACCAAAAGAGCTCAGTCTGGACCTAGGACCCATGCATATATGTTGCAGATGAGCAACTTAGTATTCATACAGGTCCCCCAAACAACTGTAGCAGAGGCTGTCCTTGAGCCTGTTTCCTACCTGCCTGTGAACTTCATGACCTTAAATGGACAGCCTTGTCTTAGCCTCAGTGGGCAAAGATGTGCTGACTCTCTCAGCAACTTGATGTGGTGGGGGGGAAGGAAAGCGTGATGACATTCAAAGGGAAGATTTCCCTTGTCAAAAGAGAAGGGAAAGGGGAAATGGTGGGTGGACTCAAATGAGGGCACACTAGGAGGAGAGGGAAGGTTGATACTGTGTTGTAAAGCAAATAAACAAATTTAATTTAAAAAGAATAATATATAATAGAAGGTCCAAGTGATATTACACTCTTTTTATTAAGGAAAATCTTTCAGCTTCTACTTGAAATATAATAAAAATTACCAATGGCTTAAGACTCATATATCTTAAAGGACTTCTATTGAGATTTGAGTTGACTCTAGCTGTTCAATAGTGGAAAGGCAGCTGGTGAGCTCTGAAGCTCAGGACCCTTCACATAAATGCCAAACTCTGCCAACGTAATTTAAGTCTTACAAAATGGAAGTAGCAAATGAACTTTAGGTAACTCTCTTCTACTCCACTCCAAATACAAGAGAGTTATAGGCGTTTTTACCAATAGAAACTTCACCCTGTGCCTTTAGCCTCCAAGAGAAGATTTCAACTATGCAATGTGAAATGAGAAAAACTGATTTTAAATTCTGATGCTAAAGTGTTTTAAAACTTATCAATTTTGTCTTTTACCACTAAATAGGTGTTCTATGAGTTGTCAAAAGTTAACTACTAATTAATATTCAGAATCATCAAGTGTTACAAAAATATTAAACATCCTGAATTAGTTTCCCTTTTGTAATTTAATGCCTTGTTTAGATATTTCATATCACTCTAACACATTTAAAATACTGACAATTCTTCCTCCAAAGGTCAAAGACCACTCATTAAAATACCCAACAGAAGGCATAAAAAGATCTTTTGATTTGTTAATCACAGTTGTCCAAAGAGTCCTACAAAAATACAGACTATTGATCTTGTCCTTTGTTGAAGCCATGAATCTTAGAGGTGACCATATAGCTTCCACATTAGTAAACAAGCATAATCCATAGCTATGGTCTCAGCATTTGTTTTTACAACTAAAGGTAAATGTAGTTCTCACATTTCATCAAGGAAAATTCTCTTTGGAACAGATGAAAACCTATGTAGAAAACCAGAGCTAATCAAAATGCAGAGATTTGGATCCCAGTCCCATCAGCTACATCTATAGTGCAAATCCCACACCTATGTCTCAAGGTCTTTGTAAGAGTAGGCAGAACAATTGTATGAGTGAGAAAAAAAGGGAGTTAGTGGTGAGATTTTGTTTCCCAAAAATGTCAAAAGCTACACCAGGAAAGTCTCACCAGTATGAATGCATAAACATGAACTGAGTAAGAACAACAATAAATATGCTAATGTGGATTGGGGATGGGAAGCCTGTGTGGTCTCAAACTTATTCAAAGAACTACAGGCAGCTATGGAATTCTAAATGGGAGAAAAAAGGGTTTTCCTTGAAGAACAACATAACATTTTATTATCTAATGCCAAGTGGTCAGTATATGTATTTGAAATTTGAATTTGAAAAAATATTTATTGAAAATAATCTATAATTACATAATTTCTCCCTTTCTGCCTTTCACTCCAAACATTACCATATACCACCCCTCCTTATTCTCTTTCAAATTCCTGGTCTCTTTTTTTCATTACTGGTACATACTCAAACACATACACAGACATAGATACACACAAATAACACACACACACAAATTAAAAGGAGATATTGTGCTCCTAATTAATTATGAATAACTAATTGAAGGATACTTTTATATAAAGTCAGGGAATAAAACAACGAAATTGAGGTTACTTCCATGTTCAAAACTGTGCAGTTATCTCCATGACCTTAGCCTCAGTACTCTAGCATTGTTGCTAAGCTACCTAAGGAAATGTTCAAGTTTCTGGGCTTCACATAATGGAATGTAACACCTGTGACAATTATTCTGGGATGTCTGAAACTGAAAATAATGTGTTTTTTTTGCAGTGAATTTATACAAAAAGGAATTGCATGGTTTAAAACATGTATCACTCACTGTCCATGTAAAATATGTTATTCAGGAAACTCCAACATATCAGGAAGAATATATCTCCCATATTCCTATTCATTTTATATACATACCCTTATTTCCCCATAGGAAGAGGATTGCAATAATTGAAAGCTGGTAGGCAGTAACCTAAAAGATATCTATACTATTCATACATTATTTTTTTCCTCTGGAAATGTAAAGAACTAAAGAAATCAGTCTTCAGATTGCTTAAAATCATGAAGAAAAAGGAGAATCATACTAGTGATCAATATTTAATCAGTAATTTTTTCAGATGATGTTGCTGTAGCCAATAGTGATGGCTTTCTTGACTGAGGTAGACTCTGGGAATGCACTGAACTAGAATTTTGACTTGAAACTTCCTTTGAAACTTCCTTCGTTTCTACAGATGGAGACTGATCTTGGGGCTTTTGTTTACTTTCTTTTCTAAAACAAAGTAGCCCACATATACAACTTAAAAGGTAAAGGGAAATAATGCGCATTAATAGAACCAGATAGAAAAATGGATTCTTTTTCCTTGCTGTAGGAGGTGGGCCACTGTCTACACTACCTCCATGTCCTCTTAGCATACAGTTAGGAGGATCCCAGTGGATGTTGCAGTGGCAGTGATGTTTATTGTTACAAATGCCCCTGTAATTACAGAATGTAGGTGAACAGTTGCTGTCCAATGCAGATATATGTACACAATGCCTATTGATACAGATATGATCTTGCTCACACTCAGTGCCATCTTTCACATCACCTATATCAGTTAGGTTTGTCCCAGTGTGGTAATCAGTGCCCCAGCATGATGCATTTTTGACAACAGCAAAGTGAACAGTACTGTGATCTTGCAAACGGGGAATTTCTATCACATTATCACATTGAATTCTCCCACAAAGTGAATCATTGCTTTCACATTTTATATATGTAGGTCCCTGAAGACCACAATGGCCAAAACGATCACCTTTAGTATTTATTTCTCTGTAGCAATGTCCATTTGCGGTCTTTGCATTCTGGCCAAAAATCTGCCTACAATGTTCATTGCGGTCATTACATCGCTTTTCATAACAATAGGCTGAGACCCCACAGGAAATTCCATCTTCCACATAAAAATCATCTGGACATTTATGGGATGTTCCATTGCACCACTCTGGAAGATCACACACATTTTCACTTTTTCTACACAGAGTCCCGGATGGTGAAAACTGACAGTTTTTGCAGCAAAGTCCAAAGGCACAGGAAGCCCCAGTACTCAGAGTACAGTCTGACATGCAGCAGAAGTCATGTGCACAGTTCCTTAAAGATCCACAGTCACACTGCTCTTTGCCTTCAACAACACCATTTCCACAGTGTGTCATGTTAAAGATATCCTTTGTGTACATGCTTTCCATCAAACATCTTCCATACTTCATAGTGTAAGACCAAAAGGAATTGTAACTGCAATTGCTGAATTTGGGTATTGGTGGACTGTCCATGTGCATTATACATTTACTGTAACTACACTTACATGTATCTTCATCATGGCCCATGCCCAAATTATGACCTAAGTGATGAGCCACTCCAAGGGCACGAAGGTTCAAAGTTCTGTCTATGAAAGTAACAACTGCACAACTACGATTTGGATCACAAATCCCATTGGTGGAACCTATGCCACTTAATCCTCTCAAGTGCCTGTGTATGAAAAGATGTGAGGTATCATGTTTTAGTCGATGAAGAAAGTTTGAGGCTTTCCACTGGCAATACAGTCTTAGAGACGTTCTTACATCATCTATCACAATAGGGTTGTTCTTATTCCAAATCTCCAAGCCAACTAATAGTATTTTGATACCAATTACCTCATAAATGGTATCTACTATACTTATCACAGAATATAAATCTGATAGCATTACTGTGTAATTATGTTCATAGTGGTCATATAGTGTCTTATCTACCACCACTACTAATTCCACAATTCTCGTATGTGTCCACCAGCCTTCAAAACTACTTTGCTTGAGGGTGGGATTTCCACTTTTTTGTAACTCTACTTGGCATGTTATGTTATCTTGTATAAGGCTAGAACTTCTTAATTGTGTTTTATTACTGTCCATTTTATAGACCAGATGTTCAAATTTGGTAGAAAATTTCTTGGGCATAATTTCATAAACAATGTTATTTATCTCTAATAGTCCTTGAAAGCCTCCAAAACAGGTACTGAGGGAAACTAATGATTCTGAGTCACCCACCACATAACCATGGTAGTAGCAGTTATCCTGCACAAAAGGGTAATCTTCAAGCAGAGAGTCCTGCTCAGAGTATGTGAACACTGGGAGGTGCCTGGATAGAAAACGATTCTTGATCTTCATATGGATGATATGTCTCTGGCCTCCAAGTTTAAAGCTATAGGAGATCCAGTTTTGAGGGTTCATTCCTATAGTTTTCTCAGTTATCTTCATGGGAATCACCACTTCTGTGGAACTGTAGTAGTGCCAATGCCCAGCCTGAGTGAATCCAGGAAAAGACAGGAAAATCCAAACCAGGTGTGTCAGGCAGAAGATTCGCATGCATAAGAATGCTTCAATCATACTCATTATATAATGACTCCCATACAAACGATGATTCAAAGAAGAATTAAGAACTGGCACTCATAGCTACGCTGAGTCCTTCTAGGCTAGCCGGTGTGCAGTGTGAATAATTAGGCATCTGTCCTCTGGAAGGGTCAAATCTTTAGGTCTGTGTTCCTGTAAAAAAATAAATAAATAAACAAAACACAACATGGATGAGGGTAGTTATAAAAGCAGGATTGGATGGAAGAAGAGAGAGAGAGAGAGAAAGAGAGAGAGAGAGAGAGAGAGAGAGAGAGAGGAAAGGAAAGGAAAGGAAAGGAAAGGAAAGGAAAGGAAAGGAAAGGAAAGGAAAGGAAAGGAAAGGAAAGGAAAGGAAAGGAAAAAAAGACTGAGGTGTGCTCAAGGAATGAACAAAGATGTTGTCTGAGGGCGGTGTTCATTAATCTCAGCACACTGAAGAGAAGAAAGGAGAATGGTAAGTTAAAGACAGCTTAAGACAGAAAGACCCTTTATCATAAAAGCAAAGGTTGGGAATACAAATCAGTGCTAGAAGACTTACCTAGCATTTTCAAGATCCTAGTTTCAATTCTTAGCATCCCTAATGAAAATCAAAGAAAAAATGTGCAAGAAGGCAGGCAGTAAGGAAGGAAAGAAAGAAAGATGAAACCAATTGCCATTTGTAATTAAATATTAAGAATAACTGAAGATATGACTGTTCGGTGTTAAGAGCACTAGCGGCTCCTCCAGAGAACTCTGCTCACTGCTCTTTCCAACACTCACACATAAGCTCACAAATACTATTAACCTAGTGACTATGAGCTGTTTACATATGTACTACACCTACATTTTTATAGTCATATACACATACACATGAATAAATAAAATGAATAAACCTTAAAAATAAGAAGCAACAGGAGGCAGAAGGCACAGAAAAATAAAAATTGTCTATAATTATTACATGTGAAACACAAGAAAAATGAATTAGTTTACAATTATCTAAGAATACAAACTTTTTTTTCAGATAATTCCAATCTCATTTATCTAACTGGAGTATTGGCTTTTCTTTTTGACATTAGATAATCAATTACTCGATAACACAATATGAGAGATAGTTTAAAAAAAACAACTATGCCATTGTAAATGTATTTAATATTACCTATAAAAATATTCCATATAAGTGCTTGATGTAGAGCTTTTGCTCCGAATCCCAACCCATTCAGAACACACTCTAGCTATAGTTCGACTCAGCACGTATTCTGACACAACCATGATCACAGGTGAGACCTCAATCCCCTTTACCAATACCTACTGGTACCAGCACCCCAGGACTACAAGACACAGATACTCCACCCAGCCAGTAACTCATGCTCCTTCCAGTTTGGACCTGTGCTGGGAGCAGAGCCTCTACTCTGGATACCAACATAATCAGCCCAAAATCCAGTTGCAGCTTGACCTCATGCCCAGGGGTTCTGATACATGCAGGATCATGGGATAATAGGATCCTGGGCTCATAGGAGAGACAAGCTCCAGTCAGAAACCGCAAAGCCAAATAACATCAGAGCTAATCAGATCATGAGAGGCAAGTGCAAGAACATAAGCAACAGAAACCAATACTACTTGGCAAGATCAGAACCCAGGAATCTCACCACAGAAAGAACTCATTTCATGAAGAATAACTCCCTTAAAAAAAATACATGAGAACACAGGTAAACAAGTAGAAGCTCATAAAGAGGAAACAGGTAAGTCCCTTAAAGAAATACAGGAAAACACAGTCAAAACAGGTGATGGAATTGAACAAAACCATCCAGAATATAAAAATGGAAATAGAAACATTTAAGAAAACACAAAGGGAAAAAATTCTGGAGATGGAAAACCTGGGTAAGAGATCAGGAGCCACAGATGCAAACATCACCAACAGAATTCTAGAGATAGAAAAGAGAATCTCAGGTGTAGAAGATACCATAAAAGACATTGACAAAACAGTCAAAGAAAATACAAAATCAAAAGCTCCTAACTCAAAACACTGAAGAAATCTAGGACACAATGAAAAAAAAAACAAACCTGAAAGTAATAGGTATAGAAAAGAGTGAAAATTCCCAACTCAAAGGCCCAGCAAGCACCTTCAACAAAATTGTAGAAGAAAACTCCCCTAATCTAAAAAAAATAAAAAAAATGCCCATAAACATACAAGAAGCATACAGAACTACAAATAGATGGGATGATAAAAGCAATTCCTCCCATCACATAATAATTTAAACACCAAATGCACAGAACAAAGTAAGAACATTGAAAGCACTAAGGAAAAAAAGATCAGTTAAGATGAAAAGGCAGACCTATCAGAATTACATCAGACTTCTCAACAGAGACTCTTAAAGTCAGAAGATCTTGGCAGACGTCATACAGACACTAAGAGAACAAAAATGCTAGTCCAAGCTACTATACCCAGGAAAACTCTAAATTACCATAGATGGAGAAACCAAGATATTTCAAGACAAAAACCAAATTTAAACAATATATTTCCACTAATCCAGAGCAACAATAGATAATAGATGAAAAACTCCAAAACAAGGAGGCAAACTACATCCAAGAAAAAGCATGAAATTAATCTTTGCACAACAAATCCAAAAAAAGAAGAAACACACAAAAATAATTCCACCTCTAACAACAAAAAATAACAAAAAGCATCAATCATTGGTCCCTAATATATGTCAACATCAATGGATTTAGTTCCCCATTAAAAAGGCATAGGTTAATAGACTAGAAATGTAAACAGGACCCATACAAGAAACACAATTCAGTGATAAAGACAGATACTACATCAAAGGCTGGAAAAAAATCCAAGCAAATGGTCCCAAGAAACAAGATGGAATAGCCATTCTAATATCCAATAAAATAGATTTTCAACCAAAAGATTTCAAAAAGGATGGGGAAGGACACTATATTCATCAAAGGAAAAATCCACTAAGATGAACTCTCAATTCTAAACATCTAGTCCTCAAATGCAAGGGCATCCATATTTGTAAAAGAAACATTACTGAAGCACAAAGCACATATTGAACCTCACACTATAGAAATTTCAACACCCTATTCTCACCAATGGACAGATCATGGAAACAGAAACTAAATAGAGACACAGTGAAACTAAAAGTTATGAACCAAATGGGTTTAACAAATATCTACAGTTAATTTCATCTTAAAACAAAAGAATATACCTTCTTCTCAGCCCCTCATGGTACCTTCTTAAATACTGACCATATAATCAGACACAAAACAAAACTCAACAGATACAAGAACATTGAATTAATCCCAGGTATTCTATCAGATCACCATGGATTAAGGCTAGTAATCAATAACAACAAAAACAACAGAAAGCCCACATACAGATGGAGGCTGAACAACACTCTACTCAATGATAGCTTGATCAGGGAATAAATAAAGAAGTTAAAGATTTTTAGAATTTAATGAAAATAAAGGCACAACATTTCCAAACTTATGGGCACTCAATGAAAGCAGTGCTATGAGGAAAAATCATAGTCCTGAATATCTCCAAATAGAAATTGGAGAGTTCATATACTAACAGCTTAACAGCACACCTGAAAGCTCTAGAAGAAAAAGAAGCAAATACACCAAAGAGGAGTAGACAACAGGAAATAATCAAACTCAGGGCTGAATTAAACCAAGTAGAAACAAAGAGAACTATATAAAGAGTCAACAAAACAAGGAGCTTGTTCTTTGAGAAAATGAGCAAGATAGATAAACCCTTAGCCAAGCTAACTACACAGCACAGAGACAGTATCCAAATTGACAATATCAAGAATGAAGTTATACATAACAACAGAAACTGAGAAAAATCAAATAATAATCAAATCCTAACATTCAATATCATGTTTGAAAAATAACTTGCCTCATTGCCTTCCCTGTCACTCTAATATCCAAAGAATCCTTTACTATATTGTATATAAGTGTAAAGCCCTCTAAGCTCAAAGTCACACTCCTCTCTACACTGTAAAAAGGTGTACAATCTGAGTCTGACTCATATTAATAAAGATACTCTTTTACATATTTACATAGGGTCCTACAGTTCTTTAGCTCTCCTGGGGTTCCTGAGGAATCGCAGACACAACAGCCATCTTGCAAAAAGTAATCTACAGATTCAGTGCAATCCTCATCAAAACCCCAACTCAATTCTTCATTGAGTTAGAAAGAGCAACTCTCAAATTCATTTGAGAGAACAAAAAACCAGGATAGGAAAAACTATTCTTAACAATAAAAGAACTTCTGGGGTAATCACCATCCCTGAGCTCAAGCTGTACTTTAGAGCAATAGTGATAAAAACTGTATGGTATTGGTACAGAGGCAAGCACATAGATCAATAGAATAGAATTGAAGACCCAGAAATTAACCCACACATCTATGGACACTTGATCTTTGACAAAGGAGCTAAAACCATCCAGTGGAAAAAAGACAGCATTTTTAAAAAATGGTGCTAGTTCAACTGGAAGTCTGCATTGCAGAAGAATGGGATTAATTCATTCTTACCTTCTTGTACAAAGCATAAGTACAAGTAGATCAAGAACCTCAACATAAAACCAGATACCCTAAATCTAATAGAAGAGAAAGTATGGAACATGGGCACAAGGGAAATTTTTCCTTATCAGAACATCAATGGCTTATGCCCTATAAAATAATTGATAAATGGGACCTCATAAGATAGATAAGCTTCAGTAAGGCAAAGGATTCCATCAACCAGATAAAGTGGCAATTCACAGACTGGGAAAAGACCTTTACATCTATATCTGATAGAAGGCCAATATCTAAAATATACAAAGAACTCAAGATATTAGACTCCAGAGAACCAAATAACCTTATTAAAATGTGGGGTACAGAGCTAACAGAGAATTATCAATTGAGGAATCTTCCATGGCTGAAAAGCAGTTAAAGCAATGTTCAACATCTTTAGTTATCAGGGAAATGCAGTTAAAATGACTCAGATTCTACCGGACACCAGTCACAATGGCTAAGATCAAATACAGGTGACTGTAGATGCTGGCAAGGATGTGGAGAAAGAAGAAAACTCCTCCATTGTTGGCAGTAATGCAAGTGGGTACAAGCACTATGTAAATCAGTCTGGTGGTTCTTCAGAAAATTGGAAATAGTCCTACCTGAGGACCCAGGTATATCAAACCTGGTCATATACCCAAAAGATATTCTAACATATAACAAGAACGCATGTTCCACTATGTTCACAGCAGCCTTATTTATAATAGCCAGAAGCTGGAAACAATCTAGAATGTCCCTGGGTTGGATACAGAAAATGTGGTACATTTACACAATGAATTACTACTCAGATATCAAAAACAATGACTTCATGAAATACTTATGTAGTGAATTGAACTTGAAAATATCATCCTGAGTGAGGAAACCCAGACAAAAAAAGAACGCATGTGGTATGTACTCATTAAGAGGCAGATATTAGCCCCAAACATCACAATAAATGCCCATGATACAACCCGCAGACTATATGGAGCTTAGGAGGAAGGAAGACCAGAGTGTGGATGTTTCAGTCCTGCACTGACAGGGGAACGGGATGATTGTAAGAGATGGAGGGAAGTGTGACCCTCCATCAGGTACAGGAGGTGATAGTAGAGAGGTACAGATGGTCTGTCAATTGAATAAAAATATGTAGCAGGTATATGAGGAAGTGGGGATACTCACTGGTAGGTCCCAGACACCAGGGAAATGAGAGGCTTCCAGGATCCAACAGGGATGATTTTAGCAGTGAAGGGGAGATAGAACCTGTAGAGACCATCTCCAGTAGGCAGACACAGCCCCTATCATGGGACAGGGCCACACACCCATCTCACATTTTTAACTGAGAAATGTTCCTGCCCAAAGGAAGAACCTGGACAAAAAAAAATGGAGAAGAGACTGAAGGATGGGACATCCAAGACTGCCCCACCTAGGGATCTTTCCTGTCTGAAGAGACCCAACCTGACACTGTTGCAATTGCCAAGACGCACTTGCTAACAGGAATCTCATATGACTACTCCTTGGGAGGTTCAGCCAGCAACAGACCAATGAAGATGTGGATCCTGGGAGCCAACCATCAGACTGAGCTCAGGGACCCTAGTGAGGGAAATGGCAGAAGAACTAGAGGAGCTGAGAGGCTTACAACCCCACAGGAAAAACAGCATCAGCTGACCTGATCACCCAGTGCTCCCAGGGACTAGAACACCAACCAAGGATTGTGTACAGGGAGAGGTCCATGTCTCCATAGACATAGGTAGCAGAGAACAGCTGTGTCTAAAATCAATGCCAGGGGAGACCCTTGGTCTTGTGAAGGTTTGATGAACCAGCATAGGGGGATGCTGGAGGGGTGGGGCAGGAGATGGTGGGTGGGGGAGCACCCTCATGAAGGTAAAGGGGAGGGAGGAGAGGACGGTTGTTGGGTGGGGGACTTGTAGAGGGTAACTGGGAAGGAAGTGGGACATCATTTGAAATGTAAATGAATGAAATGATCAATTAAAAAAATCTTCCATATAGCATAAGATTTAATTTTTCTTCTGTATTTTTTCTTCTCATATTCTCATCAGAAATGAAGACAATGAAAATATCATTTATCTTATACACACACACACACACACACACACACACACACACACACACAGAGAGAGAGACAGAGAGACAGAGAAGAGACAGAGACACATAGAGACATAAAAACACACAGAGGCAGACAGAAACATACACAGAGAGAAGGAGAAAGATAAAGAGGAGGCATAATCGTTAATTTAATTGTCTTTGAAGTCCTCCTCTACTAAGATGCATAGGCTGAGACTTTTACAAATATTAAAGCTCTGATTACTGTTTGCCCCAGTAATCCCTTCTTCAATATGTTTGCAGTCCCTTTGTTTACTATAAGCAGTTTGTAGGGGCCAGACTATTCCCTTGAAACATCATTTACAAACATCATCAGATACTTGAATATGCATTCAATCACAACACAGGACACTCTGTATATTAGAACACAAGATATATTGGAACAAAAATCTTTCAGCAAGATTTTTACCATTTCATAGCAAGAATTGTCTTTTTATCAGTTTCCAATCTACCATGGCCAAAATAATTTTAAAAGTCCATATCTCTATCAACAACTCTATTTGTGATTGCATTTATTTCCTCAGAAAAAATGAAGGTTTCCGTCTATGCCCCTTTTGTCTTTCTGGGAGATCACCAAATTGTTGCAGTTAATAGTCACATTTCTAGATCATGCCTCAGAACTCTACCAGTTTTTAAGCATCACTCGGTTTCAAAAGTATTCCCATACTTAGTTATGAGAGAAGACCATTTCTCAGTACTGAAATCTCATAGATAACATGAACATCTCTGACAAAATGCCATAGGTTAGTAACAAAACCTTTTTGACTAATTACCATTGACAATGGTAATGTACTATGTATTGTACAATAAAATGGCCCAGGCTATTTGCCTAAGATTCCTATGCAACATTTTTTTATTTGAAATGGTCTTGTGTGAAATGAAAGTTGTAGATGTAGAAGCACTTATAATAGCAATAAAAAGTATATGGATATGCATGTAACAATAATAAATGAAACATGAAATAAAGAATTTGACAAAGAACATAGATGAGTGTATGAGAGGGAATACAAGAAGAAAAGGGAAAGGAAAAATAATATCAGTATCTCAAAAAAAGAAGAAAAGATAATTTCACATCTGTTACCATCTATTACTTCCAACTTTACATCAGATCATGGAACTACAAGTCACTTTTAACTGATGACACATGAAGACACCCATGGGAAAGGGACCCCAATGCTCTGGGCAATAACTTGACATTCATAAGACATATCAAGTGACTATGATATGGTTGCCCTGACTGATTATTCTAGAAACATTAGTTTAGAACAAACAACAAAAAGATTATGCTATTCTAAGCTCTCAGAAGAAACTATTATTATTATTAAAATTATTATTTTTTCTTTTTTGTTCCATTCTTCAACAGTTCTGTGCATTTGCATTTCACCAATAATGAATGCATGGTTCCATATTGCTTTAATCTTAATAGAATTACTGTATGTGTTTCTGTCTGTCTGTCTCTCTCTCTGTCTCTCTCTCTCTCTCTGTCTGTCTCTGTCTCTGTGTGTGTGTGTGTGTGTATGTGTGTGTGCGTGTGTGTGTGTGGTGTGGTGTGTGTGTATGTGTGTGTGCTATTTAGCAGCTCTAAAAGATGTATTAAGATGCAGCAGTGTAGGGGAATACCAGGACAGGGGAGTGGAAGGAGGTTGATTGGGGAACAGGGAGAGGGTAGAGGGCTTGTAGGACTTTCAGGGAGGGGGAACCAGGAAAGGGGAAATCATTTGAAATGTAAATAAAGAATATATCTAATAAAAAAAGAAGATTTCTAACAATGGGAGAGCTGGGTGTCTCTTATATTCCTGCCTGCTTGTGGGATTCTTTTCCTCATCTGGATGGCCTCATTCAGCTTTAGTATGAAGCTTTGATTTTAATGTTATTTCATCTTGTTATGCCATGTTCAGTTGTCATAACCTGCTCTTCTCTGAAGGGAAAAGCAGGAACTGTTGATCTGTTAGAGAAGGGAGGTGGGGAGAGTTTGGGAGGAGTTAGGGTAGAGAAGCTAAGAGTTAAAACGTATTGTATGATATGTGTTTCAATATATCTTGTGTTCCAATATATTTATTGTCCTGTGTCGTGAATGAATACTTAAATAGGTACACATACAACATGTATGTACACATATATGTATATGTACATCTCTGACAAAATGCCATAGGTTAGTAACAAAACCTTTTTGACTAATTACCATTGACAATGGTAATGTACTATGTATTGTACAATAAAATGTACAATACATATACACCATATACACATACATATACAGTATAACCCCCCCAAAAAAAATAGATTTCTGGTTTTGCATCCACTATTCTGTTCCAGTCTGGTAAGTGTAGCTGTTGTCCCTAATAAAAGGGGATTTTTATTTTGCAGTAGGCAGAAATCATTACAGAAAGACACATTGAGCTAAATCATTGCAGAGAACAACTGACTGATGTATCATGCCCACTTAACACAACAAAACTCTTTTACTAAAGGCACAGGTTACACAGTAGAAGGAAAGATTATAAGAGACAGAGGACCAGAAATCCTGCACCAATGTTGTGCTTCCTATACATGTTAAGGAAGCTGCAGTCAAAAAACATGAGCAGTGTGGCAGCCTAAATAAGCCTGACAATGTTAACATCAGCTGGCATGCCAATATGTGTTGGGGAATCATGCAAAATATCACATGTAGGTGAAGCATCACAGGCTACTTAATGATTTATGAGAGTAGGAGAAGCACTTTTGTCTAAGGATGAACGCTCTAATTGGTTATCTAATATGTAATGATGTAAACACAAGCAAACATGAAATAATCAAAATTGCAAACAAAGTTAAAAGATATTTCTAGTTTTGTTTTCACTGCATGTTACAAAATGAGTAATGAATGAAAATCTTTCACATCATGCATAGTTGGTATTTATGTTCATTCTTTAGCAATATACCACTGAATTGTTTTTCTTTCTTAATTGGCATTTTTTTCTTGACAAAAGTGTTGAGTTCCATGTATATATATATATATATATATATATACACATATATATACATATATATGTGTATATATACACATATATATATAATACAAGTTGGAAGTATTTAAAGCTATTTCATTAAAAGGTTATCATTGTATATAATAATAGCTAGCTTTAACAATCAGTACAAACCTAGAATCATGAAACAAGTGAACCTCAAATGTAGAATTGTCATGAGGTTGGACTATTGCCATATCTGTGAGACATTTTTCTTGGTTATATATTGATATCCGAGAAAACAGCCCACTGTAGGCACCACCATCCTTGGACTGTAGAAGACGTATAGTTGAGCAAGCAAGGAAAAATGGCGTCCTTCCATCCTTTCATAATTTGTGTTTCATATATTGACCCCATAACCCTGCCTCAAGGTATTGACCTGGCTTTCTTTGAAGAAAATTTTAATCTACAAGCTAAATAAACACCTTAGTACTCCACGTGGTATTGGTCAGAAATTCCTCAGAGCAACAGAAAAGCAAAGTCATATATGATATAAATTATCACATTACAAAAATTTTAATTGAGGATATTTACATTGGCAAAATTGGAAAAGAACATTTTTGTTGACAAGAAGTTGGTATGAACATCAATCTATAATAATGTTACAGATTCCCAGCAACTAACTCTGGATGGACTGATAGCACTATCAAGCATTTGTTGTTTCCTTCTTTTCTAAACCTGTGGTAATGTCAGCTCTTAGTGTATATTATATGATGATTAATTTTAATAGTCAACCTGACACACTCTTGCAGCAGAAGTCACCATGTAGATCAGATTAGCTGGTGGGTATATCTATGGCAGGGGCTTGTCTTTATTGTACTCATTTAAGTGGAAAGACCCATATCATTCCTAGCCAGGAGATACTGAACTGTATATCAGTAGGAAATCAAGCTGAATGCAGGTATGAACGCAATAATTTCATTCTGACTTTCTTATTGAACCACGGGTTCAATTTCAACAGGCCTATCAAGCTCCTCCAGATGTGGTTTTCCCAGGATGTTTTGTAATCTGTTTCTTTGATTTAAACCCATTTCACCCTTGAGTTCTTTTGGTCAGGGTATTTTAAAACAGCAACAGAAACAAAACTGAGGCAGGTGGTTTTGATACTTAAACAAAATGACCTACATTAAATATTTAGTACAATGAATACCATTTTAATGTACTTGATAAAATACTGTCATTAAGAGAGTAATAAATGTGTTCTCAAAATTACAGCTCTTTCTATCTATTAAAAACTTATGAATTATTCTTTCATGCTCTGCAAAACTTACCCTAAAGTATGTTTGAATATTTATTGTGCAATGAAGAGAAAATAATTTTCTAAACAATGCATTGAGAAGAAAGCTGATCTTAAGTTTTTTATTAAAGGTGTGTCAAGCTGTTGTAATTTCATATCCGCAGAAACATCTGTACCCGAGATTCTGATTTAATTTCTCTTTCAGCAAATAGGCAGGGCAGAATTCTAGTTTGCCTTCTCTGATAAAACATTGACCAATAGCAACGAGTGAAGGGAAGGTTTTATTTCGTTTTGCAGGTTGTTATCAATCATTGAGAAAACCAAACCTGGAACTCAAAGCAGAAACATGAAACCAGAACTATCAGTACAGCTGCTTACTGGCTTGCTCCCCACCTGATGACCAGGTACCTTTCTTATACAAGGCAGGCTCAGCTGCCGAGGTCTGACAACCCCCACAGTGGGCTCTCCTCCTACATTAATTTTCCACCCCCAAATATGCCCATCTGCCAACTTAAGCAATGAAATCCCCCAATTGAATCTCTTTCAGATAACTTAGGGCTGTGCCTAGGTGATAGCTGAAGTGGACTAGAAGAGCCCAAATGCCCAATCTGAATATGTAGATATTTCTGAAGCCTTCTTTTTTATTTTTTTTATTTTCTATATTCTTTGTTTACATTCCAAAGGCTTTCCCCTTTCCCAGTTCCCCCCTTACTGTATGTCCCATAAGTGCTCTTCCCCCTGCCCATTCCTCAATCACCCCCCACCCCATCATTTCTCTGTTCTGGTACTCTCCTACAAAACTGGATCCAGTCTTTTCAGGACCAGGGTCCTCTCCTTCCTTCCTTCTTGGGAATCTTTTGATTTGCTAATCGTGCCTTGAGTATTCAGAGCTTCTGAGCTCCTTAATATTCACTTCTCAGTGATTGTATTTCATGTGTATTCTTTTGTGATTGGGTTAACTCACTTAGTATGGTATAAAGCAGCTATTGTGCTGAGTTTCCATCTAATATTTTATTTTCCTTCTGACTTGATCTCTGTATTTCTGAGTCAGGAATACAGGTCTTTATGTAACTATCTGGGTTACATCCGTTTCCCTTTGAAATGGATACTTTTTCCTGGCATCTTGATTCTGGCACTAGAAAAAGAGGTACAAAAATTCTTCCAGATTTAATCATGTGAAATAAATTGTTGGTGGTCATTTGAATTGGACAGTTTTAAAAGAGAACACAGCTTAGATTGCTTTCTCTTCTTACTCTCTCTCTCTCTTATTCACACATGTGTGTGCACATGCACACACACACACACACACACACATATCCACACATACATAGTTTATATCACTGTGAGGCACTTCATGCCTTGTTTTGTAAAAGACAGACACTTTAAACCTGCTTTCTTAGCTGTAAAGGCATGATTATATGTAAGAGAATTGCTACGATATGAAAATTTTTACATATTTTTGTTAAAACCATGATTATAAAAAGCTTAGATTTATTAAAATATTCATACAGAAAAGCTCTCATATTTATACTTTTGCTATCATTAAAGTAGCAATACTGATATTTTACCAAATAAAACATTTTCAGAGTTCCTTAATTTTTACACAATGGCTAGCTTGGGTTCCAAGGACCACAGGACACAAAGTTTCAAAGTTTCAATCTCTTTTCAGATTCTTCTGGATACTTTCACCCTTGCTTTTTTTTTCTTTTTTCTTTTTTTTTCTTTTGAAGCCACTGAGAATTTTGATGACTGCAGCACAAATAGTTTGTGCAGAGTAGAGCTTTCAATTACTTGTTTTCTGATTTTAATTTATTTTATAATCTCACTGATATATGTTTTATATAAGAAAGGCTACAAGCTGAAATGGCATGTCTTTACTATAACAATTGTATTTATACTGTCAATATGCCTAGGACTATTGAGCTTGAGCAAGTAAACTTGATGTTTCTTCAAATTCTACTGTATGCTTACACAATTTTTCCCATGCTGTGGTCTCTGTACGGGTGTCACTTTTCATGGTGCACACAGAAGGGGCTGGAGAATTGTGCTTCTCTCCCAACAAATTTTTAACATGTATATTTTTTTCCTTTTTATTGTATTTTCTTGAATCTAACATAAAATTTCACAGCAAGCAACCATTTCAGGCTGGGTTCTTTCACTTAATAATATACACTGATCTTTATCCATAAAGTCAAATTGTGTCTACTTTGGCTATAGCTACACATAGACTGTTAATTCTTCCATTATTATTACCATTTTCTCTCTCTTAGGAATTGTTGTGAAGTCTTCCTCATATGAAATTGAAATCTGAATCTTTTAACGATTCTACTGTTACACAGGAACCCTATCAACATAGTGTTGATCGAAAGGGCAAAGGGAACTATAGTTTTAAGATGACATCTTTATCTTTTTAGTGAATATCTGAACATTGCCTAAGGCTTTTACACATGTTGCTTAGTTCACTCATTCTCTTAGGTGAACTAGGAAATGGAGATACTATCATGGAGGGAAATACTCTTGTCCTATGTGAGACCTGAGCCTTTCTTCTAAAATTCTGGCTTTTAATTTTATTTGAAATGATTTTCGTTCCATCCTTGAGTGCATCTGTGTTAAACTCTTTATCAAGATAATTTGGTGTCATTCATAAAATTAAAATCAACAAATGTGAGGGAACACTTACTGGGTGGCCTCTGTTCTCAGGAGTTCTCATTGGAGCCTTTATGTAGCCTCCAACCTCTAACAGTTTAAGGATGCAACAACTTCTGCTTCACTTAGCATGAACAGATCTTTGACATTCCATTAGCTTATTTACCTCATATTTCAAGGAGCAAAATTCCTCTTTGATTTTAACTATCTGGTGGGTCATACAAGAGTGTCCTACTTGAATGTCCACTGGGGGGGGGGAGAATATATATATAATGTTTATGTTATTGGTGCTGTATGGTGATATATTTTAAACCTTTAGTTTTTTTATGCAATTTTCGAGTTTGCCTTCCTAGTTAGAAAGCTTAAGACCTGTATTTACTTGAACAAAACTAATTCTCTAACATGTAAAACAATCATATAAACAAACGTAATAGTTGGGGTTCAATATTTCAAATAAGCTTGACCCTGAAGTTGTTATAAAATATGTGTGAGTCAGTTTTCTTAATAAATTCAGTTATTTCTGTTTTAATTGACTTGGAGTCCATTCAAATGTCAATACCATTGAAACTTTCTTTTGAAACTTGAAGAGCAGACACAACTTGGAAAATAACTAAAATTCAACTTTTTTACACATGTGCAAATATAACATATACACTTAAACATAGTTTTATTTTTGTGTATATTTCTTTTATGTACTATGTTTAGTAAAGTTTTAAAAATAATTTAGTATAAATAGGACTTACAAAGAAAATATATTAGTTTCTTCTACTAAGAATACAAATGAATGGGTCAACTTTTATGGCAGAAAATGGTTTCATCTCCTAACTTTCAGACATGAGTCATTTTAAAAAGGTATATGACCCAGGCCAAGTTTAGATAACAGATACTTAGCTCCTGTGTAGCTAATAGATATTGGTTGTTAGGGATCAACAAATGATCTGCTCTGGGTCAAAATACCTGAGACCAGGGTTATCAAATGGTATCAAATTCTTTGGAATCACCTATACAAAAAATAGTGCCATAACAGACAAATAAATGTTTTTACCCTAATGGTTGAAAACTGGCCAGTTTGTTCTGCATGTATGGCTAATAACATACCCAAGCTGCCATGTACGGAGTCAGAATTTATTTCCCTATAACAAAACCACATTTTTTGCCTTCAAAATTAAAGACTGGAATTATAGACTATTTTGCAATATTGTCTGAGAGTTTCTTTAAAGGTAGGTTCTTTTGAAGTATTTGAAGTGCTGAGATTTGAGGCAGAACAGTATACTTGTCATGATGATTACCTGGAACATTTCCAGTGTTTTGATGTTGTCTCTTTTGCATGGATATTTTTCCTTCTTAACAGTCAACCTCTGTGGACCCATTGGAATTACTATAGTGCCCTTAACACTAACAGCTTGTTATTTTAGACATCTGTGGTGCACACCTTTGATCTCAGCACTTGGCAGGCAGAATCTCTGTAAGTTCAAGATTAGATTGGACTACAGAGGAAGCACCAGGACATCAGGAGAACTAGGACTACATAGAAAGACCCTGCCCCCCAAAAGTTTGTACTATTAACAAATTTGAATTTTCAATAGGTTATTTTAAACTATTTATGATAGTTAAATAGAGAAATAAAAGTTAATTAATCTGTAATGTTGCATCCATTGATCAATATTTCTATATCCATTGAGGTTCTTACTTTTAAAAAAGCCAATGACATACTACTTAGTCTAATGAAATTGTTTTAAGGTATAATCATAAACTAAAACATCATCTCATATTCATATTAATTTAAAATTATGAATTGAAAATTAAAGAATATATAATCTGCTAATCATGTATATTTAATTAAGGTACTATTTAGATTAAGTGGAATTACTTCAAAGCTTTAAAAAATACAACAGACTATTCCAAAGCCTTTCTATTACTTGTTTACATAATCACCTTTCCAAGTATTGACAAAATAAACTAGAAGAAACAATGAATTCTATCAAGCTTAATTGACCTATATTTACATCTTGAAAGGTCTCATATGCTAGTGGCAAGTTAAATTATATAAATAGTATACACTTTCTGTAAGTTATTTGGTAGAGACGACCCAATAACATGGTCTGTGTCAAAATGCCTTAATGGACTGTCAAATGGTGCTATATTTGTTTGATATGTTTGTAAATTTTGTTTAGGATATCTGATCTACAAACATAAAAGATAAGATACATTTTTCTGGGTTTTTTTCCATTAATTAATTATTTATAACTTGATTGAAGCTTTTTTCCCTCCCCATCTTTTTCTACTCAGAGAAGGAGAGTTCCTCCATGGATATTAACCTAATGTAAAGTTGTAATAGAAATAAATGTGTTTTCTTCTATTGAGGCTAAGAAAGGCAGGGTAGTTAGGAAAAGGGATCCAAAAGCAGGCAACAGAGTTAGAGGTCCTACTGCTCTAACTCTGCTCCTGTTGTTAGGGGTCCTACATGAAGACCAAGGTGCACATCTTTTACATTTGTGTAGGGAGCATAGAGCCATCCCATGCATGCTCTCTGGTTGGTAGTTCAGTCTCAGCGAGAACCTATGGGCCCAATTAGCTGATTCTGAAGGTTTTCTTGTGGTGTTCTTGACCTCTCTGTCTCCTTCAATCCCCCCTTCCCTTCTTATAAAAGATTTGCATATTCTAATACATTGATTGATGTATTTTCATAGCTCAATCATATAATTAAGAAATAGAAGTTAGAGAGATATAAGCTTCCTTATCCCAATAGGGGGAAATTGTGTAGCAATATGAAAATACTGCAATGATGAGTGGGAGGTAGGGAAGGAAACAGCAAGTTTATATTTTACTTTGTTTGGAAACATTTAAGTGAATATTGGCAAGCTAAGAAGCTAGTAAGAATAGACCATAAAATCATGCCAATCATGTTAATAATATATTCATTCTGATCCTGCTGATATCTAAAATAAGGGCGTTGACCTTCTATCACAGAAATATTTTTAATGATATTGGTCTGCAGTGAGTTCATAAAGGAGTTACAGTACAGATTGGGTTTGTATTTTTCTCTTCCATGTGAATGAATAACAGGGTTGAGAAAGAAGCAACACACAAACAGATGGTTGATCTGAGTTCATAATACAAGGAGATGGCTGAAGAGTTGGAGCATGCATTGTTTTGAAGAGGGCAGGAATTCATAGATAGTTCCCTGCACTGTATCAGGTCAATCCAAACATTCTCTAACTCCAAACCACATCTAAAAAACAAACCTATACATACAAACAAATTAAAAGACAATTCAATTGAAAAATGCCTTGACACAGATAACAGATTTGTTTACCAAAGACTTCTCTAAATGATAGTGCTTAGAATTAATTCCTGAAAATTTTGCTAAAATGAACCATTAGAATTTCAGGATGTGAATGTCCTTACAAATCCTTTGTCTTACTTGTAGAAAGTTCCTTAACTTTGAATAGTCAGAATACATTTCATTTTGGTATTCTTTTTTTCACAGTTTCAATGCTTTATTCTAGAAAAGTAGGAAGAGAAAAGAAGATATAGAAGTAAAAAGAGAAAAAGATAGAGGCATGAGGGATGGCCATGACCATGTGGGAAGAGGGAAAACAGGGAGACAAGGGCAAGGACAAGAGAAAGAACAGAGAGAGGCAAGAGAGAGACAAGAGAGGGCAGAGAGGGGCAAGAGAGAGCTCATTTTGGTATTCTTATGTCAAACTAATTTGATTAAAATTAGCTGACTTTAAATTATTTATAAGATACATTATTTTGAATGAGACTGACATCATCGTGTAAATGCCATAGAAGTAAAACAGCATCCATGTGACCTCAGGGAGAAACAAGCAGCAGTATTAAAAATATCAGTATGGGCAACCTACTCAGGAACTCAGTGGTGTAACCACAAGCAACTACATTCTATTAGTGTTAATAACATTAGTACTCTAATCAACATAAAGTGATAGAATGAATTGATGTAAGGTGCTTATACCTTGCTTTCTACTTGCGAGACCAAACTGAGAACCCAACGAAGTCCTGACTAGCCTCCTCTTGCTATCAAGAAAATGCAGTATATCATCCTCTTATGCTCATATGTTTGTGCTAATTTTCTATGCAACTATAGAAAATGAATGCATTTGGCAAATTATTGCCTAGTATATCTATTAAGACTCAAGGAATCACCTCTAAAATCTGTTTGGCTACTGCAGTTTCATGGTCATAACCTCTTAAGTGCTAGAAATTTATCTCCTTGAATTAATAGGAAGACAGGGTAGGAAAAAATCCCCTTTTCCAATAAACTATTACAAATAATGGCCTTTACTTTGCCAATTTTTTCTTTTTAGAAATTACATATAAGTAGATAAGTGATGTCAGTCTTAAAGGCCAGCTACAGAGTAACTCAAAAGTTGGCCAATTCATGGTCCATTTTATGGACTTTGTTGATGTTTTCTTTAAAAGTAGGTTGCTAAAATAAGCTTAGAGATAAAATTGTTAATATCATCTATTTAGCCAGGAGAAAGAAAAAATAACTCTTTTATCTAAAATATGGTAAAAGAACACCAAAAAATCATAGCTTTAAAACTCTTCATTGTGTAGCAAATATAAAAGTATATTTAATTATAGTACTACAAAGAAGTTGTCAAGCTAGATATAGATTCCTAGAATATGAACAAATTTACAAGACCATCTTTTGAATACTTTTCATGACATAGTTTGACAATAGTAATTTAATCCCAAGTAATATTGCAAAACCACTATGACTTATACAGAAGAATGGTTGTTTTGTTACCTTTGTTCCATGTTAAAAGTTCAGGTATGTGAGTATTATACTAGTTATGTCTTTCTTATGATGAAAGGTGTCCTCCAAGAAGTCCAGGAAAGCTTCTTTTACACTAGATCTTTAAAACATTCCATGTGCTTAATAAATGTGATGTCATAATAGAGAAAAGAATGTTTCTCAAGTAAAGGTCTGGGGATGTCATTTATGAGTCACAGAAATATATTACTATTACAGTTTGCTAACATTTCAAGGTTTTGTATCTCATGATAAAGCTGGCTAAAAGTGTCGGGGTACAGGGGATTGCCTACAACCCGAATTCTGTAAACTATACCAATCTGCAATAACAATTTAATGGACTATGGAGCACTTTGTTTTTCATTAAAGAAACATCATGAGGTCATTTTTGTTCACATTTATTTATTAATTCTAACAGTGTAATTATTTTTCAAAAACACATTTTGCTTAATGTGAAAAAAAGCCACAATGTCCCTTTGAAGAGTATTGTGCTTTTGAATGACATAGATGAGAGTATTGTGCCACAATATCTTTGAAGCACTAATTTATAGTGAAACAATATACTTTTGTCAAAAGACTTTTTTTTTCAAATATTCAACTGGGAATTGATTTGTTAATAAGGTTTGTTTGGAAGAATCTTGTGTAAAAAGCAATTAAAAACATCATTACCATAGTTCACATAATAAAAATAAAGAACTTGTGCTTCCAACTTCTCTAGAAATGTGTTCTTATATACTTGAAAGTGAAACTAGAGAAACAATGAATAGGAAGACAGTAGTGTTTTAGTAAAGAAACAGGCTTCCAATTCCAAAAGATTTTCGAATATTAGCATATGTTTACAAGATATCAAGATGAAAGACAGCAAGTAACATTAAATAGACTGGGCAAGTTATATATGTTTTTATAATATGCCATCAAATTTCATATAAGATGATTTTTATATTCTTCTACAAATAGATCAAATTTAAATATATGAGGAATTTTATACTGATATTACTAATTATCTAGTTGTTATGATACTAATAAGCCTGACAAAATTCTGTACTCATACTTTAATGCTCAATTTTATTTTTGTAAATATTCAATATTTAATATACCTAGAATTAAAGAAATTAAGACAAAATGAATAAACATTTCTTAATAATTAAAGACTTTTTGCTGTAGGATTTTATGTTTCAAAACATTCATTTTAAAAATATTGTATGGGTGTATTTTACTCTGTATCTTATTTAATATTCAATTATTGGTTACAATTATTGGAACAGAACACCAATAGCTTATGCTCTAAGAACAAGAATTGACAAATGGGACCTCATAAAATTATAAAGTTTCTGTAAGGCAAAGGACACTCTCAATAGGACAATACAGCAACCAACAATTTTGGAAAAGATCTTCACTAACCCTACAATTGACAGAGGAATAATATCCAATATATACCAAGAACTCAAAAAGTTAGGCCCGAGAACCAAATAACCCTATTAGAAAATGGGGTACAGAGCTAAACAAAGAATTTTCACCTGAAGAACTTCAGAGGGCTGAGAATCACCTTAAGAAATGTTCAACATCGTTAGTCATTAGGGAAGTGCAAATCAAAACAACCCTGATTTCACCTCACACCAGTCAGAATGACTAATATTAAAAACTCAGGAGACAGCAGGTGTTGGCAAGGATGTGGAGAAAGAAGAACACTCCTCCACTGCTGGTGGGATTGCAAGATGGTACAACCACTCTGGAAATCAGTCTGGAGGTTCCTCAGAAAACTGGGCATAACTCTTCCAGAGGACCCTGTAATACCACTCCTGGGCATATACCCAGAGGATTCCCTGGCATACAATAAGGACACATGCTCTACTATGTTCATAGCAGCCTTTTTTATAATAGGCAGAAGCTCGAAAGAACCCAGAGGTCCCTCAATGGAGGAATGGATACAGAAAATGTGGTATATTTACACAATGGAATACTACTCAGCAATTAAAAACAATGAGTTCATTAAATTCTTAGGCAAATGGTTGGAACTGGAAAATATCATCCTAAGTGAGGTAACTCATTCAGAAAAGAACACATAGAATACATCACTGATAAGTGGATATTAATCCAGAAGGTCTGAATACCTAAGACACAACTCATATATCAAATCACTATGAAGAAGGAAGGAAGAAGAGGGCCCTGGTCCTGGAAAGGCTTGATGCAGCATTGTAGGGGATTGCCAGGATAGAGAAGTGTGAGGGGGTTGATTGGGGAACTGGTGGAGGGAAGAGGGCTTATGGGACTTATGGGGAAGGGGGAGCCAGGAAAGGAAAAATCATTTGGAATGTAAAAAAGGAATATAGAAAATAAAAAAAGGAAAGAAAAGGAAAAATTAACAAAAAAAATTTGTATGGTTGTATTTTACTCTGTATATTATTTAATATTCAATTATTGGTTTTTACTATGTAATGGTTTTTATGATGTTTCTCTTCAAAATTATTTTCTTTATTGTAATGATAAATATGCATATTATTTATCAAAAAAGCATAAAATAACATCATGTAAAAAAATCACTATCAAGTGTACAAATTTAAAATCATAAAATCAGTCAGTACTTAAAGGACCTCTAAATATTCCTCACAGAATAGTCTTTAGAGAAAATAGTCTTCACAGAAAATAAGACCAACACAAAAATAAACAACTCCTCATCAGCTAGAGTATTTGAGGGACAACACTAGCCTACAACAAAGATGTGACAGGCACAACAATCTGTATAGAACATCAGATAAGAAAGAGAAGAAACTCATCAGTTCTGGGACCTCATAATTCCCATCATGAACCACTTTGAAACAATGGGAACTTTCTTTAATTCCTTTATCTTCAATAGCATCCTAAACTCCTAATTCACTTACATGGAGAGATCTCAGGGTTTGCCAAGGAGTCAACACCATTGTAATATTCTGTAGAAATACTGAGCTCACACTGTGTCTTTCCTCCATTTAGGTTGCTCCTTGAGATCACTGTGGCCGCATGCATGCTGACATTCCCAAGTTAGCCTGAGAAATTTTTATATAATGTTTGGTATTATAGAAAAACAATGCATTAGAAATCCCTAGAACTAAGGGTATCATATTTTCTAAATTCAAATATAACTGATTGTTAACTAAATGGTATGTAATAATCCCTACAATAATAACAATAATTTAATTTATGCTTATAGAATACATCCAAATGCATTCAAATCACATTTAAATGTGATCATACTTGAAACTAACTTTCTTCATTTCAGAATGAACTATTGCCCTAGTAATTCCATTAGGATAATTCTAATTAAGATACCAGTTTTGAGCCGGGCGTTGGCGCATGCCTTGAATCCCAGAACTTGGGAGGCAGAGGCAGGTGGATTTCTGAGTTCGAGGCCAGCCTGGTCTACAAAGTGAGTTCCAGGACAGCCCAAACTACACAGAGAAACCCTGTCTCGAAAAAAACAAAACAAAACAAAAAACAAAACAAAAAAAAACAAAATAAGATACTAGTTTTGAGCTGTGATTAAATACTTTTCACTGAGTGTAGTGTAGTATTGAGGTTATATCATTATTACATAATAGGAAAACCTGTCAGAAACTGTTAGTTTTAAAATACCCATAAGTTTGCAGAATATTCATGTCTTCTACTTTGTCAATAATATTACATATTTTTAAAACATCAGCATGTAATGGTATTAATATTATTTGTACTTCTGGAATATAATTAAATAAGTATATAAGCACCCTGTTTTACTCTTATCAGTTATATGAGTTATTCTAAATATATTAGCCAATACAAATTAGATCATTGTCTTCATTACTAACTTAGTAGTACTTAGAAGAGAAAAATAATTATGATAAATCTGACTATGACCACCAAGCTAAACTATTTTTTGTTTTTATTTACTTTACCTATTTTGTTTACTTTACCTAAAATTTGTCATTGTTTATGGTGGTTATAGCATATTTTCAAATATGTTTTTAAGATATATTGAAGTATTACAATTTTTATGACCACAGGAATTCAGAGATGTATCTTCCCCTTTTCTAAGAAGTTGATATATTACTTTTATTATTCAATATCAAAAATAAGTGAACATGTCTGGTTATACATAATCATTTAACACATGCTTGAAAATACTTAATATGTATGAAATATAATTATGTGCCTAGAAAGCATTATCTCATTTGGTCCTATATCATAGGGAACATTTAAGTGGAATCCATGATCCAAATTTCATAGATTCTCAGATCAGAAGGTAGCAGGGTTTTACATGAATACCAAAAGCTAGGGTGATGGTGATTAAAATTAAGGATCATGATCATAAATAATAGTTTCTTTTCAGAACTTGATATGGAATCACATGCATACCCAGCCCACAAAATTCACTTGTCTAGTTCTCATAATATCTGCTTCAGTTTGGTTTGGACCATCTGTTAAAATAAGAAACCTGAGATAAGTATCAAGAAAAAAAAAACAACATGAGAAAATATATTTTACTGAAAGATTTTAGGTAATTTAAAAATATTTTTCCTACTTCCATCATACACCTTCTTGTCCAAAATTTAGAATGATAATCTCCAATGTATTAACTTGGGGGTTAAGTGGAAAATTTTTTCACACCTATGTACATATTTATGTTTAAAGGACTTTAACTGTTTGGATTCTTCTGTCTTTACTGTCCTCACACCATTGGCAAGCTGTTACCAAACTTCTGCTTCTCAATGCACCCGTCCATTCATAAGTGAACTATGTCCTCTTGTGAATATTTTTCTTCTTACTTTGTTCAGTTCTGTCACTTTGCATCACACTGTATCATACATTAAAAACTCAGCCAGTAGCTCCTCGGGGAGGCTCGTCGGAAATGTAGGCAAGCAGGAATCACTAGCCTCACTCAACTGTAAAGGCTACAGACTGCAACAATAATCAGCATGACAAGATATCCCAGAGAGTGGAGAGTTGAACTTAAATTTTGTTTGAAATCCTCAGCCTTTTAGGTAGACTTAAGGCTCACCCTTTAGAGGGAATTCATTCACGACACAGGAAACTTGGGCTACTATCCACAGCTCATGAGGCATAGAACCTAGAAGAGAACCTACTACAGCTGCTTTCATAAACAGGTATAATATGTGTCTGCATTCTACTGCCCACAGGCAACTGTAGCCTTCATGTCCCATCAAAGAAGGCCTTTGTGCAGCAGATAGAGATAATTACAGAAACCTGTAACTGTTCAAAATGCAGAGAATTGACTCTGGCTTGCCTGCCCCAATTAGTACATCTACAACAAAACACCTATTCTAATGTCTCAGGGACATACTGGAAGAGAGGACAGAAAGGCCAGAGGATCAGAATGACTCCTGTTGAAGTGTCTGCTGCCTAGGAGAGGAAAGTTTCTCTAGGATATTTCAATGAAATGGCTACCTAAACAAGCCCTGACCAGTGATAATAACAGTTGACTTGCAAACCCATAGGAGGAACAAAAATATCAATCAATCAGACCCTCCCCCAGAGCTCCCAGGGACTAAACTACCAGCCAAAGAGTGCACATGGATAGACCCAAGGCTCCAGCTGCATATGTAGCAGGGAATGGCCTTATCTGGCATAGATGAGAGGGGAGACCTTTGGTCCTGTGAAGGCTGTATGCTCTAATGTAAGGGAATGCCAGGGCGGGAAGGCAGGAGTAGGTGGGTGGAGGAGCACCGTCACAGAAGCAGGGGGCAGGATGGGATAGGGAGTTTGAAGAGGGGAAACCAGGAAAGGGGGTAATGTTTGAAATGTAAGTAAATAAAATAACAAGTAAAACAATCTTTTAAAAAGAGTATTTAAAACAAGACAGTTGACTTGCTAACATCTATGAAGGAAATCTCACAAGAGGAAGAGCTAGCAACAATTAATGTCCGATAAAAATGGGAGAATTAGTCTTTTCCAAGATGTGCCTACATTGGCACTGCACTAAAAATATACATATGAACAACACAAAAACAAATAAGCAAAGAGCTAATTTATATGTAAATTTCTTCCTTCCCTTTCTATTTCTGGTTATATTGTTCAAAATTAAGAACACTCATTCTAACATGGATAAGGTAAGAACTATGGAAATTTAAGCAGTGAACAGAGACTCTAAAGGTTAATATATGCAATAAATATTTAACTTTTAAATGAAAATCTCAATTTTTATGATAATCTGAATGATTGAATTTACCTCAAAACCTTTTGTTTTCTTTTGATTTGTTTTGATTGCTATTTCTGGGGATGTTTTCTCTATATAATATGCTAGCTTTTAGGGACAATAATTTGTTTCTTTTTCCCTGTCATTGGTTTTATTTTTATAAAGACTTCTATAAAAATATGTAAAACACAAGTAATCATTCCAGTATAAAAAGCCATGTGTTGAGTGGAAATAATGGATTCCCTACTGAGTGTATGTGTTATAGTGCTATACGTTATCTGAGTAAGTAGTTAATGATATTGCTGCCTGAAGGAAAATGAAGATGTGAAGTCAATAAGTGTAATTGATCCTTCTAGCAGTTTCCTTCATACCAGCAGAGAAAGCATATTGAAAGATAAAAATAGACCTTTCAAAGCAAAGTTTTATGTGAAATTAAACAAAAGGAAGTAGCAACAACGACACATAGGCAATCTGCAACGTAAAACTACATGCTGAGATTGATACAAGCAGAATACTGGACAAGAAAGAAATTGTGCATTTTGGTTTCACTAAACCTATAATAATTAATTAAAAAGGAAATCATATTTTCCAGAAACAAGAAACTGGCAGCATTTATAGTCTTAGGTTTATATCATAACACCATGCTAGTCATGAAGAAAAATGGATATATAACACTAGTTTGGATGAATATGATTTGTTATGAAATGTATAAACTGAATGGATACCAAACATTCCATATGTTCATAGAAAAGCTATGGTTGTATTGATTGCAGCCAACATAATTAGAGTTCCTGTAAATAGGAAATAGTTAAAATGATACACCCATATATTCAACAATGGAAATATGTACTGTGGTATAATATCAAATATGCAATAAGCTTTTATTCTAATGAAATAGATTGATCTAATTGAAGTAACGCAGAGTATAGAACCCATTTTGATTATTTTGTGTAGTAAGTGTATTTGTAAATAGTGAGAAATATGTCAAGCACAAATATATTTTTATAGATTGTTAAAATACAATCATTCTATTTGAACTATCTGTATGCTTAAAAACACAGAAATACAAATGTTAATGATTTCTATACTTTGTGGCTCTTAATAAGTTACTATATAATTATATGGTATATAATGATATATTATGTAATTTATATTAATATATAAATATACTTGTATTTTTACTGAGATTATTTATTGATTTCTATTATTTTTAGTTTCTATATTCTTTGTTTACATTCTGAAGGCTTTCCCTTTTCCCTGTTTCCCCCTCACCATATGTCCCATATGTCCTCTTCCACCCACCCCACCCCCAATCCCCCCCCCCTGCCTATTCCCCAATCACCACTCCACCATTTCTCTGCTCTATTCTGGTACTCTCCTACAAACCTGGATCCAGTCCTTTCAGGACCAGGGTCCTCTCCTTCCTTCTTCTTGGGAATCTTTTGACTTGCTAATTTCTTTCTGGTATTTATAGAAAACAGTGCTACAAGCCAGTCTTGTATATATGCTGTAATACTTTTTCAATTGAGCATTAGCATTTTATTACAAAATGTATCCTCAGGACAAACAGATATAACTCTGTTTTATATGAATAGGTTAAAAAGCTAAACTAGGCCATTGTTTTTAAGGATTCTAATAGTATCATATATATGTGTATATGTATATATATCAACCAGTTATTGCTTAATTTTTTTCTCACATGGTATGCATACATTATTCAAAGTAATTGTTTATTTTGAAAATGAGAAAATTGCAGTCTGTCTAGAGCTGTTGGAAATACAGTATGAACTAAGTTTGTCATAGAAAAAAAAACACCCTAACAAACTAACTATTGGAGTAGAGTGTAGATGCTTTATGAGAAATTCTTATAGCATCCATGTTTATATATTCCATAAATCCAATACTTTTCTGTTGTTCTTTTCATCATCCTCAATTGGGTTCACAGTGATTTACTCAGCTACTAGCAGAACCATCCAATTACTTCTGTGTTGTGGAATGAAAATATTATTGTAGAAGCAAATAAACAGAAGTCACTGATACTGAGTTTTCTTCCATAGCCATATATAAATTCACATTGCTACATTCAAGGTCAATTGGTTGAAAGAGAAATCAGATTGAAATTGTTAAAATTTCATTTTTCTTTCTATTCATATTTTTAATTAATTCGTCAGTAGTGGGCTTATCAAAGCTCAGTAAGCTGTGACATTTGACAGTGTGAATTATAGTATTTAACTAAGAAACACATCTACTTATGCTTGACTATGATATCTTTTCCTGGAGAAAGCAATAAAAATTCTTAGTCAATAATTAGATATGGCAGCCACAGTAATGACCCATGAAGCAGTCCAGACCTAGAGTCCCTAAAGCAGTGCATACAGAAAGTTAACAGAGAAAAGGAAGCAAGGTCACTCACTAGGAATCTTATTAATATAGGGTAGTTATGTGTTGAGTGCAGCATGGAAGAATGAACCTAGAAAGCACAATGAGAACATGACCGACATTGCTAGCTATGGTTGTCAAGTGCCAAACCAAATGTGTAGCCAAAGATGCTGGAAATGATTAAATAAGTCACTCTTCCCTAGAAACTACAAAAGGGAATACAGCCTGCTCTTTTTTAATCTTATTTTTATGAGATGTATGCTAGATTTTGGAGGCACTGTACTGTATGATGACAAATTTATGTTTTGAGCCAGTAACTTTGCAGTAATTAGTCACACTAACAGGAAAAAAATTAACATAGTAGCTATTAACCTGGTACATGAATTTCATTTCATGGACCATCAGGATTGAAAGTCAAAAGCATTCACTGAAGTAGAAATATATAACACATGATCTTGCCCCAGGTCAAAGTCTAGTCTGCCCAATTCTGTTATGGCATGTTGGAAAGGATTCTGATTTTTTTGTTTTTGTTATTTTGTGGACCATATCTTCCAATGTTCTGGGGAACATTGCAAATACTTTTTACATATTGCTGAATATTTGCTAAAGCAACATTTAGCGTTTTGCTGTTGGATTTTGTTTGTTTTACTTTAATTTTCATTTTTTAAAAAAGTTTTACCATGCATTTCTGCTTTCCTATTTCCCTACTTCTCTCTTCAAAGTGTTAGTATGACAGTAATACATTACCACCCAACCTCTGATAAATTTCTTAATGACATAAACATCCAGTATTTTCTGGGACACCAGAACTCTTGACACTAAAATGAAGTCAGTGCCGGGAAGATACTTTGGATTACTGAAAAACCCAAATGAAATGATGTAAATCTGGCAAGTTACAGTGAGACTCAGACCACAAAGTGGCCCTTGAATTTTCTATAGTAAAAATACAACATCTGAGATCAAAAGATTGTACTGATCAAAAGATACTATTGTGCTGAAGTCAACAAATATTTTCAAGAAATGACTGACAGGTGATTATTTTAGGCTTTGAGGGACTTGGGATTCTCTTGTAAATATCAAACAACTATAAAGTTCTGCTCTCATGACATCAGAGTGCAAAGGGAGCCCTGTTGTTATAATTTTTGACCAGTGATAACACTGTTAACTTCTGGTTATTTATTTTTGTATCCATAGATGTTGGCTGCTGTCAAGAGTGCAACACTGGTCAGAGAAGGTGTTTGTTTGTTTGTTTTTGTTTGTTTGTTTGTTTTTCAATGATTAGTGATTTCTGTACAGACTCACAACACATCAAAGGGTTGAGAGGAAGTGAGTGCTCAGTCATAAATAGTACAATTGTGTCAAACCCCTATGACAGAGAATATCACAAAAGTGGCAGAAAGATTGTAAGATATTGACAACGGGGAAGATTGCTGTAAAATGTTATCTTGAGAACATGTCATACAGATTGCTCCCAACAACTCTCAAAACTGTGGTTATATTCAAACGTCCTATGCAAAGAGGAGAAATTCCCTCCTGGATGGGAGACTCATGAGGTTCCCCTTATAGCTGAGGAGCTATTGGCAGCTGACGAACCATGGGAGTAGATATTCATTTTTCTGCAGGGTTATAACTAATGGTAGGCTGTAACTAATGGGTCATATTCCCACTGATGATCCCTCCACCAATGTGTATATGGGAAGAAGTAATTAGATATTCTGGGATATACTTTTAAAAATAAAAAGCAAAAGGAAAGGGACAGACATGCTGGAGCAATCCAGGAAGAAGTAGTTGTGGGGATTGTATTCCAACACAACTTTACAAAATGGCCCGGAGTCATACATATATTGCTATGGTCCACACTATAATTACCCTGATATAGACAAATGACATTGTACGGAGAATCTTTTAAAAACTCCTATAAACCGGGTGTGGTGGCACATGCCTGTAATCCCAGCACTTGGGAGGCAGAGGCAGGCAGATTTCTGAGTTTGAAGCCAGCCTGGTCTACAGAGTGAGTTCCAGGACAGCCAGGACCACACAGAGAAACCCTGCCTCAAAAAACCAAAACAAACAAACAAAAAAAAACAAAACAAAAACAAAAAAACAAACCAAACCAAACCAAACCAAACAAAACAAAAACAAAACAAAACAAAAACAAACCTCCTATAAATGAGTCAAGCCATAGGCCGATTAGATTTTGCAATGAAGTATTTCTATCTTGTAACACAGCCTCTTAAACTGAAGATGGTAAAAACTGGTTATGTGGAACAAAGTGACTATGCAGTTCAGACCCTACATACATTGTATATACATAACAATAAACTAGAACATGATGGTGGTTTATATGAGACCCCACCCAAGCAGATCTAAATAAAATAAATCAATTACATAAACAGATGATCAGACCACTCTGTGACCTTATTCTTGTATCTACTTCAGAATATCTGTCCCTGTATAAGGTCTCTATGACTATATCTGGTCTTTATGACTACTTTATAGAAGAAAAAAGGGAGGAAAGGGGAGATAATGGAGAAGAATGTGGGAGGGAAGTGAGCAGAGTTAGAGAAACCTGAGTCAGCTTCAAAGAAAGATTTTCTGATATACTTTAGTGATGATCAATATGTAAGACAGCAGTGAAGAGAAACACAAAACATAAAAGTTTAAATATAAAACACAATTATTTTAATATTTCCATTCTTCAGCACAAAAATACCAAATGAATACATCTTTAGGCTACCCTGTGTCAGGACATTTGATTTAAAATTGGTGTTTCAGTTGCTGACTTGTGGTTGATAAAAATGTAATTTTTTCAAATAGCCCTAAACACAGTTTTGAAATTTTAGATTGTGCTTTATGCAACGGGGCATTCTGATTATTGATGATTATGCAACCAAAGTACATGTGAACTATGAAAAATGTTGAAGATATTTAATGTCCTGTTGCATTAAATATTCAATCAAAATTTCATTTTCTTTGAAAAATAAACAAGCATATTCTTCACTTTGTGAGAAAAATTGGCTTTTTATATCTTTTTTTATTGGATATATTCTATATTTACATTTCATTTCCTTTTTTCTGGTTCTCCGCCCCCCCCCCAGAATTCTAATAACATATTGGCTTAAAATAAATTTCTTTAACCTTTAAATACATGTATATACATAAACCATCATCACACACATACACAAACACACACACAAAGTCCTACAAATTATCTCAAATGAAAAGAGGTCACAGTAGAAATGAACTTACAAGCCCTGCTCTAAAGGGTGAAAGAGGAAATGCTAAGGTCTAGATATTAAGCCCCAGCCCCAAGACCTAAGATCTCATATGCTTTTGGCTTTTCCATCTCACTTATGGAAATGAACTCAGGTACCTCTGACCTTATCAGTGTATGAATCAACCAACTGAACCACAGATTAATGGCCATTAGGGGTGTTGTTCCAAAACCAAGCTCTCACTCTGTTTTTTTGGCATTAGGAGATGCATAAAACACCTCTTCTACACATTAGGATGGACTGCCTTTTGTCTAAATGTAGTTTGTCTAAGCTTCTACGAAGAAACCTCTAAAGTTTTTAATCATTATAAACCTTTCTTTATTACAATGTTTACTATGTCAAAATAATTCAAAACTCAATAACACAAGACATAAAGAAAAGGCTGCTTTGTAAATGTGGCATTTGCCTGTTAGTGAATTCCTCTTCTTTATTCCTATTTTTAAAAACCATTCATGAATATTAATTAGGTATAATTTGAATATATGTGATATCTATAATAAATAAAGCACATGTTGGGCTAATGCAAATTAAGTGAAATATGTTTTTTTAATTGCATGAGTATTTTAAAAGGAAACCTAAAAACAAATTACAAGTGCTGCATTATGTAAAAATGTAAAAGTCAGATTCCTGGGATTTCTCTACATCTTTTTAGAACACAGTAGCTAGGTGGTCTGTTTAAAACAGAAAGAACACATTTACCAAAATTTGATTATGCTATGAATTCCCTCTCTTACACTCAGCTTTCAGAATTAATTTTTAAAAAAGACTTTGATTGTTTAGCTAGCAACCAAGGCTATGGTCTTTTGTTATAGCAGGATGTACAAGTCTTTTTTCTGCTGCTAATTATAAACTGACTTGGTAGGTTATAAAGAAAAGAAGTTTTTTAAGATCACAGATACAGTCCAAAGGTAAGGGGATATGCCTAGTGGTGGGAAACCTTCCAGCTAGCAAAGCTTCAAGTCCCAAGCAATGCATGATGAGAGTCAGTAAGATTACATACATAAAAACTGTTCTGGCATGGTCCTTCTTTACAGAGACACTCATCAATAAAGGGCATCCTAGCTGAGTAATCAGGTAATACGTTCATCAATTCCTTCATTCTACACATGTAAACAGCATGGGTTATTCATATTTTCTCCATGAATAGAAACTAAAATTCAATATATTATGTCATCTGGGACACACTGAATTGCCTCCACAACCACATCTAAACCACTTTATAGTTTGTGCTAAGACATGGCTCATCTGTTTCCAAATAGCGTAATCACAGTTCTGAACAAAGTGAAGGATTATTTATCTGAATAAATTAATAGTCCAGGATCAAATAGAGCAATGTTACTTGCTACTTGCCTATCTATAGACTCCATGTATAACATCTAAGGCATGCTTATAGATACAAGGGTGGAAGACTGTTTTGTTTTTTGGTTTTTTGGTTTGTTGTTTGTTTGTTGGCATGACTGTTGTAGACAACTAACTGCTTCTTAATTTGCTGTACAAGAAGAAATATAAGTCTTTTAAGGTAAACCTGGTCAAAAGCAAATGACTGAGGTTGGGAGGGTGGTCATGAACTCTTTAGGAATCTACTATTCACATTTTAGTAAATAAAGTTTATTAAAGTAATTAACTGCTCCTAAGTACTTATGACTGGCAGCAATCAAATCGAGACTGTTAGTTTCTGCTGAGGGAAAGGAACTGTTAACAAAAACACCTTAAGAGATGTTCAACATCATTAGTCATCAGGGAAATGCAAATCAAAACAACCCTGAGATTCCACCTTACACCAGTCAGAATGGCTAAGATTAAAAATCTTAAACGGAATATGTAGATCACTCACTCTGAGGCCCAGAGGGCATTGTGGAAGAAGATATGGGAAGACCATAAGACTTTGTGGACTTGGGAGAAAAATGAAATGTTATGCTGTATATGATGTGGCTGTTGCAGCCATGATCACACAATAATTGTAGCACCTTCAAAATTTTTTCCCAAAAGTCAAGTTATGAAAGGAAGAGTTGGAAGAAGATGGACATCATCTGGTGTGGGAAGAGGATAGATGAGATGGGGCAGTGGAAAATATGATCACAGTACATTAGTTTTGAGGCTACAAAAACTTCATCTAATCATGCAAACATATTAGTAGTGTTTGGATCCTCACACTAAGAATATATCGTTTAAGCTTACATTCCAGAAGTTGTCCCCCTTCCCTGAGTTCTTCATCCCATCCCCCCTCCCCACAGCCTCTGAGTAGGTGCTCACAAAGCCACACCCACCTAACTCCCATCAGAATCCATCATCCTCTGTGTCTCAAGCTTCCACAGAACTAAGCACATCTTCTCCCACTGAAGCCAGTCCTCTGCTACATATGTTCCCATGGCCACAGACTGGCCCATGTATGCTCCTTGGTTGGTGGCTCAGTCTCTGGGAGCTTCATGGGGTCTGGGTTAGTTGACACTGTGGTTCTTCATAGGGGGTCGCCAGCCCCTTAAGCCCCTTCAGTCCTTCCCCTAACTCTTCCAAATAGATCCCCAACCTCAATCCGATGGTTGGCTCTAAATATCTGTATCTGCCTCAGTCAGGTACTCCTAGAGCCTCTCAGGATAGCCATGTCAGGTTGTCGTCTGCAAGCACACTATGTAGTCAGCAATAGTGACAGGGTTCGGTGTGCATGCATTGGATGGATCCCAACTTAGGTCAGCTACTGGGTGGCCTTTCACACTCTACTTCATTTTGTCCCTGTATTTCTTTATTTTTTATAGGTTATTTTATTTATTTGCATTTCAAATTGTATTCCCCTTCCCAGTTTCCCCTCCCATAACCCCTATACCACCTCCTCCCCTGTCTCTATGAGGATGCCTACCCACCCATCCACCCACTCCCACTCACCACCATAACTCACCACACCTACGCTCGGCATTTAGTCTTCACATGACCAAGGGCCTCCGTTCCCATTGATGCCCAACAAGGCCATCCCCTGCTATATATTGCTGGAGCCATGGGTCCCTCCATGTGTACTCTTTGGTTGGTGGTTTAGACCTTGGGAGCTCTGGGGAGTCTAGTTGTTTGATATTGTTCTTCCTATGGAGTAGAAAGCGTTTCGGCTCCCTCAGTCCTTTCCCTGACTCCTCCATTGGCTCCCTGTACTCAGTTTGTTGGTTGGCTGCAAGCATCCACATCTGTATTTGTCAGGCTTTGGCAGAGCCTCTCAGGAGACAGCTATATCAGGCTCCTATCAACAAATACTTCTTGGCATCAGCAATGTTGTCTGTGTTTGGTGTCTGCATACAGAATGGATCTCTAGGTGAGGCAGTCTCTGGACAGCCTTTCCCTTCAGTCTTTGCTCCAATCTTTGTCCTTGTATTTCCTTTAGATAGGAGCAATTCTGGATTAATATTTTTTGGGATGGGTGGATGACCCCATCCCTCAATTAGGGGCCATGCCTAACCTTTCCATATGGTCTCTACAGGTTCTCTCCATCCTTTGTTGGGTATTTCAGCTAATGTCATCCCTGTTGCGCCCTGAGAGCCTCTTGCTTTCCTGGCATCTGGAACTTTCTGGTGGTTACCCCAGTTTCCTATCCCCCATTGCTACATACCTCTGTTCACTTTCCTGACCTTCTGTATATCTCTACCATCTCCTGATACTGCCCCCTTTGCCCTCTCCCTCTTTCTTCCCTCCCAAGTCCCACGTCTTTCTACTCACTGTGATTTTTTTGTTCACCACTTCTAAGCAGGACTGAAGTATCCATACTTTGGTCTTCATTCTTCTTGAGTTTCATATGGTCTGTGAGTTATATCATGGATATCCCAGCTTTTATCCCAGCTACTATCCACTTATCAGTGAGTACATACCATGCGTATTATTTTGTGACTGGGTTACCTCATTCAGGATAATATTTTCTAATTCCACCCATTTGCCTAAGAATTTCATGAAGTCATTGTTTTTAATAGTTGAGTATGTAAATATACCACATTTTCTGTATCTAACCCAGACACATGTGGGTTGTTTTCAGCTTCTGGTTATTATAAATAAGGCTGCTATGAACATAGTGGAGCATGTGTGCTTTTTATATGTTGGAGCATCCTTTGGGTATATGCCCAGGAGTGATATAGCAGAATTGTCAAGTAGTACTATGTCCAATTTTCTAAGGAACCACCAGACTGATTTCCAGAGTGGTTGTACCAGCTTGCAATTAGACACGAACAATTCTGCATTAAAAATTTGGAATATGGGTGGGTGTTTTTATGATGATTTAAATTTAAGCATTAATGAGAATTTTATTTTCATAGTTTTTTATTTATTCTTTAATCTTTTCTTACAATACAGATTATCCCCCTCCCTGCCTACCCTGTGACTTTTCCACATCCCATACCTCTTCGCCACATCTCTAAGAAGATATCCTCACCCCACCCCCAATCCACCAGACCTCCCCACTCCCTGGGGATCCAAGGGTTAGGTGCATCTTCTATGATTGAGTCCAGACCTGGCAGTCTTCCACTATATATGTGTTTGGAGCCTCATATCAGTTGTGTATGCTGCCTATAATTTTTTATCATCTAATATAATTCCTATGGGCATGAGGAGCCTGAAGCTCCTCATGTAATGCACAATTTGGGTATCAATGAACTTTTTATTTACTGGGGAAAAAATCCAGCTAGGAAACACATGATGGTAGTACAAACTTAAGAATAAGCAAGTGGAAAGAGCTAGAAACAAATTAAGCTCAGCTTAGATGAGGAACTCATTGAAAGATCAAAGAAAAAGATTTTACCTGCGTTGAGATGTGTGCGATGGGGAGGACCATTTCCCCCTCAGGTCTCTAAGTTCGCAGAGGTGGAAAACATTAGAAAACTAACTTCTCATAAGACTACTCAAAGCCTTTCTAAATACTTTCAAGTCCATTTCAGGACCCTTGAAGATCTGTGACACAATTTAAAGTCAATTCATCTCAGTAATTTAAATAGTTTCCAGTTTATGCTGTAGATAAGAAACCATGGGAAAGAGCAGAGAACTACTGGGGTGGATGCTGAACAAAGACTAATAAATGTGAGCAGGGTGAGTTGGACCCCAAGGGGAATGGCAGATCTAGAGTGGTGACTTGGTAGAGAGATTGGAAACATATAAGGCCAAATGTTTGGCAATATTCATTACTCTTCACACTCTGGAGATAGTTTTTGCTGGCAGCCAGCTTAACTCTCAGGATTTTTCCTTTTCGTGGAAGGTTAACACATTTCTTTGCAGCTGAATCGTTCATCAGACAGCCTCTTCCAGCAGAATTTTAGAGATCTGACATAAACTCCCTCTGACTTGGAGCATTTGCTGTCACTTCCAGACCAATTATCAGTATTTTTCCTTCTTATTTTTAGCAGTTTATGCAAACTTTTATAGATCCTTCACAGGTTTCAGTGAGGTGTATTCCATTTAATAAAATACACTTTCACAGATGCTCTCAAAATTATCTCTTCTCTCAGTCTCACCCAGAAAGGGATGAGCATCAATAGCCTAAACAACTCCTAGAGTTTAGTGAAGAAGATCTGGAAGGCATACTTTTAAATTATTCCAAAGGCCTTTCTGTTATTCAATACTCTAGCTTTGGGGGACATTTGGTGATAAAATGTGACAAAAATTAACCCAGTCATATTTTGGCCATTTTCTTGGGCCATGATTTTAAAAATGGCATCTGAATTTAATCTTTTTAATTTGTCTGTTAAGTGCTTAGAAGTGGAACCAAAGGCCTGGCACAAACTAGGATAGCCCTCCGACACTGAAATACAGCGCTTTCTCAATAAATTATAGTATTAATATTGTAAGAAATTAAAATTTTTTTGTGTTAGCTCCATTGTGTTACTATGATATATACCTGACATAAACAACATAAAGGAAGGTTTTGTGTATCTGTTGATTTATGTTTTTTTTTTCTCATGGTCTCATAACTTTTACTTATAGTTGTATGGCAATATATAATATAATATAATATAATATAATATAATATAATATAATAAATATAATATAATATATTATTGTGTTATACTGAGATACAAGGAAAAACAAAAATATTAATTTACACATGTTATTTTGATTAATATATGATGCAGTTTTTACAATATTACATTACAACATTTGTCCTAAAATTTAAGAATATTCATATCTTAATATTCTATATAAAAGACTTTAAGGAAAAATTAAAGGTTAAAAGTTCAAATATTAATTTGAGTGTAATTCAAAGTAAGGAAAGAAGAGATTAAACAAGTGGATTCCTACATAAAGTTTTATAAAAATATTAAGTGATACTATCTTAGGTTGAAGAGAATGCCACAACCATGGTATACTTAAAAACACAAAGACTCACACAAATAGAGATGTACACATACTCTTAGAACTAGAAAATATAATCCTGTGCGAGGCAATTCAGACCCCAAAGGACATGCATGGTATGTACTCACTAATAAAAGATATTAGGCAAAAAAAAAAAATACAGAATATCCAAGATACAGTCCACAGAACTCAAAAAGATCAACAAACTGAAGTGCCCAAGAGAGAACACCTCAGTCCCACTTGGGAGGGACAAGAAAGCATCATAAGTGGGGAGGGAGGGAGGGACCTGTGGGGGAAAGTGGACAGGGCAGGGGAGTTGGGGGGGGCTGCTAGGGAAACCTGATCTGACACTGGGGGAGGGAAAAGGACTGAAGCCCTGGGGGGACAGCAGAAAGAATGGAAGCAGGCAACCTCAGGAGATAGGAGCTTGGGGAAAGCCTCCAGAATGCACAAAGAGAACTGGGAGTTGAGAGACTCACAGGACTAAAAAGGAGGGAAGTTATATGAAATGCCTGACAATAGGGAAAGGAAACTTAAAGAGCCTCCCTCCAGCAGGAAGACAGGGTATCAAATGAGTGAGAGGAGGGCCATCCCACAGTCATAATTCTGACACATAATTGTTCCTGTCTGAAAGAATTACAGGAGTGAAAATGGAGAGGAACCTAAGGAAAAGAAGGTACAGTGACAGGCTCAAAGTGGGATCCAGCTCAAGAGGAGGTCCCATGGCCTGACATTACTGAGACTATGTATGCTCACAAAAAGGGACCTAGCATGACAGCACTCCAGAAAACCCAACAAGAAAGAGTCAGATGCAGATATTTGCACCCAATCAACAGACAGAAGCGGCTGACCCCTGCTGTTGAATTAGGAGAGGGTGAATAAAGCTGAGGGCTACTCTGTAGGAAGACCAGCAGTCTTAATCCAGGATCTCTCAAACACTGGATCACCAAATAGGTAGCATGCACCAGCTGATATGAGGCCCCTAGCACACGTACAGTAGAGTACTACCAGGTCTTTGTTCATTCAGAGATAATGCACCTAACCCTCAAGAGACTGGAGGCCCCAGGGAGTTTAGAGGTCAAGTGGGGTAGGAGGTAGAGACATCCACATCCACATGGAGAAAAGGGGACTGGAGGAGGTATGTGATGTGGAACAGTAGGAGGTTAGTCAGGGATTGGCAGGTTGGGGAATAAACTATGGAGTATATAAAAATAATTAATTTGGCTCTGGAGTCTGCCTTCACAGAGTTCATTGTATATAATGGATATTAGCCCTCTGTCTGATGTAGGGTTGGTGAAGATCTTTTTGCAACAGAGCTAAACAAAGACTTTTCACCTGATAATTTCGAATGGCTGAGAAACACCTTAAGAAATGTTCAACATCATTAGTCATTAGGGAAATGCAAATCAAAATAACCCTGAGATTTTACCTCACACCAGCCAGAATGTCTAAGATTAAAAACCCAGGAGACAGCAGATGTTGGTGAAGATGTGGAGAAAGAGGAACACTCCTCCACTGCTGGTGGGATTGCAAGCTGGTACAGCCACTCTGGAAATCAGTCTGGAGGTTCCTCAGAAAACTGGGCATGACACTTCCAGAGGAGCCTGTCATACCACTCTTGGGCATATACCCAGAGGATTCCCCTGCATGTAATAAGGATACATGCTCCACTATGTTCATAGCAGCCTTATTTATAATAGCCAGAAGCTGGAAAGAACCCAGATGTGCCTCACTGGAGGAATGGATACAAAAAATGTGGTATACTTACACAATGGAATACTACTCGCAATTAAAATCAATGAATTCATGAAATTCTTAGGCAAATGGTTGGAACTGGAAAATATCATCCTGAGTTAATCCAATTACAAAAGAATACACATAGAATGCAGTCACTGATAAGTGGATATTAGCCCAGAAGCTCTGAATACTCAAGACACAATTAACATATCAAATCATTCCCAAGAAGAAGGAAGGAGAGGGTCCTGGTCCTGAAAAGGCTTGATGCAGCATTGTAGGGGATTACCAGGACAGAGAAATGGGAGGAGGGTGATTGCGGAACTGGCAGAGGGAAGAGGGGGGAACTGGGACAGGGGAAATCATTTCAAATGTAAATAAAGAATCTAAAAGATAAATTAAAAAAGAAACTTTATTTAAATAAACAAGACTTTACAAGAAGAAAAATTAATTAATAAAAAATCAAAAAAATAAATAGAACAGTTAAGAAAGTCTAAAAATACCAACCGTCTTATTTGATATTTCATTTCACAAATACTCTTGAACTATTTGTGAATTGAATTTCCTCTCAAAGGTCACTATTTAATGTTAAATCTGATTTTAAATGTACTCTTATAATTTTAGTTAAAGCTCCTTTAAGGTTTTGTCAGCCTCTAAGTAGTCTGAGAGTAAATATCAGCTTGAGCATATTGTAGGTCTATGGTATATGAGCAGATGAAAAAAATTAAGACTGTGTATTTAGGATTCTAAAGTTGAAAAGTGAATATACAAATTAAACACCGTAGCAGCAGTTATCTGAAGATTGTAATGATAAATCATGCAAAGAGCATTAAAGTTATGGTGAAACAAAGTGTCTTCTCCATGCCATCAGTTAGAAAAAGAAGTATAATAATCCTTTGTACTGTTACTCACCAAGAGATTGACCATTACTTCAAGAGAAAAATAAAACAGACAAATGTCCAATACTGATTTTCTTAGTATTTGTAAAAGTATGTATTTAAGAGGAAACCTTTCCCTTGCAAGGCTGATCATTGCATTGAAGAAAATGAGCACACCAGTAGTCCTTTGCATAACTGATAGGAGATATTGCCAGCATTCAGTTAGTAGTGAGTGAAATTTAGACTTGCTCTAAATTTCACATTATGATAAAAAATACTTAAGAAATTAAATGGGTATTTGGATATGCATTTTATAGAGGGTATCTTAGTTAGCGTTCCACTGCTGTGAAGGGGCAATATGACCAAGGTAACTCTTACAAAGGAAATCATTGAATTGGGGCAGGTTTACTGTTTCAGAGTTTCACCCATTCTCAGCATGGAAGGCACCATGGCAGTGTCCTAGCAGATATAGTACTGGAAGGGACAATTATTCTACATTTTGAGCCAAAGGCAGCTAGGAGAATACTCTCCTGCACTGGGCAGAGCTTGACCATAGGACCTCAAAGCCTTCCCTCATAGATATGCACTTACTCCAAGAAAGCTACACCTCCTAATAGTTCCATTACTCATGGGCCAAGCATATTCAAACTACCACCGAGGGTAAATCATGCCATGAGAATGTTTAAAACTGTGAGGAATAATATTTCCATTTATTATTATTATTATTATTATTATTATTATTATTATTATTATTCCATAGAGAATTTGGATTTAGCTATCCTAAACAGGGATGGTTTTCTGCATTCTCAACCATGAAAAGATGCAAATATTTAGTATAGCTTTTTATATTTCCTTAAATACAGAAAATCATTAGAGTTATTTTGGTTTTTGGTTTCACTTCATAGTTTTTCTTCGTTTTAAAATATTTTTTCAGTTAAGTGTGTGCATGCATGCCCATGTGTGTATGTGCACATGAGTACAGGTACGCTTGGAGGAAACAGGCTTCATATGCCCAGGAGTTGGAATGCAGCAGTTACAAGTTATCTAATATGGCTGCTAAGAAAAGAGCTTGTGTACTCTGGAAAACAGGCAGTGCATGCTACTGATAACTGAGCTATTTTCCACCTCTTCATAGTTTCTCTTTTAAATCAATATATAAATGAGACTAATTTGTAACAAAACATTCATTCCTCACATCTCAACATGCATCTATTTTTCTCTCAGAAAATCAAGCCACCTTCAGTTTCCTAATAGAAGATACAGAGAGGTCTATGATCGTGTCTTACCTAATGGCCCCCAATGTTAGCTGTCTCCATGGTTACAACATGATATTTTAGGACATTTCTGCCTTCTTTTGTTTACCAAGTAACTCAGTATATTGCTTCTTAGAAATGTCAACTTACCAACACCCACTAGAGACAACTGCAGCTGCTACTGCCACAGATTCAATGTCTGTCCCTGCGGCTGACCTTGGTGATAATGTCTGCATCAATTATTGTTTACTACCAGTGTTGAGGACCCCACTGACTAACTATGCCAGGAAAGCTGCCAAGTTATCAGGCTTATCTCCATCAATCAGCACAATGTTTTCCCTGCTCTGTGTCCTCAAATGCATATCATAGAAAAATATCTCTCTTCTCTCCTCTCTCTCCTCTCCCCTCTTTTCCATCTGCCCTCTCCCCTCTCTCCCCTCTCCTCTCCCTCCCCTCTCAGGAATTGTAACAGGAAATTAATGTCAATCATTCAACCATAAGTCAACTCTTCTCTTCATACACATACATATGATATAGTTATGGATAGAGATGGATGGATGGATAGGTAGGGAGAGAGAAAGCAAGAGAGAATAAGAGAGAGAGACAGAGAGACAGACAGAGAGAGAGAGAGAGAGAGAGAGAGAGAGAGAGAGAGAGAGAGAGAGCGCTGCTGGCAGATACTTTGCCAACTAACCTATACCCTAAGTCTTAAATATTATTTTGTCCATTGTTTGAAGGAGTTGGGATTAGACCCAGGCTATGGCTAATTTCAGCAAACAAGCATCCTGCCACTGAGTCATATCCCTAGTCTTCTGGTCCTAATTGACTATAGACTGCATCGTAGGTTATGATGAAGACATTCACAAAATGTGCCCATCATAAGCCAATTCACAGTCTTTCTATTTGAATTTAAATATTAATGTAATCTATAGGTTATGCCATTAAAGGCAACAGAAAAAGCAACTGGATATTTAGTTTATAAAGGGAGGACTAGCTCAAGAAGCTTAGAAGTGGACAGAAAATAAGTAAACAGAGGTAATTTCTTAGGAGCTAAGTGAATTATCTGATAGATAGTAGACAAATGTACAAGTTGTAAAAGAAGGTCAAGGATACCTGCTATCAGTATTGTTTAAGCCAAAATAGAAGGAAAAAGAGCAATTATCTCTGAAGATGGTGAAATAGTGTGACAAGAAAAAAAACACAATTACATATTTTAAAGAAGTTAGCTAAGTGTTTTGAAGAAATTAGAAGAAATTAATTTATCAGGAATGTAAAAAAATTAACTCTGGAATAGTTTTTATATTAATTTATAAATGATACAATATAAATTTTATATTAATTTATACAGGAAACACTTTTTCTCCAAGAAATGCCTTAAACAATGCTTGAAGTTTAAAACTAATATGAAACTGAAATTTTTTGAAAGAAAATCCCGAAAGAAACCCCAAATGTCACCTTACCATTTTAAAATATCTTAAAGAATAAGTGAGGGTCCAGTAAATAGACTAATGAGTAGCTTCTAGCTTGCGTAAAGAATGTGTATGGTTTGGAAACCACCAGTTTGTTCTTGGAGCAATTGAAACAGCAAACAGACTGAAAAGCAGCCAAACCGCTAAGACAACAGAACTAATTGGGAGTCCCCAGGTTTGATACGCAGGTCAGTCACACCTCCAAACTGGAAAGACAGCTGGAAGATGACAGACAAGACTCCTCAACGGGAATTGCCACAGGAAACATTACCTAGTTTAAAATTTTAAGGAAAACTTCAAAAATTGTTTCCATGTACAAGTCTGAGAACTTAGAAACAAAAGGTGCGCGAGGTTTGAGTGCTGCAGGTTCTCAAGAACTGACTCCTGGATGCCTGATCCAAAGACCTCTCAGAGTTGTGACAGAGAAAGGAGAAAATAAACCACTTTGCTCAAGCTAGAACATGCTTTCTTTAAAAAATAAATAAATAAAAAATAAAAAACTTGTCCTTTATAATGATAACTTAGTCAAGTCTAAACATGCTATGGTTTTATCAGAGTCTAACGGCTATGATTTTGATCTGAATTTTTCCTACAAAGCTTGTGTGTTGAAAGATTGTCCCCTAATGCAGTAATCATCAGAAGAGTTTGTTGAGTTGCCAGTTCAGGATACAGACTCATAACGCACTAAAACCTAATGATAAGACCATAACCCCTTAAGTCACATACTTTACCACATTATCACTGAAACTCACTTACAGAAATTTCATTTAATCTTTAACTCATGCCTGCTCACTAGTAAAAAAATAATCACAAAGAAAAGAATATGAGAAAACAGCTTCAAGAGCCAGAGACATGAAACGCATATATGACGGAGATTAGAATTATCAAAGTGAGAGCTGTGAAAGGTAAATTAGACTGCACACAAAAATCGGTCAGTAATATAAGTGGAAATACAGAAATTATGAGAATCAAAATGTGCTGAGAGCAACACAGTATAATGGAAAGGAAAATTAGTTACTTTTGAGTTTTTGAGACAAATTCTAATTATGTTGCCCTGGTTGACCTGGATCTCTCCGCATAACCATGGTACCCTTAACCTCAAAGTAATCAGCTGATTTCTGCCTCCTGAGTGATTGGAATAGGGGAGGTAAAATATGGTCAAAATATTTGAAAAAATAATGAACCAGATTTTCCAAAATCAATATCAGACACTAAACAACAGATCCAGGAAGCTTAGAGAACACCAAACAGAACAAATGCCAAAACAATTATACACAGACACACAATATTCAAATGCAGAATATCAAAAACAAGGAAAAATAGCCTGAAAGGAGCCATAGTTAAAGCAAAATACAGAGGAGCAAAACAGAAATTACATCTGACTTTCCAGAACCCATGTGTGATAGAGTGTAATGAGACTCTAAGATGCTCAGGGAAAGCAGGTCAACAATCCAGCTAACTAAATTGTACTTAAAATATAGAGGAAAACAGATTTCTCAGGAGATAGAATATAAGAGTGTAGCTTTCTGTGGAAAGATACCTTGAAAGGTGTGTTGTCACAAAGAGTGTCAAAGGGCAGTAATACAAATAGATATTAAGATTTAAAGGACACTGGAGAAAAGGTAAATTACAGTAAAATAGAAAGTTGAGTGTTCATTTTCTTAATTCATCCTAATTATATAATCATAATAAATGTAGTCTTAGATGTGCTGATGTAAAAGTAAATAACAAACTATATAAATGGTGGATAAAATGAGTTGGAATACATTATTATTCTGAGATCTTTAAATGGCTTGTGAAGGAAGAGAAATACTGCCAGTTCAAGCAGAATTTGACTCATTGTAAATATCATTACCAACTTTTGAGCAAGTGTAGGAAAATGTAAGCATAAAAAACAGAACAAGTGTTCTTTGAGTGTAAAGAGGATTAAATCATATAAAATGTAACTAAAATTCCCTGGAAAATTAAACACAGTAGAAGACTGAGTCAAGTTCAAAAAACAAGTGAAACAAACAGAACATGCAATACATTTAGGTATTATTTTAACTACATCTACATTAATGATCATCTTGAACCTCAAAGATGTGTGTGTATGTGTGTGTGTTTGTATGTGTGTGTGTGTGCGTTTATGTGCATGCATGTATGCATAGATGCACATGCACTTGTTTGCCAGGGATGTGGAAGCCAGAGATCAATGTGTCTTCTTCTATCATACTCAAAATTTTTGTCTCACTGAATCTGATTGGCTAAATTGGCTGGCCAGAAAGTGTGTGTGTGTGTGTGGGGGGGTGATTATCATAGCAGCACTATTTTAAAAAAATAGCAACCTTTCAAAGAAGTAAATTCACTAGGGATGACATTAATCACTAATATCAAAGGGGCCAATTCTATTCTAAAAGATAATAATCAATAATACATATTAAAATTATAAAAGCAAACCCAGTCACTATTGCTGATGCCAAAAAGTCCTTGATGACAGGAACCTGATATGATACAGATGCAGATACTCGCAGCAAATCATCAATTGAGCATAGGGACCCCAGTGGAGGAGTCAATGAAGGACTGAAGGAGCTGAAGGGGTTTATAACCCCATCAGAGGAACAATATCAGCCAATCAGACCCTCCAGAGCTCCCAGGGACTAAACCACCAACCACAGAGTACACATGCAGAGACCCATGGCTCCAGCTGTAGTAGTAGAGGGTGGCCTTATCTGACATCAAGGGATAGAGAGGCCCTTGGTTCTGTGAAGGCTTGATGCCCCAGCATAGGGGAATGTTATAGTGGTGAGTGGAAGTGGGTGGGTGGGTGAGCACCCTCATAGAAGCAGGGGGAGGGAGATGGGATAGGAGGTTTGCAGAGGGGAACCCTGGAATGGTGATAACATTTGAAATTTAAATAAACAAAATAACCAATAAAAAATTTTAAAAAGTTATAAAACCACCAAAGTACCTGAGAAAAGAGCAAAATGGTAGGGAGAACATTGTCTTGAAACCATAGTTATCAAAACTGTAGCACTGGCAAAATGATAGACAATGAAATAAACAATGAATTAAAGAGTAATACATAGAGAAAATGTTTCTAAAACCATAAGGAACACAGTTAAGAAAGTACAATATTTTCAACTGGTAGATGTTGAAGGGATTATTTTAACAGCCACATTGACAAGATTAAGTAATTCCTAGGATATTAGTAAAAGGTTAATTTGGCAAGTTTGAGGACATTTCTTTTTTTTATTTTCTATATTCTTTGTTTATATTTCAAATGATTTTCCCTTGCCTGGTTCTCCTCTTCCCATAAGTCCAATAAGCTGTCTTCCCTCTGCCCTTTCCCCAATCAACCCCCTCCCAATTCTCTGTCCTGGTAATCCCCTACAATGCTGCATCAAGCCTTTCCAGGATCAGGGCCCTCTCCTTCCTTCCTTCTTGGGAATGATTTGATATGTGAGTTGTATCTTGGGTATTCAGAGCTCCTGGGCTAATATCCACTTATCAGTGACTGCATTCCATGTGTATTATTTTGTGAATGGCTTACCTCACTTAGGATATTTTCCAGTTCCAACCATTTGCCTAAAAATTTCATGAATTCATTGTTTTTAATTGCTGAATAGTATTCCATTGTGTAAATATACCACATTTTCTGTATCCATTCCTCCATTAAGGGACATCTGGGTTCTTTCCAGATTCTGACTATTATAAAAAAGACTGCTATGAACATAGTAGAGCATATGTCCTTATTGTATGCCAGGGAATCATCTGGGTATATGCCCAGGAGTAGTATAGCAGGGTCCTCTGGAAGTGTGGAAGTGTCATGCCCAGTTTTCTGAGGAACCGCCAGACTGAATTCCAGAGTGGTTTTACCAGCTTGCAATCCCACCAGCAGTGGAGGAGTGTTCCTCTTTCTTAACATCCTCACCAACACCTGTTGTCTCCTGAGTTTTTAATCTTAGTCATTCTGACTGGTGTGAGGTGAAATCCCAGAGCTGTTTTGGTTTGCATTTCCCTAATGACTAATGATGGTGAACATTTCGTAAGGTCCTTCTCAGCCATCAGATGTTCTTAAGGAGAAAATTCTTTGTTTAGCTCTGTACCCCATTATTTAATAGGGTTATTTGGCTCTCTGAAGTTTAACTTCTTGAGTTCTTTGTATATATTGGATATAGCCCTCTGTTGAATGTAGGACTGGTGAAGATCTTTTCCCAATTGGTTGGATGCCATTTTGTCCTTTTGACAGTGTCCTTTGCCTTACAGAAACTTTGTAATTTTATGAGCTTCTATTGTTAATTCTTGATATTAGAGCACAAGCTGTTGGTGTTCTGTTCAGGAAAATTTCCCCTGTGTCCATGTGCTCAATGCTCTTCCCTGGTTTCTTTTCTATTAGTTTCAGTGTATCTGGTTTTATTTAGAGGTACTTGATCCATTTGGAGTTGAGCTTACTACAAGGAGATAAGAATGGATCAATTTGCATTCTGTTGTTTGCTGACCTGCAATTGAACCAGCACCATTTGTTGAAAAGGCTATCTTTTTTCTACTGGATGGTTTTAGCTCCTTTGTCAAAGATCAAGTGACCATATTTATGCGTGTTCATTTCTGGGTCTTCAATTCTATTCCATTGATCTACCTGACTGTCACTGTACCAATACCATGCAGTTTTTAACACAATTGCTCTGAAGTACTGCTTGAGGTCTGGGATATTGATTCCCCCAGAATTTCTTTTACTGTTGAGAATAGTTTTAGCTATCCTGGGTTTTTTGTTGCTCCAGGTGAATTTGAGAATTGCTCTTTCTAACTCTATGAAAAGCTGAGTTGGGTTTTTGATGGGGATTGTATGGTATCTGTATATTGCTTTTGGCAAGATGGTCATTTTTACTATATTAATCCTGACAATCCATGAGCATGGAAGTTTTTTACAAAATTCAGCATCCTTTCATGCTAAGACTTGGAAAGAACAGGAATTCAAGGCCCATCCTAAACATTGTAAAAGCAATATACAGCAAACCAGTAGCCAACATCAAACTAAATGGAGAGAAACTTGAAACAATACCACTAAAATCTGGGACTAGACAAGGCTGCTCCCTCTCTCCATATCTTGACAATATAGGACTTGAATTTCTAGCTAGAGCAATTAGACAAAATAAGGAGGTCAAAGGGATACAAATTGGAAAGGAAGAACTCAAACTATCACTATTTGCAGATGATATGATAGTATACTTAAGTGACCCAAAGTACTCCACCAGAGAACTCCTACAGCTGATAAACAACTTCAGCAAAGTAGCTGGATAGAAAATTAAAACAAGCAAATCAGTAGCCTTTCTATACTCAAAGGATAAGCAGGCTGAGAAAGAAATTAGGGAAATGACACCCTTCACAATAGCCACAAACAATATAAAGTATCTTGCTGTGACTCTAACCAAACAAGTGAAAGATCTGTATGACAACCAATTCAGGTCCCTGAAGAAGGAAATTGAAGAAGACCTGAGAAAATGAGGACATTTCTTAAAAACTCTCATGTCGTTTGTTGTGCAGAGGTGGATGAGATCTACTCTGAGTGTAAATACATCATTCAGTTGGCTTGATTTATGGGGCAAATATGCTACTTGTTTTCTTTTTTCTGTAGCTGTAATTCATTTACCTCTTCTCTTTGATATCAGATTTCCAGTTCCTCTTGTCTTTGTTCTGGGCACTTAAAAGTCTCTTGACACTCTAAGATTCTTTGGCTTCAGGCCTTAGTCTGGGAGTGATATCAATAGTCTCCCTTCATACATGGATGAATTCAGACATTTGAAATATTAAGGTCATCAGGGCAGGTTGCCATCATATAACCTCTAAAATTATATGAGCCAAATCTAATCAATCTTCTCTCATCTTCACCTCTAACTACTAATCTGTGTACTGATATCCTATTCTCTCTACAAATAGTTCTCTGAAGCCCCTTCACTAATGCATTGGTAAACAGCTGGAATTCACATGCAGAGAAATGTACATGGACACATATGTTACAAACTTGGCAACAGTTGACTAAAAATATATTATAGATCTAAATGTAATAAATTTTGCTTTGTAAAAGACATTGTATGGAGAACAACATCAAAGCACTTAGTGGGATAAATTATTTACACAATATATGTCTCACCAGATATTATTATAAAAAGTACTCATAAACCTCTCCAAGCTCCACTGGAAGATAACTGCCCAATTTAGATATCAGTCCATGGCTGCAGTGGACATTTTATCAGATAGGGTTGGGAGAAAGCAAACAATCATACATAAAGTTGTTCTACTCCATGCCATCAGAATGTAATACAACAATGGATATCATTACACAGTGCTGAGAATACCAAAATCTTTCATAGAAACACACCTGACAAGCTTCAGAAAAGAAGAACCTCCATTCTTGGCTAGTAGAAACAAAAAACAATATATTTGTTTTAGAAGACAAATTGACAGTTTAACTAAAAAGTACCAAACTATTTATCCACAAAATTCAAGTCATGATCAATATTTACCTATTGATTTACCACATTATTTATTTTTAGCTAAGGGAGATGAAACATTTATATTTATAAAATATATAAAAAATAATAAAATGATAATTTATAAAACATGGAGATAACCAAGGTAATCTTAATTATACTATTAAGTAAATAGTTGTATTTTGTGCAAACCATAGAATATTATTTTAATTTTAAAAATAAAGGAGCAATTGAACCGTGGAAAGGCATGGTTCAGAAGTCCTAAATACACATATAAAAGTAAACAGAGAGTCTTGTTCATGGAATTTCAGAGAGGCAAAACATAAATGGTATAAAGTAGAGTAATTGTGAGATAAGAAAAGAAACAAAGTCTGAGTAGGCAAAACAGTGAGGCATTGTGTCCTTTTACAACCACACTATGACACTGTGATAGGAGGATTATGGCTTGGTTTAATCGTGCCCACACAGATAGTGCACAATACAATAATAAACTCTAGTGTAAACTATGGTATTTGTGTAATAATTATGATTTAATGTATTTTTAATCATTTTAATCAAATATGTCATTTGATGATGGGATATCAATTATGGAGACATTATACATTATAGAATTCATAGGGCTTATGATAGCTCTAGTTATTCAATGTAGTTTTGCTTTGAGTTTACCTATATCTACTCTAAAATAATATTGACTATTACATTTGGTGAAGAGCTTGCCACACAAACAATAAGACATGATTTAAATCTCCATCACTCAAAAAATAAATCTGTAGTTGTGTACCCTTGTAATCACAATGCTGGGTCAGTAAAGGCAAGCAGATTTCCCTTATTTTTATTAGATATATTCTTTATTTACATTTCAAATGTTGTCCTTTTTCCTGGTTCTCCCCTAAAAATCCCATAACCCATCCCCCATCCCTAATCACTAATCTACCCACTCTTGCTTCCCTGTCCTGGCATTCCCCTATACTGGGGCATCTAGCCTTCTCAGGACCAAGGGTTTCTCCTCCCTTTGATGTCCAACAAGGCCATCCTCTGCTGCATATGTATTTGGAGTCATGGATCCCTCCATGTGTATTCTTTGGCTGGTGGTTTAGTCCCTGAGAGTCAAGGGGATACAGGATGATTCAAATTGTTGTTCCTCCTATGGCACTGCAGACCCCTTCAGCGCCTAGGGTCCTTTCTCTAGCTCCTCCTTTGGGGACTCTGCTCAGTTCAATGGTTGGCTGAGAATGTCCACCTCTATTTGTCATCCACCGACAGAGCCTCCCAGGTGACAGCTGCACAGGCTCCTGTCAGCAAGCACTTGTTAGCATCCACAATAGTGTCTGGGTTTTGTAACTGTATATGGAATGGATCCCTAGGAGAGACAGTCTGGGTTGTCTTTCCTTCAGTCTGCTCTGGAAATGAGTTTGGTGGTTCCTCAGAAAATTTGGCATAATACTACCAGAGAACCCTGCTATACCACTCCTGGGAATATACCCAGACAATTCTCCAGCATATAAGAAAGGACACATGCTCCACTATGTTCATAGAAGCCTTATTTATAATAGCCAGAAGCTGGAAAGAACTCAGATGGTCCTCAACAGAGGAATGGATACAGAAAATGTGGTACATTTACACGATGGAGTACTATTCAGCTATTAAAAACAATGAATTTATGAAATTATTAAGTAAATGGATAGAACTAGAAAATATCATCCTGAGTGAGGTAACACATTCACAAATGAACACTCCTGGTATGCACTCACTGATAAGTAGATATTAGCCCAGATGTTTGGAATACCCAAGGCACAATTCACAGATCAAATGAAGCTCAAGTAGAAGGAAGAACAAAGTATGAATACTCTGGTTCTTCTTAGAAGGGGGACGAAAATAACCACAGGAGGAGATGCAGAGACAAGCAGATTTCTGTGGGAAGTCATTGGCCTGCCATCTTAGCCTAATCAGTGAACCCCATGTTCCTGTTTCATAAAGAGAAGTAATCTGGCCTGCATATACATGTGCATATATGTGTGTGCACACACTTGCATAGGCATGTAAGTAATTACACACACACACACACACACACACACACACACACATTAGATCCACAAACATTTTATTAAATAGGCATAACATTTGAGAAATCAAAATATTCTCGGTCTTCTCTTATCAATACATCTACCTACTATTCCAATTTTAGCCAATCTGAAAATATTAAGATATATGAAAGAAACTGACTACATTTTGCATGGTTCTATTTACAGGAAATATGCAGAATCAGAATAAGCCTATATACAGAAGCCAATTAACTTATTGCCTGTCAGAAGACAGAGATGAAAAAGAATTAAAATGAATGCCAAAGGGGGTTAGGCTAACTGTTAAAGACTTTAACTGTTACAACCTCACTAGCAAAATTATATGGAAATACTTAAGAGCTGCTAAATTGTGTAGTTCAAGGAGTAAGAAATAGTATAAAATATATGTTAGGATTTTGCAAGACTGTTATTTTAAAAATTGCATCAATAACAAAAATGTACTTTTAGTCATTAAATTGACATTCTTTTCATGAATAAATCCAAAAATGAGAATTAAAGGTATCAAAAATAATAATGAAAATGTCAATAATTCTACAGACATAAAATTTTAATGGAACTGAGAATCATAGGAAATATATTACAATGAATATAAAACAGATGAAAATGTTTTACAGATATAACTCTATAGCTCACTTGTAACATAATTTTGAAAATGGTCAGGAAAAGAGGGGTCAATATTGAAAGGACCTCAAGTCCCCACAGGCAGTATTACAAATATGGCTGGTGCTCCTTAAAGTGCTCCTAGAATCTCAGATATCTCAACAAATAAATATGACTCCCATACTATTACTTTTTTGAAAAAAAAAAATGAAAATAGAAGATAAAATGTCCTCTAAAAATATTGATGATTCTATAATGTTTCATCATCAGCCAGTATAATGAAAGGAAAATGTATATCATACATTCCAGGTAGCTAAATGTTTGAACTATTCAGAAAACCACTTATAGTCTGGAAACAATTAAAATTCTAAGTACTGTGACCATACATATCTAGTTGACATGGTGACTTACCTGTTTAACAAATATGGAATCAGTATCCTGACAAATTTGCTTTAAGCACCTAGTTCAGGAACATTTGTGCCAGTGCTTTATACTTAATAGGTAAAAATCCTTTTCTATCAACGCAGGCTGGGTTTGTATGTAGGCCATTTATTAGGTTTATTACTACTACATATAGATAAATCAGTCTTCTAATACAGAAGTTGCAACCTACGAAAAAGTTCCTACTAAATGTTATTGAACATACACATTAAGAACTATTGGTTCTCTACATACATGTATTTACCTTATACTGTCTGTTGAATTCTCCAGTAAGTTTGAAGCCTTGAAATATGCTTAGAAAGCATATTGCTCCAAACAGTAAGTCTCTGAACAACCCTCCTACAACATGATAGGAAGCAGAAACAACATAATTGCACAGAAGCTCATGGTCCGGTGGGCTAAACGCTCAAAGGAGTGGCAGAAAGACACTGACTCAAATAAGACAAAGAGAGAGAGCAAACTCTGGAAAAAATTGTCCTTTAATCTCCACAGGCATGTTGTAGCATATGTACAACTGAAATCTCAAAACACATATATACACATATACACACATTCATACTCATACACACACCTACACAAATTCACATGCATACACCACACACACACACACACACACACACACACACACACACACACATACACACACACAAATAAACATACACAGATATACATACTGGAAGAGAATAAGAAATAAATTACTGAAAAAGAAATACATAGAAAATTTCCATTTCCAGGTTTGTCTCCATTTGCATTTTCTTTACTGTTTCTACTTTGACTTTTATGTCTTGAATCACTTTATTCAATTCCTTTACCTAATTACCGAGGACCCAGCTATACCATTCCTGAGCATATACCCAGAAGATGCTCCAACATGTAATGACACATGCTCCACTATGTTCATAGCAGTCTTATTTATACTATCCAGAAGCTGGAAAGAACCCAGATGTCCTTCAACAGAGAAATGGCTACAGAAAATTGTGTACATATACACAATGGAGTACTACTCACCTATTAAAAACAATGAATTCATGAAATTCTTAGGCAAATGGATAGAAGTAGAAAGTTTCATTCTGAGTGAGGTAACCCAATCGCAAAGAACGAACATGGTATATACTCACTAATAAGTGGATATTAGCTCAAAAGCTCAGAATAAATAAGATACAATTTACAGACCACATGAATCTCAAGAAGAAGGAAGACCAAAGTGTAGGTGCTTAGGTTTTTCTGAGAAAGGGAAGAAAATACTCATAGGAGCAATTATGGAGACAAAGTATGGGGCAGAGACTGAAGGAAAGGCCATCTAGAGACTATCCTACCTGGGTATTCATCCTATAAAAAGTCACCAAACCTTGACACTATTGTGGATGCCAAGAAGTGCTCATGGAAAGGATCCTGATACAGCTGTCTCCTGAGGGGCCCTGCCAGAGCCTTACAGATATAGAGGCAGATGCTAGCAACCAACCATTGGACTGAGCTTTGGGGTCTGCAGTGGAGGAGTTGGAGGGAGGACTGGAGGAGCTAAAGAGATTTGCAGCCTCATGGGAAGAATGATGATGTAGGCCAATGAGAACTCTTCGCCCCCCCCCCCAGGGCTCCCAAGGTCTAAGCCATCCGCCAAGAGGTACGCATGGTTCCAGTAGCATTTGTGGTGGAGGAATGCCTTGTTGGGCATCTGTGGGAGGAGAGGTCCTTGGTCTTATGAAGGCTCTATAGATGCCCCAGGGTGAGGAAATTGAGGGATGGATAGGTGGGAGTGGGTAGGGTAGAGGGGTATCCTCATGGAGGCAGGGGGAACGGAGGATGTGTTGGGGGTTTTTTGGAAAAAGGGAAACCAGGAAAGGGAATAACATTTGAAATGTAAATGAAGAATATATTCAATAAAAAAATGAAAAGCAGACTTCTACGTGTTTTCCATAAGTGGAAGAAAATAAATATAATTCTATGCTTATATCTAAGAAGAAAATTTGTCCAAAAGAAATTTTATTGAGTGGTAATTATTCAAAGCCATTTGAAAACCATTAATAATAATAAGATTTCCAAACACAGGCAATTGGTGACAACACATCAATATTTAACTTAAATTTGCATCACATATGATCTTATAATATACATGTATGTATATATATATATATATATATATATTTATATATGTTGTGTGTGAGAAAGAGAGAGATCTCAAGATTAGACCTTGATAAGGCATTAATGAATTTTGTACCTTAAACTTGAATATTTGCTTTACTCTTCTCTATTATAAAATTAGTCTACTTTATTTGCCATAAAGCAGTCTTCTTTGAAATCACTCAAAATACTGAGAATATTATCATTTCTATATTATATGTTATTGTTATACCTTCTTTTAAAATGAACAAAAGACTTGTTATTTCCTGTACTTTACACCATTCCTATCATCTCTAAGACACCTTAATATTAATAATGCATTAACATATACATTTGATTGAAATAGGTCAAAGCTAAGTGTAATAATCTCTCTGGCAATTTGATAGTGCTTATTACATTCACAATTGCATTTGTCTAGTTTACTTAGAATTTTAAATGTTAAGTGCTTACCAAAGAAAATATATAATCCTATTTATTTACTTGATTCTGCTAATCTATCTTTTCATTTTCTTTTTAGTGTTTTTGTTTTTTGATCCTGTTTCTGATACAGGCCACACATATGCAGATCTGGTGGCCTTGCATCTCTATATAGACCAAGACGGCCATGTTTTGCCCTTGTCTTTCATATACTTGGACAACTGTGTATGCCAGGCCAGAGTTGGCAGGTTTCTTTTCCTTTAAAAAGATCTGTCTTCTAAACATAGGCCTTGCTTTGCAATAAAGTACCTTTTTATCCCTATGGTATGTTCTTAAATTCTTCCACTTAATTTTTATTTTTTAGGTTACTGAATTATATAAAACAGCTAATGTAAACTTAACATTAATTATAAACTTATTAATTATAGAAGGGCTTTAGTATATATAATTTCACTTCAAAACTGTCTGCAACCTAGTAAGAATGGTCATTTTTAATAATTTTATTAATTCTTCAACTCACTAAAATATTTTGTCACAGATTATATGCTTCCTACCCCTTACATTTCTGATATTTTTATTATGCAAGTCTCAGTTTGTTGTTTTGTTTAATCTCCTTCTTGAGTGTCTGATTGCATGTTTTTCTCTTAGAAGTTGAATCTTGGTGCTACAAAATGGTTCTATTTGTATCTTCTCTATCACGAAATTGTCTTGAGTTTATTGTTAATTTGCTTTCTGAAGTAGTAATTTAGAAAAACAGCATTTCCTAACTGGGAAAGGTTTGCAATGCACTTAATTTTCTTTGAGTTCTTATTTTTTTTTTTTGTTCAAATGTCTCAAAAAATGTATTTGCTAGCATGAGGTCTGTTTGTGCAGACTGATCTTTCTGCGTGTTTGTTATTTCTTTGTCAGCCCTTAAATTTGACTGTAGGAGTAAACACACAAAGGAAGTCTAGTCTCTGCAAAAGAGTGTTTATGGTGCAGGAGCAGGAGGGCTTCCCGCCCTCCCTGGGAGTCAGGATAAAGCCCCCTTTCCAGATCTCCAATCAGATGCGCAACCTCAGGAACTGAGGATCTAGTTCAGTTCCTACTTAGTCATTTGTGTAAAATATCCATTTCAGGGTTCAAGAATTTATTTGTCACCGGGCGGTGGTGGCACACGCCTTTAATCCCAGCACTTGGGATGCGGAGGCAGGCGGTTTTCTGAGTTCGAGGCCAGCCTGGTCCACAGAGTGAGTTCCAGGACAGCCAGAGCTACACAGAGAAACCCTGTCTTGGAAAAAAAAGAAGAAAAAGAATTTGTCATAAGTTTTTGTACATTTAAATACATACATACATACATACGTACATGCATACATAAGTACAACCTGTTCTTTCAGAATAATATCACATGAATGTATGCTTCCAGGGATGAACATTTGGTATTGGGTAACCAATTTGTGTATGTTTCTCCAGGGAAGATAATTTCTTGTACTCTCAACATTCATAGGTTTCTTATAAAGCAAGGAAGTATATATGGTAGCCTTGGATGCAGTAAAGGGAAGAGGGAAGTGCTACAGTTAGATTAAATCTAAAAAAGAATACATACAAGACAAACTCAATGAATGTAATAGGTCATATCTACATATTTATGTGTTTAAATAGGTGTATATGTATAAATTTTATTATAATAAAATGATCACTATTAATAATAATTATTAATGAGCATGACTGAGATGTACTG